>CM067568.1:10694482-11379482 GCA_034336665.1 Luscinia megarhynchos
AGCTCTCTGTGTATGTATTGAAAGGATTTTTCTTTAATGTTGTAATAGGGTGTCCTAAAAAATCGGAATGGTGGTGTTCTCCAGAAGACTTGGCTAGGGTTTTTTTGTTTTGTTTTTGTTTCTTCTATGTTTTTGAAAGGCTAGATTGAATCAACAGATTGCCATCTCATTTCACATCTATTATCGTTCAGGCCATATAATTTAATTACTTGTTTGATTCTATCCCAGTTTTCTCTTAAGGCTTGAAAATATAATATTTTACCATTTTTGTTGACAAGTTAAAATATGACAAGTCTTACTTTTAACCAAACTTTTTGTCTTTAATTTTAAGAAACTTATTCCTGGCTTGACTGTCTTTCCATCCCTTCATGCATCTTAAGCACCTGTATTTGCTTTCACAGTGTAACCAGGCCAGCTGCTGGTCATCTGTCAGTCTGACTAATCAAGAAGTCCTCAAATCTCTCAGTGTACATAGCATCTCTTTCCCCCAGTGCCTCCCTCTCCCCAAATTGCCTTTATTTGCTCCATACTTTCATCTTTTCTAGAGTGTGGATTCCAGAAGTGTGTGCACACTGTTTTGCCAGTCAACTATTTTTATTTAGACTTGGACCATGAATTTTGGAGCTGAAGTAATTTTATGTTTGATAAACATAATTATTTACTACAGTATCTGCAGCCTTATTTTGTGTACTGAGGATGTTTGCTGGCTGAACTGGGAATCCTATTGCTGGTTAGACATTAGCTGCTGGTTTTGGATTAACCTCATTCTAAGTGTTACGTGTACCTTTGGAACTAAGGCAAATTGTATCTTTGGAAACATTTTTATTTTAATTTGTGTTAGGCACTTTGACAGGCATGATTTTGCACTGAAGTTCTCAACCAAAACCCAAGAATGAGAGAGGACATTTTGAAAATAATCCATGATAGGTGTTTTCACTGAAGTATGGCTTTGTGTTATGTAGCATTTTTTAATTTGAAGCAGGGTAGAATTAGGTTGTTCTGTGAATGGTGATTGTAGTTTAGGGGCTGTTCAAATCCCCTTGTTGTCTGACTTCTGTCTTGCAGCCCTCAGTTATGAAAACTCTTTGACTGTAGTGATCAGCTTTGTTTCCAGTGCCCCACCCTGCAGGATTTGGGAAGGTTCCCACCATTAGCAGATTCTTTGAACTGTGGTGCAGAAAGTGCAGAGGTAGAAGGTATGCTTCTAGGGTTCTGTAGGGTATTCTCAATGCTAAATCCATTTTCTCTGGGTTCTCTGTGCTGAGTAATACAGGAAAGCTGTCCTAAGTGTATGGCTCATAGTTTCTATTGCTGGTACAAATTCTCATTGTTCTTATTCATTTGTTAATTACAGCAATATCACTGTTTCATGTTGGAGCTGTTTTATATTTAGTTCAAGACATTCATTTTAGTGACAGCAGAAATTGATACAGAGCCTTTGTATGCTAAAAGATTCCAGTAAGTGTCTTTATGTGGAAAATATAAAGTTAATGTTTTAATTGCATGCTATCTAAGAAGTTTTTTATTTGAAGATGTCATGTATACAATAAATGTACATCAAGACAGAATGAATTGAATTAATAGCAGGCTGTGTCACAGGAATTTAAAGAAAGAAGCAGCCTGGCAGATTGGAAGCAGCAAACCACTTAATCAGAACCAGTCAAGCTTTCTGGATCTTTGTTCTGTAATTACTTTGAGCACATGAGTGGACTTGATGAACAAATGAAGGTGGCAGTATTAATAATGCCTTAAAATCAGTCTTGTACCACCATTTGGTTTGTTAATGGGGCACTTTTCCTGATAACTAGGGTAACCTCTTCTGACTAGCTCTCCGTTGTCATAGAGGGAAAATTGAGCTGGTCTACATCTTAAAAAGCTGCTCAAAGACTTCTTTTCTAGCTGGGATGCAAGGAGAAGTTCCTGTACAGTTCTTAGTCTTGCATCATTTTTAGAGTTGCAGCACTTCAGTTGGTTTCTAAATATTAGTGCCAAATAGTAAATGGACAGTGTGTTCAAAAGGCCATGATTCAGTTTTAAAAAGGTTTTGTTTGCGAAATATCCTTGACTTTTTTTAAACAAGTTTTCCCTTTCTCATTAAGGACAACTTAAGCCACTGTTCTATTATGTAAATGGAAACTTTTCATGGCAGTGCGGGATTTACAGAGAAAGAATGATTGAGATATTGAAGACAAAAAAATCCAGGGTTGAAAACATTTTTACAAAGAAGCAAACTAGTCAGCAGGGAAATTTGATTTATTAGAATTATATACAAGTATTCTTGGAAATCTGCATTGGAAATTTGTGAGCAATGCATGTGGAAACATGTTACATCTATGCAAGGTCATAAGTAGGTGAATCTGCAAGTTGTATAACCTAACCATTTTTCTTATTACTGCATTGGGAAGACCCTTTTTCCCCCCTTTTCTTCTCCTGAAGAGGAGTACAGAAGGCAGTGAATCATATTTTTCTCTGGGTAAATCAGGAAAGAGCTAAAATTAGACCTTCAGAGTTCATGCTTTTTATTCCCGCTCAAAGCTGAGGAAAGCTTGGTGGATGGCATTTGCAGGTTTGAATTGAATGTTTTAATTTTAGTTTCTGTAACTTTTCTTTTCCTTGTTATAATCTTATAAAGAAGTCATATCCATTGATATGGATAGCTTCATGCAGATACTTCCAAAGCAATGCTAGTCCTGCATAGGTTGGAAACTCCATGAGTTTGTAAGTCCTAATTCTCATCAAGACACAGTCACCCCTGTCCACTGCTCCCAGGTGGAGCAGCAGGAGAAGTAACACAGGTAAGGAGAGGGAGCAGCATAAAAATGAGTGCCAGGGAGGTTTCCAGCATACACTACAAATGCTCGGTGCTAGGTGACTCAGGAAAGGACCGATAAAATTAGGTGTACTTGTTAGTTCAGCATAGGATACTCGCAGTGCATGCATTAGCTGTTCTAATGTGCTGGTAATTACAGATATGTAGGCCAGCATGATTTCAGATGGTGTAAATGAAGTTAGAACTGAAAGCCCATCGTGGTTTCATACATTGCAAATAGTGTTAGGTGGCTGTTCTCACACAGCTGTGAGAAGGGACTGGTTTGAGCTAGATGTTCCAAATAAATGCAACATGTTTCAACTCTCTGGTCATCCTGAGCAGGTTTGTAGTTTGCTTTATGCACACAATTCAATCCATCAGGTTCAGTTCACTGAAAAGATCTGAGAGGGAGGTGTTACCTGGTGTTAGCAGGAGAATTACCTGCCTCTAATGTGAGGTTTAGTCCAGTTGGTGCCAAGTGTTCCCCACGATAGTGTGAGACTGCTCTCAGCTGAGCTCTGCCTGCCCAGGAAGAGCCAGGCCAAGTCTGCAGTCTTGGACATCCCTCAGCCAAGGAGACTTCTCAGAGGTTGTGTCTAGCTGGTGACTTCCCTTTTGATAAGCAAGCTGACTCTAATAACTTAAGTCTTTTATGCATGTCTTCTTAAATTACACGGTGGTGTGGTTTAACCCAGCCTCACACAGCCTCTCACTCCTCCCCGTGGAATGGGCCAGAGAATCAGAAGTGTAAAAGTAGGAGAACTCACAGGTCAGGGTAAAACCAGCTAAGTAGGTAAAGCAAAGCAAAAGATGAATTCATTCACCATGGCCCCTGGGCAGGCAGGTGCTCATCCATCTCCAGGACAGCAGGGATCTCTCATCTTTAATGGGAGGGTTGAGAAAGCGTGCAAAATGGGAGAGGATGCAAAGGGCTTTACCAGAGCCAGGTGATGGCTGCTGGTGTTGAACAATCCATTACCTGGCATGGCAGGAGCCAGCAGGTGGTGAGCTGGGCCTCAGGGGGAGGGCTGGCTTCAGGAATTAGCAGCTATTAAAACTCTAGTCCGTGTTTTCTCCAGCTCACCAGTTTCACACCCGCTGTGTCTGCTGTTTGCTTTTTGCTTCCATCCTGTTTTGGGGGATCACCATGTGCTAATTAACCTGTTTGTGTGGCTGAACTGGATTAGTGAAATGTTAATCTTTGTTAACCCTTTCTTTATTCTCTATTTATTTATTTTTAATCCTTATTGTTTCACTGATCCCATTTTGAGTGGGATGCTATAGGGGGTGTTTTTTTCCTGTGACAAAGAAATTCTGAGATGCTGTTTTACTGTCATTCCCCTGCTGGATGCAGTGCCAGGGCTGCACTAAACTGGTGCTTGTGGATTTGTGCTGTGATTGGTGAAATAATATTTCTCTGTGCTTTCATGACATCATTTACATTGCCAAATGCAATGGGATTCTTACTGTCTTGGAGATTTGATGTTGGCCTGAAACTTCCTGAAATATTGTTGGGTGTTTTATGAATTTTGATATGTCATTTGATGTTTCCTGACAAATAATCTTATAGTTGTAGCTGTTTGATTATTGATTCTGATTTAAGTCCAAGGTAGTTGCAACTTTGCAATCTGTGGGACAGTTTGCATCTTTTGTAGAGTTTTTGCTTGGACATAATAAACACCTGAGTGGTAAATGTGTATGTGAGGAACATCAATGGTATTTGAAAGACCTCTTTAGTCTTCAGCAGGCAATAACATATTTCATTAAAAAAACCCAAAGTTTCCCTTTTGCATGGAATTTGTATAAAACAAAGAAATTATTTATAGATAAATAATTTCTAAAGACCTCTTTACTGTAACTTGGATAAGGAAATTATTTTCTAGCCATTACTTCTGCTAAGGGAGAGAAACCATGTGAAAAGCATGATATGAGGACAACAGTCCTTTGATAGTTGTTAAGTGTGGAGACTTGCTCTCTGTCTAAACTTAGGGGATACATCGTATTTTTATCTGTTTATCTCTTCTTGTGCCTTCATTTTTCTCAGTTGTAGAATACAACTGTCCATTTCTGCTGGTGGGTTTGCCTCTTGCTTTTGCTATAATTGCTCTTCACTGTTTTTATCAAAACCATTTCAATTATTCCTGAATTAATCAAGCAACTGAAGTAATCCAAGATTAGCTCAATTGGTTAGAGCATGGTGCTAATAATATGAAGACTGTGGTTTGATCCCTGTATGGCCATTTACTTAAGTTGTATTCAATGATGCTTGTGGGTCCTTTCCAACTCAGAATATCCTTTTAATTCTGTGTTTGTAATTCATAGAGACAGATCTCTGAGTTAATTTTGGTGCTGGAGATGTGCTGCAGTTGGTGTTTTCCTGTAGTAGGGTGCCTGTTTTTGAGGCTGATTGTAAATTTAGAAATTTAGGGTTGATTGCTTTTTGCCTCTGGATGTAAGTAAATATTATTTGTGGATTTTCCCCCTCCCCACTGCTGATAGCTGTCTAGTGACAATCACTAGAGAGGAGAGAAGGGAATGGAAATACTGGAGTTGCACAGATCACCTGGGCTGAACTTTTCCAATGTTGGTGAGCTCACCCTTGACATTCCCTGCCTTGTTTCATCTTTGGGAGCCAGCATGGCCCAGGCTGAAGGTCCAGTGGTTTGTGGCATTCCAGGTGTGAAGGCTTTCTGAAAAGAGCTGCCTGGAGATGGGAGCCTGTGCTGCTGTGGAAGGGAAGAGGAGCATCCTGCTGAGCTGGCAGCCAGCATTCCAGCAGGGCAGTGTGGAAGGATGCTGCAGGGGCACTCTGGCAGTGGCTGTGCAACAGCTGAGTGCTTGATGGATGGCAGCAAGCTGTGTTAGGGTTGCCTTATGTTTCTGTCTGAATCAGGACTCAGTGGTTTCCAGAAATCAATTTTAGTCCTTTCATTAAATTACAGACAGACTCCAGCTCTAAAAGATTTAAGTGTGTATTGGTGAGAATGCCTCTTGGGAGATGGTGCAAGGCTTCTTTAAATAAGTAAACATCCATTCAGTGTTTTATAGTGTTTGGGGTTTTTTTTCATCGTAAGGGAACAGCAGCATCATGTATTTTGCAGTGTTAATAATCTTAATGAAAAGGTGTCCAAGTCACAGATTTATCTTTTTCATTTCAGAGCATGTGCAGTCTTGCACATAGGTGAGCTCTGTGTGGTTTCCAAGTTCAGGAAAAATTTTGCCCTTCATGTTTTTTCTCTCCTCTACATATGTGGAAGATAAAAAAACAAAAAAGCAAAAAACCAGCCAAGGAACAAAACAGCTTAGTACATGTCTGAGGTTTTTCCTCAATTATCTAAAAGTTGACATTACATCATCTGCACAGATGTAAATATAGAAAATAGTAGGTGTGTTAAATCTCCTGACATACTTCTAGAAGCTTTTTACAGAGGACTGACTCCACTTGAGTGTATGTTTGTGTCAGTAGAGAGTGGCATTATGTCCATTTTTCTTTCTGGGAGATTGGAAGTTTCTTTAAATGCTTGTTTTCATCTTTTATTGTTGTTTTAGCTACGGAAATGCTGTTATCTTTTCTGTCTTTGACTCTACTCTTTCACAAGATGGTTATATTTCAGTGGAGTTGTATCCTGGTTTTTCCTAACTATTCTTTTCTCTACGTGTGTCAGATTTTCCCAAATATGCATTTTTTCTTTGTGAATAATGTTATTGAATTATATTGTTGAACTGATTAATAAATAACGTAGTTATGTGGTTTTGTATGAAAATTAGCTGAGCTGTTGATTTTTTCAGACAAACAATAAAAGCAATGCCTCCTTCAATTTCAGTGCTAAACCTAGAAAATTAGCAAAATAGATGTATTTTGGGTGTTGGGAGACCTGTCCTAGGTCCTGATTCAGGGTAAGTTCCCTGTCTGAGATGACACCTAAGACTTAAAGACAATCCACAGTTAGCAGTCTTCTCAGCTGTCAAAGGACTTGTTAAGCATTCACTGGAAATTCTGTTTGGTTTTGTGTAATGTGTTTATTAGGTTCTGTATTGTGCAGAGACAGTGCTGTAACCATCTCTGTCTGTGGCTACTTAGTGGAAGTAAGTGTTGTGCCAAATAAAGATTCTAACTTGGCTTTGAAATTGAACTTCAAATATTGCTCTAAAAGTACAAAACAAACCCAAATCAATTTCTATTGCCATGTAATTGCTGCATGTAAGAAAACAAGAGAGGAGTTGGAGTGTGTTTTCTCTTTTGCAGGTGTTGCTGAAATAGTTCTGTTTATTTAAAGCGTATGATTTCATGCAATTGTGCCTGATTGTTAGTGCAGCTGTCAACAGCTGCATGCTCATTTAGCTAATTGCATTCTAGCAATATAGCTAAGCTTATTTTAAGATACGCAGTTGTACGTTTTTGTTTTTTAAAGCAACTGCTCACACTCTGAATATTTACTGCAGAAAGTTCTGTACTATGCCAATGAACTGGCATTGCTCTAGAGGGAATTTAAGAGCTTCTACAGGAGACCTTCAGTCAGTTTGGTGTATATAGCACGTGTGGAAGGTTGGACCATGCCACTTAAATTCAGACAGTTCTAAAGGCCTTGAAATGGTCTTGTCCTTGGGATCAGTTTCATCATCTGCTCTTTGGGAGTATTTTGTAGTTAGCATGTGAAACTTTAATTTCACAAACAGCTTATTCCTATTGCATCAGTATTCTGGTTGTGTGTACAGGAACATTGAGCTTCTCTTACATACTGATCCTCTCCTTCTAGAAATATATAAGTAAAATGAGAAATTTATGTAAGTTGTATATGTACAAACAGCATATTAGGAGAGTAGACTGTCATGCATGCTAATTCTGGATATTTGTATGGTTTTTACTGTTGCAGTCAACAGTATGAAATGTATAATGCAGTGTTGTTTTTATTTGTTATATAGCTTTATGCCAGTATATACAGGCCTCTAAAACCCGAGATGGTGGCAGCCGTTTCATTTCAAGTGCAACAGAAGGTAAAGGGAAAAGTGTGGGGAAAAAAACCAAACACTTTGTTCATCTGATACTCTATCTTCATGGACTTTTATGTGGTTCTTGATCTTCTAACCTTCTAGACTCTTCCTTCACAGCTAACTTCTTGCAGTAGATGGTGATTATCTTTATTCCTGAATCTCAAAAATGAAATTAAGAAATCTCATGATGTCACTTGTACGTCTATCTAAAAGTTGCATCATCTTTGCGTTTTGTCTGTTTGTGCTTTTCTTCAGTAACAACTTTGCACTGAAACTGAAGCTTTAGCTGTGATTTAACAAGAATCTGAAGTATCTGAGGAGTGGCTTTAGAGAATTGCTGTCATGACCACAATCTCAAGATTGCCACACTTAAGGAAAAGCACAGATACTTAAGGGCACAGAAATGTTACAAAGCTAATCCTTGCTAATATCTGCAGTCTGACTATATGCTAACGAACTGCCTTGCATTTTCTGATTCTCTTAGAAGGAGTGTGTCCTTAATTCACTTATCCTCGCATCTGCCTGCTGATGTCCTGCTTTTTGGCCTTGTTTGTGCTTAAAAAGGGAATGAAATATTTACTTCTGTATTTTTCTTTCATCTGCAGGGGAAAACTTTGAGCAGACTCCGTTAAGACGCACATTTAAATCCAAAGTTCTTGCTCGCTATCCTGAGAATGTTGAATGGAACCCTTTTGATCAGGATGCAGTGGGAATGGTCAGTATCACTTAATGGCTTTTGGGGTTTTTTGCTTGCATCTTAGAGAGTTAGTAGAGAAATAAATTAGTCTGCAATTAATGAATTTTTTTTGGTGCATGATTTTCCCATGGAATAGAATGTTTTCTCTGTCAAGTTTCTAGTCTTGGTGACCAGGAAAATACTTTCCTTTATGTGAGCTTGAATTTTATTATTTTATCCATGTCAAGGCTGGTAACAAAATATTTATGAGTTTCAATAGAAGTTGCACGCAGCCCTTGTGATAGATTCCTTTTGTTTTTCTGATTTAGACCCATATCACTGTATTGTGCAGAAATGTAACGCTTAATAGAATTTAAAGTGAAATGCAATGGCAGTCTGTGGATTCTAAATCCCATTTTCACCAATGCTTCTGCAGGCAGGGGGAGAGAAAAGTGTTTTTTAATGGATGTTGTCTCCCCTTCCCCTTTTTTGTAGCTGTGTATGCCTAAAGGGCTTGCTTTCAAGACACAAGCAGATTCCAGAGAACCTCAGTTCCACTCTTTTATTATTACTCGTGAAGATGGCTCGCGGACATTTGGATTTTCTCTCACGTTTTTTGAGGAAGTCACTAGCAAACAGATCTGCAGTGCAATGCAGACGTTGTATCATATGCACAATGCTGAATATGACATTCTCCATACTCCACCCACCAATGACAAGGAGAGCTGCAGCAGCACTGGGGACTGCAATGGCACCTCTGTCTCAAAGCTACAGCGATTTAACTCCTATGACATCAGCAGAGACACGCTCTATGTCTCAAAGTGCATTTGTCTGATTACGCCAATGTCTTTCATGAAAGCTTGTAAGAAAGTTCTAGAGCAACTTCACCAAGCAGTGACTTCACCTCAGCCACCACCACTACCTTTAGAAAGCTACATCTACAATATTCTCTATGAGGTTCCCCTTCCTCCAGCAGGAAGGTCGTTGAAATTTTCAGGTGTTTATGGACCAATTATCTGCCAGAGGCCAAGCACCAGTGAACTGCCATTGTTTGATTTTCCAGTTAAAGAAGTTTTTGAATTGCTTGGAGTGGAAAATGTGGTTCAGCTCTTTACCTGTGCCCTTTTGGAGTTTCAGATACTGCTTTATTCACAGCGTGAGTACTTGGATTTTGTTTTCTTATCTTGTAGTTGTACTGGCACAAGATCTTATTGTGTCTTGAATTCTAAAAACACCACAAACAACAGAATAGCTGCATTAAAGTGGCATGAGCATGCTATTATAGTCTGGCTGATATGTATACAGGTCTTAAGATAAAGAAAAGTACTGCAGTTGTAAGGAGTGTTGCATTGGCTTCCTGCTCTTAGACACCTCAGTTTATAACTGGATTTTCACATAATCTCCTCTCTTCATGCTTTGGATGACCCCTTTGTTGTTGGCTCTGGAACTGTGCTACTGGATAGAGCAGTTTGCATTCTTCATGTTCCTGTCTAGCTGCTCAGCTGCTATCTCTGCAGAGCTAGCCAAGCATTTTGAACAGATACACAGATCATTATATTATTATATTATCATCTGGTTCTGAAGAAGAGTTAATAATGCAAATAAAATTTTCTCTTTGAGTACCCAAAGACACATTTCAGTTGTTACTTTGAAAGATAAAGTACCTGAAAAAAGTTTTGACTGAATTAAAATCCTAAGTCTCTGTGAAGGCCTTTAAACAGCTATAGCTGAAGCCACATAGCTAAGGCTTGCTTTGAAGAGGATAGGCAGCAACTGAGCTGAAATAGCATGTTTATCAATTAGTGAGTAGTGTGGGAGTGGTATCTATTTTCTGTGTTGAAATTTGTGGGTACTGGCCTTCTCTACTCCACAGCCTGTTGCTCTGACACAGAGTATGTGGAATTCTGCCAAAATTTTTGGTTTTTTTTTTTTTTTTTGGTCCCAAGCTGACTAGCATTAACCCAGACTCACCCATTCAGAATGGTGTGGTTTAAACAGACAGTCTGCATTTTGAACACTACTTTATAGTAATGGTTTGGAAAACTAAAAGACCCCAAGACAAAGCCAGGCTAGTCCATGGTGTTACTAAAATTTGCTTTTGGTGTTTACTTCCCTTGAGCTGTCACTGAAATACATAAAACACAAATGTTAGCTGTTTGCAAATATAAACTACGTTTATCAGCAATCTTCTCCAAGCATGAAGTACAGATTTTGTTTAAGTGTTAAGATCTGTGCATAGACTAAAGCCAAGGATGGATTTGTATGTACAGTCAGGGTGATTAAAAGTCTGTAATGGCAGCAGGGTGTTGCATCATAGTTATGTCATCGTACAGACACTGTGAACACCAAGAGAAAAACTGCACAGTAATTCAGATGCAGTAGAAAAAACTTACTGAACTCTCTAGAGGTTACTCTCTTGGATTTAAAACCAGATTGCTCTGCTTATTCATAGCAAATCTAGAAATACTTGTCCAACAGACAAGCTTCTTTTGTGTTTTCTCCTACAATGGATTAGGTGTTTCTGTGTTTGAGATTTAGGGAGAGTTTTTGTGGATACCTGTGTCCCACCAGCAGAGGATTCAAACATCAGCACTTCCATCTGAAGAAGGGGGTGTTTGTGCTGGCCTGTAGAGGTGTCTGAGAGTCCTGTGCTGGAATGGGGGTGGGTTGGAAGCTCCAGAGAAAAGCCATGTGTGCGTTGCCATGTGGGGACGGTGCTCCTGGAGCTCTTCCCAAGCCATCACCTTGTGAGTGCTCTTTGTTCCAGGCTGAGCTCAGCTCACTTCTGGGCTAGTCTACTGTATTCTGGCTTCTCTTTCCAAGTCCTTTTAATAGGTTCAACTTTCTGTCTTGGGTCCTTTCCAGGTGTCTGATCAGTGACTAATTAAAGAAGCTTAAAATAGCCCTGGAACACTTGAGTTTCTTGTTTGGAGTTCAGAGGGATGAGGAATCACTTAGGATGGTTTCTGTCACTGTTTCTCTGGCTCAGTTGTTGTACATTATGGAGATGTCATGTCTCTCTATCAAGTTCTCACCTTAGTTTTTGGCTGAGAAGTCTTATTTCAGTAGTAAAAGATGTTTAGTTATTGGTTTCATGGCTTTTGACCCTCAGATCTGATAAACTAGCTGCAACAGTGCCTTCTCATGTTTTTTTTGAAACATGGCTTCCCTTATGGACTTTGAGGGATTTAATCCCTGTACTTTTTTCTTGTTTTGTTTTTGTTTGCTTCTGTTGTTCTTTTCAACTGGAATATGCTCTTAATGTATTCCCCTTTTTCCTCAGTATGGTTGAGTGACATCTGTTTTTTGCTGTTTGTAAAGCAAGAAATATTGAATGGAGATACAGCTGACAGTGCACTCAGTTCTAAGTGGAAACAGAAATTAATTCACTTCTGTAAAGGCTTTTTCATGTTCTTGCATGCACACCAGTGTGAGGTCTAGGTTGTCTTTCTGAATAGAAATACTGAGTTTTCTAATGTCCTTTGAGTTTGTTTAATCTCTTGGTGCTCAAACCCATGACAGCTGAGGTGACTGACATAACTTTTTGTCTTCCTAGGTCAGATGAGATTTTGATACTCATTGGATGGATTTAGATTTAGAACAGTACAGTCAGGATCAGCAGATTTGTAAGATGTACTTGAAAGAATACCCCAACAACAAACACACACAAAGTAATGAAAGATCACTATAGTAAAAACCAAACCTCAAACCTCTTGGAGGTCTGGTGAAACTAGTTGATCTTGAGGTCCCTTCCAAACCAAACCTTTTCATGATTATATGTCTTGATGAATTTTTTGCCAAGTGCAATCCTTTTAGGAACAAATTATTTTAGCGTTTTAAGTTTCACTCTGTCCTTGGAGTAGGAGTAACTTCACTTGGCAGTGATAGTATTTTGGTTTAAGATTCCTTTGACAATATTTCTGACTTGCTGCTTTTGGAAATTCTTCTTTTGTCCCACTATGTTGGCACAGCCTTGTGTATTTTGGATTGCTGTAAGCCAAGTATAGGGAATGAATGCCTCAGTTTGATTGTCCTGTTGAGAGACCTGTCTACCATTTGGAAAAATGTCAGAGGCCTGTAAGAGAGAGAAGAATTTGAGGATGCTGCTAGTGCTGAGCCAGTGCTGAGGAACTCTGGAAAGAGTCAGTGGAGCTGGAGGCCTGTGGGAAGTGCCCTTGCCAGATACTCTGTGGGAGCTGGTTTGCATTCCTGCAATTTATGTTGCTCTTGTAGCTGTGAAATAGACTTATTCCTTATCTCAGAGAGCACCTAGAGCTCTTCTGAAAAGTGTGTACTGAGTTAAGACAGCTGTGAAATCTGCTTGGAGGTGATTTTCTAAAAACAAAAAAAGGAGAAATGTAATGCACAGCTGCCGCAGACTGTGATCTAGGACAGTTTTATTTTCTGGGTGGCAGCTGTCTGCTGCCATTTTACAGTACAAATAAGGGTTTTTTCTCTGCTTTGCCTTTGAATCACTCTTCCTCATCTTTGTTTGACTTGTTTAAAATTATGTTCATTCTGGGGATTTAAAGTATTAGTTTACTGTCTTTGCAGCATTACTCCTGTGCTGCCTAGCTCTGATCTCTGGCACAGGACACTTTCTCATTATCCTCCCGTGATTTAGGAACCTTGCTGCTTAAATCCCACTGTCAGACATGGAACAGGAGAAAATTCACCCCACTGCTTCTGCCAACCACAGCTGGTTCTTGCTGCAGTTTCAGGGTTTTTTAGGTGACTTGTGAGTCATTTGATTAAACACAACAGTATTTCATTGTGATCCATGAAGTAGGAAGATTAAAAGGAAAAAATGTTCCAAAATATGATCATATAATTGTTTTAGATTTGGCTGAGTCAGAGGATTTCTGTAGGCACTTGACAGACTTCTCTCTGGTAGAATGTGAAAATGGGGAGGTGGAATTATGGTTCTTAGAGCTGCCAGCTTCTTCTCATCCTATTCCTCTTTTTCCAGGCGCAGGACCTCTCAATTTCTTTTTTTTTTTTTTTTGGTTAAATCTTCTACATATAAATACTGTGTAACTTCTCTTAACCTCCTTAAGAGATAATGTATTTTATTTATAGCAACTGGTTAGAATAACAAATCATGCTTTTTCTGTGTTCTTAAGTGGCCATGTTAAAAAAAGTAGTGAATTTTCTTTTCCTTGCACAGCGATCAGTTAAGCATTTTCCCATCTAACAGTGTCCTAGTCATATGTGATTATTTCCCTACCAGTGCTTGTGTACAATACAAGGCCAAAAGATCATGTCATTAACACCAGAATAAGCACATTCTGATTTCAAGGACAAGAGCAGCAGCACTGCTGAAACACTTCTTCACTCTTCTAATCTTTTTGTTGTTGTTATTTGTAAATCATCTATAATTCTTTGGTATGAGAGCTGTGCTGTTTGCTTCTTTAAACCCAAAAACCCCTCCATACCCTCATTGGGTAGGTATAACTTAAGAAAACATAGGAGTTACTTTGGTTTATATTTTCATGCTTCTTGCCTTTGTCCTTGCCTTTTTCCGATATCAGAATGCACTGTTACTTGCAGCCTGCACCTGGGCAGGCCAAATCTTTGGGAATGGCTTAAGCCATGTGGATATCCAGGATCAAAGGGCTGCTTTTGCAGATTGCTCTGTGGCAGGAGGTGGCTGCCCAGTGGATAGAAATTCTGAACTATTGATTTTACTTTGTCATTAATTTGGAAGGCTGATAATAAAGTTAGCTTAATGACAGAGGGAGAAGTTGTATTTAAATTATCCAGCAGGATCAGACAGGGGGGTTTGTGTTGTAGGAAAACACTGCTTCTATTTTAAGACTTGTTCTTCCAGATAAACAAGCTGAATACAAAGCAGCTGGAATGTTTGTGTATCTATGGCTACATCTAAAGTTCCCTTTAAAACTGGAGAAAATAGGGTATGGAATAGAATCTTCTTCTTCTTCCCAAAGCTTATCATTAATTCATCACTTCTTTGCAGTCAGGCTGTGATTAAAGCTGCAAACCCATATGTAGATGTGTAGGCAGAAGCTGGTGTCCAGGCTGAATAGGGGAGTGTTGCTGATGATGTTCACTGGTATTTCAGTCCAAATAAGCTTTTGGCAGAAACTTTAACCTGTTTAAGCTGTTCTCATCTGTTTTGGTTGAAGGGTCCTTCATAGTAGGTGTGCAGTGAGGCAGTGACAGGTATGTCCATGCAATAACCTTTTCCACCAGCACAGCTTGATATGAATATTAAAAATCAAAAGCCTAAGCTGCAGAATTACAAGTGATGTTGGCAAAACCTGTGCTGAGTTCCTCTTGGGTTATGGGGCTCTTTGCAGACCCCAAACTCTGCTACTTTGTCCCCCAAACAAAATCAATCGTGAATGCCAGGAGCTGAATTTCTTGGCCTTTTTTTTTTCTGCTGTCTGCAGTCTTGAGTGGAGGCTGGCTAAAAGACAGAATTAAAGCCATCAACTTGGGAAGTGCACAGTTAATTAATTTTTCTCCAGAGTGTTTAGAAGAAATATTATTCTTGCAGTTTTCATCCTCCCTCTGTGACAGTGTGCAGCAGCTTCAGAAACCTCAGCACCTGAGCCTGCCCTGAGCATTGAAATGTCTTTTTCAGTTTCACAGTATCTGTAGTTCTGTGACAGGAGAAGGAAGACATGCACACCCCACACCTTTGTACACACATATGAAGGTTACTGACTTTTTCTCTTCCTTGTATTCCCTCCCCTTTCCTGGCTGGAATTGGATGTTGTTGCAGTACCATGAAAAGGCATCTTATGTCTCCAGTTAGTGCTATATTTATAGCCTGACAGAAGGTAGGAATTGCCCTAGTTGTGTGAGTGTTTTATACCCTTTCCAGCCTGGCAGCTGGAAAGCTGTTGGGATATTTCAGCAGCTGTATTGGAACACACATCTGGTGCTGCCTCCCCCTTTATGGGATTTCAGAAACACTTAGGGATGACTCTATGAGGAGGGTGCAATGTTTGCCCAGCAGTGTGAGCTGCTCTAGGCACCAGTGCTAAGTAAAAAAATCTCTTTAATGTGTTGCACAGGTACATTTAACACTGCTCCTAAGTTCTAGGAGGACATGAGTTGTTTTTACATTGAACTGAGACTTTGGTTGTACATTGCAAAGGCTGATCAAAGCTGATCCTTTTCATTTGCTGCATAGTTATTTCAGTCACACTGTTGGGTTGGCTGCTATACAGCATGCTTTATAGACATTTAAACCCTCTTTTAAAAACTGTTTATCTGAGAGATACCAGATGCCTTGGGTTTCATCCAAGGCTTCCATAGAAAGCCCTGAGCACAGAGAAATTATTTCTGATGTGTTTCTTAGCTGATTACAATATTGCTTCTGTCTCCAGAACTGGTGTTCCTGGTGACCCTGGTATAGGCAGCAGAAAGTGACTTAGCATGCATTAAGGCTCAGTTTGCTCATTTCCATATGACTTGTAGAATGACCTACTTTGGGTTGAGCTCTCTTTGTTGTTTCAGCAAAGTATGCTGGCTGTGCAGGGCTGGGTTTTCATTATGATGCCACTCAGCTAGTACTGGGTTTTGTGGTTTCTGTTTTCAAGCAACTTCTCATTTGTTTAACTTAAATTGATTTACTTAAAAGTATTTGTGAAAAAAAAATTAATTTTCTTGATCTTTTTCAGATTATCAGAGGCTGATGACAGTGGCAGAGACCATCACAGCACTAATGTTTCCATTTCAGTGGCAGCATGTGTATGTTCCTATCCTTCCAGCATCCCTCCTTCATTTTCTGGATGCTCCTGTCCCTTACCTCATGGGCTTGCACTCTAATGGACTGGATGATAGGTCTAAACTGGAACTTCCTCAAGAGGTGAGAGGGGATTGTCTTGATTGATTAGATACTGTCCATGACTATGAGGGAAGTGAGAAATGACCCAAAGCACAATTGCTAACTCTAACAGCCACTGTCAAGTTCTTGCTGGCTCTGATTTGGGAGAGGTCTTTGTTTCTTGGAGATGCTAGTGAAAATCTGGTGAAATAAATAAAAATATCTGCTTTTGAAATTGTATGCTCTGGTAGAATTTAACTGTAATTTTACAAGAACTGATGTATTAGGGTTACAGAAAGAACATTTTTGTGCTGGAAAAGTTAGCCTAGTAATGCTAGGAAGTGCAAGAAGTGCAGTGTGAATTCCCCAGCTGTGGCCAAAAGGTTGTGGTGGTGAGTGAGCAGAGCTCAACTGGCATCAGCACTGTGCTGGTTCCTGGCTCTGTGGGCTTAGCCTGTGTTTCCCTGCCCTGGGTTTCTCTCTTGGGGTTGGCTTGCATGGACCCAGCCTGCCAGCTGTCTACACAAAACCATTTCAGATTTTCTCCTGGAGTGCCTGCTAAAGTCAGTGTGTACTTGAGCAAACTTCTGCTTGTTGGGCGAGTGCTGAGGAGCCCTGGGAGCAGCAGCTCCTGTGTAAAGGAGAAGGAAATAGTCTGTAAAGGTTCTGCAACCCATCCATGGGGCTGGGACCATGTTCATACTGCTCAGAGGTTGTCCTTATTTATTTTATCCCCCTGCTCACTTCACAAACTCTCCTTGTAGGGATATCCCAAAAGAGTTTAAGAGCTGGTTGTGAGGATCAAGGCACTACCCAAGGCAGCAGAGGAAATGCTTGGCCCCTGCTTGCTTGTAGGAGTAACTTTTCAGGGGAGGACCTGTGTAAATCATGGGAAACACCCTGCTTACAGGCCCTGGTAGGATTCTCTGCCTTTTTCTCTGACTGTGGGTTTTCTTCTATTGCCATTTGCATTTCTGGGAAAGCAGAAGCGTGGCAGGCACAGGGTTTTGTGGTGGTGGTGGTTTTTGTTTTCTTTATCAGGCAGTGCTGCAGCACAGCTTGACACAAAAAACCCTTCCTTTTTCAAAAAGCTGCGTGAAATTAAAGACAAGATATTTTTGCGAACCTCCAGTCTGGTCTCCATGCCAACATTGCTCTTTTTCTCAAATCCATATGCTGGTAGTTTTCATTTGTTTTTCCTGGCAAGTTCGAAGTAAAACTTTTTTTTTCAATCTGTATTTTTTTTCTATTAAAACTAAAGTGTTTAATCTCTTGATATCTTTATTGTCTTGCTCTCTTTTTTTAAAATTTTCCACTGGCATAACTAATAACAGAGTATTGTATGTTCTTGCCATGAAAACAACAGTCTGTTGCTTTGGTTTACTATTTTTTCAGAATTTTGGCTGTACTGACAGCCCTAATTAATATGGTTAGTACACTTTTTAGAGAGAATAGCTGATGAAATGAAATGCATGTGTGGAAATGCATGTTAATATGCACCAGGGATGTTTTCACTGTTACCACAAGCTTCTAAAAGACTGTCCTTTTGTAAAGAACTTCCTCATTTTAAAATCACTGTAATGCTTCCAACTAAATAAACATATTTTAATTTCAAATAGATATTTCAGTTATTTAAATAGTAAATAATTTTTTGAAGATATTTATCAGGTTATTTTTGGGATTTAAAGTAAGGCAGTTGATCTATTTTCAGATGTTTGAAATGAAATCCAGTACTATTAAAAAGTAATCTGATACCTCAATTTACATTTTGTTTTACAGGTAGCCTTTTATGTGAAGGTGGAGGAGTAGACTTTTGATAGTATCTTACAGAGATGAGAATTGTCTGGGAGGGGAGGACAGACCAGACAGAAAGCAGCAGCAACATGCCCATGTGGTGGAATTTGCTGCAAGACTTCCTTGTCCTTTTGGAGTTTTCAGCTTTTCTCTTTCTTATTTGAAGAGTGAGCTCTTAAAACTTTGCACACGATAAGTTTGACCTGGTCTGAGAAATCCCCTTGGTAGTCACTGCTGGGTAAGGTTTCTTGTGAGCTGCTGAAATAATTTCCACTGCAGGCTGGAGATGTAGCTGTGGCATAGAAATGGACTGGAGACTTCATTCTCTTAGTAAATAACTTAAAAATTATTATTAATTATTATTAACCAATAGATTATTTATTCAAGGGGTTAAGTAGACTGGGGAGAACAGGAGCTTGCTATTATTGAGGTTTTCATTGTAGAGAGTTTGCTTAATAAAAAACCCAGCTAACTATAAAAGAAACCCAAACAAACCCCCATAGAGCAGCAAACAAAAACTGCCAAGGAACGTGAATAATGTGTTGTTGGAGAACAGTAGAAGAGGGCGTATGGATTTCATTATTTGTACTTCAATGAAGACAAATTTATCATCAGTATCAGAGGGGCTATTAATATTTAACATTGTTTACCTCTAAAGTTTGGAATGCACCTCTGTTCCATGGTGTTTTCAGAAGTGTGTATGCAGTTCTTGAGGATGAACTCATCAGGGCTATATGAGGAACTCCTCTGGTCTCCTGATGGCAGAGAGATTTCCTCACTTACCACCAAGGG
Organism: Luscinia megarhynchos; assembly: GCA_034336665.1. Classification (NCBI taxonomy): domain Eukaryota; kingdom Metazoa; phylum Chordata; class Aves; order Passeriformes; family Muscicapidae; genus Luscinia; species Luscinia megarhynchos. The sequence goes on from CM067568.1 coordinate 10,713,344, forward strand.
TATACAAAAAGCTGTTCTGTCTTGTAATTTATTCTGAGCTCTGCAAAAAATTTTTTCTTTTGTCTTGAAACTGCCTAAGCTGCATCTCTGTTCTTAATCTATTTACGTGGATGTGTGGGACAGCTGCTGTTAAAGAAAGCAACATCTGATTTAGGCAGGGGCCAGAGAGGTGAGCTTGGAGAGAAAATCTAGTTAGCCCTTCTCAGTTGAAGGGCATTGTGGAAGAAAATAATATTGCTTTCTAGGACAGCATGGATACCTCAGTGTCACTGTAGACTTCTTCATTGTGGGTTTATAATGAAGTTGTAAAAAGACTAACTTGTCTTGCTCAAAGTGTTTTAGTCTAATAATGTGTGAATACTGTCTGTCCCAGCTCAGTTAGGTTTGGTTTGGTGTAAGTCTTGTACACATAGGCCATTAGGCTTGTTTTGGTGGCAGCTTCCCATATTTGGGTCGCATCTGATGTTTCCAGGGGATGCTTTATCATATAAGCATGGAAATTCAACTGTATCCTAGAAGTTAATGCTTGCAGCAGATAATGATTAAAATCTTCAACAAAAAAGTTGTGTTAGTTCAAAATTCAGTTTTAGGTTCTCCCTTGGGCACATTCCCTGATGGAGAATTCATTGAAGACCACCAGTGACCTGCAGACCTTACTCTGTATCCCAGTAAAACCAGGAGATGCTGAGGTTTGGTGTGGAGTTGAATTTCTTGTGCATGTCAGCAGCAGAGTGCTCGTTCTCAGAGTGCTGCTGCTTTTCTGAGAGCTCTGTGTGTGCATGAGCATCTTTGTGGTTTCCTTGGCAGCTGCATCAGGGCCTTGTGAGGAACCCAGAAAAGAAGGGCAGGGCATGGGAGAAACTGTGCTAGAATAAGGTGCTGCAGATGTCAAAGGGGAAAGGAAGAACATGTAGCTGTTCATAGTGTTGCTGGCAAAAATGTGCTTTGTTTATCAGTACAAATGATCAGTAAAAGTGGTTTTAGCAGCTCACTTGCAGATCACAAACCTAGCAAGTAGTAAAGTAAGATTGGGTTTTTTGATGTGTCTTTGCATTTGCTTCTAAAGAAACTTTTGCAGTGCTGTAGAAATTCATTTTTAACAAACAAGTTAATCCAGACCATTTCATGCCAAGATTTGCATGTATATCTTGCCACTCTAATTTAGGAGAATGGTAGAAATTGAAATTATTTTCACTGGAAATAAGCAATGCTGAGTTTCCAGCACTGGTGAAATCAAAGTAGTACCTCATTAAAAAGCTTGTTTTTAATGAAGTGATCCCAAGGGTCTTGGGCAATAGCTTTTCCTGTTAGGAAAGTTAAAAGACTTTAAAGCCTAAAAAGCATTTTCTCTTCTAGTATAAGACAGATCATATGTATTCTCAGTGTTTTTATTCCAGCCATTAAAAGGATGTGATTCAGTTCTAAACCTGAAGAAGTTCTGTGGGTTTTTATTTTTGTATGTTTTTTCAGAAGATAAGAAAGGACTTCTGAAAAGCCTTTTTTCCTTCTGATGCTAACACATTAGACCAAGATAATTTTTTTAAGATAACCACTGCTTTCTATGCATTCTCAGGCTATCTGTTGGTGTTTTGATCCTTGATAATACTGCAAATTTATTGGCAAACCTCAGTTTTATATTTTCTTGTACCCCAGTGTGAGCAGCCACCTGAGGAGTTTCTGGGGACTGCAGTGGCTTTGTGCTGTAAGCACTTCTCAGCCACAAACTCTGGGTTGGCATGAAGGACAGCAGTGCTGGGAATAAGTGCAGAAGGTCCCATTTGCTTCCAGGAGTGGCACAGGAGCATCCTTCAGGATTTAGGAGCAGTGTAGACACTGCCCCAAGTCAGCCCTGTGTGTATCAAGCTGCACATCCCTGTTCTCTGTGTGTTGTGTGAAATGAGTGGTCATTTGCAAGGTTGGGGCCAAATGCACAAAGGTGAGACAGGCTGTAGATAAATGGGGGTTAGACTTTCAGTGCTGGATTCAAGCAGACCCTAAATAATTTCCTTTTGTGCTTTTGAACTGAGCTGAAAGGAAGGATGTGAACTTGATGCAGGCCCTGCTGGATCTGTGTGGGGCTTTGGCCCTTATTGTACTTGAGGTCAAACTAAAGAATTGCAATTGTCTTGTGGTTTTGGAATGGATGGGTGTGCCCCAGGCCCCACTAAGCCCTTGGAGAGTGGTGCTGTTGGCTTCAGGGAACTAGGCACTGGCACCACATACACAAACACTGATTTGTTTAGGTTCACGTTTCTAAGGTTGGTAAGACTTTCACCTGGACACCCTGTTACTTGGAATGATAAAAGTTTATGGGAAGGACTAGATTTTAAATTAGGATGTGACATCCTTGTTCCTTAGTGTAGTGTCTCAGGAGAACTTTTTATTGTAGATGATGTAATGTGTCCTCTCTTGTGAGAGTCTGCTGTTGACGTGAAGTGGTGTGTAACTGTTTTGGAGTTTTCTTTTGATCAGAAAACTGATATGTAAGCAACAAATACAAGAATATGACTGTTCTAGAGACCTGATATATCAAGTAACTAACTTAAAGATGCTCTTTGAATTATATCTCTACTTACACATGTTGCCAAGTGTCTTGTCTTTTATATAATTTTAGTTTTTTGTGCATAAAATAATGAACAGTGTATCCACATCGAGAGCTGTCAGCTATTCACAGCCCACTCAACTGTGCTGCCTCCAGGGACAAAATAACTAAACCCTTGTGGCCAAAGAACTCCTTTATTTTTCTGCTTTGTGTACTTGCCCAGCTCCTAGCATGTGAAATGCTTTGGATGACCATGATTTCATAAACAATAAGCACCTTGTAATTTTTCTTAGTTTTTAAGGAGGGGACCCCTCTATCCTTACCCGTATTCCATTCTGTTGGATGTATAGTGGAGCAGCATAGTGAGATTTACTGCTCTGGTGTCTGTCTCTGATTTACTTCAGATTTCATTTTTACAGAGAAATACTGGTTGGGTACCTCTTGAAGAGCTTGTGCATTGAGGTGCTTTTGCCATTTCTGTTCCCTGAGGAACGTGGCCTTTCCAGAAGTGTGTATGCAGTTCTTGAGGATGACCTCAGCTTCCCTGAGTTCAGAGAGGCTGAAGGCACCTATGGAATCTTTGCATATGGTATTCTGGGTAGTCCTGCATCTTATGTGTTATTAACCAGGCACTGGATATGTACAGAGTGTCCCTGAAAATATTCTTTACACTCTTCCTTAGAGTATTCCTGCACACTGACTTTTTAAAAAATGCTTCCATATAGGCCAGTTTCTGGAAAAATGTGATTACAAGTTGCATGATAAGCAATCATTATTAGGAGCTCAGCGTGTTTAAATTGTATATATTGCTCTTAGAGAGAAACTCTGCAGAAGGGAAAATCACATATTGGAAGAATTAGCCAGGTGTTAGCCCAGATATTTATAAGCAGTTTAACAAGCATTGAATTTGGCTTTTTCTTCCATTGGCAAGGAGTTTAATTTCAGTGTGAAGATTAGAATTTCTACATTGATAAGGTTAATGTTTGATTTCTTTTTGGCCTAGTGCTTTGTGGGTACAACCAAGCTTATTAACCAAGAGTGATGTTTTCTGCAGAATCAGATCCAAAAAGGAAGGGAAGTTGAATTCCATCAATTAAAGAAAGCTGTAAAGGGAAGTAATACAATTAAACTGTTTAAAGAGTTTCTTACTGAGCCTGTCTTGCCATTTTGCAGACTGCTTGAGGCAAATTCAATGCTTTTTGTTTCCCCCTCAGCACTGATTGGTAGGCTTTGTGCCTGGTTTCAAAGCTTTATTTCTTTTCTGTCTTGAAGTGCTTACAGTGTTTCTGACAAGCACCAGCTGACTTGACTTCTGATCCTCACAGAACCATGGGTGTAGTGGGAGCCTTGCAGCTCCTGAATTCAGGTGCTTGATTCAGATGCTGCCTTGGAGCAGTGCTGATGTTAGGGAAATTTCAGCTATCACACCTGTCCTTGCATAAAAAGAAAAACTTTTTCTAAGGTGCACTAGAGACTGTTTGAGAATCAATGTGTTAGTTCTCTTTATTGACCTTGGATTCTTTTGCAACACCTAATTCAATTTATGATTTAATTTCCAGTAAAGGATCTATACAAGAGATATTAAACTGTTCTGTATGCATTCCTTTGAGCATAAGAAATCAATCTCCATATTGAAATATTGGAGCATTAGGAAATAGAGAGCTGGAATTATGTTTGCCTCTGTAACTATGGGCAATATTGTAGCAGGGCATAGATTGGACTAGTTCTCTGCAAGTTAGGGCAATATGGCTAGGGCATTATGGCCAGTGGAATTCTGCTTTAAGAATTCTTTTTTTCAGTTTAAATGTTGAAGCTCAGTAAGTTGTGTTTTATGGAGAATTGACACCCTCTGTTCTACAGAAATCTGTCACAACTACTAAATGTATATTTTCATAACAATTTACTTAAAGGAGCAGGTCTTGACAGGCACAGCTTATTCTGGTCTACCTGTGGTCAGTCCCACAGCAGATTGCTACCAGAACTCCTTGTGGCTCTGATTTCTGGGATCATTCACCATTCACTCCATGTGAGGTTGACATTTCTAGTTATTTCTTTCCAATTAAATTGTGATGGTGCTTCCATCCTCCTGCACTTAATCATAGAAACTGGAGATCTGTCAGTTCTCATAGACCTGAGAAGTGCTTTTTTGTTTCCAAGCTGCAGTGAGGCCTGAGTTCAGGTGTGGCTCTTAGAATAATGCAATGCAGTTAGGTTATTACCCCATAATCTGATTGAAAAGATTTTGCATAGTGAAGGTTAAACAGAACAGTGACAGCCCATGTTAGTTCTGCAGTGACGAGAAACTGAAATGCTTGTACAGAAGAACAAAGTTACTTCTCTGTTCTTAACTTTCCAGGCAGATTTCACACAAGACTGGGGTTCTTGCTGTGATGTGTGTAGTTATGTAATGTCTTGAAACCATTTGATTTTGTAATGCAGAAGCCAAAAGGGGAACCTTCCTCCTTGCCAAATAAAGAGTGAGGTAAACCTTGAAAGATGCAGAGCTTCTTTTGATCTTGCTGTGGAAGCCACATAGGTGGTTTTTCTTTTCTTTTTTTTTCCCCACCTTGGTCTTTTTTGGTGGTAAATGAGTTGGAGATTGGAACAGAAAAACAGGATGGAAACTAGTTCATTTCATTTTTCCCCTTGGAAACAAACTTGCTCATTGAAAGAACTGCCTTAGTTGTCAGTCAATTGCCTTTTGTTGCTTACAAAAAAAAAAGAGAAAATAACTTCATTCCACTTCTGCAGTATCAGCACATCTTTTAGATTGAAATTTGCTAAATCTTTCAGAGAAATGCACTGATAATCTGAACAACAGGCAGTCACCTGCTTACATATAAACATGTATAAAATAGAATTGCATATATCTGTAGTTAAAATTTAGCTGTACATGTATGAAAAAAATTGCATATCTGTACCTGATTTATGTTATAATCTATTTTGTCCACAGTAAATGTCTATAAAATTAGTCTTCTTTCTCAGTTATCTCTGATAAGACCTGGAAATGTAAGTCTTGTGTTACATTCTTCAAAGTCAACACCAATGCAATTATGTTTGGGGCAACTCTGTTCCACAAAATAACCAAACAAATGCAAATGTATTTGAATCTTTAAATAAGCACAAATCCCAGAGATTAATGATGTTCTTAGTGGTGTTGTAATGGTGTCCTGTTCTGAATTAAATCTCAGGCTAACCTGTGCTTTGTGGATGTAGACAACCATTTCATCGAGCTGCCAGAAGACCTACCCCAGTTTCCAAATAAACTTGAGTTCATTCAGGAAATTTCAGAGATACTGATGGCTTTTGGAATTCCACCTGAGGGAAACCTGCACTGCAGTGAAAGTGCCTCCAAGATGAAGAGCCTCAGAGCATGTGACCTGGTTTCTGATAAAAGAAATGGGAACATAGCAGGATCACCTCTGAATTCCTATGAGCTGCTAAAGGAAAATGAGACTATTGCAAGACTCCAGGCACTTGTTAAAAGAACAGGTGTGAGTCTAGAAAAGGTAAGATATGGAATGAGCTGCATTCTCTCTGGTCCTGCAGTGGCAGATGGTCTGAAGTCATGGTCCAAAGAAGCTGTGTCTGTCTTCATTAGAAGGAACTTTCTGTCAACGTGTTTCAAACGTTGTGAGCACCTGTAGAGACCAGGACAAGCTTAGGGGAGGGAGGGGATTTGATTTAACCCTGCAGCATCTGGGAAAACCTTTGCTATCTGCCAAGTGTTTCTTTACTAAGATAATGTGTTTAAAAATAGCACTTTGCCTTGTTTATTCTTGGTTTTAAGATTTATTCTAAATTGGCACCACTTCTTTAATGAATTAAGTGGTTAAAATTGACATCTAGATAATCCTGAAGTTTGCATCCAGTCTTGGTTTCTCTAGATATCTTTTCCATTCTGTATAGAATATATATAATTTTGATTACATGTAATATATTTGCCATAAGGTTAATGTTTTTTCTGGTTAGTGTTGTAGAGTTCATGAGTGTCTGATTCCCAGCAGATGGACATGCACAGCTCATGTTGATCCTGGTTGGATTTTTTTGAGTGATTAGAATTGTGAAACAAAAAATAAATTGTGGCCCTTTGTGCATAAAATATACTACCTGAAGGACCACTGAAAGATTTTTTGAGCTTTTGTCGGAATGAAGAATGTCACTGTTGGTGATTTTTTTGTTTTTCCCCACTATGAATTGAATATCTCAATTTTATTGCTTTTTTTCATAAATTATAGACTACATCTTAACTGCAAATGCATTTTTTGTTAAAGATTACTCTGAGGTGTGTAGTGGAGAATTGTGATTTACACTGCTAAGGGCTCAGGGTTCAGGGAATTGGCTACTAGACAAGCACAGCTTCTTGTTACTGTGCATTTCTGTCTTCATTTGAAAGCTGGTATGTGTTCAACAGTTTTAAACCTGGAGTTGTTTGACACCAGCTATAGATTTGCCTAATATGCAAATTTTTAGGGGTAGTAAGAACCTCTAAAAAGCCTGTGCAGATGATTGAAGGGTAAGAGAAAGTAAATTAAGTCTGTGGCATACATGGGCATATATATGGTTGTTATTTACCCTTATTAAATTTAAAACACATCCAGTGCAAACAGTACTGAAGTAAGTTTTGGTTTACTATGAAAAATTTTCTAGGCAAAGGTTTCTGTCTAGGTGTTTTTGATTTTGCTGTTTTATTGCAGTGGTTGAAACAGTAGTTCTTTTCTTTCTTGAAATATTGACTTGAAGAGTAGCAACTGAATGACAGATTAAAATCTTGTATGCCTGGAATGCCTGACAAAGCATCAATACAATTATTTGTATTTTCCTTTACTTTTTCAGCTGGAGGTGCGAGAGGAGACCAGTAGCAAAAAGGATCTTAAAATTCAGTGTGACGAAGAAGAATTCAAGATTTACCAGCTGAACATTCAGATTCGGGAAGTTTTTGCCAACCGCTTCACACAAATGTTTGCAGATTATGAAGTGTTTGTCATTCAGCCCAGTCAGGACAAGGAATCCTGGTTTACAAACAGAGAACAGATGCAAAACTTTGATAAAGTAAGTTGTAATCAAAAGGTACATCAATGTAAGAGGTAAAATAGTATTCACACCTAAGACTTTGTGTATTGGGCCATCAAATGGAAAGCTGTACTTTGAAAATGGTGATTCCTTAAATTTCAGTGTTGCCAAAAATGTAATTTCTCAGATATGTGGAAAAATATATATAAATACAGACTTAAAGAGCTAAAGATACTCTTTTTGAGGACACTGTTGAAAAATACATCTTGCTTTAGAAAAATAGCTTAGAAAGCCTAATTTTAGGGCTAACCTCCACATTAAGATTAAACGTTACTAGTGGAAAGTGTTTGATTTTTAACCAGTGGAATTATCAGATGTGTTAATGAATTAAGTCATGACCCCAAGTAATGCTTATGTACATGTGTACCAAATGTATTCCCAGCTCTTTTGTAGATAGACAAAAGACCCTTTAAACATAAGACATTTTTCCACTATCTTCTTTGCTGGAGTTACTTGTCAGCAGGAGAGTTCATGTGGGTGAAGATGATATTGCAGCACTGTCTGCCAAAACACCCATCTGATTCCCACCAAGTTGTATGAAAAGATTCCCATCAATTTCACAAGCTGTGAGCCCAGCCAGAAGTACCAAATTTGCACACCTGCAGTACTGATGGCTGCTGGGGTCTTGATGAAATTTTTAGAAAGATGAAGGAAATGCTAAAATCAAAGTATACCAATTATTGTGCTATATAGTAGGTGATTGTCTGATTTCATGCAGACTGCCTGTTTTGGAGATAGAATTGATGTGTGTAATAAAACCAGGCTTTTAAGTGGCACCAAAGCACTCTCATATACACCCTTGATCAGAAAAATTGGTGCTTCTGGTGGATGTCTCTTTCTATTTCCAGATTCTCAAACATTCTTACCTTTTCTTCTCTCTTAGGCTTCTTTCTTGTCTGACCAGCCTGAACCTTACTTGCCTTTCCTCTCGAGATTCCTGGAGACCCAAATGTTTGCATCCTTTATTGACAATAAGATTATGTGCCACGATGAAGATGACAAAGACCCTGTTTTGAGAGTTTTTGATTCTAGGGTGGATAAAATTAGGCTGCTGAACGTCAGGACACCGACTCTGCGCACATCTATGTACCAAAAGTGCACAACCATTGATGAGGCTGGTAAGGGCCATGAGGCACTTGCTTGGCAATTAGTGCAACTGATCAGTGCTGTTTGCAGTAGACATTAGATTAAGTAATGATTCATGCTCTGAAACCTCAGAAAAAAAACCAAACCAAAAAACCAAGGTAGTAGAGATGTAAAGCTTAAACGAGGGACTAAACGTTTTCTGTGATGCTGAGATGTGAGATGAAATTAATGTAAAGTAGAACTCAGATGTTTTCCTGCATGCTTTGTGTGTGAAAGATGTCTGAGCTTAAGAAAATAAACATTTTTCTTCTTTTGGTGGCATTCTTTGATGTGAGAAACACTCTTGTACTAATGTCCCTGTTGAAATCAGCAAGCAACTTCAACCTCTTTCTTCATCTGCTTTTAATTGAAGATATGTGATTATAGATACATACCTGATTAAAATATCTTTAAAAATTAACTTTCTTACAATTTCAGAGAAATCTATAGAATTAAGGCTGGCAAAAATAGATCACACTGCAGTTCACCCACACTTGCTGGACATGAAAATTGGACAAGGGAAATACGAGCTTGGATTTTTTCCTAAGCTTCAGTCTGATGTTTTATCCACTGGCCCAGCAAGCAACAAGTGAGTAAGCGAAGGCAGCAGGTGCTGAATCTTGGCAAGATCTATAGAATGGCACTAAAGCAGAGATCTTAGAAAGCAAAGTCAGTTTTAGGTTTGTTTTTTTCAAGTGGGAGCAGATCAGATGATATGGAGTGGGTTTTTTGCTGTTTTTTTTTTTCTTTTTTAAATCTGATTTTTTTAAAGCAAGTTTACTAAAGAAAGCCCTCTTGTGTTTGAGATGATAGTTTATGTACTTTGAGTTACTTAAAAATGTTGTCAGTATAAAAGCAGATGCCCTTATTTGATCTCAGGTAGGAGCTAGCAAATATTTTAGGATATTTTCTTATAAAAACCTTGAAGGAGGAAGAGCAAGGCTTAAACTGACCCTGGAATTGTGGGAAAAAAAAAAAAAAAAAGGAAAAAATCCAAAGCAAGCATATGTGATCTAAAACATTTTGGTTGCCCAGTATTCCAGAGATTCTTTGTGTGTGTTTGCAGCTGTGCTTTGGCTGATGTAATTGATGCCAGCATGTTCAGTATAGAATAAGCTGGAAATCTGTGATTGCCTGTGCCCTTGCCCTGACTCCTGACATTTGGCTGATGTTATTCCCCCACTGTAGGTGGACAAAGAGGAATGCTCCTGCTCAGTGGAGGCGGAAGGACAGACAGAAGCAGCACACGGAGCACCTGCGTCTGGACAATGACCAGAGAGAGGTGAAAATTGCTCAGCTCTAGAGATCTGACTTTTTTTCTTTCCTAATGGTCTGAAAAACACTTTGCAACCTTTATGAAATGTCTAGACAGTTACTTGCAGTTCATGTCTGCTCTCCCTGAAGTGTATTTGATACAAATGAAGTAGCAGACCAGAAATACTTAATTTTCTTATTATAAAAGTTATGTCATTTTTGCCCTTCTCAGGACAAAATTATTTCATCCCACATATAGGAGAGTTCTCTGAAAATATAATTACATGATTTCAAGTTGTTATGGGTTTTTTTCCTTTTAAAGGGAATGAGTGGGAAGAGGGAAATTAAGAGTTTTCAGCCATCTATTTCCTATCTCTAAATAACTTAATTATGCTGTGCTTCTCCTGTGTATTTGATGGAGTAAAGATAACCACCTCTAGGGAGGGATGAATTTCATCCTAAAATCAGGAGCATTGCCTTTTGGAGTTGCCTAAGTGCTTCTGTAGACCATAATAAAAGTCTTAAGGTGACAAAGTGAGAGACAAGCTCATTGCTGAAGTGAGAATGTGAAGCCCACCCATACTGTCACATTTGTGTCTGTTTTTACACAGCAGTCTGATGCTGATTTGCCCTCCTTCTGAACTGGTAAACATCTCTCACCACTGCTCCTACAGCTGACACCGTTTTTCTTTGTGGTGAAGTGGTTTTGAAAGATCTGGGTGAAGTGAACTAATTACAGTACAGTTTCTGATTCATATGGTACAGACTGCAAACTGTTACACCAGGTGTTGATTTATGAGTGGTTCCAAGAATAGTCTGGCTCAAAATATTAGAGGTTTTTTGTTTGTTTACCAACCCCAGAGTTTTGCTTTTGTTTGTGTGTTGTTCTTTGAAAACAGTATTCTCTTGCCTTGTTAAAAATCCTTAGAAAAGCTTAATTTTGAATTTTAAAGGAGTAGTAGTCTTGTGTCTGTTAGGATAGTGTTGTGAAATTCAAGTGTGTTTGCTGAGTTCGTCCTTTTAAGGTAGTGATGGATTTAATTACCTTCCTACTGTACTCATGCCCAGAATTTACTTACTGGTTTGTTAAAATTCTGTTGAATTATAGTGTCATCACTGTCATCCATAACCATGTAACAGAAAGATGTCTGCATAATAAAAAACCTCTACAAGTAGTTTCTGGCTTTGACATGTTCCATATGCTCAGATAACTCTAAAGTGCTTTTTACTTAGATGTAACAGGAATGAATAGTAGTTGGTTTCTGACCTCCTTACTGTGTTAAACAACACAATTGTTAAAACATGTAAACTTTGAGCTAATTACAAAAACAAAAATCTTCCTCTGGTCTCTGGGGTGTTTTGTTTGTTTTGTTTTTGATCTGATTCCTCACAAGTTCATTTTCTGTAGGAATTACTCTGTCACAAAAGGCAAATAATATCTGAAGAGTAAATATTTTGAAGTACATGCTCAGCTGGGGGTACCAAATGCCAGTGACAATGGTGCTGTTCTCTGGTAGCATAATGGTGAACCTCAGATTCCACAGTAAATTTGAGAGTGGGGAGGGAGCTGTGCTGGGATGAACAGTGGGGATCAGGCTGGGCAGGAGGTGTCAAACTGCAGCGTCAGGAGTTTTAAACAAATTGAAGCTTTGCAGCAGCCAACAAAAATCTGTGCAATTGAGACTTTTTACTTGTAACCGTTTGTGCCAGTGGAGGGCAGAGTTTACACCAGTCCACTGATTTAACACCATCTTTTCTTTTTTCCTTTCAGATTCATTACTTACGAACTTATTTTTATGTTGAATGCTTGGGAGTTCTGCATTGTATTATGTCTTCACTCTTTTCCTTTTCTGTTTTGCATGCTTGCTTTTGTTACTTCATATGTGCTTACCACTTTCACTTTACATCTGCTTGGCTTTTTGCTACCAACTTATCCTGCCAGCACCTGGACTTTTCCATGTCAGAGCTTCAGTTGCAGTTATGTTTAGACTGGGACCAGCATGATTGTCCCTTCATGCCCTCTATAAAATCTGTGTCAGAGCATTATCTGGTATGTCCAATGCACAATATGACTGTAATCATAGTTCTGGATAAAGATGCATAATTAAATGTATAAATCATAGCTCTTTAGTGCAAGGCCAGTGGAGGAGGTGGGGTTTTCCTTCTTTGTTGTGTTTGACAGATCTATTCACTGACATTTCAGTTGGTCATTATTGCAAAGTAAGCTAGAGAGATTTCCTCTTAATTTGATATATGTACTAATCCTGAGTATTCCATCAATGCCTATACAGTACTTTCTACTACTAATTCTCAGTTAGCTGTGTCCCCAACCAACTTGTGATCACCTGGCTTTCATAATATCTGTCATATCACTCTTGTCTCTGGGGTGAAAATTATGGCAACTCCTTGATGACAGTAGTAGAAGCAGAAGAGCTTTTTTGAGTAGAGTGGGTTCAGGAAATGATTTTTCTCAAAACTGCAGCTGGTTCACAGCTGAGAGATGTTGCTATAATTTGCATTTTGCAGCTGCTTCCTGAAAGAGCAAAGTTTTCTTGCAGTCCCCCGTGTAGACCGGTCTGCCACTTGAATAGTCTTGGTCTGGGAGTTTTTGCAAATTTTCATTTAAATGAAAAAAAAAGACAATTGGCAGTAGTGCAGGGAATAATTTAATCTCTATGCATCTGAATATCCTTGTCAGTTTGTATTGTGTTTTTGTAATTGAGCAATGTGTGTTCTAATACTGTATAGACAATATAAATGGGGATTTGACCTCTGGTGAAAAAGCAGTTTAAGTGTCTCGGCCCTAAATAATGCTGATATAAAAAGGGCCTTTTCTGGAAGAGGATGTGATACTTTCCTCCTCACTGCAAAGGTGTGGGTTATAAAGATAACTTTACCTTTTTCTCTCAGCCAAGTAGTCTCACTTGCACTTCTGTCTGTGTTTGTCCATTTTCTCTCCCAATCCAGAAATACATCCAAGAAGCCAGGAATCTGGGCAGCACCATTCGGCAGCCCAAACTCTCTAACCTCTCTCCATCAGTAATTGCACAAACAAACTGGAAGTTTGTGGAAGGCTTGTTGAAGGAATGCCGAAATAAGGTAATACAGAGAAGAATTCTGCTCTCCTGCACATCAAGTCCATTCTTTCTGAACCATTTTGTATCCATTATGTTTGAATCTCCCTCACTTTTCTGCCATCTGTTTCTGCTTTATCCCTGTTTTATCATGATTTTATCATGCTGGTGAGAAATTAATGAAGAGATAATGTATTCTGAAATTCTTCAAGGAGCAGAGACTTTATCAAGCAGATTTATGATAGAGATTGAATATGCTGAAGGGTCTTTACCATTCTGCTGCCCAAGTCTATTACAGAACATTTCAGTTATAACTAATGAGACAGTACTATTTCAACAAGAGAGAATAGTCCAAAAGAGAGGCTGTAGTGAGAATACAGCAGCTTTTCTCATAACTACATTTCTGAGGTGTAAGCTTTTAAGCACATAACAAGGAAATTTAGCATTAATTTGTAGAAATGCTTCACCAGTATATGTTTGACAACATATTAATCTGAAGTAAATGTTAATGTTTATAAAAATACAGCGAAGAGAATAATTATGAAATAGACACATTCTTGCCTAAAGTCATTGGAGGTACTGTAGTCATTATATAAAACTCTATTTAATATGTGCACCTACTTCTGATTTCACTTTACGGAGCTGTCCAAATGATCCCTATCCCTTAATAGATGGTGAAAATTTTTGATGATAGCCTTGGCTCTGTGACAGTGAGAAACTGCCAGGGGGAATGAGGGGGAGAAGCAGCTAGAGCCTGACTTGGACTTCTTAATTTCCACCAAGGCTGTGCAGAGTTGTTTAAGGGAGTATTCCTCATCTGAAAGTGAGAGTAGAATAGGAACAAAGATGAAAAAATGTGTAAGAGATGAGTGGAACCGATTCCCTCACCATTTTTTCCTCCAGTTGGCTGTGTGATGAATATATTGTGACTGGAAGACTGTACTTCAAGAGCTGGTGAAAGCTTTGTAGGCCAGTATGAAATTGTGCACAGTTTAGGAGGAAGGGGAAGCTCAAGAGGTGCACTCCAGAATGGGTTTGGTTAAATCCAAATGCCCTTCTGGGAGAAGAGCATTCCCAGGATTGACATACCCGTGCTGCTTGACTTGGGCACATTCATCTCCCCTGGGAGGAGGTGGACAAAGTGTCCTGCTCTTGGGGAGTGCATCCAGTACTCACCAGGCTTCAAAACTACCCAAGATTTGTGTGTTTTGTGGCCTTGCTGCTGAGCATCCAGCTTGTTAATGTGTGACCTGCTGTTCCCTTTGTTGAGGTTACTCTGTGGAGGATGATGTGCCTGTTTGCAAACCCTTTTTTAGGAAAACTGAAGATCAGCACTGGTGCTGTCCTGGCTTGATAACCAGTGATAAAAGAAGGGCAGTTCTGCACTAATGCCAGAAATATATATATATACAGCCAGTTATTCTGCCAAAACTTTATCATATTCTTCCTTATTGGTCATTTAAAAAGTGTAAGTGATCTTGGGAATTCCTGGGAGAGATTTACCTCTCTTTTGTCTTGTCCTTTTTGAGACTAAGAGGATGTTGGTTGAGAAAATGGGTCGAGAAGCTGTGGAGCTTGGTCATGGTGAAGTGAATATCACAGGAGTGGAAGAGAACACCCTGATAGCCAGTCTGTGTGACCTTTTGGAAAGAATATGGAGCCATGGTCTGCAAGTCAAACAGGTGAGGAATAAATATTCCTGGACATTGCAGAGCACACTTCTCCTAAGGTTGTGTTATGCTTTTCCTCTCTCTGCTTTCAGAGGACACCTTTAGTGTGTATGTAGAGATGTTAAAATACTCATGTGTCCCCCTGTCTTTTTTATGTCACTTCCTATCTCCCTGTCTGTCTCCATGTTGTGGGATATGCACAAGTGTACCTGTAGATGTGTTCCACAGATGACTTCTTGGAAGACTCTCCATTTAACCCAGGGTTTTTATTTGGTTTGATGGGTTTTGGTAATTTTTTTTTAATAGGGTGGTAAAAAAATATTGCTGTGTTCTTAGAATTTTTGTTAATGAAGTTGCATAGGCTGCAAGGCAGTATATCCTAAAGGTGCTCTCAGTGGGATGGGGGAATTGTTCTCCTGAAGGAGAATTTTGTACTTCAAAGTAAGAATCTTGCTATTTTGTTTCTTGCTGAGTGTTGTAGGGGTACTTAAATTATGGTTACAAGATCATTAGCTAGAGGTGTTGGGGTTTTGTATGAAATTAATAATTGTTTTGCTCTTCTATTTGGAGTCACTTGTGGGGCAAGATGGAGTTTGGAGGGCCTTTACCAACTTTACTCCTCTCTTGTACAAAGGAATAGCAATTATAACTTCTTTTTTTTTTAAAGATTATATGTTGATAATCCAGCCAACTGTAACTCAGTATCTCTGTTCCCAGCACCCAAACACCAGTGTTTAACTGTGCTCTCCTTCAAACTATACAAGAGTTTTCTGTGTGAAGATTTATCATGTGATTCTCTCCCTTCCCTCTTGTATATCACTTAGGATAGAAGCTGTACTGCTTTCGTCTTAGAAGACAGAGCATCAGCATACTCTGCTTCAACCCAGATTTGGGCCTTTCAGACCACCAGACGGCCAACCCTTCATAAGGTTAATGCTTTGGATTGATTGCAGATGTTGGCAAACAGTGCTGAATGGTGGAATAAATAGAGTGGTGGAATAGAATAGAGGCCTGATGGAGGAAGTACAGTGTATCTCATAGTATGATCCAGAGTTTAAAAAAAATAAGAAACACCACCAGTTCTCTGTGTGCTCTGGCCTTTATGAAATATGCAAAAGCCTGCTGTTTCATACATCGATTTTATTTTTTGATAATGAGCCAAGGAGGAAGACTCTTCTTTCTCAACTGACTATAGTAATGAGGATGGCTTTCCTTCCACCAACCCCTGCTTTTACCTCTTCCCTGCTGATGACCCCCAGTAGTCCTACATTAGCTGCCTCCTGATTTTTCCACATGCAAAGGGATTCCATACCTTCCGTTGTCCCGAGCAATGCAGAGGAGTTGTGATGTAGGATCTAATGGCTGAAGTTGTCTGGACTTTCAGAAGGCCTTGGATATTCCCTTGCCCATTCTCTGTCCCACTGCTTTCCTTAGGCTTTCCTTCCCCTTCTAGATCCAGCTTGCATCATCATTGCTATTTGGTGAAGTTAAAGGAGAGGTCCACGGTGCTGAAGGAGCAGGCAGACACTGCATGAGTTCTCACATTCATCATGGTTGTTGACATCAGTTTGCTGCAGGATCCTTTGTTGCTGCTTTCTGTGATCTGTTGCAGTTCTCCTTGCCATGGCAGCTGGTTGCTGAACACTAGACTGCGTGTGCATGTGTGTGTTTATTGGGAGAAAACACAGTTTTGGATGTAACTCTCTGCTGGGTGATATTTTCATGCTCTTTTTTATCTGTTTATAATAAGACTTGCAGTTTTGGCTTTCCATGTTGGATCTGTCAGGTACACACAAGACACAATGGATTTTTTATAGCCTCACCAGTGAATGCATATTTTTAATAGATTTCTGTCAGCACAGATGTTACAGACACTCTGGGATTTATTCTTCTGGAGGCATGCCACTTCTGGAATAATCCCTCATGGCCAGTAGTTCTTTATGTCAGCTGTAGGGAGCTATAGGATGGACATGGTTAGAGATTTTTAAATATAGTTCAAAAAAAAATTTGAAGATGAACCATCATTACTGCACTTCTGGGAAGGCACTTAGATAATTTTAAATGAAATTGATAGTGCAGAATTGACAGCTATTGCTTTACAGTCATGGTTTCTTTCTGCACAAAGCTGTAAATAAAAATATGGCCTTATGATAGCTTTTCTGAAATGCAGAACTGCTAGATCTTTACTGGGCTTTCAGGTTAATACAGTAATTTAGGAACATAAATAATACTGATTACCTCTAAGTAATTCCAGTTGATGTGCTGGAGAGCCTCTGTTTGCTTACTGCTGCCTTTCTGCAGGTTTGCAGGCTTTTGGTTTATTGTGTGAAATATTTTGATGAATCCAAGAACCTTTATAGTTTCCCAGTGAAAGATTTTCTCATTCTCTGCTTTAAGCCACTGGGGGTTTAATGAGCAATGTGCACCTTTTACCATCATTTGATGGATTTATCTTGACCTAAATATTACATCCCAAATTCTAACTTTAAAGTTGGTTTTACAGTGTGTAGAACTGGGGCATTTTTGCTTGTAAGCTTTCACTGTCCTGCATATATTTTGGGATATCTTACTGTGTTTGTGATTATCAGGTGCTTTGCCTGATGAAATTGAGGAGAATCCTCTGAGATTTTAAAAATGGGCAGCATTTATCCATGGCCCTGAATTACCCTGAGGGAAGCAGGACTTGGTCTGGGTGTATCTTGCTCAGGCTGGCTCTGTGTCTTTTCTCATTTTACTGCTGGAGATGCAGGCAGGGAGAGACCCGCAGAACAGGTCACAGCCTCAGGTTTAAAACTCCACATGCACAGAGCGTTTTACAGGCCTTTGAAGGTTTTCTTGTCATGGTAATGAACTAAGAGGGAAGAAGTTACATTGACTTTTCCCTGTTACTACAACCATTAGATCCCAGTAGTCTGACTCTTGCTTTTCCTTCTCAGCCTCTTTACAGCTCCCAAGCACCTCCAACTTGTCTTATTTTTGCATTTTTACCATTGAGTTTATAGGGAGAAACATCTCTAAAGCAAGTTTTTGTCATGGCTGATACTTTCAATGATGTTTTAAACTTTTTTATTTAATTCAGCTGGTAGTGATTTCTTTAACTAATATTTTTTAATTTTAGGGAAAGTCTGCTTTGTGGTCTCATCTGTTACATTACCTAGAAAATAGACAAAGAAGAACCACATCAGGCAGCTTCAGTACCTCAGGTAAGATTGGCATCTGCTGGAAGAGATGATTAAAAGCTGTGAGTAAGAGGTTTTTTTTTTCCTTTGGAAATACCCTTCACTCAACATAACTGAATCAAGTGTTATGGCTCCTACAGGTTTAATATGGGCCTGGTGTGTTGTCTCAATATATTTTATGAGAAATAAACTAGTTTGTAGAGCCCAGTTGTTTGGGTCTGGGATCTGACAACCATGGTAGTCAGAAACCAGAAACAGCTGATGCTTCAGAGTAGGCTTTGAAATGGATTGCTCTGGTACATCATCTTCCATGTGACACACAGGCCCTGCAGGAATGGCAGAGCAAATGACCTTATGGGTGGGGTGGAAAACAAGTATAAGCACATACAATTGTGCTGTACACCCTGGAGTTTTATGGCTTGAAAAGCAACTGAACAGGAGGCTTATTGTTTAAAACAAAAATTTAAACTGAAGAAGCATATTTTAACTTTTGTTGAATCAAGTGTTGCAGTAGAAGCAATATTGCACATAAGATCTGCTGATAATGTTTCTAGGATTGTTAATGTAATTTTTAAACATTACTTCTTGTGTCAGGTGAGAGGGCATAGGATGTAAATTTGAAGAGAACAGTAGGTTTGGAGGAGGCAGTGCATGCCTTTTATTTTTTATTTAAAGCTGCTGTAAGCAAAGATTTGTGCATTAGTTACATGCACAAGATCCTGTAAGCTATCAAAACCATAGATTTGGAAATTTTAAGGTCTCCTGAATGTCCCTTAGTTCATAGTGGTTTTGTATATTAGAATAACTCACAGTCAGTTCTGTGCTTTCTAACATGATTGAGAGCAGAGATTGTATTCAACATAGAACTTATTCTGGAGTGGAATTTGAAAGATAAGCTTAATTAATAATGTTGCTTGAAAACCCCAAAAGGTGGTATTTAAAGAGTAGTGGTGCTACAGGAGTGTGTACAGCAATAGGTCAGTGAGCACAGGATGTGTGGTGTACTGAGTACAACATATTTAAATATTTAACACTGTTCCCTGGTGTCAGCAGTGCCACTCAGGGTTACTATACAGCAGGAAAACAGGGTAGTCTTTAGAAAATAATACATGATTACTATATATCTTAAGCCATTTGATGTCATACCAATTTCAGCTGAATCTAAGCTCAGTAATGTGTTGGTGCTCAGTGTGTGCTGATCTGTGGAACCATCTGTGTAGCAGGTTAGATTTTCATGTCATTGGGAGTGGAAATACACCACAGGGTCGCCAGTAATACAAGAGTGTAAACTGGCCTTAATTCACCTTCTTTTTTATATTGATTTTAGAATCTTGAGATGGATTTCTGCTAACAAAAAATTGTTTTCTTCTGAATCTAGGAATACTTCTTGATTCAGAAAGACGAAAGTCTGATACAAGTCCAGCCATGTCACCTCTCAGAATCTCCCTTGTCCAGGATATGAGGTGAGTTTGAAGTGTTAAACAACCCAGGAACCCCCTGAGATTTGCACATTTGTTTCTCTTTCTCCTGTGCACCATCCAGAAAAGCCTGTGTTTCATGCAGCAGGAGGGGGCTGTGGGGAAGGAACCTGTTGAACTATTTTAAAGTAGATAGTTCAGCATTTTCATTGACCTTTACAGAAGCAAATTTCTTACTGAGGAGGTTTTATATTGTCAGAGCTATTAACTTATGGAAATACCATGACAGAGTTCTCATATTTTTTAATGTTTTGTGTGTTAGTTTATTTCCACAGAGGTGTGGGTGTAGTGTTTGTGTTTTCCCAGTCATTGCTGAGTTGGTTGCATAGTTCTAAGACCACTTTTGCTTTTCAGAGAAGAATGCAATTTAAAGAACTTGTTTGATCTAAAGAATGGGTTTATCTAACATTCAGTACTGTGGTGTGAATAAAACTGCAACTTCTGCCCAATGCCTTCTTATCAGTAGAGAGAAAACATAACTTCTGGAACAACAGGAATTTTCTTTTCCTTCTTTTTCCTTACAGCATCTATTTTTTTTCAGTAGGGAGGAGTGAATTGAGGGTTTGCCTGCCTTATTAAAATATAGCATTTGTGTCTTTTGTGCAAGAAAAGCTTCTACTGAGCATGCAAAGACTGTATTTAATTTTCCAAAGCATTCAGCCATAAATATTGCAGTGATTAGGTCCAGAATGAGTCCTAAATCATGTGAGACAATGGTCCTGGTTTAGAATTTTGTAAATAGGGCACTGCATTGCAGATATTTTCTTTTCAGGCTCTTACTCTCTTTGAGCTAGATTGCAGGGATTTTTTTATTGTGCTGAATATTGAGGTGATTATGTTTCTTTTTCCTATAATTTATGTGATATTTTGTGTTCTTTGGAAAACTTCAGCCAGGCTTGGTTCAAAAGAACTGTCATGCTTTGACAATACCAAGCATGCCTTTTTCTTTTTTTCCAGGCATATCCAGAACATAAGTGAGATCAAAACAGATGTTGGCAAGGCCAGAGCCTGGGTTCGCCTCTCCATGGAAAAGAAGTTGCTTTCTAGGCACCTGAAGCAGTTGCTTTCAGATCATGAACTCACCAAGTAAGATGGTTTATCTTGGGCAAAGCTTTTAAAAATATTAAAATCCATAGATTTGCTTGGTTTCAAAAATCTAGGTGTGCCTATTTTTGCATTTGCTTAGCTGTGTGCAGAAGGCTTGGAACAAACTGGCCTTCCAAGTGTGTGAGCTGTTTGGGAATTAGGGTTCAATGCTGGGGTTCTTCACCCTCATTTTTACATTTGTAGCCTGCTGAACAGCATCGGGTGAATTGCTTTCATGATAGTCACATACAGTGTTTACTGTGTGGAAATTAAAGCCATGGTAATTGTCATTAACTTTGGTTGAAGACTTCTTTCTTAACCTATGCTGTCTGCTCTTCCTCTCCTCTCCTTCCACTCACCATCTTCCAAGGAATTTTTTCCCTAATCACCCTGAATCCCAACAGCTAATTATTTGAGATTTGCCTTGTTTTGTTTTATGTTGGGCTTTATGATGAAGCTGTGGCCTTGAGTGAATAAGGAAAAGCTGAAGGGCAGAGTGAGGACAGCTAATAAATCTACCTGCATCTCCAAATTAAGGTTAATCCTCTCCAGTCAAGTCAACAGTTTGGGTCAGGTTAAATTTAGCAGTGCTTGTCCCATGCAGAGCAAGTGCTGTGAGAAGACTTTCCACACACCACCACACTCCATGTACCCCCACAAAAGAGAAGGAAAAAACCTCTTTTAACACTGGAGGGTATTCTTCATCTATCAGGCAGATTCTGATTCTCTGGAACAGGGAGACTGCAGCAGAACTATGTTTAAAATGAAAACGACAAACAGAAAAAGGAGCATCTTGTACAGAATGACATAAATTCTCTGTAATCTTGTGTGCTTTGTGCTGCATATTTAGATAGCCTACTTAGAGAGCTGTTCTAGGCAGTGTGGTTTGAAAGTGTGCCCCACTTGTTTTTAGAGGAAGCAGAGCTGAGTTCAGTGAGGTACTAAAAGCAATGGTGCAATTTCTGCCATTTTACAGTTAACTAGATTGTGTGTTGTTCTTTTTGAAGCAGCTGTTAGGTATTTTAGTTGACATTTGTTAACAAATATAAGGAAAATGTAACATTTAGTTTCTTTCTAGTGTGCAAAGGGGACAGGGAAAAGTCACATGGCTTCACTGTTCTGAGACCTTTATGTGTCCAGAGAAACAGAAACCTTATCCTGTGAAGAGACAGGACAGTGCATACCCTGACAGGCTGTCAAATATGTGATTCAGATTGTGCAAATGGAGCACACACTTGGGCACCTGTGAGACTTTTGTGGCTTTGCCACTCTTGTGGCTGCAGGCAAGTTAGGTTAATTTAAGGCTCAATCTCTCTGTTTTCATTGAACATTTCCTGTCAGTCTCTAGTGTTAGGTTTGTTATGTGAGAACATGCCTGTATGCTGATTATCATTGATTTGTTCTGCAAGTTTCTGTCTTGTGACTTGCTGACTTTTTTGTAAATTGATACCTGAAATTGAGGGGAGTTGTTGGGATACCCTCCTGGCAGGAACAACCTGTCCATGGCTGTGTCAGCATTTCTAATACCCAATACCTGCATTCTTGAGGGTTTAGACACTCCTGCAGCATCAGTTGGATTTTGATACTCTTCTTTTATGATTATTCCCAACACTTGTGTTATTTATTGGTTGCCACCTTTGCATGCCTGTAATTTTGATTATGGCAGGATCTGTGTACTATCAACCCTGAAACTCTTCCCTGGATTAATGTGCAGGTTGCTGTTGGCCCTGGGTGATCACCTATAGCCAAATGCAAGCAGATAGCTCCAGTTTTTGCCCTATGTCCTTTGAGAACAGTCTCCTGTAGTACATCATGTGCTGGAGAACTCTCCCTGGTATCCTCTGCTCAGAATTAACTTAGGAGAACTGTCTTTACTTCAGTTCTGTCACTTTACTTGGTCAAAAGAAGTGAGAATTTTTTGAGAAAGTGCAAAATTCCTTTTTCCATCTTGGGGTGGTTTGGGGTGGGAGAAGACCCTTAGACCAAATGTTCCATTCCAGGGGTGGAAGGTGATGAGAATTGGACTGATTGACTTTGGAGATGTCAGCCTTGCAGAGAGTCAGTGTATCTTAACACATTGAAAACTCTTGACTCTCCCAGTATCACTTCTCATTTGAAATTGCTCGCCCATTATTCATAGTGTAGCTAATAAATTTGCACAATAGAGAACATTTCACTGAAAGCATCTTGTTGCTGTGACAGATTATGTGTTTTGCTTTGTCAGAAAACTCTACAAGCGTTACGCGTTCCTCCGCTGCGATGATGAGAAGGAACAATTCTTGTATCATCTCCTGTCATTCAATGCTGTTGATTACTTTTGCTTTACCAATGTTTTCACAACAATCTGTAAGTATTTGCTTTCCCTGCAACTCTGATTTCCAGATTTGGTTGAGTCCTTGTCCAAAATTCTAAACAGCTCTGAGCAACATGTCCTAATGTAATTGTTCTGATTTTTTTTTTCCTGGGATCAATCTGTGTGTGCTGTATTGCTGTTTCCATGATCTTCTCTGGTGGGCAGGGGTTTCTCTCTCTCTGACTGTTGTTTCTAGCTTGGTAAAATACATAGCTCTAATAATTTTAGTTGGGGGTGAGTTCTCAGCTGAAATTTTTGTAGCAGGCTTGTTTGCATGATACAAAATAAGCAGTATGAAAGAAAACAAACCTTTCCTATTTTGTGCTCAGGCTACTTTGCTGCATGCCTGTCTCTGGGTTTGGGATAACAAAGAAATGCCCATTGAGGGCTGCATCAGAGCTCCTCAACATATTTTTTTTCTTCTAGTTGTTAAAAAGATAGTCTAGAGAAACTTCAAAGCAAAATAAAGAAAGACCTTAGCAAGGCTTATAAAATTAGGGGTGGGATATGTGAAAGGACTACCCTTGGTGGGGTGTTTTGATTCATACTTGTGTGTGTGAAATACAAAGCAAACAGACATCCAAGCAAAATAGCTTTTGGACTTGCAGGCAAGTTCTGGATAATATATCAGTCTGGTCTGGTGGATGCAGTTAAATTGTCACTTACTTTAGGACTATCAGCACAGAAAATAAAAAGGGAAATATTTTAATTCATTCTTAAGTGCACAAGCATTGGGCTTTTAAGCAAATCCAACCACCAAATGCTTTCTGGAGGGCACTGACAGCTGAGGAGATGCTGAGGGAGAAATGCATTAAACACCTCAGCTGAAAAGCCCTGACTGTAATCTGCTTATGTGCTATGAGAGAAGGGCAGAAAGCCAAGAAGCACAGTGACCATTCAGAGAATTGCATTTTATTGTAAAAGGTTGGATATCAGAGGGCTGTGCAGGAGATGCTAGGTGGTGGAAGAGCATGTGCCCCTAGAGTCATAGGAGAGACTGCAGCTCAGGTGATACTGCATGGAATTACTCACAGGTAAAGCAGGGGACCAGAAAGCATTTGAGCATATGTATGGTGCTATTTAGAAGGGGAAAAATTGCTCATTCTTTTAAGAAATTGATGAGTCCTAAAGTTAGCATAACTAAGAGTGGTACAGAGAAATTTGGAGCATTATGCTATACTTTCACTGGATTTGTTCAGCCATGGTAGTGAATGCTGCTGCCACCCATGCCTGTGAAGAAAGGCTGCAGTTAGTACCTGAGTGGGACGTGGGGGGAGTTGTGCAGTGTGCTGAGCTGCAGTGCAGTCCTGGATACAGGAATATCATGTCTTTACTTCCCTGCCACTAAGCTGGGGATAAGTAACCATCTTTGTGCCATGTTGTGAGGTTGGTAAATAAAAAGGGATTACACTCATAAGAAGGCATTATTCCATCCAAATTTCTGTCTTCATTTGACACTGTTCTGCTTTCAGCTCTGCTTCTTAGTGGCTGCTGTGTATGTGTATACACTTCCCCATTGTCAGTCAGTGCTTAGTGTGCAAGTGTCAACTTGATGAAATAGGATCTCTGATATTCTTTTAGCATTTCATGGTACTGCAGTGCTGTTTTATGACTTATGTTTTGCTCCTCTCTTGACTAAAGAAGTTACATAATTATCTTTTTTCCTTTTTGAAGTGTTCTTTCTTTTGTGTTTACAGTGATCCCATACCATATATTGATTGTTCCCAGCAAGAAACTCGGTGGCTCAATGTTCACAGCCAATCCTTGGATCTGTATTTCGGGAGAACTGGGTGAAACAGGAGTCCTGCAGATTCCCAGGAATATATTGGAAATGACTTTTGAGGTTTGTGTTACTTGATACAAAACCCTATTTGGATGTTCTGTTTGTTCAGTTTTAAATTTTCCTCTTGCTGTACCACTTTGCCATACATTTCCTATCTTGGTGGCTAGTCACAGATAGTTTGTGCCTCTGCATAGCACATTTAACCTATATTTAATAACATGCAGGGCAAAATGACTGACAATTCCTTACTGCAAGGCACAGACAAGACTGTCTTTATGTTACAACTGTGGGAGGTGTCATATCCTCTTCTATTGGGAAACAAAGAAGTGATTCTGCTCTGATTTTTGCATGCGTGTTATGTGCATTGGGTAAAATTGAATTGAAAAATCTAGTTCAGCTGATGTGCTCTGTGCAGATCAAAATAGTGTTTAACAAAACAAGCAAACAAACAAAACCAAGTAAGGCAGCCTACCACTAAAAAGCCTAGAACCAGGAACCACATTTCTGAGTTTCTGTCTGAGCATGTTCCCTAATAGTTTACTCTCCCAAGATGCTGTTTTCTTTCAGTTTCCTCTGACAAACTCTTTGTTTAATTTGCAGTGCCAGAACCTGGGAAAACTGACCACAGTGCAAATAGGACATGATAATTCAGGGCTGTATGCCAAGTGGCTTGTGGAATATGTTATGGTCAGAAATGAAATAACAGGGCATACTTACAAGTAAGTATCATCCTGACATTTCATGTGGGGTAAGTAGAATTTCTGCAGGGAGCTGGCACAGTAGGGCTTGTTTGATTAGAAAGGTCTGATCTCCTGGGACTCTGTGTCTACAGTTGCCTCAACCTGAAGGCACAGAAAGATAGTCTGGCTCCTGGTATTAAACAAATCGTGGTTCTTAAAAATTCAAACAGGGTTTGCAGTTTGCAGATGTTCATGTCTCATATCAGGCGGTTGGTGGAGAGGATGAGTTGACTGTTGTGCAGCTTAGAAATAATCTGCCTTGAGCCCAAGGAAGAAGCAGCAAGTCAGAGCTTGCTGCTTACCAGATTTAGGTGGTATTTTAGAGTAGGACTGGGTAGTCTGGGTGTTATAGAGACACCTTTGGACACAAGCTGGAGCACAAGGCCTTATGAGTGTTAGAAACCTGTGTTTACATGAGGAAAGTAAAGGAAGGAAATTTACAGTGAGAAATAAATATATTTGTGTTAGATACAGCATAGTTTGTGCCCTGTCCTTTGTTTAGAGCAACTGTCAGGCTCATGTTCATGTCAAATTGGCGGGTAAGTCCACTCAGCTCTCCATGCCCAGTTCATTTGTAATTAAATGAAGAGGAAAGATTCTATTTTTGGATGCTGTTCAGTTTTCCAATTAAGCTGATTAAACTGCCATCAACATTGGTTCAGAGAAAGTGATAATGAGCAAATGAGCATGTGTGCTTTCTAGTGTCTGATTTAATACCCCAATTCAGTAGAAGTACTGGTGTTCTGGCATTTAAGCACATGTTTGGGCTGTGGGGTTGTTTTGCAGCTGGCCTGCTACGTAGCATATTCAGTGTATTACTTCATCTTTATGGGGTGTAGTAGGACTTCCCCTTTTACCCATTTTTCCTCAAATCCATATGCTTCATATGGGACTCAAGCAAAATCTGCTTTGTGGATGGATCACCTACTGCAGCACTCAGCACAAACTTGGAACTGGAAAGCTGTTTCACTTTTGCTGGCAAAAGCCAAAGCCAAGACTTTGTTATTTGTTCCTGGATAAATGAAGTCTTTCTAACAGGATGAACTCTGCTAGCAGGATTTGGGCTTTAGGCAACTGCAGTTGAAAGTCTTTGGCATGGAATTGAATCTGGATTGATCCATGTATTTATCTCCTTGATGTTCTTAGGTTTCCCTGTGGAAGGTGGCTTGGGAAGGGAATGGATGATGGCAGCTTGGAGAGGATCCTGGTGGGAGAGTTGCTGACCTGCCACACTGAGGCTGACGAGCGGCAGTGCCGAACCCCTCCCCTGCAGCAGTCTCCAAGCATGATCAGGAGATTTGTCACTATCTCACCTAACAATAAGCCAAGTGAGTGCTGGGGGTTGTCTTGTCCTGCTCTGCATCATTACCTGAGGGCTTGCAAACACAACTGGAGTTTGGAGAGGACCTGTGAAACTCAGCCCAGTGTCCTGTTGAGCTCTAGCTAACTTCCAAATTACAATCCTGGGCATCCTGTTCTGTCTGCTTAAGTTTTGAAATCTGAAAGGATGGCAGATGTGTCTGTGCTCCTGGTCCAGTGGTGTTTTTTGTATTGTCTTTCACCTCTGGAATGAATGCTGTGGAGGAAGGTGGAAATTTGCTGCCTTTCCTCTGTCTGTCCTTCATGGATGAAGAATCTTGCTAGTGGTTTCTATTCATGGACTTCTCTTTGTTTGCTGTTGAGATCAGTGTTCTGTGGTTGTCTTATTCCTGATAAATCAGGTGGTTACTTTGTTCCCAACTCTACTTGGGTTTGCAGCGAAACTACCACAGGAAGTATTTCCAGGATGCCCAGATTTGTTGCTCCTGAACAAAACACAGCTCCTTTTCTTAGCTTTGGATCCTGGTCTGAAAATTCATGCAATATGTAGAAACCTTTTCCACTGTTGGTGTTTTGAAACACCACAGTATTAGCTTCAATATAAAACCAAACCATCTCCATTCCAACCTCCTCAACAACAGATAAAAGAGCAGAGTTGGGTTTCCATTACCCACAGCCCAGCACTGTTTCCCTAACAGAATGAATTCTGTTGGTTCGTGCTCCTCTGCTGTACTTTGTGCTGTGCCATAACCCTCACACACAGGTACAATTTCTGAAGCTGTAACTGGATATATTTTTGTGTTTTGCAGAGTTAAATACTGGTCAGATACAAGAAGCTATTGGTGAAGCTGTTAATGGTATTGTCAAGCATTTCCACAAGCCAGAGAAGGAGGTGAGGGGTTGTAATGACATTCCTGTTCTAAAACTCTGATTATTAAACACGAGAGATTATATAGCAGGAGTAACTAAACTGAGTGAACAGCCATGTGCTTGAGAGTTCCTGAAGTGGAGCAAAAATGAGACACTGAGACTGCAGCACAGAGATAGTACAGCCTCAAATACCTCTGTTTTGCTGCTAACTGGAGCATTCTGCTAAATGTGAACACTCTGGTGTTGGAAATTTTGTTTTTAGTCAAATTCTGCCAAGGATTTCACCCATGGACTGTAAGAACCCTCCCTCCTGTTTAGTTTGTTCTGAATTAACTGACATTTTACATCTGCATTGAGTTCTAAGTGGAAGTCTAGTGTCTGTTTTGCATTATCTTTGCTACTTAAAATGTGAAAACCCATGGGCCACTTAAAAAAAAAGGGAAAGAAAAGACAGTCTGAAAACACCCACATCCCCAAGCAAGTGAAGCAGAAGTGTTCTTAAAGCCTCTTTTGCATGATACATGTAATCAGCTGACACAGCAGTGATTTTCTGAAACAAACCTAGGTATCATGCCCCTGTCTAGCCCTTAGGAGCCACAGAGGTGTACAGCAGTGCTGGCTATGGATGGATCTTGACAGTCAGGAATTTTTTACAGATGGGTCCTTCCACTCCCACAGCACCTCTCTTCTAAATTCCTTATGGCATAACTGATTGTGCTGATTTTGCTCGCTAGGACAGATTCATATCCAGTGTAATTCTAGTCAATGACCACATTGATAATAGTCTCAAGTGCTCATGCACTGGTTTTGCAAAATAGAGTTTACCATCATGTCCTGAAGAAGGACTTCATTTTTTATTGAGCATTAAATGTTGTTTTTGTTGATAAACATATGCACCTGCTACACTGGATCTGTGATCTCTATTACTTATAGAAGAGGAAAATATTTGTCTAATTTTCTGTAGGGATCATTATTTTTGGTAAAAAACCTGCTCATTGTCTTGGCCTGTTTGAGACTTTGTTTGATGATGATAAGGCCCTGACAGTGCTTTCCTCAGCCTCATTCTCAGAGAAGTCAATCCACTTTTGAATGCTCAGGACTTGTGAGAAGTGGGCCCTCCTGTCTGGGGTCACTGTTTGACAGCAGGCATGTGTTTATTTAAAAACTGAATGGGACACTTGTGTCCCAGAGTCTCCAGGTGAGGTGATGAGTGTGTGCTTTCTGTGTGTGCTGGCAGAGAGGCAGCCTGACCCTGCTGCTGTGTGGAGAAAGTGGGCTTGTTTCAGCTCTCGAGCAAGTGTTCCAGCACGGGTTTAAATCACCGAGACTCTTCAAGAACGTCTTCATTTGGGATTTTTTAGGTAAGTGGGAGGATGCCATCCCAGAGCCTCTTTCTATCTTTGAAGTACATCCAACTGTGTTCCTTATCACTGCTGTTGAGTCTCAGCTGGTGTGAAGAGCAGACTTCTTGGAGGCATCTCAGCAGCTGAATTGCCTTGAGAGCTCCTGCCTGCTTGTCCTGCCAGGAGAGAGAGTCTCTGTCTGCTGCCAAAGCTGGTTCTGTACTTAATGCAGTAACTGGGCTTTGTCCTTCTAGAAGTAATAGTGTAAAACAAACTTTCTTACTGAGGAAGAGGTACATGATTAGCGTGGTGGATTGACTTAGGGTAACCTTGTTCTTAACTGAGCACAATGAAAGCAAGAAATCACACTTGCAACAGGTTGAGTTTTCTTTCAGAGCACAACAGGTGAATCTAGGGCTGTTGGTATGTACTAGACATTGTAATAAAGGGGTTATAAGCATGCATTTTTCTCACAGTGATTTAGATCCCTTGCCACAAAGCTAAATAATCAACTGAGTTAACAAACACGTTTTAAAAAATTAGATTTAATAATGTTTCTATTTTTTGAGTAGGTACTTTAACATCTCTGTTTCCCTTATATAATCATTTTACTGCACTCAGATTCAGTAGGTAGTTGAACCTCTTCAGCATTGTTCAGAGGGAAGGAAGTGGAATCCCAGTTTCATACAGGGGGAGCACAGGACTGAATCAAACAGAAAAAAACAGTGCCTGGAAGTAAGGATTGAGGAAATTAATGAATGAGCATTGATTCTAGGCCTTTCAATTTTTATTCTCTCGTAAATGCACTGATAAAACCTCATTATCTCCCACCATTCTTTTAAGAAAAAGCACAAACATACTATGAGACCCTTGAGCAGAACGAGATGGTCCCAGAAGAGAACTGGCAGACAAGGGCCAGGAATTTCTGTCGCTTTATCACTGCTATCAACAACACCCCTAGAAACATTGGGAAGGATGGCAAGTTTCAGATGCTGGTGTGTCTTGGAGCCAGGTATAAACTTCTTTATTATTGTTGTTGTTGTTATTGATATTTTAATGCAATGAAAAAGATGTTGCACATGAGACAGTTACTCCCCATTCCCTGTCTCATTAGTGGAGAATACGGTAGGTCTGCTTAAAACCAGAGAACAAAAATCATGTCTGTGCAGATGTGAAATTAACTTGGCTTTATTTTTATTCCCAAACTGCCCACTGGCACCTTGTCAGAGACCACCTTTTGCACCACTGGATTGCCCTGCTGGCTGACTGCCCCATTACAGCCCAGATGTATGAGGACATAGCCCTGATTAAGGATCACACGCTGGTGAATTCTTTAATTCGGGTGCTGCAGACCTTGCAGGAGTTCAACATCACCCTGGAGGCATCTCTTGTCAAAGGAATCGACATCTGACCTCCTGTCCCACAGGAAAAACTGTCTTTACAAACACAAAAAAAGCAACAAGGAGTGAAACTCGTTAGTATGCAAAAGTTCTGTCTTGCCAGTACATTGTATTGTGAACTTGTTCATGGCCCAAAAATGCAACTTTGACTTTTCTTGAAGGAGACTCCAGAAATAGTACAGGCAAATGGATAGAAGCTGTAAACTCAATGTAAAAAAGAGGATTTTGGTATAAATCTATTTTAGAGTTTATTTGCTGATTTGCTTTTTACACACTTTCATGTGAAAGAGATAGAGATGAGTATTGTGCAGCTTATTTTAAAGCTGCAGTATTTCCTTGCCATAGAAAATGTGCAGTGAGCCTTTCAGCATTCTGTGAACTTGCCTTCAGATATGCTGTATGTCATAGACCCCAGTGTATACACTCCATTTCTGCTGAGAAGGTCATTCTATAGTTTTTAAACTAATATTTTATATATTAACATTATTACCAATGTTTGATTTTTAAGGTATTGAGTCATGTTCTGCTGCAAGGGAACTACAGATCTGATCTGTGCTTTTTTTAATAGCTCCAAAGCACTGATAAGTCAACAATTATTTTTTTCCTTTATTTTTGTTGTCAGTATTATTTTTAGTGAAATCCAGGAGACTGAACCGTGAAATGTCCAGAGATCAAAGTAATATTTTTCATATTGGTACGTAATTGCACAGAAGAAGAAATTAAGGCTGTTTTTTAACTGATGTTTTTTATTTATTTAACCTATCATTGTGTTTTGTAAGTTTGTCTTTAAAAAAAAAAATCTTCTATGATACAACTGGCTATAATATGTTGCAATTCAGAATTTACAGTGTAGCCCACTTAAATGAAAAACCTGGAATAATTATTCATAACAAAAGAACATTTCCACTGAAAGCAGCCTTTTGAAGCTTGGTATATGATTGCTGCTGGTAATTCTCTTAACTGCTAATAAAGAGGAACACGAGTTCCCCAGATGCCAGAGGACTAAATAAAGATCTTTATGCCCCATCTGAAATAATAACAGTATACCTTACTAACAAGTATAAGGATTATTAATGTTTCTGAAAAGAAAGTGGTATTAAGGTTTTTTCTTTTCCTTTTGAGTGCATTTGTCTTGGATCCTGTTGTCACAGTCTGCTTCATTTGGGATGCTTTTGTTTTTAGCAACAAAAGTTTAGTCCATTTCTACTATGAAACACAAACATTTTGAAAGCTTAATTTGTTGGAGATCTGGAACTTGGCAAATGCCTAAAGGCATCTCTGTTCATTTGAATCCTCTGATAAAAATCTCTTTGAAATGAATATGAGACTTAAGAACAGGCTGATTTATCAGCATCACAAATTACTGCACGGAAGTTCAGGGCTGTGTATTTAAGAGGTCTCCACTGTATAAACTTATCTCAGTATTGTCTCTCTTTGGAGAAGCAGAGCCCAAGTTTTTTGGTTCATACAATGTTGTAGCACTTTTACTTTACCTACAGCTTAGTCACATCTTGTGATAGTTTTATTTCCATAATTTATGAATATAGAACATGTATTAAATTTTTGACTATTTTTACTTTTGTCCTATTTATTTCATTATTAAACTGAGAAGTTCCTTTGTCACTACTTATCAGAGCAAGATTCTTCTTTGATTTCACAGTAGCATTAGGGAGATGTGAAGGCCATGTCTGAGCCACTCCTCACATGGGGTGGGTGTGAATTCTTTCACAGTTTACAGGAGTATTCCTGTGCAGGTTTGGTTTTGCTGGTTTTCTTTTTGTTTTTTGTTTTCTTCCAGCTCTGGAAGGGCAAAAATAAAAAAACAAACAGTTGTACTGCATTCTAAGAATTTCATGTATTCAACTTAATATGTTGGGATAGTCTTTTTACACCTGCCCTAAATCGTTTATGCATTAATAATAGCAAAAAAAAATTGTTTGTTTTGGGGGTTTTTTGTTCATTTGTTTTCTTCTGTTGTTGCTGTTTTTATTTCTGCTTATCTTGAAAATGACTTTACTAAGCCTGTATATTTCACAGGAAATATTAAATAAGAAAGGAAGGTTCCTTATTTTGACCTTAACAGATGAGTTGATCCTGTTAAAACTGTATATCTCATAGTATTAAGGATGAATTAATTTTATCTTGCATGAGGTAATTACCCTGAACTAAGGTTCTTTTTTTATCTGTTTTTTTCCTTCCTTACACAAGTTTACCTAGAGAGACGTGATACTGTTGGCTTGGTGGCTGCTTTGTTGTGGATTGCTTTGCCCTCATTGAGGCAGTTTGGGATACCTGGGATGGGCAGAGGCTGGGATTTGGTGATGGCCAGGGGTGGCTCCTTGGCTGGCTGATGGGAATGATGCTGTCAGTGACTAACCCTGAGTGCTGGCTGTCCAGTGCAAATGGAAGACACAGAGATCATCAGCAGCCCCTAGGTTACTCTGTTCTCACAGGAAAAAACAGTTTGAGACAGACTTTCCTCCTCTTCCTCTCACAGGGGGCCTGTGCTTAATCCTGTTAGGTTTCAAAGCACTTTCTGCCGTGGACTTCCAAGTGTGGAGGGGTTTGTTCCACTGATGGAGCAGTAGAAGGTTCTGAGATGCAGCAGAAAATAAAGCTGGTTTTGTTAGCTCCAGGGGCAGCCAAGGGAGAGCAAGATATCAAATACAGCCTGTGGCAGGATTTTGGGAAGAGGTTTGGCTGGCATGTGTAAGAACAGTCCAGTCTGGAGGAGCAGCCACAGTCCCTGTTCACCACCCACTTCTCTCCTGACTGTTCTAGCAGCACTCCCACAGGATAAGCTTAGGATCCAGCATTTGCTCTTGCCATGCCTTTCTGCTGAACTTTATAGGTGTAGTCAGCACCTTTTTATCCAGAGCTTTGTAAAACCCTTCTCCCTTTGTTCAGAGTAAAGCAGTTTTGACTTTTTTTCCTGTTACTTTTCCAAACTAAGGGGGCGGGTTTGGTAGGTACAGATAGTGTGGCTGTGCTGTTCTGTTGTTCAGAGGGGATTTTTTGGTAACAGTTAATGAGAAAAGGTAATCTTTGTAACAACACACATAGATTCTGGAGAGAGAAGTGCAGTGATTAAAAAATAAGCAGTTCATAATGCAGTAAATACATAGTGCTAAACTGGCCAAACACGTTTACAGGCTCATTCATACCTGATTTGAGGGGAAAAAAATATGCTATCACTTATCAATTATTTAGGCTTCTTTAGTTAATGCTACAATGATACTTTATACAAAAAGAAAATGCAAATTAATAAAAACTCGGTTTAAATGTAATTAAATACTATGATGATAAGTTTATACAAAAGGAAAAAGAAAAAAAAAAAACCTTTACCTGCCATAAACTTTAACCATCTGATATTCTGTAGCTGAAAACATATTCGTGAACTGGAGACTATTCCACAACTTTTTTCCATTACAAAGAGTATTTTTCAAACTGTTCAAATGGGACTTACTAGCTGGATGATCCATACTTTTTATGTATTTTAAATTCATGAATATGTTACGATTTCTGCAGTGAAACTATTCAGAGTTAACTTTTTCTGTATATTGTCAAATGAATTTTGTCCGTAGTGAAGAGACTATAGGATACTTGAAAATACTTGAAGAAATTGTACACGTACTTCACATCTTTGTAGCTCTTTATTTTATACTAGAGATTGGCTGTTGAACTAAGATAAAACATCAATACCTTATAAACTATATATTTTACTACATGGGGAAATCACTGGCTTGTTTTTTTTAAGGGCCGTGTTGAGGTTTACATTATAATGACAAAACCAGGTACTGTTTTACTTTTTCTTATTTTTCCTGTAACATTTCAATCCATTGGACATTAAATGTGACTTGGATATACAAAGCAGTTTTACAGGTGTAGCTCATTTGCTGAATTGCAATAAAATTTGTCTTCTAACAGAACAAAAAATAGCATTAATGTGCTATTTTCAAAAAGCCTGTTACAATTTGGCTGATCATCTGCTCATTGCCTGGCTGCAGGTCTGTGGGACATTTTACTGGTTTCGGGAGACCTTTGTTGTACAGTTTTGTGTCTGTTCTGTTCAACAGCTACTCCTCCCTCCCAGCTCCAAGGTAGCCTTTCCCCAGGCCATCCTTGTCACTCAGAGTGCCACCAGGGGAAGAGATGCCTGCTCAGGATCAGGGCATGGGGAGAAGGGGAAGGCGGAGGGACAGCACAGACCTTGGATGGAGTCTGTGAGCACACACACACTCAGATGTGCTGCTGTTCCCTCTGCTTCAAGCTGTGTGAAGCTGGTCATGACTGAATGTTCTACACCCCCAGGGAAGACAGAAGGGAAGGAGCTGGATTACTGGTTTGGGGGTATCTCTGTTGCTTCACCTCTCACACCCCCCTGGTTGGTGGTGGAGGCTTTTTTTAGTGTCAGTATCCCTCTTTGGGTCTTCCTGAGCTGGGGTGATCCTGCACTGCCAACAGCTGGTGGTGTCACCCTGTGGGCTCCCTGGGCACATGCCAGAGTGAACTCATCCATGCACAGGTTTGGGGGTGCAGCTGTGGGCTTGGTGCCTGCTGTGGGCGTGCTGAGCCTGTGAGAGACACCAAACCTGCTCAGGAGCTGGGCTTTGCTCCCAGCTCTGCTCCTGCCTTTGGATGGACCTGCTGCTCCTGATTCCCCTGCAGGGCACTGGGAGGGATGGGGGCCAGCCCTGGGTGGAGCTGAGGTAAGTGCAGCTTCAGAAGCACATTCACCCCATCGCAGGGGCCTCAGGTTTTTCAGATTTCCTCGAAGGAAAAGGAGCACAAAGAGCAGGGCCATGGTGGGCAAAGTGTGTTGTGCAGCTGCTGGGTGCACAGGCAGGGACTGTTCACTGACTGCTCCAGTCTGTTTGTTGTAGCAATGACTTGGAAAGTTCTCACAAGGAAATACAAATGTCTAAAAGTTATTTCACATGACAAAGTGTCTCCTTTTTCCCCATATTAAGTCAGAAATGTGTGTGTGTTAACAGGCCATACTGTATTCAGTTCTGCAGTAAACAGGAGCTGTTCTTCATTTCAGTGACAGTGGCATGTTAAGATGCAGATCTACAACATTGAAAATGTCACCGGTGGATCTGATGTTTCTTTTGGGAAAGTTTTTCTACAAGTGGCGTAAAAAGACTTGGACAAGGCATGTAAATTACATGAGGGTTTTTAATGCCCCTTGTGATCAGAGAGTCCACAAGTTTCCTCTGTGTCAGATGATTACTGAAGATGTTTTATTTTTACACAGAATTCAACAACCTATTTGGTAGGTTGGAAAACCCTGGGACACTAAGATGGGAAGTGCAAAAATTTGAGTGATATATTTAAAAAAAACAAAACAATGACTCAAAACTCAGTGTACATCTGGAGATGAGCAAGGCTGGACACTACAGCTCTGAGACATTTTGTGTGTTCTTTGGAACAATTAAATGTTTGAAAGTATTTCCTCACTTGTCAGCATCCTACTTTCCTTTTATCATTCTGGCATCTCCCAGCCCTCCCATCCCAGTTGTTTTCAGCTGCTGTCACAAGCACTCATTATGTTCACTCAGTCATGCTAAATTTTGGGTCAATATGATGCAGTGTTGCTCAGGCCAGCAGAGTTGCTACTTCTCATTAAAGTGCAGATGAAATGGCAGCCTATATGTCTTCAAATAATGTTTGGTCACCATTAAACTAATGAAATTTAACAAGGATTATGAAGCATAAAGCAGTTTTAAAACCAAATTTTCAGACAAAAGTATACATCTCTACTCAAGGCATCAGGTGTAGAATTTCTGAAGCAGATTTTAATCCAGCTTCTCTGTGGTAGCTTAGTTTTGATCTCTCAATATGAGGAAACTGCACATGATAGTGAAAATAGAGAGCAGAGGGGAATTGGGGGTCTTATCTCTATGGAAGTTGCTATTTTCCTCCCTGAAACTTTGTTACTTGATTTTATTTAAATTGCTGAAAAAATCCCCAAACAGTCCTATTTGGGGTGTCTTCCTGTCCAACTGCCCCGGTGTGTGTGTTTTCCTTTCTTCATACTTAACTTAGTGCTGAAGTTGAATGTTAAGAATTTTTCTAGCTTCTCCCTCCCAGTAAAGGTCTTCATGCCCAGAGCAGTCGTCTGTCACTGTGACTCTGTAGCTGAATACAAATAGTTAACAAGGCTGCAGAAAGGCATCTGAGTGGAGGTCTGAGCTTGTCTGCTTTGTGTCTTTAAAGAGATATTTTAATGACAATTCTTCATCATAAACAAATGTGTGTTATATGTGAAATAATAGCCAGGATCCTTCACAAAACACTTAGAGATTTATGTGTAAGAAATGGCTTCATTAGCTAAGATAAATTTGATATTATTCTGTTTGTTTTCCAAGCTGCAGTGAGATCTTTTGATCTAACTCAGGCATTCCCAAATATTTATGTCTCGCTTTATGTTTTAGTTTACAGAAGTAAGAAAGATGCTTTGCTTTTACAGTGCCTCAGAAAGCTTTAGGTATTTTGGTTATATGACTCTTCAGTGTCTCTTAGTGGTTTTTCTGCTACACTCTTCGTATGTGTTTTTACTTCATGTGTTTTGCAAATCTTGTGATGTGAGTTAATTACATTAATACTGGTCAAGTTAATTGAGGGCACTTGACTGGACAGTGCCTGAAATGTGTACCAGCTTTTCTGTGAGGTGGCTGGAAGTCGTGTGCCTGGATGGGAGATGGTTTCTCTGTCCCTTTGGGAGAGTTGTTAGTGGAGGCACCTTGAGTGATATCCCCGGGTGAGAGATGTGCAGGTGTGCCAATTCCCACCCTGCATGCTGGTTTATTCATGGGATCATGGAAATTGTCGAGAAACCCTTCATCCATTTATTGCTCTCTGTTGGTGAGGGGAGGGTTGGGGTATGGTGCAGGGCTGGAGAATCCTTGGAGTGTTTAATGAGCAGCTTTATGTATTTATAGATGAGATTGACTAAGACTGAAACCGTCCAGGAGACACAAAAGGTTGCTTCTCATTGGATTTAAAAAGAGAATAACTTTGATCATTTCAAAAGCAATGAAGCCTGATGCTCCAGTGAGAAAGGAGAGAGGTAATTTATAGCTGCCATTAAGGAAACAAAGACAAAGACTGAGGGAAAGTTTCATTCTGAAGATTTACTAATGTGTATAAACCGCCCTTGTAACTAGAAACAGCTCGGTATTTCTCACAGAACAAAACAAAAGAGAAAGGGCAGTGAAATGGGGATGGGAGGGAGGGGTGGAAGAGAATACCGCCTGCTTTTGCTCGCAGCCTGAAAGGTCAGACATTATTTAGGAAATTATAATTTCAGTGAATAATGTATGAGCCAATTTTACCTGCCAAAGGAGTGACAGCTGTGAGAAATCCCTGGCTGGGACTGGAGATGGGATGGGGCTGGCTGGGGGGTGGCATGGCCTTCAGCCGGGGGTTCAGGCTCTGTAATTACTCGCTAAAAATGTCGATATTGTGTTTTTGAACAAGCGCAGGCCGGAGCGCCCCGCGGGTGCCGCGGGTTCCTTGCTGGGGAGGTGTCCGGGCGGCGGGGAGCCCCGGCCCAGCTCCGTGTGCGAGCCGCGCCCCGTGCCCGTGCGGGCACACCCGCGCTCTGCGCGCAGGTGCCGGGCTCTGGGGCTCCGCAGCCGGGAGCGCCCGGGGCAGGGCAGGGCAGCGCAGGGGAGGCCTGTCGGTGCGAGGCGGGCCGGGCTCCCCAGACACTCCCTCCTCCCCCTCCTCCTCCTCCTCCTCCTCGGCCGCTCCTCCCGCCCGGCGGCAGCGGCAGCAGCGCCATCCATCCATGGGGTCCGGCGGCCGCCGCGCCGCCACCGGGGCCGGGGCGCTGCCGCTGCTGCTGCTGCTGCTGCTGCCCGCGCCGGGCGGCGCCGCGCTGCCCCTGCCCGGTGAGTGCCCCCTGCTCCTGCCCCTGCCCGGTGAGTGCCCCTTGTCCGTGCCCCTGCCCGGTGAGTGCCCCCTGTCCTTGTCCGTGCCCCTGCCCGGTGAGTGCCCCTGTCCTTGTCCCCTGCCCCGGTGAGTGCCCCTGTCCTTGTCCCTGCCCCCTGCCCGGTGAGTGCCCCCCTGCTCGTGCCCCTGCCCGGTGAGTGCCCCCTGTCCTTGTCCCCTGCCCGGTGAGTGCCCCTTGTCCTTGTCCCTGCCCCCTGCCCGGTGAGTGTCCCCCTGCCCCTGCGCGGTGAGTGCCCCTTGTCCGTGCTCCCCTGCCCGGTGAGTGCCCCCTGCTCCTGCCCCTGCCCGGTGAGTGCCCCCTGTCCGTGCCCGGTGAGTGCCCCTGCTCCTGCCCGGTGAGTGCCCCCTGTCCGTGCCCGGTGAGTGCCCCCTGCTCCCTGCCCGGTGAGTGCCCCTTGTCCTTGTACCTGCCCCTGCCCGGTGAGTGTCCCCTGCCCCTGCGCGGTGAGTGCCCCTTGTCCGTGCCCCTGCCCGGTGAGTGCCCCCTGCTCCTGCCCCTGCCCGGTGAGTGCCCCTTGTCCGTGCCCGGTGAGTGCCCCCTGCCCTGCCCGGTGAGTGCCCCCTTGTCCTTGTCCCTGCCCCTGCCCGGTGAGTGTCCCCCTGCTCCTGCCCGGTGAGTGCCCCTTGTCCTTGTCCCTGCCCCCCTGCCCGGTGAGTGCCCCCTGTCCCTGCTCCCTGCCCGGTGAGTGCCCCCTGCCCCTGCCCGGTGAGTGCCCCTTGTCCGTGCCCGGTGAGTGTCCTCTGCCCCCTGCCCGGTGAGTGCTCCCCTGCTCCTGTCCCCGCTCCCTGCCCCGCTCACCCCAGTCCCCGGACA
Organism: Luscinia megarhynchos; assembly: GCA_034336665.1. Classification (NCBI taxonomy): domain Eukaryota; kingdom Metazoa; phylum Chordata; class Aves; order Passeriformes; family Muscicapidae; genus Luscinia; species Luscinia megarhynchos. Next base: position 10,752,407 of record CM067568.1, read on the forward strand.
GCGGCTCCCCGCGCTCTCCCCGGTCCCGGCTCTCCGCTCCAGGCCGGTGCCGTGCGAGGTCCGGGGCCGTGCTGCCGGTGCCGCTTTCCCGGCGGTTCCCTGGGAGCGGGGCGAGCCCCGGGACGGGGCGCCGGGAGCGGGCAGTGAACGGGCTGTGCTGCGGGGGAAGCTGCGGGGGAAAGCTGCGGGGAAAGCTCCGGGGGAAGCTCCGGGGGAAGCTCCGGGGGAAGCTGCCTTCGCTCCCCCGCGGAACGAGCCCAGGGATTCTCCCTCCGCCTCTCCTGCCAAGTTGAAGGCTGCGATGTTTGCTCACAGTCTCGTTCCTGCAGGGTCTCTCTTCTGCTCAGGATGCTGTCAGTGCAAGGGGAAAATCTCGCTCTCTGTGCCTACGGGTTTTTCCTAGCCCTGTTTTCCACGCCTTTGCACGCATTAGTGATGCGGCTCCTTGGTGCGGGTCTTCACCGCACGCTGCGGATCTCAGAGGGGCGGTGTGAAAATAACCTGGCTGAGCTGCTGTGCTGCCGCTGGCTGAGATCTGGCTCTGTCTCTGTGTTCGCTTAGGGGGAAGCTCCCCCTCGCTGTGTGTTTTGTGGGACCCCTTTTGCCAGGGCAGGGGGGAGCTGGCGGTGCCGAGGGCACACGGCACGCGTGGCTGATGCTTTATGCCCGCTGTTCTTCCCTGCCCATCCTTTCCTTCTGCCCCATCTACCTGAGTCCCACCAGCTGGAGATCCCTCAGCTATTGCCCACACCCTCCCTTGCACAACTTGCTCCTTCAATTCACTGCCTCCCATATTTTTTAATGTCTTGACTTCTCTGCTTTGGGAGGAAGCAGGTTCTGCTGCTCTTCCCATCTGTTTTCCCCTGTTTTCCACCTTCTCCTTTCTTTCTGGTGGCAGCATCTGGGGATTGCTGCTGCTGGAGCTGTGTGCACCTGAGAGCCAGGAAGGCACTGCTCCTCTAACACTGGCTCTTTGCCTTGTTTCCCACTGCCAAAGCCCATTAGGAGTTAAAACCAAGTGAACACTTTCTGCAGTTGGCAGCTGCTGCAGTACCTACAGGCATATTTTGTGATTGGGGGAAAGGAAAAAAAATGAACAGGATGAATGCTATAATTGTAAATGGGAGAAGTGCTGGCTGAAATTTCCATTTGGAAAGGTGATCCCCACCATAAAAAGTGGCTGACTATTGAAGTAGTCACTTTCTGCTGATACTCATGCACTCCTTCTTGCTTTAGGAGGTGCTTTTTGTACCTGTGTGGGGTGTTGCTTCTACAATTCCTCCTTTTAGCCAGCTTCTGGAAATCTTCCTGTTTCTGTGCTTCTGTTTTCTTCTGCTGTGTGAAAAATTTGTGCTGATGTCTTCTGCTGCCTGTAACTTTTCTTCCTCTTCTATCTGCTCTTCTTCATCTCTAGGACTTCTTCCTGTTGGTGTTTCCCTTTCTCTTCATTTCCTCTTCTCTGAAGTTTCCACCTGGATATTTTGCTTCAGTTTGCTGTTCTTTGAGATGGCTGCCCAGGTGATATGTCAATGCTGCTCCCCAGATACTATTCTCATATTAAAAAAAATATTTTAAGATTATACATCTGTTTAATGGTAAGTCAGTCTTTTAACTTGTTGGTGGTGACTTTGAAAGTACATTTCAATCAACTTCCCTTGTTATTTTAAAAATCTTTTGGCTTCCTGCAGGTGATGCATGGATGTGATCAAGAACTCTTTTGATGATTGTTTTTTGTTAATCAGAAAGATTACCAGTCTGATGAATCTCTGTGAAACTGTCAGCTGAATTTCACAGAACATCTAGCCCTTAGGAGATTGTGTTGGATGCATTCATAAATATGCACAAAAGCTTACCATGGGCTTTTCTGAACTGCATACAAGTATCTATGTGCAGGTAGAATATGACATAAATTGAAGTGCAAATGCTGCCTCTGCATGTTTCTGTCCTGACACACAAAGCCACACAATATTCCTGTGGGCACCACAGAGAGGTGCTCAGCCTTGCCATCTCCTCAGGGAGGTGTTCAGGAGACATGCCCTGTTCTCCTCCTGCTGACATCCTCCTGAGCCTGCTGTCTTTCCACAGATGTGGACGAGTGTGCCCTGGGGCTGGACGACTGCCACCCAGATGCTATTTGCCAAAACACCCCGAAGCTGTACAAGTGCATGTGCAAAGTGGGCTACACTGGAGAAGGGAGGAAATGTGAAGGTAAAGGGACCAGAACACCGTGTTCTGTCTGTGTCAGCATGGAGCATGTCTAAGAAAATAGAGCCACTAAAAATAACGAAGGGTGATTTTTAAATCAAAGTAGTGATTGTTTCATCACCCGATTTACTTCTTGTTCACAAAATCGAAGGCAAACCTTGCATGGATTTTTACCTGTCCATTTCACTCAGTCTGATAATGAGTTTGTTGTTTAGCCAGTGGCCTTGAAAAATATAAGGTAAAGCTGCAAGGGATATTTCAGGGTGTTTTCTCAGTCATCAGAAACATTCAGCAAAGAATGCACTAAATATGGTGTGTTTGCAAGACAATGACGATTTTGGACAGCAGTTGCTGCTCAGATTTAGGCAGTCACATCCCTGTCTATAACACTCAGGCGAGCATCCATCATGCTGACTTCAGCTTTATTCCTTAGACATTGATGAATGTGACAACGACTTCAATGGGGGCTGTGTCCACGAGTGTTTCAACATTCCCGGGAATTACCGCTGCGCTTGCTACGATGGCTTCATGCTGGCTCACGACGGCCACAACTGCCTGGGTAAGGAGCTGAGCACTGAGAGGGGTGGTGGGAGCACAGCCCTGCAGCTGCATCCGTGGGGAGCACACTGGCAATCTCCTGGGCTGGGTCAGTTCAGAGGGACAATGCTGCTTGTGTCGCTTTTCAGTGTCACAAGGATTCAATTCCAAGGATTTTCAGGTGCTGGGGTGCCATCCCAGAGTGGCTCTTTCCCCCTCTGTAAATGAGGATAACTGTGCTATATTTTCTCTGGAGTGCTTTGGGTTTAAGTGTGCCAAATGTCATCTATTATTATGCTAAATGAGCTTATATAAAGGAACATGTGTTATCATTGTCCTTTCTGTTTCACAGTTAGCTTAGGGCCAGTTGTCAGGTGTGTTTCCAGGCTTAGGGATAATCTCTCTCAAGAATATCTGTGATGTGGGGGCTTCTCACTCTGAGTATTCCTAACGGGAGAGGATGATTTGGAGTGTGCAGCAGCTGTGTGTGATGGAGGCCATTGAAGAGCAGAGGCACTAAGCCTGGAGCTGGTGAAGCTCTCCTGCTTCCTGGACCCCAGCTAGGCACCTGTGTGGCTCAGCCCTGTGCTACCTGTGCCAGTTCTTTTTCAGAGATGGCTCAGGTTTTCTCTGCTGCTGCACTCCACATATCCTCATCAGAGAGAACCTTGCTCTCGCTGCATAATTGGAGCTGGTTTGGCTGGGTATTTCCCACTAGTGTGTGGCACATCAGGAAGGGGTCAGACCATCCCCAGGCTCTATCTTCTGCTGGGACAAATCAGAAAACTGGAGAATTCAGTGGGATTGTGTTGGGTTTTACCTGCTGGGAACCTGCTTTTGTGCCCAGCTTCCCACAGCGTAAGTGGAGGAGAGGGTGAACTCACCAGGTTCCAAATATTTAAATAAAGTAGAGAGGGGAACAAAATATCTGTGGATGCTTCAAAATAACAGAACATCCATCTTATTTTTGCCGTTGTGTAAACACAGAGTGGAGTTCAGATGAGGTTACCACGAGGGGCTGGATGTGAAGGAGCACACTGACAGTGGCACCCAAAGGCACGTGTGTGCTCTCTTTGTGCCCAGGGCACACTTCAGCTGACTTGCTTTGTGACCAGTGACAAAATCTACCACCTGCAGTGTCACTGGGAAGCTGCTCAGTATTGCCTGGCAGACCTATAGAATAAAATAAAACAAAATGTCGTTGATGTACAAGGAGGTTTTTACCACTGATGTGCCAGTTTTGAGTTGTGATGTAAACGTTAAATAAATATTTTGGCATGCAGCAAATTGGATCACATCTTCTCTTAATCTGTTTATTTACTTTGTTCACGCCAGGGTTGCCCTCCTCTCACCCTTATTTTTGAAGATCTCGGCTGTGTGCCTGGGTTTAAGCCAAATAGACAATTACTTGTTGGAAAGAGATGATTTTTTTGAAAGCTTTCCAAGGTCTGTAAGACAGAAACATCTGCTGGAGTTCAAATCTGTAGCACTAAAGGCTCGTGGTGGCTGTTTATTCATGATTGTTTGCACATTCACATCACTGTAGAACTCTAAAATACTCAGCTTCTTTGTGATGGAGATATGTCAGCCGCTCTTTTTCTCCAGCAGGTCACATTCTTTTGCATCCAATTGCCTTACTCACTGCCTTCAGTGGACATTAAATCTGTTGTAATACTATGTTATGCTTCTTACTAAAAGCCTCTCTTTCTCCTTTTTTTAAAAGGACAGCTGTTTTCTGCCAGAAATGCTACAATGTTAAATTAAAAACATTGTGCTATTAGCCAGGAACAATGAACAGAACAGGGAGCAAACATGATGTTACAGATGAATTTGCTAATGAGACCAGTGCTTTGCCTCAGCAAGGTCTTTGTCCTGTTTTTAAAGGACTGAGTGCAAGCAGAGCTCTTCTGTGTTCTCTGGTGTTGTTGGGACTCTGAATGTTGCAAAATCAAGATTAAAACTGCTTCCAGAACTTCTGCTCTTGTGCTTGGTTGCAGTCAGTCAACACAGCAGCAACCCTGATGATGAGTGATGATGTCCTAGACTTGAGGGAGGAGGATGATAAATCAAACCAAGCACCAGAACAGATGTGGTGGGTGAATTCTAGCTAGGGTGTAGGTCAGGAGCAGGGAATAGGTTTTTTAGCTGAATTTATTTTGAGGTTTGTATTTTTCTTGTTCTACCTTTGCTTCAGCATGTGGAGCTTTCTGGGAAAACACCTTTTGTAGCTTGGATGGGTTTGGAACGAAAGGGTTGTTGTGTCATTGAGCCATCTAGACCCATATGTGATTACTGAGTGTGCCTGAGCTGTGGAGTGGAGCTGGGAAACTGCTCTGCCTCAGCTGGGTTGGGTTGGGTCGGCCAGCACTTCTTGGGAGCCCTGTGGCTGCTCAGGTAGACTGCAAAGATGGGAAAATGGGAAAGATGAGAGAAAAATGGGAAGAGCAGAGATGCACTTTGCCAAGGGTGGCAGCACAACAGCAGCCACAGGGTACCTGGGGTGTCTTGGCTGCCTGGCTGTGCACTGGTGTGAGCACAGAGCTGATCTCTGTCCTTTCCCCCCTCTCTCAGACACAGATGAGTGCATGTTCAACAACGGTGGCTGCCAGCACGTTTGTGTCAACACGGTGGGGAGCTACGAGTGCCTGTGCAAGGAGGGATTCTTCCTCAGTGACAACCAGCACACCTGCATCCACCGCTCCGAAGGTACCTGCCCTGCCCTGCCCTGCCCTGCCCAGCCTGGCGGGGAGAGCCTCTGGAACCCCTGCAGAGGGCCTTGGGTTGATGCTCTCAAAGCTGAGAGGGGTCTTGAAGCCCTCTCTGCTTTTGGAAGGAGCAGTGTGTCAGGGTTTTCTGAGGGGCTTTAAGGCGGAACATCCCTTCTCCCCTCTGATCCCAGCAGTGCTGTGCTGGTTGGAGGCTGTGCTGCTCCATTCCCAGAGTCCTTGGTGCTCTGCTCTGCAGCCAAGCTGTGCCCTAATTCAAGGAAAGGCAGCAAATGGGGCTTCTGGGCCTTTTCACCAGCCTTAGTTACAAGGCAATACCTGCACAGTCTTCAGATACCTTTCAGATTCCCTGTACAGTGTTTGGGTTTCAGCTAGGAGATTTATTGTTTGTCAGCCCTAAAGGTTTTCTAATCTCATGCTTTGTTTTGAGTGAAACCTTTGTGAAGGGACCTCTGAGAGATCAGAGTCTTGGATATCTAATTAGACATCAGATGGAACAAAATTATTTTGGGTGCCCTTAGGGAATGCTTTAAAGTGGTTGCTCAGATCAGGGAGTTGTCCATTGAACTGTACAGCAAAAATCTTACTAAGAAGCACTTAAGGCTGCAAGGCTTTCTTTAATCTATGGCTTATTGTTGGCATAACTGTGAGAGGAATCTGAGCATGAATAAACAAATCTCACTTTAAAAATCCCCAAAGTGAAGAGATCAACATTTGTAGACATATATGGCCATCCACAGATGAGGGTGCTGAGGTGGCTGTCATCTGACAGCTGGATTGATCTTTTGTTTGGATGGAGAATTTGTGTTCTCAGCTCCTCTGGCCCTGGGCTTGGTCTCAGGTTGGCACTGCAGTGCTGGGACAGGCACAGCAGAGCTGTGGGTTTGTGAGCATCCATGGAGGGGGCTCCAAGGACAGGAATTGGTTACTTGAACTCCTTGTCTTGTCTGATACCAGCAGAGGAAAAACTTCCAACTCTTTTTTTCATACTTGCTGCTACTTGAGTACCTTCTGCTCTCTTGAACTGACAGCAGCAGCATTCCCTGTCATTAATATTTGCTCCCTTATTTGTACCTTTGGAATTCTGTCTCTTCTCTTAAGGGTGCATTTAATTTCTCTTAACTTTTTTTCCCAAAATTATAAAAAAAAATTATATTTTTTCAGAACACCAAACATCCACTAAACATAAGTATTTTTCTTTGAAAAGGAAAACAAAAAGGACAAAAATGATGGATTTTTTTTCTGTAAAAACTGTCTAATAAAATACATCTTTATCAAAACTAGTCTTAAGGCAAAACCTCAGCACACTGTTTTGCCTGATACATTTTTTTTCTTCTTGGGAAAACACTGAACTGTTTGTTTTGCTTTCTTTAAAAGCCATTTTTTCAGGTTTTCATGCTGTGACTGTTTCCCTTCTGCCCCCCCATTCATTATTGTAAAGTGCTGCTTGGGATTCCCCACAATTTTTTTAACTTTTTTTTTTTTTTTTGCCTTGGGTGGGCATGTCAGTTGTAAGCCAAATCTCACTTCTTTATCTTTCCCCTCACTTTGTTCTCTGCTTTTCTGCTCATTTCTGGGACTTCTGTTCTCTGCCTTGTGTATGCATTGCTGTGTTTGTACTTTATTGGTTCTGAGACCTCACAGGGTTGATCAAAGCAGATTTTGGCTCCTTCTGCCTAGACAATCTATTCAGTTTTTCTCCTTGTCTGTAAAATGAAGGAATATTTCCTTCCTTGTCTCCCAGCCCCGTTAAAATTCTTCCTATATTAGTGCCTGAAAGACCTTCCCTGTCGGTCTGCAATATTGGCCTTTAAATACACAGAAGCAGAGTGAACTGGAGTTTAAACCACAGGAACTGAAAGTGTCCTGGGAAATTGTGTACAATCCTATTTTTTTTTCCTTGTTTGACTGTTGGAATGAGCTGCTCTTCATCTGTGTGGGAGAATAAATTACCTTGGGAGGCTGTTAAAGTAGCTGGCAGGGCAGCCATGCATGTGCACCTTGCTTCTGGATTCAGCTTGCTCCAAAAACTGAAGGAAAAGAGATTTTTTTTTTTTTTTTTTTTGTCAGCAAATATGTGGTGCATCTTTGTGGCTGCTGTTGCTCTGGATGGCAAATCTTGCTGCTCTCCCTTGTGGTATTTCACAGTCATAGCTCTGTGCTTGTTGGGCTGAATTGATGGGAAGGAATAGGATCAATGGGGTGAAACACTCTTGGCAGAGAACAGGGATAACTAGAGAGATTTGGGCGAAAAGTTGCCTTAACACTAGGATGTAGAAAGCATGATGGAAGACTAGAGCAATCCTGGGATGTCCTGTTCTGCTGGCTGTGCTGATGCTCCTCACCATTTTTCTGTTCTCTCACAATGTCGGGCAGCTCTTTGTCCCATTGCATCCTCTCTCTCTGCCCTACAGAATGCCTGCTTGAACGTGCCCTGAATGGAGCCTTAATGCTCTTAGCAGATCTGTGCAAAAAAAAAATAAAAAATCAAGATTTAAACCCAGATCATACATGCAAGAGATTAATTTAGCATGACCTGTTAGGGAAATGCTGTGCTGGCTTGTTTTGCCAGTGACAGGAGTGCTCAGGTCTCGGGTTTGCTGGCTAACTTCAGGAAGGTGCAGTCATCACAGGGGTCTCACCTGGTCTGGGGTCTGCTCAACCAGGCAGGCACTGGATTCACCTCTCTTGGCTGAGTGGCACAACCCAGAACCATCCATCCAAAGATATTTGTGAGTCATAGGACAGGGTCTCCTACAAGAGAAATTGTGTCTGGGAAGTGTATGGTGAGATTTGACTTAAATTTTCTTGGGGTTTGTTTCTGGACCACATTACAACAGCACTGGAGCAATGTGATCTGAGAGGCTTTGTGTCCACCAAGGAGTTTGCAGCCACACAGCATTTATGGCTTTACAGACAAATCTTTAATCCAGCATTGGGAAATGGGCTTGAGAGGGATCTACCAGCTTTGGAAACCAGCAGCAGTCCCAAAGTAAATGCTGAAATGTGTGGATGTGGGTGTCTTCTATGAAGCTGCTTTTTGGGTTGGCTAGATTTTGGTGGAGTACCTTGTTACACAATGGGAACTTTGTTATTAAAATGCATCTGGAAAGCAAAGTTTCAGCTTTCTGTGGAGACCTGATTGAATTCTGCTCACTCAGAATGGAGCAGTCCCAAATGGAGCATATAAACCATTTGTTTAGTGTCAGTGAACTCTACTGAAGTACCTGCTTGAGCAGTTTCCTCTTTGGTAGCTCAATAGAGACAAAAGAATAACTTTGTTAACAGAAACTAAGCTGCTAATTCTCTTAATGCTCTCTAACCCCTCTGAGCTAACAGACCAAAGCATAGTGCATGCTTGAGAGCAGAACTTTCACAAAAACAGCAGCACTAATGAGGCTGATTTGTGGCCTCATAGGTTGTCTCCCTCCTTGACTGGCTCAATAATGGGTGACAGCTTTCCTGTGGGCTGCTCAGGCTGTGTCTGTGTGCTGCAGGATTTGAGGTCTCATTGTCCTGTTGGACTTCTGGAGAGTCCCCACTGTGGGAAAGGAATCAAAAAGCCACTAGAGCAGAATAATCTGAGCTCTGCAGCATCCATTCTTTTGTTGCTTAAAGCTGTCTTAACACAGAAAGAGTCCTGTGGCTGGTGCTCCAGGGGGCAGGAATAGCAGTGGGGAACAAGGACCTAATTGAAGTGGAGTGGAATAATGGTGACAAGCCAACCTCTGCCTAATGCAGTAGGTTTGTTTCCCTAAGTAATAAGGCTGAAAAAAGGGCTGTCTAAATTTAAAAAATATATAGGGAGTGGAATTGATCACACAATCCCTTTTCTGCAGCTGGCTCACCCTTTCTCTTCTCCTGGTTGTGTGTCTGCTCAGCTCCAGAGAAGTTCACTGGGATTCTGTGGGATAAGCCCTTGCAACCAAATATGCTCCACTTGGTCTTCACAAATGGAATGTTCTCACTGAGAAGAAAGAGCATTGTGGTGTGGCTTGTCCTTTTAAAGCTAAATGTGCCAAGGCAGAGAATTTGATGATGGTAAAGGTGTGTTCTCTGTACACCCAAGGAGAGCTTTCAGATATCTTCTCTTTCCTGGGTTTGTAGCACTGTAGAAGACTTCATCAGAAACCTGTGGGATTCTGTTAAAAAACCCCTATTTGTTTAATTTGGTCTAATGATCCCTTTGGGTAACTCAGCCAGCTGCTGGGGGTTTTTGTGTTGTGTGTGTGCAGACTGCACCACCTTCATGCCAATGGCAAAGACACCAATTGCACTGAACCATGGAGCAAGGGGAAAGAAGCCTTTACAAAAATTTTAGGAACTATCCTCTCAGTTTAATTGAATTTATATTTATGCAAAGGCCAGGAAAGACACTCTGGCACTCGAGTGCTGTGCATGAACTGGCAGAGATAAAAATGGCAGAATGTTTTAGGAGGTGTAGCTAAAGAAATCCAGTATCACACTGGTTCTTCATTTGGTTAAAGCAGGCACTGACACCAAATTCTGTCTAGCTGGGCAGGTGTGCAAAAGTACAGAGCACTGTGGTAACACCCAGTGAGGTTATCTTGGTTGGTATGTACCGAAATCAGAAAAAAAAATTGAAACTGAAATGGTTAACAACAAAGAGAATTGATGTACAGCATGTGTGCAATCTGCATGTTGGCCTGGTCTCTACTTGGTCACTGCTGAGATAGGTTGTGGCTCTGGGAATCTGCTTTGTAAGCCAGGAATTGAAATTGGGATGACCTTTGTGACTTCTGTTCTAAACATTCCTGTGTCTGCTGGCTGCTCTTTTAAGCACAGAAATAAGAATTTCACTTTAGGCTTTGACCTGCCAGGACATTGCCACTTTTATAAAAGAAATGAGGAGGTTTTATGAACTCCTAAAAGTATAAAGTGAGAGTATTGGATGAGAATTCAGGTGTTGGACAGTTCTATGGATGTTGCTCTTTGACCTTGCACAGAAAAGATCACAGAAGGAGAAGCTTTGGGGCCATTGACTTTGCAGGACTGGACTTGCTGCCTTTCCTCTCTGCAAGATGAAACTTCTTGTCCCAACCCTGGAGTCTTCCCAGAGTTAGGGACTTAGTCTGTGTGTGCATTGAACTGGCTTTGCTGCCTGCACACAGAGCTGCTGAGGATGCTGATGCTCTTGCCCCTCTCCTGTTTTGCAGAAGGCATGAGCTGCATGAACAAAGACCATGGCTGTGCCCACATCTGCAGAGAAACACCCAAAGGAGGAGTTGCCTGTGAATGCCGACCAGGATTTGAGCTGTCCAAGAACCAGAGGAGCTGCATTTGTAGGCAACATTCTGCATGTGCTTATGGTTTCCCAAAGGGAACAAACAGTGTTCTGTTTGCCCTGCAATGGGACTTGGTTTTAGCTGACATGGGATGGCACACCTGAGCTCTGTGTATTTGAATTAAACCAGAGTTGATGCCTTTCCTGTAGCACAGGTGCATTAATGCAGTGTCTGTAGTTTGGGAGTTGTGCCATCATTCATGACAATGGCAAGCTCAGCTCCAGGACAGAGCTGTGCAGTGTTTCAGTCTCAGGATGGGCATGTTAGCAAGGGGTGTTGGATGCTCAGATGGAGTTACACACTGTCCTTCAAAGGTGCTGCAAGTACTGGTGAGGGTTTCTTCAGGGAGGTCCCCACTCTGACAGGTTTTCTCACAGGAGAAGCACCACTGTATCACTTATTTTTTGTCAGGGTTGGGATTAAATGCATGAGAGATGGTATTTCTTGTTTGGACTCAGGTGTTTATTAATTCTTAGCTATGTTACAGTGAGTTCTGCAGCACTTCTAGCTAACAAACTAAAAATGGAAACATATATTTTTCTTTATGAGGCCTTCTAAAGCGAATGGTCCAATTAAGAAATGCTACCTAAATTATTTTTATTTTTAATCTAATAACTAATTACCTGTGACCCACAATGTGGGTTTTTTTATCTAATTACAAAATATTACCCAAACTCATGAAACCTCCACCCTAAAACCTCCATCTTGCCCTCTACATATTACTATATTCTAAGACTTCAAGCTCTAGATTTTTCACCATGTGATATTACACTCTTCTATTCAGACTGCACTCCCGCGATTCTCGTTTTATCCCTTAACCTTGGAAGCCTTTCCCACAGCCTCATGTGGTGTTTTCCTGGGGGCTCAGTGTGAGCACAGGAGGCTCAGAACTGCCCGTTCCCAGGGCTCTGGGATGGGTGACGTGTGTTCTCCCCCTAGTGACGTGCAACCACGGGAACGGGGGCTGCCAGCACGCGTGTGACGATGCTGAGCACGGGCCTGTCTGTGGATGCCACCCCAAGTACGTCATGCACGCGGATGGGAAAACCTGCCTGGGTCAGTATGCAGTGCAGCAAGGAGTTTTCTGGGCATGGCCAGCTCTCGAGGGTGGGGTGGTGGTGCTGTGTGTGTGCATGGTTAGTGCCCCTCATAATGGTATGGCTGGAAAATGGCAGGGAGTTCAAAATTTAGGGACCTGATAGTGCATGGGTGAGTTGGTTTGGTCCAGGCTTCCCTGTTTAAGTAGCTACCTAATGCTATTGCAACCTGTAATTATCACTGGTCCCCCTGAAACACGAGGCCTGTCACCAACCAAGGAAGGCTTCCTTCCCTCTAGGATATTTTAGGTTCAGTTTCATCAGTAGCATGAGCCAGAGAGTGTAAGCAAGGAGTTTGTCTGTAAAAAAACTCTGAAATCAATTAATGTGTAATTTTGGCATGGCAGTTATCCAGTTAAGAAAGCACTTCAGATTTATAAACTCTTCCAGTCTCTGGAAGAGTTTGTTGTCTCTTGATTGAAATCAAATGCTCAGGCATAGCTGGCTGGTTGTTGTAATTAGCCCACGATAGATGATGACAGTGCACTCCCAAAAGAGTAGTTCAGTTAGTTCTTTCATCTAGCTGCTGTTTACTTCATCTGTAGCACATCTTCTGTTTTGTTAAGGACACTGAAGCAAACATGACTTGTAAGGAAGGCACAAAAGCAAAATATTCTTATGGTTTTGACTGAAGGGTCTTAGTGATTTTTATTACTACTTGCTCTTTAAAAATAATTTATTTCTGCCTGGTCAGTTCTGACTGTCTGATTCAGTGTATCATGCAGCTGTATGTGTTTGTATGTGTGTTTCTCTGGTCAGGGCATCTTTATTCACTTGCTTTTTTCATGTTCCTTGCAGAGAGGGAAGAAGCTGCTGTTGAAGTTTCTGAGGGAAACACCACAGCAGCAGCTGAAGTGGACAAGAGAGTGAAGCGACGGCTGCTTATGGGTAAAAGTGCTGATCCAAAATAATTCTGCTACTGGTTGAAACCTTTTAAATCCAAGAATTAGTGTGGGGCTTTTTGTTTTTGTTTTTTTTTTGTGGCAGCATTCAGCTCTGGGCTGAATTCTGCCTCAGATGATCCACTCTCTCTTAAGGAAATAATATTATTCCCTAATGCTCAGACAGCTAAGTGAATAGCCTTGCTTCCTAAAAGAATGACAGAGGAAGAAAGATGCACTCTGTCTTGCCTTGGAGGTTGGGCACAGCCTGCCAATACTGCATGTGAGATGAGAGACTGGGAGGGAATAAACCAGTAAATCTCTCAAAACCTGGCAATAAGTAGCATATGCTTGATGCTGCAGAAAATGATGATACAGAGATAGAAAGCAGGTTTATAAAAGCAGAAATTAAAAAATGTTCTTTGCAGCTCTCTCAATCGATACATGCTATATAAAATTGCATTTGTCCAGCCACTGAAAAGGCTGTTAGACTGACTGAGGTGGTTAGACTGATGGCAAGAGGATGAATACCTCAGAGTGAGTTTTTTCTGTTTGGTTGGGTGTGAAGAACTGTGTTTTAGAAGTGTTCACTAGAAAAGTTTAGTGAGATTGAAGAAAACTCGTTTAGCAGTGCTGGGTGTAACCAGGTGTCTCACTGGTGAGAAGTGCCAGAGGATCAGCCAGGATTCAGTGTGGGCATAAGGAAACTGACTGACAGTAGTAGATCCATCATCAAGGAGCTGGGATTTGTGTTAAAGACACAAATGGAATACCCAGAAGACAGTACTTTGGTTTGTAGAGTTTCTGCAAAAAACCTGAAAATCGCTGAGGCAGGGGTTTTGCCTAGACATGTATTGAGCAGTTGCTCATGTGTTCTAGGCTAAATGTTTGCATAGCAGTGTGCTTGGGACCATGCCTTGTGTGCCATGATGTTTGCTGGCACCGTGATACTTTCCCTGACAATTTCCACGCCGGTTTCCCCGAGCTGTTTCTCCTCGTGCAGAAACGTGCGCGGTGAACAACGGCGGCTGCGACCGCACCTGCAAGGACACGTCCACTGGAGTCCACTGCAGCTGCCCCGTGGGATTCACGCTCCAGTTCGATGGCAAGACCTGCAAAGGTGGGGTTTGTACTCCTGGACACCTGTGCCAACGCCTGTGAGGGGTTACCAGGTCCTGGAAGATGCTAATCTCCAAATGGAGGCTGCAGATCCTTTCAAATCAGGTGTATTGTGCAGAGAATCTCTTCTTCTCTGCCTCCTGCTCTCCACTTCCACCTCATTTTTCAGAGGTCAGGGTTGGGAGAGCTAAACCAGCTCTATGGTCAAGTAGAGGCCAGCAGGTGTGTGTGTGCTCACAGGTCCAATAGCCTGCTGTACTACCCACAGCCAGCTGGGCATTGGTAAGAAAACATCAGTGTGTAAACAGGGATGTGTTTTATAAATATATTCTGCTCCAAGCAGCTCTAATGAGAGCTCTGGCGAGGAGCAAAGGCATGGCAAGGCTGTAGATTATATTGCTTTTCCAGTAATTAGATGTTAACACTGTTCTGCTCAGCAAAAATGATGAAATCCCCAAGCCGGCGTTCATTAACATTAGATAAAGGCCTCATTCTAATATTGCCATGAAAAGGACAAGGTAGTTCAGGAAGTCTCTGTCTGAGATTTCTGCAGGGCTTACTGAAAGGAAATGGAGAGAATGTTTAAAATACTAAAACCTCTTAGAAAGCCTTGGAGTCAAAGTGTTTCCAAACAGAACTTAGGGAATGGTTTTTTATGAATGCCTTACCCAAATGCAACTGACAGTACTATATGAAATGAGAGCAAATAACACTGTCCCAGGGCTGAATGGGCTGGGTCATTCTGGGGAGTTGGATCTGATCTTCCTCACAATTTGTGGTACTCTCACTAGATTTTGTTTCTGGGCTCCTCCAACTGACTGGATGTAACTTTTTTCTGAATCTGGCAGTGAGAGGAGGTTGAGTGCTGAAGCTCTGTGTTTATTTGCTGAAGCCTTTTTTTTGTTATTGTTACAGATATTGATGAATGCCAGTCCAATAATGGAGGCTGTGATCATTTCTGTAAAAACACTGTTGGCAGTTTTGATTGCAGCTGCAGAAAAGGATTTAAATTATTAACAGATGAGAAGTCCTGTCAAGGTATGTGCACTGGAGAGACAATGGTACAACAAAAGTAGGACAAATCAGCGTGGCTTGGACATCTACTACAATGATGAAGTGATAATGGACTCCAGAAAATTTCTGTTCCTCAGTTTGGATTTTTTTCTTCTGAAACAGCTGTTGAGTTAATGCAGTTGGCTTGATGCTATTGTAGGAGATAAGTTTAATGGCACAGTGAGCTATTATCTGGGAGGGACAGAGACAGCATCATAATAAAAAACTCTATAAGGTTAATGCTTCCCCCACCCTAATGATCTTAAAATAATTTACAGGGAACATCTTTCTGACTGATTCACCATTGCAGTGAAACTTTTTTTTTAATAGGATATTAATTGCTGTGAGCTCATTATTAAAGAAAAAAGGCATAACATGATCTATGAAATTCTGGGTCTTTAGACAGACTGGAATCTCTGTTCCCTAAAACACCATGAAGCATTTGCTTTTGAGGATGACATGGATTTCTCCTGTGAGACCTACAAAGCATATTGGCTTTACTGTGCAGTAGTTTGTACTTATAGATTTAGCAATCCTATTTAAGCTGCTTAAATGCACAAAAAATGTGAAGATCAAAATGGTCTAAGGTTGTGGAAAAGCAACAGGATGAAACAATGTCAATTCAGTCAGCCAAATGGTGAATTCTGTGATTTCCTGGGCAACCAGCTGACATTAAAGGTGAATTTCAGAAAACTGAACTGACCAATATAATTTTCACCTGGGTTTTTTGATGCATTTTTTTTTCCCTTTATAAATAGGCAAAGAAAGACAACCATTTATATGGAAAAAAGCTTACTGTATAAACATCTGATTTTTAAGATAGTTTGGGGTTTTATTTTAATTAAATCTGTTGAATGTATCTTGAAGACTTGCATCTCCCTTTTGCCCCTGTCACTTCTGTTGCTTTCCCTAGACTGTTTCAAAAGTGATGTCATGCTGCATGCCAAAGCCCAAGGAAAAAGACGATGAAAAGTGCTAGAGAAGTTGATGTGAACTTTTTTTTTGTCTTGCAGCATCCTTACTTGGCATGCAAAATATGCTAGCACAGAAATTTTAGGCACTTTTGATGGTATCATGAGTGTTCATCCTCAGAGCACACTGTGATTTTAAGCAGGCTTAAATCAGGCACTGTATATTCGTATAGAGCTTCATTTAGGGAGGAAAAAACAAAGGCAATACTTTCCTTCACAGACTTAATTTCTGTGTAATCCTAATGAAATGAGAGTTTTGTCAGCAGTTTTCCTCTCCCATAGAAGAGGAATAATTTGATTTAAACACCATTGTAAAAATGTAACAGCAGTTTTTGCGCTTGCCAAGAAAAGCTTGTTTGGCAAAGTAAGCGCTCCTTTTAAAAACTGTCATTTCATTATGTTCCGTGATGTGCTTTGAAAGAATCTGCTCAGCTGTCATAAATCTGCACATCCCTGCAGTTGCTGAGCTCTGTTGGCTCCTCGGGGCTCCCTGAGAGGCTCTGATGTCCCTTTGCCCCTTGCAGACATCGACGAGTGCTCCTTCGAGCGGGCGTGCGACCACACGTGCATCAACCACCCCGGCTCCTTCGAGTGCACCTGCAGCAAGGGCTATGCCCTCTATGGCTTCACACACTGTGGAGGTGAGTGCACACCCCACAGCCCCTGTGGCACTGGCATCTCCCCCTGGCCCTGCAGGACACAAACTGATTGTCCTGGTTTGGAGGACAGGTGTCTGCCGATAAAGGCAGGAGCTTCTCTTTGAAATGGAGAATGTAAAACCCCCTCCTCCAAATTATTATAATTATAATCTCAGGCAAAGATATGGGAATTAGGAATAACAGTTCTTTACGAAATGCAGTATTACAAAGAACAATCCCAACCCTGACAGAGTCAGAACACAACCTGACACCCTGTCAGTCAGGGTGTTGGAAGCAGTCCCATTAAATGGTGGCTGCAGTCCTGCAGTGGCAGATGTGGTTCAGCTGAAGCAGTGCTCCTGTAGAAGGGTGCAGCTTTCCTCTGAAGGTCCAGGGGTGATGTGGAAAGGTCCAGCTTTCCTCTGGAATCCAGTGAAAAGAAGGTATCTTGCTGTCCAAAAAATCTCAGTTTTTTATCTATGTAGGAAAGGCTTGGCTCCTCCCCCTGGCTGGAGCATCTCCCCATGGGATGATGTAATTTTATCAGTCATACGGTGGGATTCAATGGCTCAGCAGCAGATGATATCTTCCTGGAGGGAGGATGGGGTGTGAAAAAGATAAAGATGATTTCCTACCTTGTCTTAAAGATGGCCCATGAGCAGATGGTATGTGCCACAGAGATAAGGAAATCACTGCCCCACCCGGCTTCAACAGATGGTGATAGAATGCACATTTCTGGCCACATCCTGTATTGCAGCCCAAGACACTAATGCAGATGCAGGCTCCCTAGAGAATAAATTTTACCCCTTGCTGTGATAATGAGACACAGTAAAAGTAGAAGCTGATACTGCTTATTTCTCTCTTTGCTCAAGTGATTTTTGCCTCTGCACTGTGCATGCAAAAGGGACCTGGAACTATTGGGACAAACTGATGGATTTTGTGCTTGGATCTGAAGTCCATAATTTAATACAATTTTCACATGCAGAAGAGTCGTTGACTTCAATGAAAAGTCAGTGGAGTAGGACTTGAAGAACAGGAAGCTCTGAATGACTCTGAGAATTGTGCAGGTTGCTGTTGTGCAAATGTCAGATCCTCCTGTGACATAGGCTGGAATTTAGCTGATGTACTACCACTTTACACTGGCCAAGATTAACACTGTTAAATTTTTGTGTCTTTCCTACAAGAGCAGTTCAAGGAAAGTGAAATTTGTTTCATAGAAGCTCGACATGTGACAAATTCCCAGAATTGATGTGAGGAAACATGAATAACTGGAACACTAAATGGAATCAAACTCATTTTATATAACCTTGAGGCAAGATTTTACTGACTTCAAAATTTACTTAATTCTGAGTAAGACTTGTTTATTTCTGAGGCAGAATGAGCACAACTGGAGATAACAATTCAGAAATTTCTATGTGCCTGTCTATTCTGCCCTCTGCCTCTAGAAATTCTGCAAATAATATTACAAGGCTCCAACACCACCGTGTTTTATCCTGATGAACATGGGAACTCTATCTGGATAAGGAATAACACTGTCATGTGCTCTGCTTAGTAAAAGATTCTGATTAATTCCTCTGCCTTAATTCAATTTCTTTTGGCTACCAATGAGTGAAAGGAGCTGCAATTTTGCTGTTGGCTGCTAATTGGCCTTTTCTTGTCATACCCCCACGCAGATGATGTTAATCCTCATAGCACAGTAGGTCCCTCATTGACTGGCAATCACAGGCTGGTCAGAGCTGATGGAATACTGAGAATACACCTTCTGACCTCTGTGGAAGAAGTCAGTAAGTGTTGGAGATTGGCATCCTAAGGAAAGGCCAACGAAAACCAAAGATTTGGGCTGATTTTGTGGTATTTTAGGCAGCAATACCAGTTTAAAGTGTTGTCTTCTTTCTCTGTTATTCCTCTGCTGCTCATTCCTACCCCTGCTGTCTGGGTTCTGTTGAAAACATGTTTTCCCCCCAAATCACACTGGTTTTGTAATATGTTCCACAGTGTTTTCTAACTAATTGTTACTCAGAGGGTATCTAGTCTGGGGGCAGCAGTGACAAGAACTTGCTAGCTCTGAGATAAGTATGTGTGGAAGGAGATGCACAAACTTCATGGGACTTTCAACAGGTTTCTTGATGGCAGCTCTCTGAGTTTATGTACAACTGCCTTAGAGCTATGGGAGAGAAGTGAAGCCCTCCTCAGGGTGGATCTGAGCAGCAAAGACAGAGACCTTTGCATTTCCCATTGTTGAAATTCATAGGATTCCTATTGACCCATTTCTCCAGGCAGTCAAGGTCCCCCTGAATAGTGGCACAACCATCTGGTGCATCAGCCACTCCTCCCAGTTTTGTCTCTTCTGTGACCTTGCTGTGGGTGAGCTCTTGTCCCACCATCCAGGTTTAATGGAGAGGATAAATTGTGTTGGACCCAGTGCTGACCCCTGGGATGCAGTTTGCACCAGAGGCAGCATGTGTTGTGTTGTCAGTAATTTCTCCTCCTATTGGCATTTACTGGGTGGGACAAGGCTCCAAAATTGGACAATTGGCCAAGACACAAGGGGGACACAATGTTTGCCCACAGAGCCAAAGTGTTCCACCGTAGTTGGATCTATCAGAGCTCTTTGGAGGAGTATGAATCCTGCCCATATTCTCTGTCTTTATTTAAAATCAGAAATATTAATTAACCAGACACAGTGCAATACAGATTTGACTTGATCTGCTTTTCTTGGAGTTGATATGTTATTGTATTGCTGAGGCTGGATATTGTTTAATTATGAGCCACCAGTATTTGGTCTCCTTTGACATTTATCAAAGGATTTCCATGAAGAAAAACTATTTCAAGGTGGGTGTCCAGGCAGCATTCCTAAAGTCTTTTCAAAACCCTATTGAGCAGTATTTGTGTCCACATTTACCTAGTGAAGTTGGAGTGCATAACTTTGGGAAGAGCAACTTTTAAAAAGTATCTTTACCTTTCCCTTGTAGATATTAATGAATGTAGCATCAACAACGGTGGCTGCCAGCAGCTGTGTGTGAACACACTGGGAGATTATGAATGCCTGTGCCACTCCAACTACAAGCTACACTGGAATAAAAAGGACTGTGTTGGTAAGGTGTCTAATAAGTACATTTCTACTCCTGATGTGTCTGATGGGCCATATGGTTACAGTCAAATTTGATGGTTTGTCCAGTTAAGTGGTATGAGTCATTGTTCCCAGTATTCTGTTTCAATTTTTAGCAAGGCGTGATGGTAGTGATGTTGAAACTCATCAAAACAAACAGAAAACCAACCCCAAAAACAGGAGATACTTTGAGGGATTTTGATGCTTTCTTTCCTGTGCTTTTATCTAGCTTATTCTTCTATTTCCTTTTGTTCCTCTGCATGAGAAGGTTTGCTCATGATAAAGGAAATTACTTTTGTGGTGTGATCTTCCAGTGATTTTATTTGGCTTTAATTTTCTGTCTAAGCAGCATATTAATTGCATGGGTGCTCTCAGGTACCAGCTCCAACAGCAGCTGCATGCTGACTTATTGGTAGGGTGAAGGTAGATGTTTTAATTCTGTGAGTGTTTGTTTTATCCTATTTAGAGACAAAAGATCCCTTGTCTGATAATGTGTCACCCAAGGTACTGCTGCACTGCATTAAGAGTGGTGGGAGTGATAGATGCTTTTTGAGCTGCTCTCCAGATGTCCAGGTATTCTCTGGTAAGTCAGAGCTAACAAAACTGAGCATGTTATTCTGTACAGAGTGTAAGGGTGGCCAGCCTCCTAACTCTCAGGAAAGCACCGAGCTGCAGTCAATGAAGAGAGACCTTTCCTCTTTCACTGCAGATAATAAAGGGCTGTATCCCTGACAGTGTCCAGGAAAGCCCCTCTTTCCTTGTCTTTTATAACCACTCCACCCTCAGATTCCCTTCTCACAACAAGTCTCTTTTTGAAGCTGGGGAGGACAGGGAGGAATTCCCCGTGCTCCCTGGGCCATTCCTTAATTGGCCCTGAGAGGCTCTGGTGAATGGGCCAAGGCATTCCAGCCCTGCGTGGGGTCTGGGATTTTGCCCACACAGCCCCTCCATCCCACAGGACATGCCAGCTGCTTGTGGCACTGATGCTCTTTCCCTTCCTGAGTCCTTTGAGTGGCTTAGGGAGAGACAAGCTCTAATGTGGAGTACTTTATCAACAACCTTGTGTGCTGATGCCAGCCAACAAATGTAAAATGTGTTTTATGCCACAGGAGTCCTCAGTGTGTGTGCACTGTGCCTGTGTCCTTACTGTCTGTCTGTCTGTAGGAACACAAGATGCCTACACCCTCACCTGTGGCAGGTCCTCTCAGCTTAAGAAAAAGCAGCAAAATGCAAATGCTTCCAGCTGGCTGGGTAATCACCACATTTACTGTTACATAGTTTGACTGGTTTGTTTTCATTGATAACTGTGAAACAAAGGTATTTCTGATGACTTTCCCCCGCCTCTTATAATCTCTCTCTTTATTTCCTCTTCCTCATGACTGTTTTTTGTGAAAATTCCCCTTTGTACTGCTTCATCGACATCATTCAAACTGAGACTTAAAAATATAAAAAAAAAGATCAGTAGTGAGATAAAAACTTAGACAAGGAGTTATGTTTCCTTTTAGTCATCCAAACCTGGACAGTGTTGGCAACATACAATGTGTGTAAGTTGAGCTGTTGGACAGGAAAGTTTAGAAAGCATTTACAGCTATAGACATAAATTACTTTCTGAAATGATTTGGAGTATCTCCTTTGATTTCAGCTCACCTTTATTTGATTCACCCAATAGTAGATCTGGTCTTGATCTCCTCCTTTCTCCCTCTCTCTTTTTTATGTTTTTCTAACAAAATGTACTGCACTTCATCCTAATTCCAGTTGTGAACCAGCTGCACAGCAGAAGGGTTCTGGCATCTCATTAGGTTTTCTGTGATAATCACTTCATATCAGCACAATTTTTGTTGTCATCATTATGATGTGATATTAGGGCTATCTCAATTTTTACTCCTTTTTTTAAAATAACATGTCATTGTTTCTTTCTGAAGATGCTTCAGCCATCAAGATAAGCGTAACCTTTAAATTAAATGAAGGAAAATGTAGTTTGAAAAAGACTGAGATGTTTCAAGAAGGTCTGGAGCAGATGGCACCAGGTATGAATATAAAAATGCAGGTAAGCAGGTGAGAGCCATAGCTCAGGGTGAAATGCTTTCCAGATATGAAGTGCACCACAAGCAAAGAACTGAAGGCTTTCTGCTCTTCACTGGCTTCTGTTCTTCATTTCTTCCTGCTGGCCATGACTCTTGCAACAGTTATTTCAAATCCCAGCATTTCCTTGTGGCATCCTCAGTCTTGCTAGGAAAGGCCTTGTCCTTTTTTTTTGTTTGTAATTCTGCTAATAAATTCTCAGTAAAATCAACCATCCTTTTGGTTAATTTGATTCCTTCCATTTCTTCCTCTTTTTATCTTTCTCTTTTTTCCTTTCTCACCTGCTCCTTACTCTCTGATGCCTCGTTGGAGAATCTCCTGACCTTTTATGCTGACTCTATTGTCAAAGGGTTATTCCTCTTTTCTCTTGTCTTCCTTTCATACTTCAGCAGCCCCAGATGGACGCAGTGAGGTCAGCTCTTCCATCTGTTCCAAAGCAGAAAGAATAGCCTGTGAATTTACAAAGTCAGCATAAAATGAGGAGGAGTTATTAAAAAAAAAAAGAAAAAATAAAATGGGGAAAAAGATTCATTGAACAATATGATGAATTAGTGTGTCTGATTGTTTGTCCTTAGCAGAGTAACAGTGAGAAAGTGCTCTGAATGCTCAGTGACTATGTACTCCAGAACCAGAGCTTATTCTGGGTGTTTCCTTTATCTAAACCTTATCTCCTCGTTTGAGGATGGTCATGACTCTGTGTGAGGGTGAGAGATTGGCCAAACCCTTCTTTTACTGGCAGGTGGAGGCGATGGTTTGCTCCTCTTTAACTCTTCATGGTGACAGGCGTGCTGAGCACTGGTGAATGTTCAATAACAGAGCCGGCCAAGCTTTTGCTTCCTTTGATTTTGTTCATACAGAGAGACAAAACTCAGTCATGGAGAGCTTCCACTATGTAAACCTAACATGCAGCTCTGGCAAGAAAGTCCATGGAGCCCTCAGTAGACTGACAGCGGCTAGAGAGATTTTTATCACTGCGGACTTTGAGCTTGAGACGAGCTGGAAGGAGGTGACAGGTTGGTTGGAAAATAATTCCAGGTGCGGTTTGAAGCTTCTTGCCGCTTGCTCCTTAATTTCTGTATTTTTTTTCACTTCTGCCTGTATGCAAAATGATGATCAAAAGTATCTCCTGTTTTGAACATTAATTTTCCGAAAGAGTGAGAGATGGGGATGGCTTATCAGAGAGCTGCCCTGAGGATGTCCGGCTAGTTTCTCAGTGGTTTGAGTCGGTTGCTGCGTGGGGCTGGTGGGACTCTGTGGCTCTGTGCTTTGCAGACACGTGCGACGCGCGCTGCGCCCGCAGGAAGACGGAGAAGCGGTTCCGCAAAACCATCCGCACCCTGCGCAGGACGGTCGGCAGGGAGCAGCTCCGCCTGCGCCTCCCGGGCTCCGAGCCCCAGCTGGCCAGGAAGGCTCCCCGGCCGGCGGAGCCGCAGCAGTCCTGTGCGCTGGGACAGCTGCACGCCAGATGCGGTGAGCCCGGAGGGAGCGGGGATGGAGCGCCGCGGGTCCCGCTGCTCTGCGCAGGGCTCGCCTCTCCAGCAGGGACAAGGGCTGGGTGTGCAGGGGTGCTGTTGGTGCTGCTGAAATTCTCTCCACGAGCTTGCTGTCAGCAGCTGATGTGTTACAGAGCACAAGGGCTGCACTGCAGTGATGTGCAATAAGCTCAAAGGCGAAAATCCTGGGAATAACATCAGGCACCAGCAGCCTTGACACCACCAATGCGACTTTTAAAGACTACATTCAGTATTCAGTGTAATCCTGAGCTTGTGCACATCTCACCTTTCCCTCCTCCCCAGGAAAAGACTGCTCAGAATTTGATACAGTCACCTTCCCTTTGCTGACTAAGCCCAGAGAATCTTCATGACAGAGTTATAAATTCATGGAGAGTTTATAGGCCATCACTGACAAAGCTCTTAATTATCATGGCACTGGAGGGCACCACCATAATGCAGTCCGTAGTAAACGCTTCCAAAGCACAAAAGTTAAGCAGAGGGGTCAGATGTTACATCTTAACAGAGACCTAACAACCATGACAGCTAATTCAGGCTGCATGGGGTAGGCAGTGTGTAGGTGGATTGTGAATCAGCAAGCCTTTAAAATGCTTGTCACATTGAATTAGTACGTTTTCCAGCAGCAGCATTTGGCCTAAGAAAAGATTTTCCAATCCAGTTTTGCTAACTCTAGAAAAACTTGGATTCATAGAACAGACAAATGGTTTAAAACATCTGTGCAAGCAAGCAGGGAATTATTCAGGAAATCTCAGAAAAAGCAGTAGGAGTTCTTTTTTTTTTCTTTTCTTCTTGGAACATTGCAATAAATCTGAAAAATTTTGGAATGTCCACCAAGATGAGTTTACAAGGATATTTTGTTGGATGCTAGAGGAAGGCTTTGAAAAACTCTCAGTCCAATTGTACAATATGACTGAAGATATTTGTGATTTCATCTGGAAAAAACAGCAGTGAGCAAGCTAAAAATGTTGCAGGTGGAGAAGGCAATGTGAATTACAATTAGAAATAGGAACAGAAAAGAAACACAACTTTTTTTTAGGAAGCTGCAGAATCAGTTTAATGTTGCAGCATAAACAAGAAACATACGTGGCATTTCTGTGCTAATTCAGAGAGGATGGGGAATTTTGGTGTGGTGAGCACCAATAGCCCATGGTTAGAACAGAGTCACTGAGCATACGAAGACAAAAGTTTTGAAGAACAATTTGTAGAAGTCAGACCTCTTCTGTTGCTGAACTGATGCCACAGTTTGTTCTGGACACCCCAACAGATGAGCAGTGGAATGGCCCTGTGTGTCTCATGCCTGGTGGTTTGACTTGCTCTTGCCTAACAAGGTGCAATCACTAAATGAACCTTCCTTTCTTCAGCTGGGTTATTCAGACCACATCCCTGTGTAGATTTGCTGCCATCAAGCAGGAGGTGGGACTTGCACCGCAGTGCTGCACTTACATGGATGTTAAGGTCTCTCTCCTTGCACTTGTTCCCTGCTTATTTTCATTACATATAAAGAAAATTAATGTCTTTGAAACCTCCCTACATCATTGCCAGGCTGTTGGGAGCTGGGCAGACACAGCTCACTGTGCTGAGAGGATATAAAAGTAACACAGAGGAGCGTTGTTACGAACGCCTCATTTCCTTAGAAAAGCTGATTGTCCCAGGGTGAATGGTTAAGGTAGGACTGGGGGCTGCTGCTTGCTCTGCCAATCAGGAGCTAAGAAACAGGCTGGGGAGAGGAGAATAGAGTGGGAATAATGTGAAGAAAGGCAAGAAGCTGGTTCAGGGATCTGTGTGGGAGAGGGTGTTTTGGTTTTTGTTCCTTTGTTCTGATCTGGTTGTTTTGTAGAGCTGCTTGGGAACTTCTGGAAGGGATTGGGAGTCTGCTTACCTAGACATGCTAGTGGTTCTGGGGAGAAAGTGCCTCCACAGCAAGAGATATTGGTCAGCAGATGGATTCAGTGCAGCTGGTGGATGTGGCCTCTGGACAGAAAAGGACTTTGGCAAAAGGATTTGGCTCAGTCTGGCTGGAGGAGTAGGAAGCAGTGAGGGAGCCAAGCAAGTCAGAGGGACTTACAAGTCTTCCTTGATGCAGTTACTGAGTGAAATGCAGGTTTTAGTTCATTGTTTTCAAATACTTGGAGTATGGCTTGGTTGGGTACAGTTTTGTTTATTCAGAGAGTTTTGTGCTGGTCCTCTTCCTGTGGTAGAATTCTCCTGGCAAAGCACTGATAATGTATGAAACATTATTTATATTTGAGCAGTGTCAGAGGGAAAGTCCAACTCCTGCTCTGACAACTTTTGTGCTGGGTAACTGGCCTGCAATTGCAGAAGCAAGATAAATTTCATTTGGTTCCACACTTCTGGTGAGGTAGTTCTATCCCTGGTTTTCCTGTCTTAACTCCTACAGTCTTGAGTGGGGCACAACATAGAAGAAAAGCTTTAGAAAGGCACCAGGAACAAGTTATATGTGGTTTCCAGGGTATCCTGTCATTGTTAATATGCTGGATGCTTGCACTTGTGTGCCTGCTGTTCCTTTTAAAAACAGCTATTGGTGGTGAAAGGGAATTTACTGCTGATTCCAAGGGATAGTGTGGCTTATTTCAACTTGGCTGTTTATTGTGCAGTTCTGTTTGGAATTTTCTGATGCTTTAGAGGCTCAATTATTGCATTTTTCTACGTTGTTGTGTGAGAGTTCTGTATCTATGATGAGCCCATTCAGCACTGGCTCATGTTGGTTAATCCCATGAAGTCCTGAGTGTGGCTTCTAAGGATCAACCAGTGGTAATAATCATAATCATGGATATCACATGAAATGCATATAACAAGCAACTTAGCTGCTCTTCCACTGCTTAAAACTGGCACACCTTGATCATGTCCCATGGTGTCAAAAGTACACCTCGCCTGTTCCATTTGTTGGTGTTTTTGGTTTTTTTGTGGTGGTTGTTTTTTTTCGTTTTTATTTTTTGTTCGTTTTGGGATTCCCCAGAGAGCTGTCATGTCAGAGAACAGCAGGCATGAGCAGCACTGGCACAGGCACTGCTCTGATGTAAGTGATGAGCAGCTTCACCTTGTGTGGGAGGTGTCAGTGCATTTCATTGCTCAGCATTCAGCAGCTTTGTCCCCTCAGCTGAGAGGATGCAAAGAAGATAACCACATTTCATCCAGAATGGTGAACCACATCTCAAAGGTTTGGATGTGGTATGATAGTGGCATTATAAAAGATATCTAAAAGGAAAATCAAAGTGCTGCCTTCCCTTGCAGTTGTTATAATTAATAGTTGTGTCACACAACTGTTTTGTTTGGTTGGTTTTTTTTTACAATTTTATGAATATCCAAGAAGAAGAAATGAATTATCAAATGGGGGAAAAGGGTGCTATTTTTCCTGCTAACCTGCTTGCCCTGAAAATCATAGATTCAAGACATAAATCCTTAGAATGTGTAAGCATCTCATGTGACCTAAATGTGTGACCCACTGCAACACAATAACTTAAAGGATGCCGCTCCAGAATCAATTTGCATCACTTGTTGCTGATTTTCCTTATAAAGTCAAGGCATCATTCTTAAGAAAATGGTGAATTGGTGGATCATGACCTCCTTTATGAGGTTCACCTTCTCAGCCCCCGAGATACTACAGCATTTGTCTATAGGAGCAAATGCTCAGAGGCTGATGTGCTCAAAAGAGGGAAAGAGCCTTTAAATGTCTTTGTGACTGTTAATCCTGCTTCCCTCTGGGCCCCTCTCTTCCCCCCCCACCCCCTTTGCTTCTTGTTTTTGCATCAGAAAAGCTTTCACTTTTTCCCCCCCTTTAAAACAGCTGCATGAGACTCAAGACCAGGTTTTTAATGGCTATTGAAGATAAACAAAGACAGTGGCTGCAGAAATGAAGTCTACTAGAGGCAATTGGTCCTTTTGTTCATTTGGAGAAAAGCAATCAAGGTTCTGAAAAAAAAGAGCAAAGCCAGCCAGTGGAATTGTGATTTAATGTCATTATTTGCAAATCTTCAGATCTGGTTTTGACTGGGTATTTCCCACATGTCGGGTGGGAACGTGCAGCTTCTAGTTTAGAAAAATGAAGCACATAAGCTTCTGTGCTTGTTTTCTTTTAAGCAAATACCCAGTAAAGTTTAACTTCATAGAGGTGTTCCTTGTGGATTTTTGTTTTTTGTTGGGCTTTTTTTTAAGAGAAGGTTCATTCTAATTTTTTGCACAGTCCTGTGGAGTTCTGTGGGATGATTTCTATGTTGAAATAATGCCCCTATTATTAATGTTACTGTAATTAAATCTAACACTATTTGTTATGCTAAACTGGGTCCCTGTGAATGCTGTGAGCTTCTGAACAGGCTTTCCTCAGCTCTGTGCTCCAGTGGGGCTGGATGAGTGGCCTGTTTGAAACATTTTTAGATGGAAGATGAAGAGGAACTGGGAGCAGTTCACAGGGAAAGTGTATATAGCTAGAACTGTCTGGACACTTTGTACCACTGTGAAAAGCTTTATTTGAGGTAGTCATGTGAAAAAACTGATATATTTCTGAGTTTGAGGCAATAAAACTTAGACATGGCATGGAGTAATTCTAATATTTGCATTGAATATTGAGTACTTGCTAGACTGTAAATAGCAAAATCTGTATGTGAGTGTACTGACCTCTTTTCTCAAATGCACATAGGACCAATCAAAGCCTGAAGTGTTTGGTGTGTCTCAGAAGTCAGAGCTTTTTTCATCTGCTTTTGAACACCCTGTTACAGTGCTGCAGTGGTGGTAGCTAGATAACCTTTTTGCTTTCTGTTGTTGCCATCTCTTAGGAAAATCAGAAGGAGATACTTGGTTCAGATTTAATAGAGTTTTCTTTTGGCCCAGATTGAGGATCTCAGTGATGTCTGAGGGTTTTTTTTAAAGTTTACTTCCTCAATGCAAGTTTTCAAAAATTAGGCACTTTGCTAAATAACCCAAGAAGATTTAGATTAACTCAGTTGTATTCCACAGGGAGCTCCACAATTTTCACAACATATGGTTTCAAGGCAAGTAAGATGTAGATGGTAAAGCTGCCAAGAGAGATCTGATGGGATAAGTTCTCAAAAGCAACATTTCCACATAAGTTTTGGGTTTGTTTCCTGCCTGGGGAAGGTTTTCGTTTGAGCTCTGATAGATTTCCTTCTTTCTGCTGGACTCTGAGCAGGTTTAGGAAACCTCAAGAACAGTTTTAAGATTGAATTTGTTGGGTCAGTGTTTCTGTTCAAAACACAGAATAGAGACACCCCTTCTCCAAAATGCAAAAACCCCAAACAAAACAAACAAAAAACCCCAAACCACCCCAAACTTGACATGTGATTAAAATAAATGGAAAAAGACAAGCTAAGGGGAGAGGGCAGAGAGCAGTATTTTCTAGGCAGGCTACTCAGAGCACTGATTTCCCATAGAGCCATGGAGTTATATGAGGAAAAGAGATTTTTCTCAGGTCTTTCCATTGCTCTTTTAGGTTTCTGAAGTCAGTAGGAACTTCTCAGAATCACCTTTCCTAACCCTGAATTGTCTTTCCTTGTCGTGGAATTGTAAATAGTGCTCTTTCCTTACCTTATTAGGAGTGCTGCAATGAAAGCCTGAATTCATTCATGTTTGTGGAAGTGCACAAATTGTACAGAGATGAGTGTTCTCCAGGAATGTTTATAAAATGGAGAAAGGCTTGAAGAGTGTGGGAGCAAATGAATGTGTGTCCTTATGAGGGCAGAAGTGATGTGTGGTGGAAAAAGTTAGAACCAGGAGCTAAGACTTCCTCACAGGCTTTCATTGATAAGCTACAGGGCACTGCTTAACCTGCTGCATTTTATTTTTAAGCTAAGGAGGAGCACTCAACTATTCCTCTTGGTGTATCAGCCATAAACAAAACTCTTCATCATTGATCATGACCGGTAGTTAATGCCCTGCTTGTTGTTAGTCATATATCCTGAAATGAAGCCAAGGCCAATTTAACTTCCTAACAAAACAGCTATTCACTGGGTGATTTATTGGAGCCATAAACCAAAACTAACAGTTTATTATCGTAACAGGTCTTAAAAGGACAGAATTTTTCAGCACAGCTGAACAACTGCAACAGTGTTTTGTGCCTTTCCAGAGCAGGGTAATTATTAAATACCGGCACTGAAGCCAATTCTTTTGTGAAAAGTTTGCAAACCAGAACTTTTCAAAGATACTCATGAGTATTGCTGGGCTTGCTAGATCATACTGAGGTGTGTGATGAAGTAAAATCAGTCAGGTTGGGTTAGTGCTGTCTGTGCACCATGCAGAATGCAGCAGTCCAGTGCACAGAGAATCATTACCCAAGATCCAGTATCAGAGGAATGGCAAGGATTCTCTGCTTTAAAAAGACTTATTAAAAGTCTTTGAGGCATGTTTTATGCTTCTTTTTAAAAACGTTTTTATGCCTATTTTTATTAAGTCTTTGAGGCATA
Organism: Luscinia megarhynchos; assembly: GCA_034336665.1. Classification (NCBI taxonomy): domain Eukaryota; kingdom Metazoa; phylum Chordata; class Aves; order Passeriformes; family Muscicapidae; genus Luscinia; species Luscinia megarhynchos. The sequence continues at coordinate 10,782,076 of CM067568.1, forward strand.
ATATTTAGTTTACTGAGTTTGCACAATTAATTGTTGGACTCAAGGTTTTCATACAATCCAGCAATGCTAATGGTCGTGAAATATGAATATTCAATAATATTAAGAATAAAGCACTTACAGAAATCTGGAAGTACGTTTTTGGCATTTTAGGTTCAATACTAAATTATTTCATTTGGGAGGAGTTCAAGAGCTCTCTAGCTAGAATGAGGAGATAATCACTGGATAATTGCACTGTGCAGATGAGCAGAGAGCACTGGACAGGCTGAATGTCCTTGCACCAAAATGTGAAATCCATCCTGGCTCCCAGAAGAGCTCACTAGCACTGAAGGCTGTAAATGGATTAGCTGCCCCACCTAATTAGTGGCTTGCCTTCATTTTCTTCTGTCTTCACTCAGAGTCAGGATTAAAAACATGGACAAGACGAATTTTCTTGTGTTTGAATTTGGTTGTTTATTAAATCTTATCTAAAGTGCTGAGAGTTCTGCAACACTTGTAGCTACCAGCTAAAAGTGAGCAAAATGGAGGTAGGTTTAGCTAGTTACAAGGTCTCTTAAAGCTAAACAGTCCAACAGAGAATTGACACCTATGTTATTTATACTTTTGATGCGATGACCAAACCTCTGTGACCCTCAGTGCAGCACCAAATATCCAACCAAATACTACAACCTGAAATCATGAAGAAGAGGGAAGAAGACAGAAAGAGACAATGCCCAAAAACCTCCATCTTGTCCCATGCCTATTACTATTTTCTAAAACCCCAAACTCAAAACCCTTCCCCATGTGAAATTGCACACTTCCATTCTAACTACACACCTGTGATTTTAACTCCATGACTCAAATTTGGGAGCCTTCTCCAAGGCCTCAAGTCAAAAGCAGTGTTCTCCTGGGGGTCAGTGTCAGAAAGCACTGAAAGTTCCAAACTCCCAGGCTTGTGGGTTCCAACAGAAGGCTGTCAGTGTCTGCTTTACAGTGCACATTGGAGGTATCAAGCTCTAGCTGCTGCCAGCATTAATTTCTGGAGCTCTGGTTCATTTCTGGTTCCAGCTGCCCCAGTGAAGGAGAGCAGTTTTCTGTGCTGCAGGCTCACTAACACACCATCTATAACCATCTATAACGTGTGTTCTTCCTCTCCTAGATCAGTGCTCCCCTGGTGAATATTCCCCTGATGGCTTCAAGCCCTGTGTGCCCTGTCCCCCTGGCACATACCAGCCTGAGGCTGGGAGAGTGTCCTGCTTTCCCTGTGGAGGAGCTCTGACAACGAGGCACAGCGGGGCATCCTTGTTCCAGGACTGTGAGACCAAAGGTGAGCCAGGATTGAGCTGATGAGCTGCACTGATCACAGGCAAAAGGAAATGCTCAAGTGGGACACTCAGAGAAGATTTTTTCTCCTTCTAAGGGTCAGTCCTTTCAGGAATCTCATAGCCTGGCTGCGAGGAAATTCAATAAAACCTCTACTCTTTCTAAGACTTTTTACCAAAAGCATGGGTAAAAGAAAATTACTTATATAAATCACTTGAGGATAAAATCTTTAACAGAAAATCTACTGCTGCTGACCAGAAATAAGGGAGAGAAATAAGGTCCTGATACAGACATTTGGTAATGGTTTGGAATAAGAGATCTCCCTCGTTTCAGTTATGTTGATTGAAAATTACAACATACTTGAAGAATTTAGCAATATCATTGAAGAATTAATATTACTGGTAGTAGTGTGATATCTAATAGTTTCCTTCAGTGTAGAATCACTGAACTCACAAATACTGTTTATTCATACTTAATGTTGTGAAATTGAAGTACTAAAAAACGATGTTAAAACTCTGGATCAAGATAAGAGGAGCTGATTTCAGTTTTATTTAACATAAACAAAAGCAAGTCTATTAATGAGGTTCAGTTTTCAAATTGGAGTGGAGATTAAAGGAATTCTTTCTATTAACTGGAATGAAAGCTCAGGAATTTGCATGTGGAAGAGGCCACATGAGACGAGGAATCACAGATGCAAGAACTATTTGGAGCTTATCTGAAACATTTGGATTGGGATAGCATTTAGGGAAGGACTCCTGGCTGAGCCAGCTTCCAAAACTCAGCAAGAATTATTTGGGAGTGAGCAGAGCTTAAAAGGAATAGAAAGAAGGGACTGTGCAGCATAGAAAACTACATTTGATGATAGATCTTTTCAACTTGCACAAAATAACCTGATAAACTGAAATAGTTTTGTTACCCTCATAGTTTATTGATATGCTTTTATTGTGCTTTCACACAGAACCACTCTATAGTGTTGCATTTGGGAATTTTGAGCTTGCACACAATGACCTGATGGACTGAAATTTGCTTTATCGCCTCTTTTTGTTACTCCCAGAGATTACTAATCTGACATTTCAGTTTCTGAAATTACAATAGGTCTTACACAAATGTATGAAAGCATATTCACTGGCACTTTTCAAACAAGGATTCTTTAATTCCTGTCCAGTTCAGTGTTCTCCTGGCCATTTTTACAACACCTCAACTCACCGATGCATTCGCTGTGCAATTGGGACATACCAGCCTGAGTTTGGGCAAAACTACTGCATTGCCTGCCCTGGAAACACCACTACTGATTTTGATGGGTCAACAAACATTACACAGTGCAAAAGTAAGTACAGCAAGGTGCCTTTGATGCTCTCTTATAAATAAAAAGACTGGGACATTAATATTTTTAGTGGCCCTAAGGGCAAAATTTAGCTTTGCTCCAGGGAGCTGGAGAGAAGGCAGAGGTTGCTCCTCTTTTTCTGCCAGCATCTCAGCCCACGTGGCTCACTGAGAGACCATTTCTGCAGGTTGGTTTCATCCAGGTAAGTGATGACTGTGTTTTGCCAGCTTGGTGCTGGGTTGCTTGAGGTCTTGCTATTAAATCTTTGCTCTCTTGATATAGCATAGTTTGTCCACTCAGCACTCTGATTTGTTCCCTCCAGTTAAGAGGAATGGCAGCTGGCTCACAAAGCTTAATGGCTCTAGTTATTCTTAATAACAGCCTTTGGAGGAGTCACAAGGGGAGCCACTGTTCTGAATTTGTGGTGGCTGGGGGTGATTTAAAGAGGGAGAATGCAGGGCAGAGAGGTGACTGCTCAGAACCACCTCTGGAGTGCCTGTATACTCGCAGATGTGTGCAAGCACACCCACACAGAAATGTGAGAGGCTGGCAGAGAGAGCTGCACCTGCAGCAGATGCAGACAGGAGGATGTGTGTCTGTCACCCCTGCAGCTGGGGGTGACCTCCCTGCCTTGCCCTGCATGCTGTGCTCCTTCTGCAGACAGGCAGTGTGGAGGGGAGCTGGGAGACTACACGGGATATATCGAGTCACCCAACTATCCTGGGGACTACCCTGCCAACAGCGAGTGCACCTGGAGCATCAACCCCCCGCCCAAGCGCCGCATCCTCATCGTGGTTCCAGAGATATTCCTGCCCATAGAGGACGAGTGTGGAGACTACCTGGTGATGAGGAAAAGCTGTGAGTCTGAAACACCCACGGAGGCATAGCTCAGTGGAAAACACAGGGTTCTCACAGGCATTGCTGTTTGCAGAAACTGGATGTAGCCTCTTACTTAAGAGCAGAAATTACTTTAAATGGGAAGGGGAGAATATTCAGCAATGCTGCCCCATAGTTCTCAGTGAAACAAGGGAACAAGGGCATGATGTGCCAGTGAGCTGAGAGAAATACTGTTAAGAAGGGGTAGGTGGTTCAAGCTAACCAATCATGCTAAGCAGTTCTAGCCTGGGTTAGGAAAGAGGAAATGCTTGCTAATCCTTACAGGTGCCTGATGTGTGGATAAACAACCTCAGTTTCTAGTATAGGCACGTCCTTCAAGCAGTAGACTGTTTTCTTATGAAAAGGGAAAATATTCCCTCACCAAGAAGTCCCTCATTGATGGCCTGCCATGCACTGATGGCCTGCCACATTTTGAGGAACTTTCTTAGCAGCAGCAAGCATTTTTCTGGTGGTAGTTGAGCCTGTGTTGTGGCAGCCCTTTGGAAGGAAGCATTGTCACACAGTGCCTGTTGTGTGCTTGCTTTGGAAGCCTCTTCCAACTCGGTGACCACGTACGAGACCTGCCAGACCTACGAGCGCCCCATCGCCTTCACTTCCAGGTCCAAGAAGCTGTGGATCCAGTTCAAGTCCAACGAAGGGAACAGTGCCAAGGGGTTCCAAGTTCCCTATGTGACCTATGATGGTGAGTGGGAGTGAGCAGCTGGGCTGGTGTGCAGCTGCAGAGTGCAGAGCTGCCCTCCCCAAGCAGCCCAGCAGTGCCACCAGGAGCTGCTTCCAGCAGCTGCTTCATTTAAGACCTAACTTAAGGAATTCTGCAGTGCACTGCAGTCTTTTGAGTGCCACCATGTCTTCCAAACAAAAAGCTGGGCTTCTGGGCACTGGCCTGCAAATTACAAAGCTCAGAAATAGTATCTAAATTTTGTGCACTTCTGTGCCTTTCCATTCCCTTTGGGTGGCCCCAGTTAGGAGTTAGGTAGAGCCCAAGTAGCTGGGTTTTATTGTGTTCCTGCTACCATTTGTGACCTAGAATCAGACAGCAAAATATCTGTACTGAAAAGAAGCTTGAGGGGAAAGATTTTCACCTCACCCTTGTCAGAATCACGAGGTGTGAAACTGGAGCTGAGGATTTGCACCTCAGCATAAGTGAAGTGATATTTTATGTTCTGTTCACACTGGATTAATTGTGAGGGAGTCATCCCTCCTGTGGTCTGTAGAGTTTCACTAGTGGTGGGTAAGTAATTTTTCAGGGGAGACCTCTCCTTTTGAAGAATTTCAGGTTATGATTGACCAGGGGGGTTACTTTTAAGAAAGCATCCTCTTACATAAATTTTTTATTCCTTCTTCCTGTAGACAGAAGCCAGTAAGGGGTTGTGGGTGTGTACAGCTGGGTTCCTGCAGCTCAGCTGGTGTGAAGCAGGTTCCTTGGTTACTGTGTGCACTCCAACCTTGGGTGCTTTATGATTTCCTCTGCTTTTGACAGATTGATGCTGAGCAGCTCAGCAGAGCACACTGTTCTCGTAATAAAAAGAAAAGTGTTCAGAATATTTTCCGACTGCTAGTATGAGGGCCAAGTATTACTGGCTCTTCTGAGGGCAGGGCTTCCTTGTGTAACCACAGGGAGTATTGATGATGTAAATTAAGTGAACCTGCAAATTCCTCTCTTGTGCATTCCCCACAGAGGATTACCAAGAGCTAATAGAAGACATTGTTCGGGATGGCAGACTCTATGCATCTGAAAATCATCAAGAAATACTTAAGGTACATTCCTCCCACTAGACATGTTGGTTTTTGATTGGAGATTATATTATTTGGTGTGAGTGAGGTTGTGTCCTGCTCTGCATCAGGTCTGTTCCTGGGTGCACCAGGCATTGCTGCTTCAGGGAAATGGGGAAAATCAGCAGATCCTGATTGTGCAGAGCAGTGGATAGGGCACCCTTTGCTCGGGGGAGACTGAAGGTGGATCAAGGAAATTAATTTATTGGGAAAGCACTTGGTGCTGCTCCTTGTAGCCTGTAGATTAGCAAGGGCTTTTCCTCCCTGGGTGAAGGAAATCTCCTTGTGGGTTTCTCTGACCTTGTTTAGGGGACTTCCACAGGCAAGTTGAGTGCATGCCTTTGTTTTGCTGGGTATCAGCTCAAGTGTGTGTTTGTTCTGTGGTTGGTTTGCTGGTTTGCTGTTCTTGGATGTGTGAGGAGGGAAGAAATTCTGGAGCTGCTAATGTGGAGCACCAGTGACTTCCCAGGAGCCTGAAAGTCAGCCTTGCTCTGCTACATTTCCAAACCCCTGAAACACTTGAAAAGTAAAATACCCATCATCTTTTTTTTGAGTTAGACAGGCATTAAACCTTGGTAACACTGATCATAACTCCTCTGTGGAACTACTAGCAAACCTGCTTCCCTTTTCCCAGGACAAGAAGCTGATAAAAGCATTGTTTGACGTGTTGGCACATCCACAGAACTACTTCAAGTACACAGCCCAAGAGTCCAGAGAGATGTTCCCAAGATCCTTCATCCGGCTGCTGCGCTCCAAAGTTTCCAGATTTTTGAGGCCTTACAAATAACTGGCACTGTAATTCCAAGCTGAAGCAGCCCTGGGCATGCACGGGGGGCTGTGGGAGGTGGGGCTGCTTTCTGTGTTTTACACACTGGCAGAGACACTCCAGGGAAGCTCGCCAGCTCCGTTCTTGGCAGAGTTTGGCTTTCTCAGCTCATATAAATATTTTGGTGAACAGAATTTTGATTCCTCTCCAGATAATACCTTTTGGGTACCAAAGGATACTTCACAGTGCCAGAATTGGAGACTGCCCATGATTTCTGAAACTGAATGGTGCCAAGCAGAAGTTTGTAGAGCTCTGCCCCATTGCTTCATCAGCACCTCTAAAAGCTAATGAGGACAGACAGGCTAAGTAGTGTGGTTTGGGATGAGCCCTGGGCTGCCATTAATGCATGTTACCTCAACAAAGCTGGGGTCATGTTTGGTCTCGCTGAAAGTGAGAACAGGATTGATGTCTCTCTTAACATTTGCTGTGCAGGAAATTCAGAGCTAAGGTTGACATAGTTTTAATTCAAACCAGTGAGGCCAAGAACTGCACAAGGTGCAGTTTTTTCCCTAAACTACATGTGGCATGGAGGAGAGGGTTGAAAATCAGCTTGAATGTTCAGGTGTCCATGCTAGTGACCTATTGGCTTACATGGAGTGATACCTGACTAGACAGTGGGCACCACAGCAGTGGGAAACAGGCCCTGACACACTGGACATTTCCATTTTGGCTGTCTGCAACTGTTAGAACAGATCAGATTCCTTCCTAAATCCCAGTGTTGTCCCTGTGCATGGACCTGGGACAGCCAAAGGCATCTTCCAAGTTGTGTAAAATTCTGTTCTCTGAGCACCTGCAGGTGAACACAGAAGCCCCATTTTAAATGCAGCCTTTGCATAGATGATGCTCTTGTTACAACACTGTTTAAAGCTGAAAAAGGTTTTGTATGAGCCTCAGCTGTTCCATTCTCTGCCTTTGCTGAGCACCTTGCAATGGGCTTGTTGGGCAGAGAAGAGCTGCTTTCCCTGTCTGGCTGGAGACAAGGAGGGGTACAACCATTCAGCCAGACCGTGGCCACAAAAGTTGTCTATGGCAAATTGTTCCTCAGGATTCCCAGGCTCTGTGTCCTCCTCCTCAGGCTGTGTTTCTTATTGGAGACAAGGCTGTTCTGAGAGGGCTTGTAAGGAAATCTGAGCTGATCAAAATGTTGTCTCAGTGCTATTCTCAGTCCACACCTACATCTCCTCTGGCCACACAATCCATTCTCTGTGAGTGATGTACCTTGGGGACCTTCTGCTTGGAAGGGAGATAGCCACAGTCCCATCCATTTGGGAATGGACTTCAGACTTCAGTCTTTTGGTCACTGGCCATGCCAAGGGGTGCAGTGGGCACCAAGCTCCCTCTCTGTGCCACCTTAGGAGCAGTACTTACATTTCACAGGGTAGCCAGGAGAAATTCTCCCTTTCCCAGGGTGTGGAGCCAGACCTGCTGGGTTTCATTGCATTGGCATGTGGTATTTAACTGCTGTATGTGAATAACACCGTGGCCAGAGTGTGACAGAGGAAACCCTCCCCAAGAGCTGGGCTCTGAACCTCCTCCCTGCACTGTTGGGAGCAGGTGTGTGCTCCTGACTCAGCCTTGCTGAGCTGCTGTGCTGGTGTGTGTGGGGCAAGGACACATCTTGGCCATGGTGTGAGGGGAGGGATGGTGGCTGGGGAGCAGAGCCTCTCAGGATGGGGCTGTGTGGTGTGCTTGCTGCTGGGGAGGGGCTGCCAGGCCTGGCCAGAGCTGGGGAATGGTTTGTGCAGCTGCCAGGAGAGAGAGCTGTGTCTCCCAGCTGCCCTGGGCTCCAGCAGAGCTGGGGGATGGCTGTGGCAGGCCGGTGAGTGCCCCCTCCAGGAGCAGCCTGCAGCAAGAGCAGGAGGCACAGGGAGCTGGCAGAGCAGAGGGGAAGGCACACAGGTCCCTGTGTGTTCCTGGCAGCTGTGCTCCATCCTGGACAGGATCCCTGTGGGGACCTGTCCCTGCTGCCTCCATGGGGAGGGAGGACAGAGCAGTGTGGCAGAGGGAGGGCAATGGCTGAGGGATGCAGAACAGCAGGAAGGGTGCTGAGAGGCTTTGCTGCATCCATGCTGTCCTGGAAGGAGCCCAGGGAGGTGTTTCCAGCCCCTAGCCCCATTCCAGATGCAGTGTGCCAGTGAGCCCAGCGAGCCACCAGCCCCCTCTGTGTGCCCTGGGCACTCTGGAGCTGCTGCAGCCCTGCTCTGGTGGGGACAGGGCCATGGTGTGTCCAGCACAGGGGCTTTGCTGCAGGCTCAGTGCCAAGGGAGAACAGGGCAGCTGTGGCTGTGCTCCTGCCAGGGAGGCTGAGGAGGGAGCAGCTCTGCTTCGTGGTGCTCAGGGACACACCAGGGCTCGAGGAAGGCAAAGCTGTGAAACATCCAGATGCTCCTGATGGGTGAAATTGGGCTGTGAAACCTCCAGATGCTCCTGATGGGTTAAATTGGGCTGTGAAACATCCAGATGTTCCTGATGGGTGAAATTGGGCTGTGAAACCTCCAGATGCTCCTGATGGGTGAAATTGGGCTGTGTTGCTCTGTGCATGAGTTGCTGGCCCGTGCTCTGGGTTTGTCACTCTGCCTCCTCTCCCAGCCCTGCTGTGCCAGCCCTGCACAGCTGTTTTTGGGTGCTGCCAGCTTTGCTCTTGCTGCCCCACAGTGAGCACAGGCCATTGCCATTGCTGGGAGGAGAGGGGTGTGCACGGTCTGGGGCTGAGGAGAGAGCCTGCCCCTTCTCAGAGAAGAATCCTCATTGTCCCACTGCCCCCCTCCTTTCCTACTCAAATAGCAAACAGCTCAGAAACACTACTGTTACCCTTGATCTGACATTTTGGATCAAAATTTCACCTTTTGCTGTAATTCCTGTGTGTACAGTAAAAAGTGAAGAGGGAATTTTTGCTACCTTGACTGCTGGGAGAATTGATAACTTACAGGATGTTGTGAACACTTGGCATTGTGTCTTCATAGTGATGGTAGTGGCTCTGTAGAAATTTCAGTTTCTACTTTCTGTGTGGTTGTAGACTGATGATGTGTTTTGGCAACAAGTGATTCAAAAAATGTTTAACCTTATAAAACAAATTTAATTTTTGGAATAATGATTAGTCCTAAGTGGATGACTCAATGTCACCTACGTGAGATAAGCAAAAGGAACATTTTGATGATTGTAAATTAATGTAAAATGTTTCAGACTGTTACTCTTGATAAGAGAAATAAACCAGTGAACTTTTAGCTGCATGAAGTTCTTGGGTAATATTTTTAGTTATCTTTCTGTGCTAGATAATAATTTTGACAAATTTAATGGTTGTTTGACAAGTTATGCACATCAGATACACTTTATCCTGGGAACATCTGCTTACCACAGCATTCTGTTTCATGTAATATATTACTAGCCCGTATCTATATGCATAAAGATAAAATTCTTCACATATTTAGTGGTGCACATAATTCTGGCAAGCAAAATACCAGAATTATCCTGGTATTAATTCTAAAACTTATTCTAAAAGTATCTCCTATATGATGAGCTAGAGTCAATTGGTCTGTTGCAAGCTACATAAAGACAGGATAAAACAACTGAAAGTAACTCCAAAGTGTTTTATTACTTTGTAGGTTCATCTGATTATTTTTCCTAAAAACAAAACCAAACAAAAAACCCCCAAACAACCCCAACCACACTGTTTAAAATGAAAAATAATTTAAAAAAACCCCAAACCAAGAAAAACAAGGTGAAAGCCTGTGTTAAGACACAAGTTCCCAGAATACTTTTAAGATTATACCACAGTGTCGTTAAATTCACTGGCTTAATTTCTTAGAATTAAAAAGTAGAATTAGGTCATAGGAAATTGAAAATAAGTCAATCTATAATAATTTTTAATACAGTTTCTCTGGTTATTTTTTAATATTATGTTGAGATTATTAGATTTAGTCAGTCTATCCAACTTTTGTAAAAGTTATCCCAATACCTTCTCCTTAATTTATTCAATTGCCTGTTTGACCCTTAGCTTCCTTTGATCACAGTGACAAGAACAGATTTGTATTTCGCTGGGTGTGTCCACCCAGGCTCGTTTGGTGTGGTTTTGGAAGGCACAGCTTTTTTCTCTCATGCATATAGATGGCATCCTGTAAATGCAATAGATGTGGACAGCAAAAATGCAAAAACACTCTTCCACTGTTCCTTTGGGTGCTGCTCCACTCAAACTGTGCTTGTGCTAGCTGCTGCTGGAGGAGACAAACAAGCTCTTCTTGAAGAACTTGAGCCAAACTCGGGTTTGTTTCTGGGGATCCCTGGAACAAACCACCCCACAACACCTCTTGCTGCTGCCCATTTGATTTGAACAAATCTTTTGCTCGTGGGCAGATTTTCACTCTCTCTTGTGGAAGTGTGCTTTCCATAACAAATATTCTGCTGGGAATGTAGGGAGCAGCCAGGAGCAGCGATGCAAAGAGAGCACCTGTGGGGAAAACAGGAGGCAGAGAACTCAGGGAACACATTCCACTCAGCAGGTAAGTGCATCTAATTTTTCTCCAAGTCAGAGCACGTTATGTATGACTTTCTCATGCTGTTCTTTAAGTTACCTTATTAAATCACTTTAGATGTCAAAATAGAAAATTAGTATCTTTCTCTGTTTAGATATGTGTTAGTACAGCTTTTTCTCTGATTAAGCCCATTTTGAAGAGTAAGTTTTTTGAATTCCATGAAGCAAAGCCTGTTTAGTACACAGCGAGAAAAAAACAGGTCAGAAGAGAAGACCTTGAAATATTTTTTTCTTATTGGAGATGTCTATAAATACAGAATTCATAAAGGAAAACTCCCTCACACTATCTAGCTGCTAAACTTGATCTGATGCAACCTCTTTTTTTTTTTTTTTTTTTTTTCACCACTGGAAAGTTTATTCAATAGGCAATGCAGACTTACAAATCACATGCCATGAAATCTCTGTTTTGTGACAATTCCGGGGGTCAGGAAATCAAGGGATTGTCATTTTAGGGAGAGAAAAAGTTACTTCCAGAAGAGAAAACTTTGGACGCTGAAATATTCTGAAGTAATCACTTGAGATGCAATTTGTTGTTTAGTAGTTTTTAGTTCAAGAGTTATGCACACTACAATAATCCATGAAACACTCGTGCTGCACAAGTTTTGCCTGACCAGAGGAAGCCTCATCCTCTGTGCCCCAGTCAAACAGAAGAGTGGCAGCTGTCACCAATGCCAGCTGGAGGGGCTGCCCAGAGTAAAACCCAGCCACAGAAAGCAGCTAAGGGCAAGAGGGGGATCATGATTTTTGTGAGGTTTAAAGTGGAAATTGAGGAAGCATTCCAGGAAACTGGGAGTTCAGGGTCTGTGTGTCCAGTGGACAAGCCTGTATGTGACACAACACTGGATTTTGGGTGGCCCCAGTTTGCTGTTACTGGTGTAGTGCTGGTGTGAGGGGCTGAGTGGAAAAGCTGAGACCAGTTATTAAAAACAGGATGGCTAAAAAGTGCTCGGGGGGCCTGTCTGGCTTACATAGCACAACCATTGTGCCCTGGCTCCCGTAGGTGCTAATTCTCTCAGCAAACTTACAAAAATAAAACCCTGAAAAGGCTCATCCATGCTGAGAACAGCAACTTCATTCAGTGGGAGAAGGAACTTAGCTCTAGGAACTGAATGTTCAACACTGCAGGCATTGCTGTCTTCCCCAGTGCTGTCCAGAAAGCCCTGCAGCCTGTGCCTGTGGTGTGAGAGGGATGCAGCAGGGCTGGAATAAACACATCACCAATGCCTGTCCCAGCTCTGTGCAGGACACAAGTCCAATGGGACCATTTGCTCCTGCAATGGATAAAAAAGGCCTATCTGTGCCAGCAGGATATGTTTCCTCATGCAGGACTAGAGGAGTAAAATCCAATGAAGAGGTTGGTCTGGCTTAGGGATGCTCTGGAATAAACTTCATGTGAGATGCTAGACCCTCATCCCTACCTGAGACACCTCTCAAGGTGTCTCCTTGCTTGAAATATTGTGAAAGTGCTCAAATAAGGAGATTTTTGAGGGTTTGGGGTGCCAAGCTAGTGAGGCTGTGCTGGTCTGCGTGAAGCTGCTGTGCAGGGCTGTGCCCAGGCAGCAGGGCACCATCCCCAGGAGTAGGACACCATCCACATCAGGGCAGCATCTCTAGGGGCAGAGCAGCATCCCCAGGAGCAGGACACCATCCCCAGGGGCAGGGCTCCATCCTTGGGAGCAGGACACCATGCCCAGGGGCAGGGCAGCATCCCTAGGGGCAGGGCTCCATCCTTGGGAGCAGGACACCATCCCCAGGGGCAGGGCAGCATCCACAGGAGCAGGGCAGCATCCCCAGGGGCAGGGCACCATCCCTAGGAGCAGGGCACCATCCCCAGGAGCAGGGCACCATCCACAGGGCTTCCCATGAGTGGGCAGCACGTGGCCCCAGCAGACACAGATCCCTCTGCAATCCCTGCTGGCAAACAGCAGGGGGGTTTGGATGGGGCTCCTGCTTTAGGCAGGACCCCTAAACCAGACACTGGGCTGGAACTTGGGTACCTCGGCAGCTCCTGGGCCTCACCCACTGCCTCTGAGCAATCGTTTTGGAGTGACTTGTAAATGATTTTGTAGTTTGAGTTTTTATTTTGTATTTATATTGTATTTTATCTGCTTTTATAAAAGGCAAATATGGGACCCTTGCTGCTGAGCCAGGTATTGCTGCCACTTCAGGTTGAAGTGGGAGGAGACCTGAGCTGAGTTCTGACCATTGGTCAAAGCTGTTCCCCTGTGTCTTCCAAATTACTGGTGAGGAAATGTGTGGGTTCAAAGTTTTGATTTCCAGGCAGAATAAACCTCAGAGGAAGCTGGAGGAAATGGGCCGTGAATGTGTAACTTCAGTTGCTGTTATTTACTTTGAGAACAGTGAGCAATTCTGGCACTCTGCCTGGCCCCATCACTCTGTTCTGACTCAGTTCTTACAGATGTCAATAATGGACTTTGAACATTTGTCTTTGGAAATGAAATTGTGTGTGCAGCAGTCAGCTACTGATTTCCTACATCGTTTGGTTGCTCAGCTTGATCACAGCTTGACTCCTATCAGTGGCTGGACAGATGATCCTGCAGAAAATTACATCCAGGGTAGGGCAGAAGCACCTCAGAGTGCTGTGTGCCTCTCATTGTGCCCACAGTGCTCGTGCTCCTGCTCTCCTGGGGCAGCTGCCCTCCTTTTGGGGCACAGTGTGAGCTCCAGTGGCCTTCAGCAGCCTAGACTTGAAGGTGGAGGCATTTAACCAAATCACAACATGGCAAACACATCCTCTGTGTTAGGAGAGCCACATTGAAGCCCTGTTGATGATTTTGTACGTGAGCAAATATTAGCCCTGAGTATCCAGTAACATTTCTGACTAAATCTGACCTGGCAGGAGCTGCTGCAGCTCTGCATGGGCTGTGGCAGGAGGCTACAAGGGAAGCTCACTTGTACTTGGGGCACCTGAGAGCCCTGGAGTCCTGACTTCAGAAAATAAACATAAGGGCTCCACAGAGGTGAGAGATCCTGTGTTTGACTAACACTGTGGTGACCCTCTCTCTAATGCTGATGTAAATAATAATTTTTTTTTCTTAAATGGGTACTGTAAATGTCTTGGGTTCAGATTTGGATTTATCTCAAAGTTCCAAAATAAAGGTATTTTGATGCATTCGATGAACTTAGGATTTGAATGTTTTAGATTCCAAAATTTATATATCTTTAACTGATAGCATTCAAACCCTGAGTTGGTGGAATATTAGTCTGTTGTGAAACCAGACTGGTTTCAGACTTGATATACAAAACAAGTTACCCCTTTCTCTCCTCCTCTGAAGGAAAGGTGCAAAGCTGTCCTAGATCCAAGCTCCATAAGAAGGTGGAAATATTTGTCAAATGCAATCCTTCTATGAATACTCCTTTAACTGGTAGTGGCAGAAAAGGTTCACAGTCAGTCTTTTAAAGAGCATAGTAAGAATGTTGTTTCTTGGTGAATCCCACATTGGCATGAGTTGAAATAAGCACCTGTTCTTGGGGCTTTTGCAAAAGAGCTGGGAAATTCCAGTTTTGTTCAGTTCTCTTTCTTCCTGTATCACTGGAGTTTGTTATTTTTGTCACAGTCACCTGGTAAACTGGGTAAGCCACAGAGAAACCCTTCAAAAGGCAGTTCTGTTTCAGAGCTGACCTGAATTCATCCTGTTCCAGTGACTGATTTTTTTTTTTTTTTTGGCAAGGTTTTAAATTATGTTCTGGGATTTGTCTTCTCCAAGAGGTAAATTAGAATTTGTTTGAGGAGTTCCCCCTCCCTCTCCCCAAATACTGCTTTTTAGGAATCATACCACTCCAAAGCATCTGGAATGAGAAATGCCTCTGCAGCAGATTTATACTTGGCCAGAGGGAAGTTCTTTGGCTAGAAAGCCAGAAAAAGCAGGAGGCTTTTGGAGTGCAACTCCTTTCAGGACTGAGAGTTCCCCCCTGAGGCAGGGCAGCTTTCAGATACCTGTGCCAGCCCTAAATTGTCACCCAAAGACGAGAGGTGCAGAATAAGCTGCCAGACTTTCCTGATCTTGCTCCTGCTCAGACTGCCTTGGTTTGCTCTCATTCCCAGCTCGGGTTTCAGCAGCTCCTTCAGTCCTGTTGATGTGTGGAGAGGGCAGAGCAGTGAGTCTGTGGCCTCACACACTCCACAGCTTCCATCCTTTATCCTAGAGCCAGTGTGCATTTCACACTGGTGGAGTCATGGGGTTATGGAAAAGAAAACCTTGGATATAAGCACCTTGGCTAACAGGATCCCAATGGGAAAGCATTGTGGTATGTTCTTCTCCTGGTGCATCTCGGGCATGGTACCAGTTGTTTCTGAGAATAATTCATTGGTTTGAGAAGAAAGAAAAAGGGAGAAAATGACAACAAGTGTTCTATGCTTGGAACAAGCAAGGGGTAATTATTTAAAACTTCTGGCTGCCAATTTAGGACTGGGTTAGGGAACTGCAGCCAGGCATGGATGTCATTGTGGGCACCATGTATCCTCACTGTATCTCCATTAATGCTCAAGGTGTTGACTCAAAGAGAGATTTGGTCTGCTGCCTTATGATTAATTAGCCACACAGATGTAAAAGCAAACACAGTTGTCCCAAGTATCCAAGGGAAATGTGTACCTATTGCACATGATTTCATGTGCATACTGGTATTTTCTGTACTAAGGAGTGACTTTTCACCATGCTGAAGAAATGTTGTAATTTGTATTCACAAAAGCATTTGAGCAGGTGCTTAAGTGAGTTGGTGAATAGAAATGGATTATTGTACTGGAGTATTTAGACCAAGACTGGACTCCTTTGAATCCCAGAAATCACTGGCTGCTAGCATGGCTGGGCTTTGTCCTGAGTGCTTTGCACAGCCTTTGTCCCTTAGGCAGAAGAAAGGGCCAAATTTCTAATGGGACAAGGAAAACATGGGTGAAAACAGTGGCTGGTCTCTGTTGGAGAAAGCTGGGTGCTGTTCTTGCTCCTGCAATGGCTGTTTCCCCATGTCCCTTGCTAGGTGGCATTAGTGACAGTGAAAGCATCTTGCAGGTCCCTGATGTGGGGAGTCCCTGTGTTAGGGACTGCTGGGAACTATTTCAAGAGGAAAACAGGAGCAGGCTCAGCAAGATTCTGCCTGTGGGGTGGTTGCTGTTCGGATGGTTGGGTACCACCTCTGGTTTTTACAGCTTGCAGTCAAGACTCTGCTTTGTCCAGGTGCTCTGAGCTGGGTCTGGGAGAGACACTGAATGCAGCAATTCCACAGCAGCGTTCTTGGCTCTAGGGTGAGCCAGGAAATCCCATCCTGCTTTTCACAGCAGGACCCAGCAGTGAGCCTGTGTCTCCCTGAGCCTCTCCTACCCCTCAGAGCCAGCATCTCAGCCCATCATCCCCTGCTTTTCCAGAGCAGCAGGATCCTGGTTATTCCTTAGCAGCTCCTGCTGGAGTGACACAGGACCTGATGGGAAGAAGAGCAGCGCCCTCTTCCTCCTGCCTTTCAGGGCTCAGGAATCCCGAGCAGCAGAGGCATTCCTGCGTGTCCTGCCTTGCTCCTCCTTGGTCTCCAGATGTCAGGCTTCTGGAAAGTTAAAAAGGAGTGAGAAAACCGTGTTTGTGTAGTGTGAAGTGACTCGCCCTGGTTTAGCCTTAACAAGATCCCTCCTATATATTTAATGACCTGAATGTAAAATTTATGGCTTGGAATGCCCCAGCAGCAGAGGAAGCCTTCAGCACACAAGCTGCCTTTTGCAGCACAGGAGAAGTGAAATCCCCTGAGGTTTGGGAAGTCTGAGTGATGTAGTTATGGTTGGCATTTTGAATGTATGTGTAGACTACTTCAAAATAAATATTTGCAGTTCAACTCTAACATACATCTGGGAGGGTGAGAACTAGCATGTATTAATGTTTCTTCAACTCAATCATTTTGAAAATTTTACACTGAAATAATTTTGCTGTTGCATATAATAAGCAGAGGTTGGTGTGGGTACATACTGGAGAGAAACATCACCTGCCCTCTGTACACTCCATTTCCTCCTGTTTTGAAGAAAACCAGCCCTTCTCATGTTTCAGCCCCTTTAAAGAAGGGAAAATAAAGGTAAGGGAGCTCTTGCAAGACTTGCCATTTTAATCTCTTGTTTTGACACATGCAGATTTTGTGTTGCTGAAACTCTCATTCACCTGTTGCCTCTGTGTATGAAGAGAACCAGGCAGATAAATTCAGTTCAGTCTCCTGGGGGACACTGTGCAATGTCTGATTCCTCTCCCAGTGTCATCCGTGCCTCTGCTTTGTGCTTGATGCCACCAGCTCAGGCACTGCACAGAACACACACAGGAGAAGGAGGCTGGAGTTATACCAGGATAAACACAGAGAGATGCCCTGGGAATAGTTGTCTCCATGAAATACCTATGATGAGGACAAAATCCTAGCCCAGGAGTGGTCCTTTCCCTTGGTGAGCACTGCAAACACAGAAGGTGAGTGTGGACTTTGTATGTTAGAGGATTTCTCCAGCTCAATCCATAACCTTTGTATTGTTGCAAATGATAATTAAGTAGCTCAGTAAGTCCTTCTGGATTTTTGTGCCCAACATTTTTAGAAAAGTCTGGTTTGTAGTCTACAAATTATTCCAGCTATTTTCTTGCTTATGCTAGAACTGACCCTTATTAATGCACTGATGGACAGAAAATTATTTTGTACATCAATTATTGTGATTTCATTTTCTTAAGCTCTTCATGATCTTTTCCCTGCAAGTGGATTCTCTAAAATTTTCTGTTTGTTCTGAGTAAATTATTCCTTTTGCACCTACTGCCTGCTTCTGTCTCTGCTAAATTATACCACTCAGTCCTTTCTTCAGAGTTTTCTGGGACATCTCTTCATTTCTTCAGGATATCCTAACCACTAACAGATCACTTCTTTTTAGGGAGAGATGAGAAATCAAAGAAAAGGGGCGGGGGGGAAAAAAAAGACTGACCCACTTCCTGTGTTGCCTGCTTTCCTCTTCACCAGGAGAGGAGATGTGATGGGGGTGAGAACCAAAGTCCGCAGCTCCTCCGATGAAGCTGCAGGCGTGGCTGGGGACTGAGCCAGCACCAGCTGGCTCTAAATAAGGGTAAAACCATAATGGGTAAAGAAAGCTGCCTTTGAAAGGCAGGGCTGCTGTGGCACTGTGTGCCCTGCAGAGTGGCGGTTAAGCTTTATCAAAATGCTCATCCTCTCCCCTCCCTCCAAGGGCACTGGCGCTGCCCTGTGGTGCTGTCTTCCCTGTCCAGCTGTGGTGTCAAAGGGCTCTTTGGAAAGGCCAGGGCAAGCACTGTGTGCCTCTGCTCTTTGCAGTGGATTTGGACACCGAGGACTTTGCTGGGCCAACAGAAAAGCTTTGGGGAAGATGCTCCAGGCACAAGATAGAGCCCATTCCAAACCTGCGGCAGCCAGACCCAGCAGCCCCCAGTGTCCTGCAGCCTGCCATGCTGGCATGTTGGTTTCCAGGATTGTACTGGTTTGGAGGACAGATGTCTGCCAATAAAGGCAGAAGCTTCTCTTTGAAATGGAGAATGTAACCCCTCTCTCTCCAAATCATTATAATTTTGAAATTAAGGGGCTCTCAAGCAAAGATATGGGAAATTAGGAATGACAGTTCTTTACTAGGAAAATTAAAATAGAAATGCAGTATTACAAAGAACAATCCCAACCCTAACAGAGTCAGAATACAACCTGACACCCTGTCAGTCAGGATGTTGGTAGCAGTCCCATTAAATGGTGGCTGCAGTCCTGCAGTGGCAGATGTAGTTCAGCTGAAGCAGTGCTCCTGTAGAAGGGTGCAGTTTTCCTCTGAAGGTCCAGGGATGATGTGGAAAGGTCCAGTTCTCCTCTGGAATCCAGTGGAAAGACAGATAACTTGGTGTCCAAAATCTCAGTTTTTTTATCTAGGTAGGAAAGGCTTGGCTCCTCCCCCTGGCTGGAACATCTCCCCATGGGATGATGTACTTTTATCAGTCATACTGTGGGATTCAATGGCTCAGCAGCAGATGATATCTTCCTGCAGGGAGGATGGGGTGTGGAAAAGATAAAGATGATTGCCCTCACCTAGTCTTAAAGATGGCCCTTTAGCAGATAGTATATGACATGGAGATAAGGAAATCACTGCCCCACCCAGCTTCAGCAGATGGTGATAGAATGCACATCTCTGGCCACTTCCTGTATTGCAACCCAAGACAAGGATGTATTTTTCTCTTATCTTTTATTTACATATATCTATGGATACAAACAATGGGATGGGACTGCTGGAGGAGCTGTCTCAAAGCCTTTATTCCATCACAATAATCAGTCTCATTTAACAGAGCCAAGCACAGAAGCTTCAGCCATTAACAACAGCGAAGTTCTTTTAGTTACAATTTTTAACAACTTTCTAGCATAGAAATATACAATAGCATAAAAAATAACAACCTTCTAGCCAAAGCATAATATTAAAAGCTGACATGTGTTTGCTTAGGCCAATGAATAAAGCTGCACGTACATTTTGCTTTAAACAATGCTTGCTTGTAATAGCTTAAAACAATGGATAAAGCTTCATTATTAAGCTTTCTACTATCTTGTTTAAAATCATATTTCTACTATCTTACTTTACATCTTTTCCTGAAGCCTACCTCTACACAGATGTCCTTGCATCTTCAGTGTTCTTGCATTTCTCCATCCTGAGATTTGCTTCCACACAGCTTTCTGAGAGTTTTACACCTTTTCTGTTTCCCACATGGCACCTTGGTTTTCTGGCACAGCCAGGCTGTCCTGGAAGGGCAGGGCCAGACCCAGCTGGTGGGGTTTTCTCCATCATAGCCCTGTGAAGCCTCCTTTTGACACTGGAATTGATTTTATGCAAAGATGAGGAGGAACATTCCGTGCTGCTCTGGAGGCAAGAAAGAGAAGAAAAGTGGTTTTGTTCCTTGGAGCTTTTCTTGAGTAAGGGGCAGTGATCATGCTCAGGCTTGTCTCTGATGAGTGGATGGGAATTTTTCTGAAATCTGCCCCTATTTAGATATATGGGATGGGAAGCTAATCTGTTGCAAATAAATGATTTAACCACTTAACCAGCTTAACCCCTGAGTTTGAGCTGCCCAAACTGAGCCCCTCCTTCATTGTGGATCCTGCATAATTTGAGCAGATGCCTTACTGCTTCTTCCCCTTTCCTCTTTCTCAGGATTAAAAATCAAGAGAGGAATTAGGCTTTTATCTCATTTGTTACTCTTGAGCATTGAGCAGATTTTCCTCAGAGCTGTTGGCACAGAGTGCGTTTATAACATACAGCAGAAGTGAAATTGCAGGGCTCAGACAAAATGCTTGTGTGCTGAATGGAAACACGAGCTGCAGCCTCAGAGCTGCATTGTGAGGGGGCTTTTTCTGCTCCACCTGTGCTTGCAGCTTTACCCTACTTGAAATAAGCCAGATTGGCTGGGCATTTGTTAATACATTGGGCACAGTGCTGCTGCTGCATGAAGCCTTTTTACTAAAAATTGCCTCCTGGTTCCAGAGGCAGCCCTTTGCTTTCTCCTTGCCTTCAGGAGAGCACGGATGATGTCTTATATCTTTATTTAATCAGCTGAAAAGTGCCAAATAGCTCCCAAGGTGAAAAATAAGGTGCTTTTATCCTCCTGGCCGTGTGTGCCAGAGTGGAACAATGGTCCTGTCCTGTTACGAGCTGAGTCAGCATGGGGAATAAAAATTATATCTCCCTTTAGACTGTCAGCACTGTTTTCCTTCTGCAGGCTGACACATTCACTGAGCTGAGCTGGCTCGTGTGTCGTGGCCTTTATGTGAAGCTGTGAAATAATGTGCTCTGGTTTTATGGCATTCTGACTCATCATCTGATTTTTTTCCCTCCTCTTTCCCAGGTCACATGAGAAGGGGCTGAACATACAGAGAGCAGAGCTCAGGTGTGTAAGTTTACCCACAGAGTGCTGGTGTTCTGGCATCAGCCCTGCTCTGTGCCAGCCCCACTGCCCAGGCCAGGAGCAGGAGCTGCAGGGTGCCAGTGGTGTCTTGGTGAGCAGAAAGTGGGAGCCCAGGCTCTGTTGGTGGGGGAGAGGAAAGGAGAATCAGTGTCCCAGTTCTGGAAGGCAGGAAGTGTCCTGGAAGTCTAGCTTGGCATAAATCCTGGGCTAAGCTCTGCTTTTCTTGGGCTTTGCCTAGCACATCAAAGGTCTCACTCAATTTAGCAAGAACCAAACCCATTTGGAGTGTTTCTAGATCTGTACTGTCTCTCTGAGCCAGAGCTGCATTTTTTTCTGCACCTAGTCCATGCAACAAATTACTTGGAAAGCAGGAAGTTCAGGGAAGCACCTGCTGCCCTAGCTTGCTGTTGCAGTGAAGGAAACAGAAGTGTGCCATGAGTGCTGCTAGGAAAATGACCTTCTGAAACTATTACATTCATCAGTCTGTAGTATGAAACTCTATTAAGCTTATTAATGTGTATTAGTTGAAGTTGTACACTGTAATGGAAAGAGGTACAGGAATTTCACTGGAGACTTTGTTCATGCTTAAATAAAACAAGATAAAGGACAGCCTAGTCCCAGAAAAAAGGACTTTGCTTCTTGGAAGCCTAGAGCTGCCCACGAAGAATAAAGGATACCTCTAATGTGAGCATCCTCTAACAAATCTCCCAGCTTTGTCTGGGATCAGAGGTAAGTTTTAGCCAGAATGAGTCCAGCAACATCTGGGTCATCAGGCAAGCAGCACAAAAGCTGCAAAACCACAGCTGCCTTGCCAAGTTTTGCTCTGATTAACAATTACTTGCATGGGTGTTGGTGATTAGTCAAATTGTGCTGCACTTGGACATTCAATGGGTATAGAAACCCTGTGTAACACCACATTTAAGGTGCCCCAGTTTGGATGGGACTACTTTTGTGTTGTTTTTAAGGATGTTTGAGTGGCCAGTGATGGTTCATGTTGGAGATCAGGGGCATCCCGAGCCCGCCCGGGTATAATGTACCGAGCCCGGCCGGGTATAATGCACCGAGCCCGCCCGGGTGTGAGGTACCGAGCCCGCCCGGGTGTGATGTACCGAGCCCGGCCGGGTATAATGCACCGAGCCCGCCCGGGTGTGAGGTGCCGAGCCCGCCCGGGTGTGATGTACCGAGCCCGCCCGGGTATGGGGCACCGAGCCCGGCCGGGTATAATGCACCGAGCCCGCCCGGGTGTGAGGTGCCGAGCCCGCCCGGGTATAATGCACCGAGCCCGCCCGGGTATGATGCACCGAGCCCGCCCGGGTATAATGCACCGAGCCCGCCCGGGTGTGAGGTACCGAGCCCGCCCGGGTATAATGCACCGAGCCCGCCCGGGTATGATGTACCGAGCCCGCCCGGGTGTGAGGTACCGAGCCCTGCCGGGTATGAGGCACCGAGCCCGCCCGGGTATAATGCACCGAGCCCGCCCGGGTGTGAGGTACCGAGCCCGCCCGGGTGTGAGGTACCGAGCCCGGCCGGGTATAATGCACCGAGCCTGCCCGGGTGTGAGGTACCGAGCCCGCCCGGGTATGATGTACCGAGCCCGCCCGGGTATGATGTACCGAGCCCGCCCGGGTATAATGCACCGAGCCTGCCCGGGTGTGAGGTGCCGAGCCCGCCCGGGTATGATGTACCGAGCCCATTCGGGTATAATGCACCGAGCCCGGCCGGGTATAATGCACCGAGCCTGCCCGGGTGTGAGGTACCGAGCCCGGCCGGGTATGATGTACCGAGCCCGCCCGGGAATGGGGCACCGAGCCCGCCCGGGTATGATGTACCGAGCCCGCCCGGGTATGATGTACCGAGCCCGCCCGGGTATGATGCACCGAGCCTGCCCGGGTGTGAGGTGCCGAGCCCGCCCGGGTATGATGTACCGAGCCCATTCGGGTATAATGCACCGAGCCCGCCCGGGTGTGAGGTGCCGAGCCCGCCCGGGTATGATGCACCGAGCCCGCCCGGGTATGATGTACCGAGCCCGGCCGGGTATGGGGCACCGAGCCCGCCCGGGTATGATGTACCGAACCCGCCCGGGTATGATGTACCGAGCCCGGCCGGGTATGGGGCACCGAGCCAGGCCGGGTATGAGGTACCGAGCCCGCCCGGGTATGATGTACCGAACCCGCCCGGGTATGAGGCACCGATCCGCCCAGGGCCAGTGGCACAGCCCGGGTCCGGGGCAGTGTCGCCTGTCGCGACACTGCAGTTCCCCGCCCAGGGCAGTCCCGCTGTGCCTGCGGGCAGCTCTCCGAGCGCCGTGCGGTGCTTTCCTCGGCCCGTGAGGGCTTTGGGAGCCGTGGAACGCCTTGCTGCAGGAGGGGCAGGGGGTGCCATCCCCTGGGCGCTGCCCCAGTGTCGCGATGTGCCCAGCCCCTCCGGCCGGGCTGCCTGCACGTCACCAGGCTCCGGCTATAAAGCGCAGGCGGCAGAGCATCCCTCCCTCCCCGGCAGCTCCCCGAGACGCGCATCTCCCAGCAGAGAGCCGGGCGGGCGCAGGGATGTTCTATTCGGGGATCCTGACGGAGCCCAGCCGCAAGGAAGTGGAGATCAGGGAAGCGGCGTCTCTGCGCCAGCAGAGGAGGATGAAGCA
This sequence comes from Luscinia megarhynchos, assembly GCA_034336665.1. Classification (NCBI taxonomy): domain Eukaryota; kingdom Metazoa; phylum Chordata; class Aves; order Passeriformes; family Muscicapidae; genus Luscinia; species Luscinia megarhynchos. Next base: position 10,805,275 of record CM067568.1, read on the forward strand.
GGCGGTGCAGTTCATCCACAAGGATTCTGCGGATCTCCTCCCTCTGGACGGGCTGAAGAAGCTGGGCACTTCCAAAGATACTGTAAGGCTCTGCTGTGTCTATTGCGAGGAGGCTGAAGAAGCTGGTAGGGCAGTGCCTATTCTTTCTTCTGTCTCTATTCCTTTTCTATTTGGAGAAGTTAGTTGCGTGTGGAAACTAAAAAATGGGACTTTTGCATGTAAAAGGAAGGGAGCAGAAATACGCTAGTTATAACCACAGTTGTTTTCTTCTAGGAAGTAGCTTTAGATGCCTAGCACACAGAATTAATAGCATTTAATTTTTTACTTTTTTTTTTTTTTACTTTTACTTGAAAATGGCATTCTGTTTGTGGTACAGAATTCCCCTCTGGGTCAGAGTAAGTCAAAATGGCTTCATACAATTCATACATACACACACATGTTGGCCTGTGATCTGTTTAGACACATAACACGTAATTATAAAGGTTCAGTAAAGTATAATCACTAGCATTTCAAAATATGAAACTGTCAAGATCACACTTCAATAAAGGCTAATGCATGTATGGGGTTTTTTAAACTGAAGAGACATAATTTTAGGTTTAAAGTATTTACGTACACAGCGATCTATGTGACCCTGAACTTGGTCATTCACCAGAGCATTTCTAAATACTGTACAAATGTTTCAGCTTTCTCTACTGGGAAAGAATACCTCACTGTAACTCAGAAGTTCTGACATAAGGAGGAAAATTTTGAAAACATATATACCAGTGAAAGCTCCTTCAGTTTTTTTGCCCAAGTGTTGAAAAAAATCTTGCACCTTGTAAAACAATATTTGCTTTTTTCCAATGCTGGATATGGGTTTTATTGACATCCAAAAATCAGTCTTTTTATTTTTAGTGTTTTATTCTGTCAGAGCCTTCCTGCTCAGCTGGGTCAGGCTTGGCTCTGCCTGCCTGAGACAAGTGGAGTGAGTTGGCTGCTCTCTGCAGTGCACATAGACATGATTTTCTTTGATATCCCAAGTGTTTTGCCATTGTAGAAAGTGAAGCTCCTGCCCAAGGAAAGGCTCAAAAGGAGCTTTCTTGATCACCACTGAATTGCAGCTCTCCAGCAGAGAGTTGAAATGCTTTTTAGGAGGGAAATTAAAAATTTTCAAATAGCATTATTATTATTATTATTATTTTATTATTATTATTATTATTATTATTATTATTATTATTATTATTATTATTATTATTATTATTATTATTATAAGCAGATTCTAAATGATATTTTGTGACTCTTTGACCCCCAGTGAGCAGATCTGAGTCCCTGAAGCGGGTTCTGCTCTGCCCAGATAAGAATCAACAGGTAGCAGGAGCCAGGGGCACTGAGCACTGAAGTCCTTTGCCCTGCAGAGCAAGGACCAGGTTTTATACCAGCACCAGGGGCAGAGCATGCACACCTTGGACACAGAAATGTCCCTTGAGGTGTCCCCTGCTCCTGTGCCACAGCTGCAGCATCACCCCTGCTGCACCCACAGCCCCTGCAAGGAGGATCTGCAGGGGGCTCTCTCCAGGGATGTGCCAAAGCCGAGCTCCCAACCCCCTCCAAGAGCAAAAGGAAGGTGCAATGGGGCAGAGGTGAGATGCCCATCTGGCTACTGTGGGTCTCTGGCTAGGGCTGGGGTGAGAACCCAGCTGGTGTGGGGCCACCCCACCGCAAAATCCCCCTCGTCCCCACGCCACAGTGGGGGCTGATGGCACAGAGGGCACATATGGCCAGGGCTCCTTGGCACGGCCTCCTGCCCCATGGGGTGTGCAGGGAGTCCCCAAAGTGAGAGCACTGGCACGTGCCCATTCCCACAGCCCTGGAGAAGATTCCGTGAATTTCAGGGATGTGTCCGTGGGTTGTGTTGCAGTGAAGTGTTGCTGCCATGCTCATCCCTCAGACAGGACACACTGTGTGTCCCCACTGCTGTGGCTGCCTGGGTGTCACAAGGGCTGTCTCCAGGAGGAACGGGAGATTGTGCATCTCTGAGACTGGACACCCTCCAAAATACAGGACTTCACTTTGGCGTGGCCCCAAATTGAGACCCCATGCCCAGAGGGATTGATAATCAGGAGGCTCAGGGCATCAGAGCTCTTGGCCCAAGGCACTTGCATGTCTCCCCTGTGAACAATTGTGCATGTCCTCCCAAAGCAGCTCGTTTGTGTGCCTAGAGCTCTGTGGCAGCTGTGGTGACGTGTGTGGAGGGGTGTCTGACGTGCTCCGGCGTTATTAATGCAGGGTTTCCTGCGGGGGTTTCCGACAGCCTTGGCAGGAGCAGGGAGGAGGGAACAGCTCCTCAGAGATGGCGACAGGTGCTGAGAACAGATCCTGTCTGTCACCCTGGCAGCTGGCAGCAAGCAGCCCAGTTTGGGGAGAAATCCCCTCCCTTTTGGCTGGGGTGCTGTGCCCAGCGAAGCAGCAGCAGGTCACCAGGGTGGGCGTGCTGGCACCCCTCTGTCCATGTGCCATTACTCAGCTCCTGGAGCAGCTCTCCTGGGCAGATTTGGTAAATCCTTGTTGTAATCATCCATTGCAATGCTCTCATCATTTCCAGTGAATTACTCTGGCTCAGACCAAATTCCAGCTACTTGCTCCCTTTATGTACTCCACTCTGTCCAGCACGGGACACCAGGCTGTAGCAAAGCATGCACTGGATTTGGCAAAATGTCAGGCTGATGTAGAGAACAGAAACAACTTTTTTTGATGCCTCTTCCCTCTATTAGCCTCTTTCCTGAAGCCCCCTCAAAATAAAAAAAAAGAAAAAAAAATCTTGCAGCTCCTCCTGGTGCTCTGACACTTGCCCAGAGCCACCGGAGCAGTTTGGAGCAGCTTTGTCTGGAACAGTCCCACATCATTTGACAACCCGGGAAACAGAGATATAAATAGTAGCAAAAGCAGCAACACAAGCATTTCCTGTTTCCACCATGCCCTCAGACCTGCCCTGGGCACCCTCAGCACAGCCCTGGGTACCCTGTGACCCCTGCCCTGTGGTCCCTGCCCCAGCCTCCCGTGGCTGCTGCAGCACTGGGTGAATTGCAGGGCCTTCAGGTGTCCCCATTTCCCTGCTGTGCACACCCCAGAGTTTGGGGTGTCCTGCCTGAAGTGCTGGAAGCTCTGATGCTGTGTGCAGTGCCTTGCCCAGAGAGCTGGCTGCTGCCTGGGCACACAGCTCTGTCCCCTCATCACCCTAAAAGACAGGGCTGACAGCACGGGATGCTGGTAGAACTTGTGAATTTGGATGAAGGATGGGAAGAAGAGAGAGAAACTGATTTTCTCTTGGGATTAGCTCTGTTGATGCACTAAAACTCCTTTTTCCACCCCTACTGTTTAGGTACAGAAGACAGGGCAAACCTCCTGAGATGGGTTTGAGGATGAGGGGAGCTGGTGTCTTCCCTGAGTCTCATGTCCACCTGAGTGAAATTGTTGATGGGTCCTGCTATCTCCACATCTAGAAGCCAAATAGAGGGAAACCTGCCAGAGAAATGAATACTGCAAGCTGCAGCAATGCACTTGCTTATAAATCAGAGAGCAACAAAGCTGGGCAGAATTATTTGTGCTTTTGACAGGCAGTGGTAAATAAGGTCAGCAATAGATGGTGTCTTTGCTCTCTTCTTTAAGTTTTCACTGACATTTTTAGGGGATCATAGGTTTCTGCAAATCACAGGGTTGGACATATGAAAAAAATCCTGATTTCTATTTATATAGTGATGAATGATACTAGAAAAACTTATTTTTTCACATTTTTCAGAATGAAATGTAACTTTATATATTTTTATAAAACTTTCAACAGTTTTTTGCAATGCAAAGGAATATTGTACCAGGTAATCTGGGGCTCCTTCAAACACTGCCAGGCCCACACTGGGGGGAGAGCACAGCTGCCTTCCCAAGTGCTGTCAGGAGGAGGTTTTCCTCCTCTCCCTCCCTCCCTCCCAGACACGGTCTGCTTGCAGTTTGCCATCAAAGTGTGCATTTGCAAATGTCCCCTGGCACATTATCCATTTACCAAGTATGTATCCATCACTTGAGTCATCTCTGTGACTAACATCCCTCACTCTGTTGCACACAAGAGTCAAGGGAAATCCATGTTAAAGCAAACTAATTAATAGCCTGAGACAGGATGGTGCTGCAGGGAACCTTTTCAGCCCCCTCTTGCCAGATTATTTCTGTATTGGAGCACAGCATAAGGAATATTTGTCCCCCCAGAGGCAAGATTTGCTGTGGTTTTCAGAAGGGCAAATGTCAACAAAAGACAATCCCATTTGTGCTGGTAACTTGTGCCCACTGACGGGTGGATTTTTTCCTTTTGGTGATGGATCCCATATAAGATTCATAAAAACCAGGGCCTGAAAAAACCCATGTATGCTACTGATTAACAGTCCACAGGAGAACTTATAGTTAGAGAAAATTAGGTTGAATTCAATGGTAGATGACAGTTAAAATATCAATGGAGAGTGTGTTGGAGATTGAGGCCAGGCAGATCAGAAGAGCATCCAGACTATCTGGCTGATGCCATTCAGAAATTTCTCTTGGTCCTGCCTCACTGGGGCTGGGCACAAGGAGGTGACCACTGTGTGACAGGCTGTCCTCTGGCCAGCTGGGTGAACTTCATCCATTTGCTTCTTTCTACACCCCCTATCTTTTCTTTTGTTGTTTCTAAATGAATGTGAAGAATTAGTGTTCTGGCTGTGTTCCTGAGCTGCAATCAAACATAAAGGGTGTAAAGGACATCCCATCCACTGTCAGAAAACCCTGGCTTGCATTTTTGCTGGAGGTGATGACAGTGCTGACTGTGCACCTACAGCTTCTGCCTCACTCCCAAACTGATCTGCTTGTCCCTCCACTCAGGGGCCAGTACCAGTGCAGCCAGCCTGCCTGCCTCTCATCCAGTTCAATAACACTGGTTTCTGCTGTTTGGGAAGGCAGCACATTGTCATATCTGATTCCTTCCCATCAGGAGTTCCTGCTTACACACAGGATGTGATTGTAGCAGATCGGTCAGACACATCACCTGCATCCCAAAATGGCCACGGGATTTTATTTCAAGTAGCAGAAATCAGAAGGGTGGAAGGTGGGGGCACAAGGAGCTGACGTGTCCCAGTGACCACTGGTGCTGGCTGCAGCTCCCCCCTCCCCTCCCACCCCATCCCATCAGCCAGACCCAGCTCCGCCGCCCGCATTGTGCCCACAGCGGGATCTGCAGCTATTTTAGGGATGATGCCAGGTTGCATTAGACTTCTGCAAGTGGTGTTATTTAACATGCTGTGCATAAGGGTGGGCACTGGCCAACCTGGGGAGCCTGAGGTTTTCAAACTTATCATGACTCTGATATTCCCTTGGGATGAGGAGGTTTGCTGGTTCTGATGTCTCTGCAGACACACAAGAATGTTTAACCTGAATGCAAAAATTCAGGAATAAGCCAGTAAAAATGTCTCACCATGGAAAAATTAAAATCAGAAGTAAAGGCATTAATGGAGAGGGCAGATTAGCCAGGCAGAGAAATGAGCAGATAATCAGGCAGAGTCATTTCACCTCCAGCAGTGTGTGCATCCATCTGCGATGAACATTAAACAGGAAAAAGGCTTTTGGGAAAGAGGTTGGAGGAGATCTTGAGAGGCAACATGCTTCTCCCAGAGCAAATAGAAATGACAGAGAAAAAGAGAAGTGTTGGGAATTTGGGAGAATACCTACCTGCCTCAGGTCAGCTTACCTCTTTCCTTTTTCTCCCTTTCCTGTTGTGGTATGCCACTCAGAATTGGTGCCATTTAGCCACCCTTAGCAGCTAAGCAAAAGTACAGGGGAAAGAGGCACAGAGGGCAATTTTAGGCATTCCTCATACTTAGGTAGTGAATCTCATTGGAAAGGTGATTTGTTACATCCAAATTTTTCACTTCACTACAGAATTCCCTTCATCAAGACATGAATGCAGTTACGGATGAGACACCAGCTTGGAAAAACCATTCCTATATGCAATCAAACCTTGGATTAGAGTTTGGTAAAAGAAAAGCATCCCTCCAAGGTCTCAAAGGTTAATGTTTGAAAGTATTATTCTTTTTATCAAAAGCAGGTGAGCCAGAACTAGTTAGGAAGAGTATTGGATAATCTGTGGGCAGCCCTCCTGTGAGAACAGCACTGGTCCACATGGGCACCACAGGCAGCCTGGTGACACAGTGTGTGGCTTTCCTCCGACTTCACCCTGCTCTTGTGTGTGTGTTCTTTCTTAAAGCAACCACACAGCATCCTGCAGAAGCGCCTGATGGAGACAAACCTGTCCAAGCTCCGAGGCAGCCGAGGCAGCTGGACTCCCAAGGGCGACCTCTCCTCACAGAGCAACAGGCTGAACCACACCAGGCTGGGCAGCTCGGGGAAAACTCAGGATGAAGAGCTCATAGTGGTGAGCTGCCAGGTAATAGTCCCTCCACAGCCTTTTGTGGGGCATTTTTTGGCTGCAGATTTTTATTTCTGATGGTCTCAGGCTGTGCTCTTGTTGTCTATGTTTCCCAGTCAGGTTTGTGTTCCCATGGGACTGTCACAGCTGTGGGGATACACTCCCTGTGCAGCTCCAGGCTGCTGTGCAGAGATTCCCACCTGGGAATCAGAGAGAAAACTGCTCTGATGGGCATCTTCCCTTACACATCAGGGTAGAGAGGACAGCTAAGCTGGGGCAGCATGATGAAATTCTGGGGTGTAATTACCCATGGCAAATCCCTGTGCTCACAGCCTGCTTGTTTTCTTCAAGTGCCATCCCGATTTTCTTTGCCCAAGGGTAATTTCACGTTTCTATTCTTCAGCCCCGTTCTCATTTGTTTTTCTCACTCTCCACAGTATTCCCTCCTGCCTGGGACTGACCCATCTGCTCTCTGCAGGGGCAAATGAGCCAGGATCTCTCAGGAGCATGCAGGGGAGCAGGGATGAGCTGCTGGACAGCCTGGTGCCCATCCTGCATCCCACACATCATTTCCCATCTCTTCTTGCTCTTGCAGTGTGCGGGGAAGGAGCTGAAGGCTGTGGTGGACACCGGCTCACAGCACAACCTCATGTCATCTGTCTGCCTGGACAGGCTGGGGTAAATATCCAGGCAGATCTCTGCTCTGCAGGAGCATGGCAGCACGGGCAGTGTCCTGGGGTGGGGCTTTGCCCATGTCAGTGATGGTCCTTCTGGAAGGGAGCACTTTGGGCTGTGGCTGGGCAAGCCCCTGACCCTCCTGGAACAGCCAAATCCTGCCCCAATCTTAAATGGCAGGAGATGGAATAGAAAGCCACTGGTACTACCCTGTTCACCTCTGAGGGAATTCCTTCAGAGGGTTGGATGCATTTCTGTTTTTTCACTGTCTTCTCATCACTCATTTCTTTATGAAACAGCTGAATCTTCCCCAGCCCTCTGTGCCCCCAGGGCAGGTGTGGGGCTGCAGCCCAGCCCAGCCCAGCTCTGCAGGCTCCCAGGGCAGGGCAGGCACCAGGCTGCTGGACATGTCCCCAGCCAGTGGCTGCAGCACTGCAGGCCCAGCACCCAGTGTAAAGAAGCTGTGAGCGTGCATGTTCTCAGAACTGGGTGTCTGATGCTGCTCCCAGTTACAAATTTCTCCTGGTTAAAGGAAAAGGAATGTATTTATGGATTATTAGAGAGGTGACTGACAGCCATTTGCTGCAAAACTCTCTCTCATCTCTGGGGAACAGGAGCTCTCACCAGCTCAGAGGATATCAAAGAGGTTCTGGCTCTTTATTCCCATGGAGTCATTGCTTGTGCAGCTAACTTGCCGTAATTATGAAAAAAAAGCAAATTGCACCTTCTCGCTGAGCACTGCTGCACAGCCCAGAATGAACGGTGCCTGTTCCTGTCCTAACACTAATTACTTATTTGCACAACAGGGCTGAGTGGCTGGAAGGTGGCTGTGCTTACTACAACCTTGTCACAATCTGTGGAGCAGCTCAGCCAAGCTTAGGACGGCCACACGATGGCATTTGGAGGGATTTCATCCTCTGGGACAGTTCCTCTGCTCCCTGTGTTTCCTTCATGTGCTTGGTGCAGTTCTTGCAGCACTGCTCTGCTGCAGCAGCCCTGTCCTCCACAGAGCCCTGAAGAAAGAGGTCAGAGCCTGTTTCTGCTGCCCAGGTCTCAGAGTACTCAGTGCCTCAAAGCAGCACTTGTGTGTCTGGTGCTCAGGCTCAGTTCCTCCCTTCTTTTCCAAAATTTTTTTGTGTCTTATCATGATGCCAGTCATTCTCTTTCCCTCACACTGAGGAATAGGCTCACAGGTTGCCAGGATGAGAAGTCTCCTGTGGAGCTCTAGGAGGTGGCTAAGGAACTCATAAACTTCTGATTAATATGCTCCTACTGAGTTTTAAGGCCAGACTCCAAGAAAGCAGCAGAGGGGATCCACATCCTTTTCCCTGCTACCCTTCACCGTCCTTGCACCTGTGCTAAATGGTGTGGGCAATGCCCACCTCAGTCCTGGAGCCTCTGAGAGGGCTGGCCCCCCAGGAGAGATGGACAGACAGACAGACACACACGTGTGCTGCTGCAATGCGGCTCAGCAGAAACCTCAAATAGCTGAAAATTGATCTGGCTTTTATCTGAGGGAGAGATCACTGCCTCAAATGGCCTTTCCATTAGATTCTTGTTCAGTTTAAAAGAGAAACTGAAGCTAAATAATTAATTAGTATTGTCAGACTGCATCAAAGGGTGTAGATAGAAGCTGTACCTGAGGGTATCTCTGACATCCTTTTTTCTTTTCCTTGGGCTGAATGTGATTGATCTGTCTTCATTTCCTTTGAACAAAACCAGCAGCAGCAGCACCAAACAAACTAACAAATATGGACTGGGCCACCTGGTTGTGAGCCATGTTTAGCAGGGAGAAAAGGGGACTCAAGGGGTGCCTTAGTGCTCCCTCCAAGTTCCTGAAAGGAGGCTCCAGTGAGGTAATGAGTGACAGGACCAGAGGAAATGGTCTCAGGCTGTGCCACGTGAGATTTAGCTTGGGTATCAGGAAAAATTTCTACACTGAAAGGGTGGTCAGGCCTTGGAACAAGCTGCTTAGTGAAGTGGTGGCATCACCATGCCTGCAAGTGTTCAAAATATGTGTGGGTGTGGCACTGGGGACACGGTGTAGCGGTGACCTTGGCAGTGCTGGGTTAACAGTTGGATTGATCTTGGAGGTCTGTTCCAACCTCAGCATTTCTGTCATTCCATGGGGACACAGTGTCTGCTCCACCTGTGGAAGCTGCAGTGAACTCACCCTTCCCTACACCCACACTGAACTAGAAACAATTCAGTACTCCCCAAATCTCAAGAAAATGTAAGAAAAGGATTCCTTGGGTAAAACCCCAAATCCAGCACAGAGCAGTGCTTGGGCAGCCCCAGGGCTGCACTGTGGGTCTGATGGGATCTGATGTGGGTGTGGGCTGCTGGCTGCCTGCAGAGCACCCACAGAGAACCTGCCAGGGGAGAGCTTTCCAACAGCAGCCTGGTAATTGAACAAGCTCAGAGCACTTCAGGTGTAAGCACCCTCCAAACACCACTTGCTCATTGCTGGATGTCCTGGTTTGGAGGACAGATGTCTGCCAATAAAGGCAGAAGCTTCCCTTAGAAATGGACAATATAAACCCCCACCCTCCAAATTATAATAATTTTGAAATTAAGGGGCTCTCAGGCAAAGATATGGGAATTAAGAATAACAGTTCTTTACTAGGAAAATTAAAATAGAAATGCAGTATTACAAAGAACATTCCCAACCCTGACAGAGTCAGAATACAACCTGACACCCTGTCAGTCAGGGTGTTGGTAGCAGTCCCATTAAATGGTGGCTGCAGTCCTCCTGCACTGGCAGATGTGGTTCAGCTGAAGCAGTGCTCCTGTAGAAGGTGCAGTTTTCCTCTGAAAGTCCAGGCATGATGTGGAAAGGTCTGGTGTTTCTCTGGAATCCAGTGCAAAAAGGCTGCTCTGATGTCCCAAATCTCAGTTTTTTATCTAGGTAGGAAAGGCTTGGCTCCTCCTCCTGGCTGGAGCATCTCCCATGGGATGATGTAATTTTATCAGTCATACAGTGGGATTCAATGGCTCAGCAGCAGATGATATCTTCCTGGAGAGAGGATGGGGTGTGAAAAAGATAAAGATGATTGCCCCACCTTGTCTTAAAGATGGCCCATTAGCAGATAGTATATGACATGGAGATAAGGAAATCACTGCACCTGGCTTCAACAGATGGTGATAGAATACACATTTCTGGCCACATCCTCTATTGCAACCCAGCACACTGGAACAGCCAAGCCATGGCCATGTGATGTTAGGAGTGTTTTCAATGCCCACAGGTTAAAGGAGCATCTCAAAGCACTCCCTGAGGAAGAGGGGATGGTTTTGTTGCCAAACAAGCTGAAAGCCATCGGGCAGATCGAGTGTCTGTCGCTCACGGTGGGAGCAGTCCCCGTGGAGTGTGCTGCCCTCGTCGTGGGTGAGTGTCTAAACCTCTGGTCCTCCACTGGGCTGGGCCCTACTGCCTTTAATGCCATCAGGAAAAACAAAGCTTTAGGAAGACGTTAAAATTAAAACAGAGAAGTTCTTGTTTGGGCCCCCAGAGGGAAGGGGAGGATGTGTTCAGCAAGCTTGGCTTTGCTGTGCTGACAGAGCGACCACTGAATCTCCCTGCAGGCACATCTGCCTGCCCTCCTGTGCTGTCCTGCTTTCCTCTGGAGTCAGGCCCTTTAGAAACAAGGTTTTGTTTAGCAGAGCAGTCACAAAAGAAGGATAGAGTCACTGACAAAAAGCCCAGGAGGGCATTTTGAATGTTTAAATCTGAATTGTCCTGTTCTTTTCAGAAGACAACGACCAACCCTTTTCCTTTGGTCTGCAGACACTGAAGTCTCTGAAGGTAGGAGTTAATGCAGGATGCTTACCCATGCTGATGGGGGAGCTGGGACCACCCTAATTTGCAGTTTTCCCTCTTACCTAAGGACATTTATTCTCTGCAGTGTGTCATTAACATGGAGAAGCACCACCTTGTTCTGGGGCAGACGGACAGGGAAGAAATCCCGTTTGTGGGCACTGACAGTGCTGAGGCAGGAGAGCAGTAAGTAATTGGGGAGGTGAGCTGCATGTGCATCCCTCAGCCTGCCAGGGCCACAGAGGAGCTGCCAGACCCTTTGCTGGAGGAGCATGAGGTCAATGGCCCCGGCAGAAATTGTTTTCATCAGCTCATCAAATTTTGAAGTGGAGTCCCTGGATTTTTCAGCAGCTTTTGTCAGCTTTTACTGCTTTTTTTCTGGTAAACATTGTACATCAAAGCGGGTGTCTGACAAGACATGCACAGGGGAATGCCTTAGGAAATGTACTTTTTGGAGGTCACTAAGAAGACTCCTTGAGGCTTGCTCTGACAGTGTTCACAAACAAACCTTTGTCTGGAAAACATTTATGAAGCAAGGCTGACAAGCCCACATGAATGCTTGAGAGAGACATCCTGTCTGGAGATAATGGTGTTGGCACTTCTCCCCACATTACCCCAGCAGCCATCCTGCCAGCTCTTCCTGGTGTCCCAGATTTTTCCAGCCTTATCTCCCTAAAGAAAGACAAATATGTGCTGTACCTCTCAAATGTGTGTAGCTGTGGTGGCTGGCTCTGCAGGTGAGCAGGCAGGGCAAATCCCTCCTCCCAGGCACTGCACGGGGCTGTTTCTTGCCGAGTGCTGTGAATAAGAGCTGTATATAAGAGCTGTATATAAGAGATGTATATGAGAGATGTATATAAGAGATGTATCACTGATTCCTGCCTCTGACCCATGAAACCGGCGGGCACCAAGAGTGCCTGACTGTGCACTTTTGGGATGAGCAACCTAAAAAACCTTTGCTCACTGCTCATGAAATGTGTCCAGGTCACCCAGCTGCCATGTGCCCAGGCCAGCTGGTGGCCCTGGGCGCAGTCTGTGAGCCCAGGGAGTGCCAGGTACAACGCTGTGGGGGACCCATGCAAGACCACAGGCTGGTGTCCCTGTCTCCTTTGAAACAGAGAATGCAGCGTGGTTCTGTCACCACTGCAGTGATAAATTATTTCTTAGTGCTGGGGTTTTTTTCCCCTTCTTTTTCTTCTTTCCACCATTAAAAGCTCCTGTTTTACTAAATGTCTTTTCCTTCTCGTTTCAGCAGTTTGGAGGCATAAAGAGAAAAATTGAAACACCATCCCCACACAAGAGCTTGATATCAAAGAAATCCTGTGCAGCTGTTCCAGATGAAACAGCAACGTGCTGCTTTGAAAACATTTGTACAAGGCTACAGCTTGAGTAGAGCTAAATGAAATCCTGTTTGTAGCCAGTAATTTAGAGATATTGTCATGTTTATCTATGAGTTTTGAGAAACAAACGTGTGCTTATTTTCTGGAATTTTCTATATAGTGTCCTCTTTATTACAAACAGTTGGGAAAACCAGATGAATTTCTTCTGATGAGAAAAATAATTTTTATAGTGGCCTCGTATGAGTAATTGTATTTAGCTGTGATTAGAGGCTATCAGAATGAGATTTTTATTAATGATTTTTCCAGGGGCTAAGCATTTATATTCACTTAATTGATATTGCCAGATTCAAATGGCCATTACCAGGAAGTTACTCAGAGTAAAATAATAATGTTAATACCACCTAGGAATTATAGCTCATCCTGTTAGCATAGTATTGTTGCCATGTAATTAGGGATGCAACTGCTGGCTTGATGAGGAAGAGCAATTGCAGAATTATTAATGGGTTACAGGCTTCTCTTCCTATGGGGGTGGTCAAGTAAACGAATCATTACACCAGGCCAAAAAGCAACAAACAGGCACAGAAGTGTGCTGTCTGGAAAGCAGCAGTGCAGTGCCCTGCCACCAGGAGCTGTGCCTATCCCTGCCCACCCAGCACCCTGCAGCGCCCTGGCCACGGCTGGTGCAGGCTATTGGCTCCAGCTGCACTTCAGTGCTGCTGCCAGGAATGCCATATTTTTTATACCTGGCTACAAATCACTTGGGTTCTTAAGTACCACCCTTGAAGACCCTCAGGAGAGGTGGGAGTTTTTGCCAGGACGAGCATTTCCTTTGGTGTCACTGCCCTGGAGCAGCAGGGCTGCTGCTTACCGTGCCACAGGATATTGCCTGGGGGAGCCTGGCCTCGCACAAAAACGCATTTCTGTCTTTTCAAAACCTAATGGGAATGAATCGCTGTCATCTACTTGAAGAGGCATCTTTAAAATTCAGAATAATATCCTTGTGATGTTGTGCATCTGCTGACAGCCAGTCCTGCTGCAGCTTGATCCTTCAGGGATCCAGTTGTGCTGCAGGAGCTGCTCCAGCGTGAGCACCGAGGGCATTCCCACTCAGAAGCCTGCTGATGGTTCTGGCTGAGAATCCAAGTTTTGTCATCTCATGGCCATGGGCAGCCAGGCCCCTGCCAGCTGATCCAGTGTGTGTCCACCCCTGCCATCCCATGACTGCCAGAGCATCTCAGCTGGAGCTTTATCTCCTGCAGTGGGTTTGAATCTCTTTTCCATATTGGGTATATCCAGCAAACCTGAACTATCTGTATTTTGAGCGATTTTCTATTTTGGTGATAAGTTTCAGTGCTTTCTCTACATACAGTATTTTATATAACACAGCTATAAATATAAATATATATATATATATTTACAGGGTTGGGCTGCCCAGGGTAGCCCCACTGATATGTTGTAGAAATATTTCACTAAATATGAAATATATTTGATTATTTTATATGCTATGAGTTTGGTATTTTGGTACTTTTTTCTTTCTGTGCATATTACTGTGCTAAATGTCAAATTAAATCTAAATAAAGTTACACCATTATTGCTGTTTACTTGCTTGTATGCTAGATATGGTGGGTTTATTTTGTTGTTGTTCTTGTTGTTTTCAGTGCATGTCTCTGTTAAGAAAAGAGGTTTGGTTCACTCTTAAGTCTGCTGGGGCTCTCATTTCTTCTGGAAATGCTGTTGGGAATTGCCATTAACTGAGGGATCAATTAACCAGGGCAGGCTAAATGGCACACAGCACTTGGGCTAAAAGGTGAGCACTTGAAATCCCAACCTTCTGTGGCCATGGCTCTCACTCCCCAGGGAGGTATGAGATCTGTGAGGTCGTGCTGTCTGCAAGTTTACCCCTTGGGAAGCTGTTTTGGTGTTTATGCTGTGTTTGGTCAGCTTGCTGGGGCAATGCCAGTGTGGGCAGGTATGAGAGTCTTTTGAAAGCTCTGGAAAGCTGGGAAAAGAAAGTGGCGAGGACATGAGAGGTGAGGCATGAGTGCAATAGCTGTGTGACCACAGGCAGAGGCCAGTCTCTTCCCCAAAGCCTTGAATCTGGATTTAGGGACTTCCTGTCTCTGCTTGGATGTGCTTTAGGATGCTTCAGCAGCAGTTGAGCTCTTTCTTACTGATGAGAAATTCTCATTTCACCCACTCCAAGTCCCACAGCAACAACCTTTGTTGGAGTAGCAGTACTCCATGCCCAGTGAAATTTGCTCTCTTCAGTGGTGGGCTAGCATTTTCTCTGAGTGTGGAAACAAAACAGGCACCAGCAATAAAATAGAGAAAAAAAGAGAAGAATCAATGTCCAGGCAAAAATAACATCTCATGCTTCCTGGAGCTGCTACAGGTTTCTGATTTATTCGTGATGTTAGAGAGCAGAGACCCAGCACATGCCAATAGAAAATCAATGGACAAAATTCCATCCCTTCTGCACACTGGGGCTAACCCTGGAGCTGGTGGCCCTTTAGAGGTGGCTCCAGTGAGCAGGATAAGACAGGACAGCTGCTACAGGAGACAGGCATTCACCTCAATCTAGAGGCATTATAGAACAGGGGAAGTAGTGTCAGATCGCTGTGCCAAGCACTTGCATGGTCACAGGGGTGAAAGGTACAGCAGCTGAGTGTTGCAGACCAGCTCTGCCAGCCCTGGGTGCTTGCTCCTGCTCCTCTCCAGCACAGGTGTGTGCCTGAGCCCCTTTGGCAACCTCTCCCTGGCATGGGCTTGCCTTGTAACCCAGGGACCTGCTGCCTCTTGGCTGGAGGTGGGGGCAGAGGAGAGGGCAGTGCCTGCAGCCGCGTGGGATGAGGAAGACTCAGGAGATAAAAATCAGCTGTGAGAGGATGAGAAGCCTCTGGGGTGGGAGAGGGTTTTGTTGAGTGTTTTAATCAGCTGGCTAATGCACGTGCTGCACACAAACATCTCACAGGTGAGGGCAGGAGCACCCCCCTTCCCAAGCAGCCTCAGTGAGCCAGCTGCTCCTTGGCCAAAGCACTGTCCCTTGTGCCCATATGGTCAGCAGAGTGTGGTGGCACAAAATGCCTTTGCTCCCTCCAGGACCACGTCTTGTCCTCATTTTGGTCATGCCTAAAGCTGAGACAAAGCACTCAAAGAAGAAGAAGAAGAAGACATTAAACAGAACCCTGGTGTGCCCATTGCAGAACTTCAAAAGCTGGTGGAACATGCAGGATCTTGATGGTTGGGCCCTTACAATTAAGATGGCCCATGGGAGCAAGGCATTAACATTCACTGAAAATTTTGGAGACTGGAGATCTGGTGGAGAGTGGCTGTCAGGATCCCAACTCATGTCTGTACCTCATTGCAAGTGAAGCAATGTGTGGGCAGGCAGCAGCAGAGGAGGAGCACTCTGGGGCTGCTGAGTGGGGCTCACCCCACAACCCCACCTCCTTCCACCACATTTGCTGCTTAATTCCTTCTGGGCTGGAAAGTCAGAGGCACTGGCAGGAGTAGCCCTACAGCCATCACTCACATGCACTTTGGGTCCTGCTGAGATCCACCAACATTTGTTCATCACCTCTACCAGCAGAGCAGTGGATTAGATGAGACCTGCTGGGCTGTCTCTTCACAGTTGTCTCCAGGGCAATCTGTTATCTAATAGCTCTCCAGGGAGGTCCTTTTTGGCTTTTCTATTACTGATGATGAAGTGATGCTCAACGTGTTGTGAAAACAAATCTAATTCTTATGTCTCAGAAGCAAATAACTTGATGACTTATTTCTATATAAACATATGTCTTGGGGCTGTATATTGCTGGGTTTATTTTATGGGACAAACATCAGCTGAGGTCTGTTGCTTTATCACCTGCTGCTTAATAGATGGAGGTGAAGTATCAAGTTTCCATTAACTGAGTCTGCTCCTTTTCCTAAGCTGAGATTCCTTTTTTCTCTTTTCCAAGGTCTCTGCACTGCTGGCAGCAGCTCAGCCATGTGCTGGTGTCCTCCTCCTCCTCCTCTGTGAACAACCACATGGCTGATGAGAGGCTGCAGGCTCTGGAGATGACACTGCAGGTATCAATGACATTTCACCAGCGATGGCTTTGCTGCAAAGTCAATTGATTTAACGATTTTGTTACTAGCGTGGTGCTGCATCCACTTCCCCTGGATGAGATTTCACCCCTCCCAAAGTGGGTATGAAGACAGTCGACAAACTAAAAATATCGGGAGTTTAGGAATAACAGGAAGCTACGCAGCAGGAGAACTAGCTGGGGGGAAAGCTGCAGGGACTTTCTCTCCCTTTTTGGATGCGGTGGGATCCATGCCCGGGGCTCTTGGCTGCCCCCGCAGGGAGGGAGACGCGGTTGGATTCTCCAGAAAAGCGCTCGGCTCGCACAGAAGTGGTGTAAAGTTATGTGCTGTTTAAACCTAAACCCACCCAGTATCCAGAAACGGGGGGGGGGGAGGGTAGGGGATCTGTACAAGGTGGGGAGCTCTCAGTGCTGCAGGTTGTCCTGCCTTGGTGCCAGACGCTCCTACCAAGGGATGAAGCACTAAGAGAGGACTGACAGGAAGGTTGGGGAGGGACACCAGGACCCAGCCACCTAAAAAGTCTCTCTGCTGTGAGGAGAAGGTAGGCAGGGGCACAAATGCCTCTGTTACCTGCAAGCCAGGGATGCACAGCTGCCCATGGAATTCTTGCCAGCTGGGAAACATCTCAATGGCAATGCTGGCAAAGGCAGCATAGAAAAATACTGCATAAGGGAAGGAGCAATATTGAGATCTGTGACCTCAGTGAGAAAAGAAATATATTTTAAAGTGTTGCTATAAATCTCAGTGCTCTGTTCCTCCACAAACAAGATCACACGGAGCGATCAGGAGAGCGATCAGGCACTTGACAGATACAAAACATACTGAGTCATGGAGAGCAGGGGCAAAGAGAAACTGTGCAATACCAGACAGCACTGGCTATTCATTTGGAGATAAAAATGTAATTGGGAGTTAATCATTGGTCTTTCCTAGACTACAAATCAAAAACACATTTCAAAATCCCTGGGTGGAAGACAAAGCCCAGGATGAATGAGTTGCAGCCCAGTGACATGGTTTTATCCAGGCCAGTAGAGATCAGGACACATGAAAAATGATCAGGACTTTGCTACTAGCTTTTTTGATTGCTGGTGGAGAAGTAGAAAACCCATAGTTGGGCAAAAAGTGGCTTGGAGCTGGTGTAACAAAGAAACTGGGCCTCAACAGTGCAGTCACATGAGATTCCATGAAGTGGGTCTGCTGTGAGAGGTGCCCTGGGAAGGCTGTTCAGCCTTCTGGTTTGGCAGGCTTAGAGAGGAAATCTGTGGATTTTAAGCTCCTACTCACAGAGAGCTTCTCTACTGAAAGCATCGTGATGCTTCTTGGTTTAGACTTCAATGGCATTTTTTCAGATTGACTTTTAATGCTAACAGAAGGGGAAATGGGCTCTTGTTCCTTCAGGAGACGACAGTGTATTTTTAAAAACAAGTTATGCATGAGGACTAATTAACTTGGCATTTACAGCTTAGCATTCTCCTGGTTAAATTTGCTCCAACTGACACCACGTTTTGTCTCAAGGAAACTTCTGCCTGGCATTTCCTTCCTTCCTCCTGCTGCTTCCTCCTCCTCCTTCTGCTGTGATATTAAGGTCACGAGCCACCTTCCAGTGTCCTGTTCAGTGACTTCCAATGAAGTAGTGAGTAGAGTGAAGATCTCAGGTTTAGCTGTGAGGGCTGAGACATGTCTCAGTGGGGACATCTCTCTTAGGGTCATGATCAATGTTCTAACAGCTTGGAAGAGCCTACTGCATCCACCTGTACTTATCCAGAGAGCATCTGAGCACAGAGAGAGCTGCAAAAAAGCTCCTTGGAGAAAGTTCTAGCACAGTGAATCACTGGAGTCTGTACACAGGGAGTTAATAGGATGCTCTCATTCAAAAATTGTGTTAGAAGACACTGATGACAATGAGCCCACATCAGCTGCTCTCCCTGCACTTCCGCTCTCTGCCATCCCAAATCAAGTTAAGGTGATCTAGATGCACCTGTTATTGCTTTAGGAGAAAAAAATGCCTTGTTTGTTCCTGGGGGTCACAGGTAACTAATGCAGCAGAGGCCAGGCACAGCAAAGGCACAGCCCTGAGAACTGCCACATTTGCAGGGAGGTCAGTGGGTCAATGGTAACATGCACCAGCCTTAAGACTGGTTTGTGAGAGGGCTGCAGGTCTGCATCACTATGTGCTCACATGCAAACACAAATCTTGTTTCAGTCTTTTCTCTTTGATTTGAACAGCAAAGTCAGTTATTCATCTTCCCCATAATTCCCACAATACAAAATTATAAACATAAGTGGTGGTGGTGGGTAAACAACCAGATCCAAAGGACACGAACACAAATCCCAAACAAAACACTCAGCTGTTGTAAAGCTCAGAAGCTCTAACCAGGAATCCAGTGTGTTAAACACAATACAATTGGAATGGACTCATAGTGTCCAGCTTTTGAGGCTGATAAGTTAAAATTCAGACAACTTGGACAATGAAAAAGAGAGAGAGGATGGCAAAAGGAAGGACATGAGGTTTTAGTAGAATTAACTGTGTGCTAAAATAATCCTTAGGAGACTGGTATTAGTACCCAATTCTCCTGGCAACTCTTGTGCATGGAATATGCTGCTTACCCATCACAGCTGCATTTAGCTGTAGAAGCAGCCCCCCAGGGAGCACTGCTCAGAATGGAGTGTCTCCAGGTAAGTCCCACTCTATGGGAGGAAAAGCAAGGCTGTGTATTTAGTAGAATCACCTGCATGCATTTATTGATCTCCCCAGAGATCCTGGCTGCTCAACACCTCTAAGTCACAGGCTGGCCCAAATGGCTTTAAAAGAAAGCCACCCAACTCTCTCTGAAAGCAGTCCCAAATTTTAATCTTTTAATTGATGCAGCAAATCTCTTTTCTGTCCTTGAGCTGAGAGAAGTGGGTGCTCTTGTCAGGCAGAGAACAACCAGAAGCACATCTCAGAAGCACATGATGTACTGAACTCTCTGGAGACTCCTAATGATGTTTGATTAATTTTCATTATCAGTGTGAGCAAGCTTTGAGCTCTCTCTGCATCTGTCTTATTTAGAATTGTCTTTTCTTTCTTAGTTAAATAGCAGCTTCTACAGACAGTGATCTAATTGTTCCTCAGCACCTGCTTGAAGCCGTCCAAGTTAAGGATGGACATTGTGTAATTTGCAGTACACGTGATTTGGTCTTCAAGGCTCAGATCAAATAAAATGGAACAGCAAATGAGCCAGTAATTGAGTTAAGTGGAAGGTAATGTGCAAGCTGGTGCTGGGGTCACAGAAATGCTTGGGCTGGACAGCACTGACAATGGATCAAACCAAAATACATGTATTGTGGTCACCCAGCAGCAGGATGAACAACCTTCCAGTGGACATCCTGAACTCAATAACCCACAGAATGCTTTCTGTCTTCCAGAGCTTTCTGTCTACACTGGCTCTAGCAGTGGATTTTATTCTGAGTCTTTGCTGTGCTACAAAACTCCTCAGCCAGGGCCCAGTGAGTTCAGGTACTGCTGTGGAGGTAAGTGCCAGGCTGAGTTGTGTGCTGTCACCTATGGGCCTGTTACCATCCTCAGGTGCAGTGCAGGGAGGCCCTGTCACTCACACCTCACAAAACCTGGCCTGGGTAAGGCCATGGCTATGCCAGGACAGAGAACTTCACTGTCACAGAGCTGTTCATGTGGCAGAAAGGGGATAATCTTATCAGCATTCAGCTGCAAGCTACTCTCAGTTGGGTGGTCCTGGAGGAATGTGTCTTTTGGTGAGTCCTAGTAAGGATATCAGCCACTTTTTTGTTATCAAGCCTAATTTTGATTCCCTCCTAGCCAGATGACAACATGCACCTGTTGAGGCAAATACTGAGCAACTGGGAGTGGTACAGCCAAAGCCAGAGACTTGAGTTCTCAATCTACGTATGAAAAGCTTAGAACCTGTACAGGAAGAAAGTTTAAAAAAATAAAAATAATAATATGATCCTCTACCTCACTATAGCATTACACTGGACTGGCAGACAGGAAAACTTATCCTACTTTCCTCCACTGCCACCCAGCTTCAATGCCCTGAACTCATATTTATGCTCCATGTTTCTCATCTGCTCCTGCTCATTTTGCCTGAAGAACTGCTGGCTTGATCAGTCTCAATCTTTGCTCATGGGATGCCAGGAGGCACACAGCTTTTGGAAGACTGGCAGGACAAGGCTCATCCCCAAGAAAAGCAGATTGTTTTCTCTAAAATGTTTGCAACTATTTGCCATCTACTCCATGAAATCAGGAGTCACTTGAAGTGCTGTTTAGATATTGAGGAGATACAAGGAGCTACAAGGAGAAGCAGCACCAAAGAAGAGATGAATACAGTCCTGGAGCCAACCCACAAGTCATTTCCTGATTATATTACAGAGGAGCAGCATGAATGGCAAACCAAACTCAGCCATTCTCCCCTGTGTCTGGGTGGTGGAGAGCTTAACACCTCTGCTGTGACGATCAAAACACAGCTATTTCAAACAGATCGTTCCCCCTTGGAAAAGGCTTTTCTGTGATTAAAGGAAGAGCAGCTGTCTGGGCAGCTGAGTCGGAGCCTGGGCACGCTGTCAATGTGATGAGGCACTGGGGGAGCTCGCAGGAGCTGCTTGGCAGGTGTTGTCATGGGAACAGAGCAAGTAGGGCATCCTGCTCCGCACCCTCCTCACTAGCGCTGGCACAAAACCGATGCTGCTTGCAGCACGGGCAGAGCCAGCTCTCCTGGTTGGCTCTAGCAGAGGTTGGATCTGAATGAAATGGAAAGGCCAGAGTCTCCCTTTGTGGGAAAGTGGCGTCACTCCTGGTTTGAGTGGAAGGCTTTACACCGGGTTTGTGCACATTTCAGCTGCCTGTGAATCTGGCATCCACCATGGTTCGTGGCAGCAGCCAAAGATCTTGGTCAGCAAGTACATCACCACGGTGGGCAAGCTCTGAGTATAAAATACTGCCATGGTGTCAATATTTGTGGTCATCTGGAGTATCTGACTCACCTTGCAGAATGCTCTTTGAATGCAGTTTACTTTCTCTTGTGCATGTGGAATTGTTGGAATTTGCTTTATAAGAAATATTATGTGTGATGCTGTGGTTGCTGGGGACAAACAATGGTAGGGAATGGTTTCCTGGATAAAGAAGAATAGAGATTCCTGCTCATTATTAGGAATGTGTATCTAAAAGAAAAAAAATACTGTTAATGTTGCACCACAGAGAGGAGTGGAAGTAGAATTAAATGCAATAGGTAAGAAAAGATCTGAAAAAAATTGAAAATGCTAACAGAAAAAAGAGCAAAATGCAATTCTTTGCCTCCAAGCTTTCATGTTGCTTTGCCCAGGTCTGCTGGCAAAGTAAAGAGCTCCTAATTAAAGCTGGCATCTGCAGAGTAACTGCACTGCTGCTGACCCAGGCCAGCAAGATGCTGAGAGAACACTCCTCATTTCCTACCCACACCAAAGTGTGAATGAGGGACCCGCAGCCATCCAAGGCTTGCTTTGGAAAAGTGACCAGAATAGCAGGCAAGGGAAGAAAATGGAGCCAATGCATGGAGGGGTTCCCAGTTTGCTTGTTGAGGTCATTGAAAGCCCCGCTGCTTAGCAACAAGTTTGAGGCAAGTAATGATAAACTTTGCCACAAACATGCTTGGAGTTGTATCATAAACATAACCTTACCTTGCCTTTAACCTCTATCCCCTTGGCTATGGTGTTTCCATGCAGGCTGCAGCAAAGATTGGAAGGGAATGGCTGGCACTGGGTAGAGCACATTCTGGATTCATAGTGACTTTACTTCTAGTGCTGATCCCTTTGAATATAAACCAGCAAGCGTGAATGTATTAGAGCAATCCTTGTGGATTACTCTGCATGAGGAAGAAACTGAGGCTCCTTTTTTGGGCATGTTTGCCTCTGTGCCTCTAGCAAAAGCTCTCTGGGGTAGAACAAGGAGCAGCAAAGTGTGTGGAGCAGCACTGACCTTGTCTCCCCCATGAGCCTTACATGCAGGGCATCTGAGATCTTGCTGGGTCAGGGCTGAGAGAGGCTATTTATAAATTTGGGATTAAACAAACAAGTGCAGAAGCTGTTCTTCACGCTGCAAGGGATGAAGCCAAAGTTGTGGACTTAGAGATCATGGTTAAAGAGCTGAAGGCCCTGTCTCACCTACAAGCTGCTGTTCCTTGTATTTGCAGCATGTGCCCTTTGCTGAAGGAAAGGACATGCAGCAGGAATTGCACTGATAAGAGCATGACATATGTCACAAACTGAAACCATACACAGAAGAGGGCATGCTCCCCATGTATGTGATGTGGGGACTCAGCTGCTGCAGTGTGTGAGAGCCCTGACTGACCTTGCATTAGCAGAGAGGGACCTTGAACTCTTACAGCCAGCAGAAAAGTCAGGAGTGGATTCACTGAGACAGAAAGATAAAACAAATGCACAGCTCTTTCAGCACTTCCCTCCATTTGCTTCATATCATAAATATCAATACAAATATAGAAATACAGAGGTAAACAGTTTGCCCAGCTTGCCCTTTCCATATGCATGCATTTCTGCTGTGAAAGGCTTTATGTAACTCCTGACAGCAGATTGAAAAATAATGCCTCAGTTATGGAAGGAAGCCACGAGCCATTACATTGCATTACTGTAATGTAATGGGTCCCTGAGATGAACCAGATTTGGAGAGCTGGCTTTTACTGTAAACCTTGTACCCCATCCAGCCCACTGGCATCGATTTCTCTTTGTATCCTCCAAAGACCATGAGGCCAGAATAGCAGCTAGACTGGAGTTGAGCCACTGGGGTTTGGGCCCCAGATAGAAATGCATGAGACAAAACTGTGCTGTTTATTTGAAAGGATGCAATATCAGTGACAGAACTTATTCAGATGGATGCTGATGTGCTGAAAGGTGAATTTCTCATTAGCTTTTCTCATTAATTACAATTTGACATTGTAATGAATCTCTTCCTATGTTTCTTTGCTAAGTAAAGGGTGCTGTGACAGCAAGTGCTGCCATAATTTTAATTTTTTAACTGAACATAGGGGATAGACAAAAAAAGAATCTGCATTTACTTTGTTTTTCTTCTGTGCAAATGTCACACCACTTTCATGTTGGCAATAAATGCAGAAGTGCTGATCCAATCACTTATTTACATAATCCCCTCAGATTTTTCTTTCATATCATTGTTGATAATGAAAAGATTTTCTCAGCTGGGAAAACAAAGGGAACCAGGCAAGCTCTGAATGTGAATAGGCTGAAGTGACATAAAAAGATGGTAATTTGCATTAGTAAAAATAATCACAATGTGGATGATTTAAGTGGTGGTAAATAGCATCTATCCCTACCTGCCCTGAGGAACATCCACCCCGTGACAGTTCAGCTGCAGCATGTGAAGCAGCCCTACACCAATTGTTTGACACAGCACAGCAGAGTCCAGCGTAATTACCAGAGAGCATAAAGGCACTTTGCAGAGAAAAGCTTTTAAAGTACTCATATTCACACGTGAATCAGTGCAGCACAGGAAGGAGGAGCAGAGGCACAGCTCAGTGCACTGTTGGATACAGAAATGATGTGGCTTTGGGAAGGCTCCTGCAACAGGAAAGGAAATGCAGGAGCTCACCCTGCACATACAGTGCCTGGAAATCTAAAGCTCTTTATGAGCTATTTTTGTAAGATGACTGAGCAGGAAAGATGTGGCCCTGGAGCAACTGCCCTGCCCAATGCCTAGAGATGCACAGCCTGTGCTGTGTCCTCCTTGCACAGCCTTGGTTCTTGTTCCCAAAAGCCCCATAACTCAGGGGATGCACCCCAGCTCACCCCTCCATGGCTGGGGGGACCAGGCATCCCAGAGCCTCAGAGGCAGAGCCTTTGAATGATCAAAGTCACTGCCAGCAGTGCTTGGGGGCACTTGGTGTGTGATACTGATAATGGAGACAAACACGAGAGCAACTACAAAACTGTAAAACCTGCAATTCAACACAGCACACTGACAGCAAGGTGCAAGGTCTAGCTTGGAGAGGCCAGTGTAGAGTTACAAACGTCCAACAAATCTTGTTCTTAAAGCAGGGTGTATGTTATTTTTAAAAAGCAAACTAGATGAGAGATCTCAGCTCCATTAACTTGAAGAGGATTGGTCCAGTAAAGGACAGAGTGAGCAGTGCAGGGAGCAGCCTGCTGCCACTAAAGCTCCCACTCTGCAATAATCCAGTGAGAGCTCTCTTGAAGATGAAACACATCTTCAGCCCTTCTGGAAGATTAGTAGGCTGGAAAGCAATTACAGTCATAGCAGTCTTTTAATAACTTCATTAAAATCAAATTTGTATACATTTTTAGCTGTCTTTCCTCCTTTTTTTAAAAAAATTGTAGTTTAACAGTATTGCTACTGATACTGGTGTGCTGACAAATACATTAAAAAATATATTGGAACAAAACTGAAAAAAATCTAAATGTCAAGACAGAAACTCCCAGTGTTCTTTTCTTAACAATTCCTCCAGGAGCTTTGCTTACCTGGTCACTTCTTATTGTTTCCTAGGGGAAGAATGGACTCATCTTCTGGAAGAAGTAACCTTTACCTCCTGCAGCACCAAGAGCCTGTGGCTCACAAGTTCCTGTTTCTTTTTTATTTTTTTTTTGTGTTCCTGGCTTTGAGGAAGCTCCAATACTGGGCTTGAAGGTCCCCAAGGCTGTTCCAGCCACCTAAATTAAACCACATTTCTTACCTGTGTATCAGAACTCTCTGAATGGGTTAAAAAAAGTAGTTTATCAGGCTCTCTTTTCCTACACCAAACTCTTCCAAAGGCAGTGATGCCTCTGAAACTGCATATTGTTTACTTCAGCTCAAGATGTGATCTGTGTTTTTCTAAAGATTCAGCGTGTTTTTCAACTCAGCAGTCAATCTGCCCATTGTAGACTATGGCTGTGGGTGGTGGGGAAGACACAGAGCCACCTTCACGCTTCAAAACACTTCCATTGCAGATACAGCCATTAAATTGACAAATTGTTTGGCTAAGGCTGAAACCTGATGTACTCTTGTTACAGTCTGCTGGCAATTTTCCCCGAATTTTAAATAAAGGTGTTTTGTGTTTCCATAGCAACTCGAGCTCCTTTCCCGAGATGTCTGATGCACTGCTAGTATTACACAACCTATTGTATTAGCAAGGAGTGAAGAGAGCTGCTGAAAAGCTGACTGAATCTAAAGGATTATGAAATTACAGCCACCAAGTGGGGGCTGGGAGGGAGAGGGAAAACACAGCAGCTCTTGGCCATGTACGTGCTACTGGGGAGTGTAGACAGAGAGCCATGGAATTGTAGAATGGTCTGGGTTGGAAGGGACCTTAGGGATTCTCCTAGTTCCAATGCCTCTGCCATGGACAGGGACACATTCCACTACCCCAGGCTGCTCAGAGCTCCATCCAACCTGGCCTTGAACACTGCCACGGATGGAGCATCCACAGCTTCTCTGAGCAACCTGTGCCAGTCTCTCAACTCCTTCACAGCAAAGAATTTCTTCCTAATATCTCGTCTAAACCTGCTCTCAGTGTGAAGCCATTCCCCTTGTCCTGTCACTACCTGCTCTGGTCGAGAGTCCCTCTCCACTTTTCGTGTTGGTTCCCTTCTGGTACAGGAATGGGTGCAAGAAGGCGTGGGAAGGAGGAGAAGGAATGGAGTCCTGAGTCACGGTGCCTGCTGCTCCCCGTGAAGGTGCCGGAGGAGCTGAGCCGAGCCCCAGCTGTTTCCCAGGCTGGGCTCAAGCCCTCATTCAGCAGCGGCTGCTGAGCCAGGGACAGGCTGGTTCCAGCCCTGGCAGCCTCAGCAGGCTGTGGGGTTCCTACACAAGCAGGGAACACTCAGAGATTGTTTAATCTGCCAGGTTTTAGGCTGGAAATGCTGCTTCTTTACAGACAAGCTGTGGATCTGCTGGTAGATAAGGTTAGCACTAAGAGATAAAAGAAACAATGGGATGGATTTGCCTTTATATTTTGCCTTTACAAACAAACTGTAGGTGTGCTGAAAAATGAAATTGGATATCGGAAGATGAAAGAAGCAACGGGGGAAATCTGTGAATTCTATAAGAATTAAAAACCAAAAGGAAGGGTTATACATTGGAGGGGAGTCCCAGGTGTCCGGGAAGTCTGTGCCTATCAAGTACCTCAGCCAATGGGGAAAGAGAGAGGGAAATGCGGCCGGGAAATCAGGATAAAAAGGGAGGCTGTGCCCTCCAAAAACCTGAGAGATCCCAGGGGAATGCCCCATGGCCTCTCCCTTTATTCGAGTAAAGCAAAAAGGACTCCCCTGTCTCCTTTTTGGACATAAATCTCTGGTGTTTGTGGATTTAATTTTCCTGACATGATTAAATACTAGAAAAAAAATTCTCACTTGTCAGGGTTGTCAGGCATTGCAATGGGTTGCTCTAGGGGAGGTGGTGGTGGAGTCACCTCCCCTAGAGACGTTCCAGGGGTTTCTGCAGCTGGCGATACGGTTCAGTGGTTACAGCGCCGCTGTGACTGGTTGGATGGACGATCTCGGAAGTCCCTTCCCAGGCCGGCGACTCCACCATCCCGGAATGTTTCCGTGGCGGAACCGTGGTGCGGCGCCGCCGTTCCCGCGCGGACGGCGCCAGGCGCGGGCGGCGCCCCACGTGAGGGGCGGCGGGCGGAAGTGATGGCGGCGGGGGCCCGGCGGCGGCGGTGAAGCGGCGCGGAGCGGCGGGGCCCGACATGGCGGCCCGCGGGGCGCGCCTCTGCTCGCTGCTGCTGCTGCTGGCCGCGCTGGCGGGGCTGGGCGCCCAGGCCAAGGTGAGCGGGGCGGGGGGCGCGGGGCGCGGTAGTACTCCCGGTACGGCCCGCCGCCCGCGCCGGGCGCTCGGTTCCCGCGGGTCGCTCCGAGGAGCAGGGCCCGGCGCCCCTTTAGCGCGTCCCCGCTGGTGCCGCTGTGCCGTGGGGACACCGTCACACCGAACTCCGAGTGGCGATGGGGCTGCTGCTGCCGGGGCTGGGTGGGGCTGAGCGCCGCTCTTGGCCCTGCCGGGCTTAATATTTGAGACTATTACCGCAGTACTCTGTGTTATAAAAGACAAACAAAGTCTCGATATTCAGCAAAATTTAGATTGGTTTATTTTATATAGACAGAGCAAGCAGCGCGCTGGGGAAAATGTGAGGGGTCACCGCCTCCTCCACGCTTCCACCGAACTTGGTTTGCAGCTCCCTTTTAATAGGATGGTTTTCCTTGTAGTAATCAATAATTGTTATTGTTTTGTTGTCGTAATTCTGGTAGGTAAGCAGCGGTGGTCAAATAAAGTTCCAAACTTCCGTGGGACAGCTCTCCGACAATTGGTCATGTAGCCATCTGGTCTTGGTAGATAAAAAACAGAAGTGGGAAGTCTGATCTTTAGCATATAGTTTGTGATTAATTGATTACACAAAGGCAGGAAATCTGATTCTGCAAAAACCCCCTTTTTTATCTTTTACAAACTGGTATACACAATATTTATAACAGGGAGATTTAAACAGAGTGGGTTTAATAATATATTTCCCTTTATCTACGTCCATGTTCTTTTTTAATTTTAGGTATTCTGGTTTATACAAACTCCATAACTTCTATGATTAACAGAAATCATTTATCAATTATCACATCTATAATCAGAGCAGTTTGAGTTTTGTCCAAATACATCTGAATTTTCTACTTTTGAGTGGTAGTCAGCGGTTTGAGCTCTCTGTGGCGGGAGCAGGAGCGGTTTGGTGTTGAGTGTGTAGTACCTGGGGTGTATTTACACTGCTCTGCTGAGACCCCCCTGTATGGCATTGGTTGTGGGGGTTCCTTCTGCCCCCCAGGTGCTCTAGAGGCACCAGACTCCTGGAGCTCTCAGGCTCTTACTTGTCAGGTTATCTTAAATAAGCAAAGCTGCTAATAATTAAAAGGTTATTTATTACAAAGCACATCAGTCTCAACAGGCAATAGCAAAAGCAGTAGTAATAAGTAAATGGCTAGCAGCCCTGGCAAAAGCCAATAGCTGAGAGCTGAATGGCTAAAAACCTGTGGCTAAAAGCAACAACTCTCCTAATACATAGTCTTATATAGCATTTTCCAACAAGCTAAGATGCAAACTCAGACCACTACTCTTTAACCTATTAGAATTGTAGTTTCTTAGCTCACCGGGTTACATATAACACCATGCATAGAATCTATCTTGTTCTATCTAAGCAATATTCTTACTGTAACTCTATTATGTCCAAGCACTGTCTACAACTGTGGGCTTGGAGCCTCTACTGAAGATGTCAGTATTTCTGCAACCTTCACTAGAATGCACTGCTACTGTGGTATTTGAGGCCTTTCACTTACTAAAAACACTGCAGCTCCTACTAAACCTTACTGACTTACTTCTACTTTATGTGTAGATGGCTTAATATATTTTAATCCATCCAAAGGCTTTAACTCAATCTCTGCACCTTGATTCCTCCTTGAGGGATTCAGAGAATCCCCTGACTCACTGACTCCAACACCCCTGCAGTGCAGAACCCCCCCAGCTCTGGTTCCCCAGCACAGGAGGGACACGGAGCTGTTGGAGCCACTCCAGAGGACTGGAGCACCTATCCTGTGAGGAGAGGCTGAGGGAATGGTGACTGTTTAGTCTGGAGAAGAGGAGGCTCTGGGATGACCTAATTACTCTTACCTGAAATCCTCTCAGTACATGAAGTCTGTAAGAGAGATGGAGGAGAAATCACATGTAATCACATGGGCATGGAGTATCAGGACAAAGTTTTACACTGAAAAAGGGTGGGTTTAGATTGGATATCAAGGAGAAAGTCTCTGTGAGGGTGGTGAGGCACTGGCACAGGTTGCCCAGAGCAGCTGTGGATGCCCTGACCCTGGCAGTGTTCCAGGCCAGCTTGCATGGGGCTTTTAGCACCCTGGTCTAGTGGAAGGTGTCCCTGCCTGTGGCACTGGAGTTGGAACTGGGTCCCTTCCAACCCGTTTCTATGATTCTGTGCTAGTGCAGTCACCATTTTCCAGCTGACCCGTGCCCAGTCAGTTACTGTGACTTTGCTGTTCAGTGTAAAAGTTCATTTCCAAAAGTTGTTCACACATTCTTTTGTAATGCCGCTAGAAATTGCCTTGAACTTTGTTTATCCTTTTTCTCTTATTATTTGCTAAAATAAGCTTAGTAGTCTTCCATTCCTTTTAAGCTCATCATTGTATCTGTTAAGCAGCTGTCCCCATAAGCTGAATAGTTGAGTAATCATCATCAGCAATTTCTGCATATGTGGTTTTTCTTAGAAAGAGGAACGAGCTCAAACTCCATTTTTTACCCTCAATAATGTGTTTCTCTCTCAAATAGTAGTGTTACTTGACAAATTGCTCTACTTGCTTAGTAATTCTGAAGGGTTGTTCTTAAACTTGTAGGAAGTCCTGAGTAAGACTTGCAAGTAATTTATGTTCAAAGATACTTGCAAGTAATTTGTGTTAAATATTTCAAGTCTTATGTGAAGAGTGCTTTCTGTACCCCTAATAATATAAACAATGTAACTAATATAAATAATATGAATAATATAAATAATATGAATGATATAACAAATTATGATAATTTGAACTAAACATGTTGTTTACTTCACTTTTAGAATTCTGAGGATGTCCGGTGTAAATGCATCTGCCCTCCTTACAAGGACCATTCAGGCCATATTTACAACAAAAATGTTTCACAGAAAGACTGGTGAGTGTGTGTGGCACATACAAAATGATAATAAATCTGAATAGTTAAAGACTTGTTCTTTAATGATTGCATGTGACTCTTCTGTGGTGGTGCCAGGACAAAGCAGAGCATTTCCATAACTTACTGGTTCTTTTGTTTCAAAAGTACTCCAGAATTCAGCTCTAGCAAGGGACAGGACTTAAGCCCTGTAGTTTTTGCCCTGTTTTCATTTGCTTGCTTGCATATAAATGTTTGTTTAGACTTGTGAGTAGAAGAAGGAATTTGGAATCCAGTGATTTGGAATGGTGTAAAGGCCAGGGAGTATAAAGCTGGAACTGGGACTTGGGAGTATTGTCTTTGCTTGTTCTACTCTTGAAAACCATCCCATCATTTAGGAACTTTCTTTCTGGAGTTTTGTGAGGTTCTAGTAGATTTTGCACTTTCTAGCAACTTGGAGAAGTAAAAATGCTGATATTAATATTTCTTATATTCTCAGTAACAGACTTCCTACTGTACTTAACCAACATACAAGATTTCTACACTTGGGCAGTGTATTGCTACAAGCTTTTCAGTCATAGGACCAGCAATTGCACAGGTTGTACCTGGCATATATTTTGATTTTTGTAGCTTGAATGCTGCATTCTTCCACAGAGGAGAATGAAGTTCTGCTTTCACTTAAATGAGAAAGATAAATTCTTTGCTGCTGTCACTTCAGGCCTTTTGTTTCACTGCCTGCTGCTGGCTGTGCCCACACTGAGGTAACCAGGAGAATGGTGAAAGAGGATTCTGGTTCTGTCAGTGCTCTGCAGGGACCCTGGGGATCTGAACTCTGAATAACAACCTGAGTCAGCAGAAAGACCAACATTATGTAACTTCTTGTTGGGAGCAGTTGTCTCATGGCAGCTGGATTTTAATGCTGTGCTACAGAGTGCCTGTAATATTGTTAACCACACTTTTCCACGGGGGACTGACTTACATTTAATAATCTTTTAAGTCAAATGCTTTTGCTGAAAGCTGAATGCTCTTTATTCACTGTCTTGCTGCTTAGAGAAACAGCCCATCTGACTTCCTTTTTTTCCCCAATGTCTGTACCTTGTGATGACAAGAAAAAGAAATTCAGTTCATGAATGTCAAAGAGAGGCTAATCTCTCCCTTCAGAGAGTGAAAGGATGGAATAAGGCTCTTTTGGGTATGGAGAAGAAAGAAGTGGAATTAGCTAAAATTTACTTTTATCCACAATGTCAGTGTCAAGTGATGAATTTGTGCTGGGTTAATATCCTTGTTCTGCTAACAGCTTTAGTATTTTCACTGGGAAATGAAGACATTGTATTGAGTTAGAAAGATCTTAAAACTTGTTTAGCAGCTTGTCTGTATCTGAAATTTCTCGTTTAAGTGACATAACTGTGGCAGAGCGATTCATTTGCACCTGTGGTTTAGAACAACTGAACTTAAGTGAGCTGAGCTTCTCAGCTCCTGCAGCAGAGTGGAACAGCCCAGCTAAAGCCAGCTCAAAACTGACTGGGCAGTTTCTGTGTTTCCTCAGTGATTGTCTCCATGTGGTGGAGCCTATGCCTGTCCCTGGACCTGATGTAGAAGCTTATTGTTTACGATGTGAGTGCAAATATGAGGAGAGAAGCTCAGTCACAATCAAGGTAAGCAGTGTAATTCTGTTGGCATATATTAAAGACTTCAACTGTGTAGTAAATATGTCTATTGTCTTTTAGAGAGATGCTATTTTTAAAGGGAAAACTGTTCTAAGGCAGCCTAAAATGTATCTTTTTTTGTAGTAGTTGTTCACAATCTTGAGCAGTAAAATAGCATCAAGCTTTAGCTAAGAAGCTTTTTCAGACTTTTCACCTTGCTAAAATTCTGAATGTTCTAAGACATTTTGTCAGGCTTTGGGCTTTGTTTTCCTTATTATTTCAAAAGGCCTCTCATTATACAGCTGCCTTTCTTTCTTGCTATAAATTTTCTTTATCCATATTTGTTCTAACAGATGTTTTCTGTGCTGTTCACATTCTTGTCCTGTTGAAGCCATTGAGGCCTGGACTGCTGTGAATAGTCTGCAGCATGTCTTTCAGTTTGAGCAACACAAACTACTTTGTTTTGGGCTTTAGAAGTTTAGTGTTTTGTTTTGCCTTCCCTTTTTACTTGGTGACTGAATGCAGGTCTGTGCTGGACAATGGGTGATGTCCCAGATTTGTCACCTATTTAATGGCCAGGCCTAACAGTTGTCTTGGTGGAAGTGAGAGTTATAACACTGAATTGTTTTAAGAGGTATAGCCTAAGATTCTTTGCAAGGTCTCACTGTTTCGAGCTGCCATAAATCCTTTTAATGCCATGTTTAGTTTTCCTTTCTTTCTGGGTTTTAAATAATCTGGTGGCACTACCAAAGATCAAATTTCACCTGTACTCATCTTTTGGTCCTTGCTGCCTGTTGCGAGGCTAGGGGGGGAATGTCACAATGTCATAAACTGTGCTTGCATTATGTAGGTGACAATCATCATATACCTGTCCATTTTGGGCCTCCTTCTTCTGTACATGGTTTACCTTACCCTGGTGGAACCTATCCTGAAGAGGCGCCTCCTTGGACATTCGCAGCTCATACAAAGTGATGAAGACATTGGGGTGAGTTCACCAGTCTTTGTGCACTTGGTTAGCATGAAGATTGGGATGGTTGGTTGATAAATAATGATTTGGGGTGAGCAGCTTTTTTTGCCAGGCAGTGTAAATGCTTTTCCTGCTGGGAGAGGAAAAGAAAGCTGTGTGATGACTTCTGTGAAGCCACTGTTTCATTTTTCACTGGGCTGGAAAGTAGTAAGGTGAGAACTGCTTCAGTTATACCAGCTCCAGGCACAGATTGCTTTCACAGAGAAGAAAAACTGTAGGAGTGGAGGTAAGAATATACAGGAGTACAACTTTTTTTAATAGTTAATGATCCAGTCTTGCCAGTGATCATGTTTATGGGAAGCGCTCACTGCTAAGAATGCTCTCTACAAAAATAAGGTATAGGGGTTGCATCTTCAGTTTGAATTTCTTGATGCTAAAACTTCAAGAAGAAATTGCTATAATGAAGCAGCCAGAAATCAGAATGTGACAGTATATTCCAACAGGTCAGAAGAGCTTTTTTTGGGAGAAGAAGGGGAGTAGTCCAGTAGTGACATGGTTTCCTGTCATTGCTGACCTTTCCAATTTCTAGCACTGGGTCACCGTCCCATACTTTTGGTGTGAAATTAAGGTACATAAAGCATAGCTGAGAAAAACTATTATCTAGGAAAATGCTTATTTTTGAATACTTAATTATCCCCTTAGTAAACAGAGACACCTTTTTAAGTGAAGATGCCTGATGATTATTCCACTGTTTCTGCACTTCCCTATGTATTACATGTAGACATGTTTCAACTATCTTTGTATTGACAACATAAAATTTTCCCAGTCACCTCTAAGTTAGGTTGAAAGTTTGTTGGTTATTTTTTTTTGTTGTTGTTTTGAACAGAAGTATTTGAATTACTTTTCCTCTGTGTGTATTCTTATAGCAAGTTGGGCAGCTCCTATTTGAATTAAGTGAGCTTGTGCTGTATGCTATATCTCAGATAAATTTATAGCTTAGGTAAATTATCTTAATGCCTCCAAATGTGAGTTAGTCTTTTGATTGTAGGTGGAAGAAGTGAAATAAGTCCCATGGCAGAGTTCAGGTTAACTGTGGAATGAATTTACCTCAAAGTCTGGATTCATCTTAACCATCTTAATGTTATGTTTTGCTGTCGCTGTTCTATGAGCATAATTTAAGGTCCCTTATGAATTATCCCTGTTCTTGCCTTCCCTCTTGCAAGTTCTTGAGATATTCTTGTCACACTTCAAGAGTGCCATGTCTGTGGGTTTTGTGGCTGAATTTCAAGGCAGTGTGTTCACTCTTTCTTGTTGCCCATTGGTGATAGTGGCAACTGATGAATGTAAGCCACTTCCTTAATCCTCTTTCCTCTGAAATTCTTTTTTCCCCTTATTGTCTACATAGAAATGGACAGTATTTAGTGTTGGAGCTGAGAATCTTGTTAGGAAGGCCAGTACCATCTAGACTGCTCTGTTCTCCCACCGTGTGTTTTACAGTAGCAAACCATGTGTTGCTATTATGATTTTTTTCCCCTTGTGAATGAAGTGACCTGTCTCCTGTTAAATGCCCATTCTAGGTGTATCCAATTGTATAACTATTTATGGTGGGATGGTAGCTCTTTTGATCAGGGATTGTCTGTTGTTCTCTGTGAGCATATTTATTTTTTAAATGCTCATTGTGGCTTTGGGACTTACAGCAGTTATTTCAACAGTTATGATTTATGATAGTCTGTGTACAGCTGACAGTTATCATTAAGTTGCTCTGCACAGTCATATCACTAATAAAGTATCCGTAAAATGTCTTCAAAAGTGTTCTGGAAAAAAAGAATGTGAAGTGTAGGGATACAAAAAGACAATTATTTAATATAGGACATAATTATGTTATTTTTCATTATGCATTGTATGTTTGATGCTTGCTAGTGTAGCTTTAGCAGCATGACTTTGTCCAAACAGTTTAATAGCCAAATAAGAAGTTCAGTTCCAACTCTTAGTGTTTATAACTTGGCTGTATTTGCTAGCAGAAAATAAATCCTTGCAGGTACTATTGGAAAACAGGGGGTAAATATTAAACAACCTTTGTCACTTTAACAGCTGTATTGACACTGTGCTTTCAGACAGCTCAGCACAATAGGCTTAGTTTAGTAAACACCAGAGTGTGTTGGTTTGATATAGAAGCTGTGTGTGAACATCCTGAACTGCCTGGCAGGAGATGGCCGGGAGCTGGCAGAGAGCTGACCCTAATTCAGTTGTGGAGTGATGGGGGTGCCTGGGTCTGCTCTGGGCTGCAAAAGGATGCAAGACTGATCTGATCCTGCAGCTCACCATGTGTCTCTGCAGCAGGTAATTGACAGTACAATGGAGTGTGGTGTGTTTGGGAAATCTGTGGAAGCTCCTGTGAACGAGAAATTGAAGTACAGTTCCAACAATTCAAAGACTTGCTTGGTCATTGTTATGTTGGAACCTTGAAAAAAGCCAAAACCACACCAGCCTAACAACACAGGAGCCTTGCAGCTGGAGCTCTGAGGTGTGACCGTGGGTTTTTGCCCCTGCAGGACCACCAGCCCTTCGCCAACGCCCACGACGTGCTGGCGCGCTCGCGGAGCCGCGCCAACGTGCTGAACAAGGTGGAGTACGCCCAGCAGCGCTGGAAGCTCCAGGTGCAGGAGCAGCGCAAGTCCGTCTTCGACCGGCACGTCGTGCTGAGCTGAGCGGAGCGGCTCGGGGAGCTCCAGCCTGTGGACTAGGGCAAAGAGCTGACACAAGTCTTCCTAATCCTGCCAATTCAGAAGTTTTCTTGAATGATTTGTTATTGATTTAAAAAAAACCCCACAAATTAAAGAAGGATTTGGACTTTGAAGGAATGTACTGGAGTGGAAGCAGTTTAAACAGATTAGTTAACCAAAAGCTTAAATCTTTACGTTTTCAAATGGCTTTTACTAACAAAACTGAAAAGGAAACAAACCCTAAGATATCTTGGGTTGCCACTGTGGTACATTACTTACAGTTGTGACTTTATGGTGGTTTTTAACTATATATTTCTCTCTACTATTTATGTGGTTAAAAAGTACCTGGGAACACAGTAATTACTTACAACTCACTAATCACTTTATGTAAAGTCCTTTTGTAAATATACTTGGATTTTCTGCTGATTGATGCTAGGTACTGGAAATCAAAGTCTTGCAGTATAGTTTTGGCCTCAGAGAATGAAACCCTGCTGGCTGTGTTCATCATTTGGTTTCTTGCACTCCTTCTTTCAAGATGCTTGTATGGCAAGTGATGTCTGCAGACTTAAGGCAAAACATAAGTGGACACTGACTCCTGGAGCTGCATATTTCAAGTACTGTGATGTAGATAAATTCAAAAGCAGTGCACATTCAAGACAGTGTTGACATTTTGTTCTATTTTGCTTTAATAGCTTAATATATTGTAGTTGTATGATAGCTCTTAAAATTTTTTCCCTTTCTTTTCATGGGTAAAGTCTCAGGAGTTAGTATATGATTAAATATTTATTATAAAAATCTTCCTGCATTTGTCTGGTGTAAGGCACATACTTTCTCTAGCACCTGTCATCTTGGAAGTTAGTTGTATTTTTTTATCTGTGGCTCTGTACTCATCTCTCTTCAGAGGTTATACAGTTGCTAGATGACTAACTTTCATATATCCCCTTTGGAATGTAACAATTAAAGATAAAACTGATTTTTGAAAAATGGATCTGCATTATCAGTTTGTCATCATTTTTTCTCCCTCATTATGCTGCATGTAAATTCCATCTGTAAAAGTACTCCTCTGAAAATGCTTCAGAGTAGAGATATGCACTTGTTCGGTGATTAGGTGAAGAAAGGCTCATCAAATTGTTAATGGAAAGAAGTTTTTAATCCATGACTCAGACGTAGCTGTGCATGTGTAGTTGCATTGTGTGACAGTTTTCAGTTCTGAAGGAGGTGGTACATGGAAGAATACTCTTTCTGAGAGCAGTTTTGGCTTGTTTAATCCATGCACAGGGGAAGGACAGATACAGAGCTTGATTTTCATGTCAGTCCTGTAGACTTCCAAAACTGAGTTAACCTGGAGTCATTTAAAGCAGGTGGTGAATTGGTGGATTCACAGGATTCTTGCTTTAAATAAAAAAAAATTGCACAAAGGTTGACAGGTCAAGAAAAAGAAATTCAGGCTCAGGTTCAGTTTTTGTGCTCAACGTTGTTCCAGTGAGTGGGAAGTTGTTCAGCTGGTGCTGTTTAGTTACTGGTTATGACACTGGTGTACTTAAGGTCCACTAGAGAAAAAGAATGCAACCTGTTTGTGGCATGCATACCTTGATTGTTGAATATCTCCCTGTCTGCCAGTCCTGGGAGTTGTTCTACGTTGTGGCTGCCTTTCCTGCAAGGCCTGATCTTGGCGTGGGAAGGGGGATGTTGGATTCAGCATTGTGGCCCACATAGGGGCAGCAGGAGGTGAAGCTTTCTTTCCTTGATGGGGGACAGTCACAAGAAGCAGGACTGAATGTATGTACATCTTTTGCTAGTAAAAGTATTTCTGATCTTAGAGTGTCTTACAGTTTTAAGCTAAATTGGTTTGGTTATACTTTGATAGCTAGAAGGGCCAAACCATGAGATAGTCTTAAGTGTTAGTCCTGTAAAATGTGGGAATTTTGAGGATAGGTGTCCTGTTTTCTAGCACCTGTACCATTGGACAGCTATATACAGAGGTATTTAGCATCTATGTACATGTATACATTGCATCATGGATAACATACTGTTTCTCTTTCTAAGCAAAACAATGTTGCTGCTGTTGGCTCACTGTTTCCAAATCTTCTTATATATATTCACCTTTTATATGATGTTACACTGAACACTAAAAGAATTTCCCAAAATTACAGGTATAATGATTAAATGTAAAGTCATTAAGCTATGTGTCCTCACCTGTAGTGGAGACAAATCCATCACAAATTTCTAAATGGATGCTGTTTTTCTGTGTTTAAAATGAAGCTGTGGAAATTAGTTTGCTTATGCCTTGATGGTGAATGTTTACCTAAATTGTAGTAAATTGGTATATTTAGACATCAGAGTATAAAATACCAATAAATGAAAATACTGCTTTGTATTTTCATGACTATACTGTAGTAGTCTGCAACAGAAGACAAACAGGAAATGTACAAACCACATTCCTGATTACTTTTTCAGGTAATCTGGATGTGTTCAATAGCAGTTTCAAAATTTCTAGCCCTTAATGCCAAGTTTTGTTGCCATCATAGCTGTGGTGTGGGTGGAAAAGCCCAACCAGAAATGAGCAGATCTAACTGTAAGCTACTTTGCATGTTGTCAATTGACTATAAATTGCAGCAGTCATTGACTCAGTAGAACAAGCTACATAATTCAGGTAAGAGACTTGCATGTTACTGTATCTAGCCACAGATCTTCACTGAATATCAATGTTCTTGTAAATCACTTTTACCAGCCATTTACTAGCAGTGTTTTCATAGCTTTTTAATGAATCCTGTTTAATGTGATCTCTTATTTAATAAGGTGTAAGAAAAATGGAACATTA
This sequence comes from Luscinia megarhynchos, assembly GCA_034336665.1. Taxonomy (NCBI): domain Eukaryota; kingdom Metazoa; phylum Chordata; class Aves; order Passeriformes; family Muscicapidae; genus Luscinia; species Luscinia megarhynchos. The sequence goes on from CM067568.1 coordinate 10,843,428, forward strand.
ACTTATTTTTCTTTTCAATATCATTCAGATATTTTCAGGTATTCATCACTCGTATGACAGCAAGTCTTGTTTCCCTGGGTTTTACTTCTATCAGAAGATTGGTGAGTCTAAACAGGAAAATGTTCCTAACATTTGCATTTTGCACTTTGTGCAGGTGTTGAGGCAGCAGGTAACTTGTATTGTTACACAGCAGAAGTGTCAGATACTGCAAGTGTCTCTTGAGGGGTTATGTAGGTTTTGTTTTCTTGCTCTGGAGTGGTGTTGTGCCGTGATTTCTTCTTTGCTATGTAGCAGACTTTTCTTCCTCAGTGTTTTTAAGTTGTTAGCAAGAGGAAGTTTTTAGGCAATAACCCAACTTGTGTAAGTAGAAAAGGAAAAGTTGACTGTCTACTATTTTCAATTTATTCTCCTCTGAATTTTTTGCATGTATATTAATGTGAAATGGATGTGTGTTCATGCTTTTAGCCTACATACGAAGTACCTGTTTAAGATGCATGGGACTCCCACTCATGCCTAACAGCTACAATGAATTTTTCACTCACAGGATTTCTGTTGTGAAATCTACATGCATTAGAAAAAGAGAACTCTGCATTTTCATAGAATATGTTGTGAAAACAGGTCTGTACCAAGTAAATATTCTCTGTATAAATGTGGCAGGTGTGAAGTCATTAGAAAACATCACATTATCCTCACATCCTTGTGAAGGATTTGTGTTATGGAACTATGATTGGAACACTTGAAGCTTTGCCAGATTTCTGTGAGTGTGGAATCCAGCAGTTTCTGGTAAACTAATGTTCAGGTATGGTTTCCATTTTAGACCATGCAATAGAACCTAAATGCTTTAGACAGCAATGTATGGATGTACAAGTGGATGGTAAGAGCATTTTTGGATCAATTTTGTGGAGGCAAGTATTGGTTGCAATCTGTGAGGGTGGCTCACAGTGTTTCTTTAAAAATTAACTGGTTTTTTCAATGTATTTAAAGAAGCTGTTAGGTAACAGTAATTACATTCTCCACACTTTGGCTGATGTTTAGCTGTTTGAATAATGATATTGGGAAGGCACTATAATGCAGCTTTTTATAAACCACTGCAAGAGTATCTTTGTAATAAACATATGGGGGGAATTTGGGTAGTTACACCTGCTGTAATGCTGCTCTGAAGAGAGGGTGTGAGGGTAGGCCAGTCTGCCTGACAGGTTTCCAGCAGGGCCCCAACAACTGTGTGCCATCCCTTTTTGGTATTACTAGGACATGGGTTTTTCCTTTAATAAATTGTTTATTTCATAACCCTCTAGCAGTAGGATTGCTTTTAGTATTTCATATCTGTGTTTAATCTGCAGGTGGGTTGAGAAGAAGTGTGAGGACCCAAGGAGATGCTAGATGGAGTAGAAATTCTCTCTTCTCTCTAAACTTGTAAATCTTTGTATGAGGGGATGTAATACTTGACAGACGTGGAGTAAGATTGAGATCCATTCTCTGCACAAGTTTTCTATTTTGTTGAAATCATATATTTAATGCAACATCAAGTGAATAGGGAAAAATAATTTCTCTTTGAAGGCTCTTTAGTATGAATAGGGAATCTTTTACTGGAATTGTAAATTTAGTTCTTTTCAGGGAGGGGAAGAGAGTGGGGAGAATGCCTCAGATATTGGCCTGCTTTATTTGTTGTCTGTAGACATATAAATTTTGGTGGATTTGGAGCAAGCTAGACAAGCTAGAACCTATGTGGAAAACATATAGGTAGAGTCTCTTAATTTCTAAAACTGAGGTGAAAGGAGACTGCCTAGGAAAACTAGTGGCTTTATATTAATATCTGTTGTGTATTAATTTAATCAGTGTGACTGACTTGCACTTTCTTGTTCTTTGCAAATGGGATGTTGTCTTGTTCTACCTGATCTTCCAGCATCATTCTGAAATACCACAAATGCATTAAAAAAATCTCTTCTGGAAAATGTCAGCAAGGCCAAGTGTTGGTAAGTCCAGGTGAGTTTTTTATAGCGTTCAGTGTGACTGGTTGAAAGTATTCTGTAATTATGTGTTTGCAGGCTAAATGCAGAACCTGATGGATGGCAAAAGCTACTGTAACCTCATCTGTGCTGAGGCTCAGCACATACAGCTGGCAAGGCCTTTCTGTGCAGACCCCCTGGTCACGTTTCACGTGTACCCAGAAACACCAAACCAGGTCCCTTTGTCCGAAGATCTGCCATTCCTTCCTTTCCTGTCGGAGCATCTCATCACCGAGACCTTCTACTCTGAGCCCTGCCCCTTTCCCTACCAAATGCCCCATTCCAGTCTCCACAAGAGTGAGTACTCCTATGGGTCAGCTTTCATCAGGAAGAGGAATGAGAGGGAAAGGCAGCGTGTTAAGTGTGTCAACGAAGGCTACGCCAAGCTGAGGCACCACCTGCCCAAGGAATACCTGGAGAAACGGCTCAGCAAAGTGGGCACCCTCCGTGCTGCTATAAGATACATCAGGTACCTGCAGTCTGTGCTGTGCACCGACTCTGTGGTGGCAGGAAAAGGTGTCACGGAGCCAGACCAGGCACCCAAAGCCACTAGCAAACAAACCCAGCTCTTAAAGACGATCTGAAGTGTTCCAAAGTTATCCTGTCTGAGAATGTAGTAGCCGCTGTGTTAATGACGTGTGTGTTCCTGGCACTTCTTAGGAGCAGATCATGGCACACGTCAGTATCAGCCCACACAAGAGCTTTAATGTTGCAGATAGTAACTACACTTGGATATGAGAGAGACAACTGGGAAAATCTCAGCTGAATGACCTAAGTTAATTCATGAAAATCAGAACACATTTCTAAATCTGTCACCAAGCTAAAAATGTAACACCTATATGTGTGCAGTAACTGTATGTATCATCACAACCTGCATGCTTTAAAATAAAATCTTTCTACTTATGTGACTGAGATTCTTCTTGTTTTCTGTAATGAGTTTGCTCACACACGCACTTACTTAAAATATTCAGTCAAATTGCCAGTGTTTCTTTTAAAATGCCTGCTTAAAGGTTCCAAGGAGTGTTGTTAGATGCCAAAAGAAAGGATAATTCAGTTTAAAATGGAGAAAAATAGAGTAGGCTAGGAGCTCTCTGCAGCATAGTTACTGAACACAGGAAGAGCATAAAGTTTTGTGAATGCTGTTCCATCATTTTTTTGTTAGTGAATATTTTAATCACATTGAAAACTTTTGACAATGCATGATTTCTGCAGAAAATTTGATTCTTATACAGATGTCAGTGCCCTTAGAAATTACTAGGACTGCTTACATAATAAACAGTATAAAGAGAGCTGGCAAGGTTTTGGCCATTGGCATAAAAAAAATCCTGCAAATTTTTTTGGACTTTGGCTGATAATAGTTGAGGTATGGAGTGGTCTTGCCCAATATCCCTGTCTGTTCCTTTGTGCTGCTGATGGTTTCAGTTAAGTGTTATAAAATAGAACTGTGTGAAGATGATGAAGAGAGTTTAGCTCATAACCGATCAAGTGTCTTAACATTTCCTCTGTGTAAGGGAATCATTGATATTAAATAATTCTGCTGACAGAATGAGAGCATGTAGAAAATGTACAAAAAATGGTTACAGACTTCCCAAGTGATGTATCCTCCCTAACTGCAGTCCTCCCACCCTATAACATTGTTTTTATGGCAGTGAATTGAAACATAATTCTATGAAACTTGAAAAAAGGCAATTAAGTGTTCCAAGCACCTTATTCCCCCCCCCCAACAAATCACATACAAAACCAACCAACCAAAAAAATCAACAACTGTCAAGACTTTGTCCTTTAAGGAGGATGTGAAAATTAGGGATCTCAGCAGAGATTAACAGGTAGATTTCTGCATTTATAATATGACATTTTTGATAGGTACTTTGTAAGAGAGGGATAGAATTCATTAATCCTTCCCTCTTACTGTGAAAGGAGAAAGTTGTAAAGTGATTTGACCTTGGTTTGTGTCAGCTTCAGCCTTTCTGTGCACATTTCAAACCTATTTATTTGTCACACCCTGTGGTGGTAAGCTTTTTAAAATTTTCCTGAATCTGATCTGTAACTTTGATGCTGTTTTTTGCCCTGCAATCGTAGGCAGAAGCCTAGGGGCCTCTGAGCTCTCTTGAAATGCCTTCCCTGCCCTTGCAGTCCTGCAGGGGAGTAGATCCATGGGGAGTTGAAAATTGAGCAAATGTGTGGCAGTCAAATGAAGTCCTCTCTGAAGTCACGTTCTACTGGGTTTTAACTAGTAAGGTCAGGATGTCCAATCCTGGCAGTATCAGCTGTGGCAACCTCCATAGCAACTGAGAAACACTGGCAGCAGAAGGCTCCCTGTGTCCAACTGGCAAAAGGGTGAGATTTCTGCATTCAGACAAAATCCAAATTGACTGGGTCTATTGTTACCAATAGCTGGTGAGTCTAAAATACTGCTGTACCAAAGTTCTTGGAGTTATATAGAAAAAGCAGCATAATTGCCTTTGTCAGTGCACTGTTTTGTGTAGAAACAGGGGTCCCTACTCTGAGCTGAATGGTGTTAAAATGTGCTTCAATGTAGAAGTGATAATTGCCTTTCTTTGCAAAGGATTACTGATTCCATCTTGTTTTGGTTTATAACAGGAGTTTGTGCAGTCGTGAAATAAGTGGATATATTGTGCTGATTTTCTGACTTAAATATGAATTTTGCAGCAGTTAATCTACTCTTGTTGCTGGATTTGCTGTGCTAGTTTTCTGAAATTATGCATCTATCTGGGAGTCTCCATAAAAAAGGCTTCCAGGTCATATATCTTAGATAAGAGACGAAATATCTAAACATGAGTGCTTAAACCGCATTTTGTAAAATAAATTAGGCACTTAAATTTTATAGATTGTTGAATTTCCCTGCAAATCTTATCCTAAGTGTTTCTAAGCAATATTTAAAAAGAAAAGAAATTAATGGAAGCTTGTCTACTACATCTTTTGAAATTACCAGAGATAGCATCACATCATTGATCTTACTGTGACAGCCTCTGAATAGTTTTAACTTGTCACATCTCATTCTTTCTCGTTGCAAGCCATAATCCTACTGTTAATAAAACATGACAGGACAGCTGAAAGATCAAAATATTTCCTCTTAATGCATCACTATAAATAAATAACAGGGAAATGTAATCTAACATCAAGTTCAAAACCTGTCACGTTTACTCAGCTTGTCAACTTCAGCTGTAATTTCTGTCTCAGCTTGTAACACAGGGAAGGTTTGGCTGAGTCTGTGTACAAGAAAGCTTTAAAGGAAGAATGTAGATAGAAGAAAAGAGAGCTGGGTGCTACAGAGGGAAATTGAAAGTTATTATTTTCATGGGGATTTTCACAGCATTTATAGTTTCCTTGGGTGTTTCTGCCCTTTTTCCAGTTTAGGACTTGGGTGAAGATCACTGAAGTCAGTGATGTGGGCTCATCTGGCCAAATGCTACTTTGAATATTTTGAATTCAGTGTTTTTAAACAAAAATAAGCAATTAATCAAAATGTCTAGGTTCTTGAGGTGCACTGGAGTTGCTTGTGTTAGAAATGCCAGTACATTGTCTCTTTTCTTCCAACAGATCACAGCTGAGTCCTGCAGGCAGCAGCTTTTCCAAGTATGGCTCATTTGGAAGGGTCCCTGCCCAGGGGTCACAGGTATTGCAGCGTGAGGCCAGCTTTGGACAAGTTTTCATGTTCCATGGTTAACCCCTGCTGCAGGAGCTCTTGTGTTCTATATCCTGCCTGGATCATTGAGCCCCTCACCCCCCAGAGGTAAAATAAAGTTCCTGTTTAAGTCTGGGATTTGTTTTTTTCCATTATATCTAATAGGATAAACCAGGCTGGTGTGTCAGATTAATAAATTAGCGTCTTGAACATTGTTTGAGCTTTCCCACCCCTGCACTGGCAGTTTTTTAGCTGTACTAACTGAAGTTATTTGCTACCTTGGAGATTATGAAGAGCAAAGCCTGAGTAAGCCTCCTATCAAAGAAACATTCCTTTAATATTATTGGTATAAATAATACCATCTTGCATTAGCAGTCATCTTCCATGAAATGTTTCTAATGCTTTGTGACAGGGTATTATTTTCCCAGTTTTGAACTAGAACCTGTCATCAGCCAGCAGCTTTGTTGTTTACTTCTCTGCTTTGCTGTTCCCTGAATGCTCCAGGGTAAACCATCAGCTCCAGCACTCCAGAGTGCACCTACACTGTGCTCTGTGCTGAAGATGGATCTTTACTCCTGATCCAAAGGGTTGCATTGTCTTGCCAGGTAAACAGCAAAGGGGCTGGTCCAAGTCATGCTGGCCCAGCATGACTTCCTGTAAACCCCAAAGCAAAGAAAGCTGAGTAAAAGTAGGCACTGATGTGTATTTCCCAAGATCAAGGAATTATCCCAGAACAAGCAAGTGTTCTGTTTCTTCCCACAGTATTTGGCTTGGGGGAGTGCTACAAAATGAGGTGCAGTGTTCCAGTTCTTAAATTATACAAGATTATTTTTTTCATGACCTGCAGAATCTATTTCTTGCAGGGCTGACCCATTTTCTTTTCTTCTAGGTGCCAGTGGATCAGCCACTGCCTTCCCTCCCCTGGCCCAGCACGGAAGAGACTGGGGGAGTCAGGGGGCACAGACAGCAACGTGCCTGTGCTGGCTAGAGAGGAACAAGATGGATTTTATTACCCTGGTACAGTAAAAGAGGAGATAGAGGTGAGTGATGGTTGCTGTGTGGTAGCTGGGGGGATATCCTCAAATGGGAGCAATCCTCACATACCATCTAAGTTCAGTGTAGCAGTTTTTGGTGCAGCTGATGACATTAGAGAGCAGATCACCAGGACAGCAGGTGCTTGAGCAGCCTTGTGCTGCTGTGGGCACTGAGCCAGGCTCAGCCAGCCTGAGTGCTGCTGCCAGCAGTGTAGGGGCTGCTGTTGTGTGTAGACACATCAACAGCACTGGAAAAGGGTTTGTGTTTTATGTACACATGTCCAGCCACAGACCAAGGGCTCAGGGTCTTTCCAGAAAGGTTAGTGAAAGCTTTAATTCATTGGTTTGTTAGCACTTCAAACTTAACACAAAAAAGAGCCTGTTCTTTCTCAAGAACAAGGAAGTACCTCATCTCATTGTTGATGGAAAGCCTCTTGACAGGCCTTAATATAAAAGAAAATAAAAACTCCCAACACTCTCAAGAAGCAGAGCAAGGACTTGGGCATGACTGAAGAACAGTCTGAATGCCTTCAGTGTCCCTTGCTCTTTGGCACACCCAGCATGGTTTGTGAAATAACACTTGTCTATAGCTTTTTCTCTTGGGAAAGAAAATACAGATTCTGGTGGCAATGAATCTGAACATATGCTTCACTCATCTTGCTTTCAGGTGAGCCTCACAGAGGTTTTTTGGGCTGTCTCAATCCTGAACTATCACAACACACTCTAGCTGCTGTTCAGGCTTGTTTTGCCTCTAGGCACAGGATGGCTCCTGTAAAAGTTGCATTACCTGGCACATTATGGACTGTTTTTCAATGGAATTCTTATTTTTTTCCTGGTAACAGAGTGAAAGAGGGATGTTCCTGGTAGAGTTTGCCAAACCATTTGTGTCATGTGGAAGGCATCCAGTGCGTGTGCAAAAAACAGCAAAGGATGACATCTTGGAGTATGTGAATGGGATGAAGCACTCCTTGCTCCCAGGAGACAGAGTGCTGGCACCCTGGGAGCCAGATGGGGCCAGGTATGGCCCAGGAACCGTCCTCAGAGGCATAGAGACGAGGGATCCCTTACGAGGTAAGAAAAGTGCTGCTCTCTTCCTCCTCTTCTTGTCCTGGCACACCAGTGAGGCTGTCAGGATGAACTCTTGAAAGGTGCTGCTGCCAGAGAAATAACAGCACAGACTACAGCTTAGTGTTGCTCCAAGCTTGCAGGAGCTAATGGATATCTGTGTGTAACCTCACCAGTGTGACCCTAAGGAAGTTGTGACCCATAAAAATGTCACATCTGTGTCCATGGGTGTAGCTGGGACAAGGCTGTGTCTGCCATGTGCAGGACTGCGGCCATTTCATGACAGATAAAAATGAGACAACTTCCAGGAAGCATTCATCTGAGCTTAAATGCTCATATTTGTACCAAATGGTACATCTGGGGGTGATTTTGTCACCCAGACGTAGGAGATTTCAACAGCTCATTAGTTTTTCCTGTGTCTGACAGTCAAGCTCCACTGACTTTCCAAAATACTGTTCGCAGAGCAGTACTGCTAACTTTGGCAGCAACAACAAAAATTACTGTCATCATTTTCTTGTTCATCTGATGACAAACTGGGAGAAAAATGCTGCCAGAAGAAAAGCTCTTGTTTTAGTGATGGTGCCCAGGCTGCCCACTCACCTCTGTGACACTGTGGTGAGGTGTTAGAGAAGGGCAAGGGTTGTTCCTGCCTCTTGACAGGAGTAGAAGGTGCAGAAAGCTGCAAAGCCTGATCTGTCTGTGTGCACTGCCCAGGCAGGCCAGCTGCTTAAGGCTGCTTACTTTTTCTCTTAACAGCCTCAGAGGATGAAGAAATTATGGTCCAGTTCTGGAATGACAAGCAAGTGAAGCTGCCCTGTGGTGTGGCTCTGTGGATCCCTCCTAGCCTGTGGGAGAGGATTGTGGAGATGATCCACATACCCTTCACCAGCAGGGTGAAGCACAGCCCAAGCCAGGACACTGACTCTTATATTTTTCCCTGCAGTCCTAAGGCAGCCCTGATTCCTGTTTGTGCTGGGTGTAGCCTTGCCAAGCACTGCTTGCTCTGCTATCCCTGCTGGCCACATTTCTACCACTGCTGTGCTGGTGCTGTCTGCTCTTCATCGGTCTGGGGAAGGTGCATCTGCTGCTGCCATGCCCGTGCTGGTGCCTGGTGGCCTCTTCCCTCCAGGCCTCTAGTCTTTCAGGACAAAGCTGAAGAGGCAGAGTCCAGCAGCAAGCTCTCTCCAGGCCTTCTAGAACTGAAAGGCACAGAACAAGCAGAAGCTGCAGCTGTGGCAACATCCTCTCCCTCTTCTGATTCAGGGTGGGACCCGAAGCCATCCCCCACTGAGAGTACTGTGGGGGACAGTGCTGTTAACACAGGCTCCAACTGTCTTGAAAAGCCCAGGCTAAAGAATTCTGCAAGACCTGAGGGGAAACACTGGGAAAGAAGGAAGCACAAGTCCCTTTCCAGTAATTCAGGTACCTTCAAACAACCCCATAGGGAAGCAGATGTCAGAGGGAACAAAAGCAAAACTCTTCTGGGCCAGGGCAGGGCAGTCATTTTGCTTGCAGGTTATTGATATTAATACTGTACATTTGCATATCAGACTCTGATACAATTCTTCTCCCTCCCCAATGTTTCTGCTGCCTCATCTGGCTCTTCTTTTGGCCATGTATCCCGTGGAAAACTACAGAACAATTAATTTCATTTGGAAGCACAGCTATTCCTCTCTGTTTCCTGTAATTTTCCTATGCCTTTTAAGATACTAACATATTGATTAACCTCCATAGCTCATCCATTCAGAATAACCTGGAGGAATTCCTTCAGGCTTAAAGTGCATTTTTCTCTCCTCTGAACTAAATGTTTCTCCATTTCAGTTCTGGTTTCACTCTTAGATACAATTTTACTGCTTCCCAGGACCTGGAAGTTGTAGCAGCACATGTACAAAGGGCCAGCAGGAACCCAAAGCCATCTCCACTGGGGACATGTCCAGTGTGGCCCCAACTCAGCAGAGTGCAGTGTTTGAAAACATCAGGCAGACTCCCAGAGGGCAACTCACACTGAGAGAAATCCGAAGAGACCAAGATTTCAAGCCATCATTGAGGGTAAGGTAATCTGTATTAATGCTGTAGTTATGTAAGCAGGAGGTTTGTTTGATTGGAAAAAATATTGTTGTAAATGGTTTGGAACCTGCCAAGAACTCTACTGCTTCCTAAGGCAATCCACCAGTTTTGTGATAGGTAGGAAAGTTCTCCACTGATGAAAACAAAACAAAAATCCCCAAGCCTTAAGGAAGGGCTGGAGCTACTTGGCAATATGGAAACAATTGTCAGTAGCCATGTGAGCATTAAATAATGCAGATTTCAGTTCAGAAACCTGCCAAATGCCCATTGACATCTACCCAATGAAGTCCTGTGTTAAATCCATGGAAAGGTGCTGAGCTCTGCCAATCAAATTGTGATAGTCACAATCTCTGCCTCTGAGAGATAAAAGCAGATTCTTTGGTGAACAGTCTTTGCTGAGTTTTTTCTCTTCTGCACTAGAGGCAACCAGTTTAAACAGCAGATTCCTGCTGGGAAGCTGGGGGATAGAGAGTAAGCAAACTGTGTCACAGCTGGAAACAACACCACTACCTTGGTGTTTGGGTCTGGTTTCCCTCGTGCTTTAGGAAAACTTGAAAAAAAACATCAGAACATGAATGCTAAAAAAAGCAAACACAGAAATGAGGAAGAAAATAACTTACAGGAAGAAGGGGAATATGAAAGAGAATATCAGGATCATCAGAAACAGTGCTCTGCACAGGGGCATCAGGGTACAATTAATAAATTATATACCGGAAATCAAATATTAGTGTCTCTGTACCTTTGTGCTCTTGCTCCTGTGAGCTGACTGCAAAGTAAAACTTGGAATGTTCTAAACTTGCATGTTTAGAGATGAATCCATCAATAACATGTCTTGGTGAACAGAGAATATACAGGAATATATCTTGTATTCTCACAACTGTACTCATTCATTTTAAAGCAGATGCCAACTTATCACCTGAATGGTTCCTACTTTCTATTTCTGTTCTACTTTATTGTTTAAATAATCATAGTTACATAACTGCACACCTTTGTAATTTTGATTTCCTAGGAATTTTCAGGCCAGTATGGAGCTCCAGGCAAGCATGCTCTATGTTAGCAGTGTGAGAGCTGTGCACTGAAGTGACATGAGTTGCCTTTTGGTAAAACTAATAAGAAAACAGAATTGTTTCGTCCCAGCCCCAAAGCAGCAGCATGAATCACAGTAGTGGATGCAATGTGGTAACACAGGGTATAATGACAGAATTTTGTTCCTGTAAAATAGCCTTTGGTGATTTTAAACCCAGAAGATCCATTGCTACTCTGAGATAGCAGAAGCAGTTTTATCACATGATACAGGCTGCATCAGAAATGGCTTGAAGCAAACAAGTGGAGTTAGAGGACAGGCTTCCCAGAGGTACTCACTGCAGTCAACAAAATCCTCCTGACTTCTGAAGTAGAAAAGTTTTTAATCAAAGCCTTACAGCTCCTGAAAATCCTTTGGTCTTGCTGTCCAATTATGTGTTCCAGCAGTAAAGTTTGTACTAGCACAGAAAATAGACCATTACTAAAGCTTTGTGAGCCAGAGGTACAGCTAGCAAAGCAGCAGTTAACATAGACAGTGATGCTTTTTATAGATCAGAGTTCTGAGGGATTTGTTTTCTGTCCTCCAGGAAGAAGGCTTTGCAGCATGAGAAAAACAAAGATACAAAGCAGCATCAGATGATAAATGTAAGGCGACTTGTGCTGGAGATGACAAACCTGATGTTATAGACCCTGTCAGAGCTCACTTGCAACAAAGCAGAGACATGATCAACCAGAATTCAATACCTGTACAGCTGATCAAGTTCAGGGGCTGAAATTTCAGGTAAACTGCTTCTATTATATCAGTGTTATATTTTTTAAACAAATCAAGTTCTGATTTAGGTACTGTCTCAGTAGAATATCTTTATGGATGACTATATAATTTTAATATGTGAGGAACTCTACTTTCACCCACATTAAACTTGAGCATCCTCATTCTTTATTCCATAGTGCTACAATAAATTCCTAACTATTTAGACTTGACTTTACAATTCTGGAGAGATCAGATAAACAAATATGAGCACTAAAAGCCTGAACAGATGCACAGCAAGGGTCCAATAAAACTCCCACTTGTCTACAGTTCTTTGAAGTGAGCCACAGAAATTCAGCAAAGCAGTTTCTGTTTGTAGAAAGCCAGGAGGAATGGAGAAACAATACAAGCTGACAGCTGAAAGAATTTTTTTCAGGATTAAAGCATAAGTAAAAGTAGCCAGAAGCTAAAGGACCTGCTACTGTAGATACAAACAACAGAATGATTAGCATTCAAGCCACTGATTTTTATATTCTGATGAAAATGAACTGAAACCTTAATACTACCAGCTACAAAAAGATGACAGATCTATATAGATCACATCACTAATTCAAAACGTGGAATCTGGTCTTTTGGGAAAGTTTAACATCCAGGGAGTTTTGTTAGTGGGACTGCTCATGCTTAAAGCATATGAACTTGGCCTTAAGCTGCAGTGTGCAGTTGCTCAGCAGTAAATTGGATAATTTAGGGTATCCCACAGCCCTCAGAAAAGGGGTTTCGTGTGGTCTGCAAAGCCTGCAAAGAGACAGAACTTGAATCAATAGGTCATGTGCCTAGACTGAGCACCTGTCACATATTTCAGCATGTTTCTGAGTTGGGGTTCTAGGCAGTGAATTAAATTTGCATTTTGTTTCTTCACCAGACTAGCAGAAGTACAGAGAGGAGAGTGGCTTGTGAGCCAGCTGCTCTGAAATCAGTGCCAGCCTACAGAAGCTAATGTACACCTATATTCATACCACATGGATCATGCTCTCTCTGGCCAACACTGTGACATGGGGGTTCTCTCTGAGGGTAATACAAAAGAAGCTGTCATCATAAAGGCTTGATCATGTATTTTATCTCACTGATTGTATCTTTAATTGTTTAGAGCAGAAGAATCTGGGATTACAGAGTCACATAATTGGATTTAAAAGGCACACAATGTACAAATATTTATAAAAATCAGTGTACATAGTGGGCTGCATATAATTGCATTAAGTAGAAAACAAATATACAGGCCATAAAAATGGAGTCCTAAAGAGGAAGCTAATATTAAAGTGCTAACAAGAAAAAGATATTTATAGTTCATTACATCCATTAAAAAGAGCCTCATGTTTTATTCCTGCTATTGCCAGGAAACAAAAAATATCACAAAACAAAAGTTAAATCAACACTTTGTCCTGCATTGACATCTACTACGTGGGTTTGTGCTACATCTTCTGAGATTGCTGTGACAGAATAGATGCCAGGAGAAACTTCAATGTAAAAGTCTTTCAAAGGTCTTCTGAGCTTTAAGGAAGAAAACAAAAAAAAACCAAAAAAAACCCCAAAAAACCCAAAAAAGAAGAAAGGAAAAAAAGCTAAGTTATTGGTTATTAATCTTATATTTCCATACCACCCCCCCACCAAATTGTGTTTGGGTAAAAAAATTACATTTCATCATGGGCATGATTGCTATATAAGATTTTTCTAAATATATAGAAGGCAGTGCAAACAAAACTGTAGAATGTTTCTGTCAGTACAAAAATTACCCAAAGTATTTCAGCTAATATTTCAATTGGTGGAAGTAATCACTGTGCTGTAATTTATGTCTTACAAAACTGAAATTTACTAACCTAGACAATTCTAAACATAAAAATGGGAATTTCCATTCCCTATACCAAGGATGCTCTCTCACTAACTTACTCTGTGGTACAGATTCAGTGTTTCTCATCTTTTGTGGCTTAGAAGGTCCTGAAATTCATTTGCTGAGGTGTTAGGCTTTGAAAAATAAAAACAGTTTTCTTCTCCTTGAGGAGCAGGAGTCTTCAGAGAGCCTGTGGGAGGGCTAAGTGCAAGAATGCCACAATCTGGTTTCTAACTAATTGTGCAATGCCCATTTGACTGCCTATATTATAGGCACAAATATTATGATATATAGTCACATGTATTATGATTGTGAATGCACCATTGGTTAATCTGTCACAATTTTTAATCAGCTGGATTCAAAGTGATAAAAGAAATGCTAGCAGATACCTCCACTGAAAACCAAAGTATTCTCTACACTTACACTTCGCTGGCAAGTTTGGGCTTGGCTGTGTTCTATAGAACCTTCAGTCCTCTGGAAAGAAAAAGATGATTATTTTCTAATGATCCAGCACACCAGGCAAATCCAGGGGATGCTTTAGGTGCATGCAATTTTCCCCTCCACAAAAGAATGGATAGGACACTGATTGGTGCTACAAGAAGTGATTCTGCCTTTCCCCAGCCCAGCACAGACTTGGATCAGTTCAGGTGTTTTTATGTCCATAATGTCAACCTACATACACGAGTGTGAGACTCACAGACATCAGGTGGATAACAAATGCCCCACAGCAAGGAAGGAATAACCTTTCATCAAAGCCAGAAGTACCCACTTACCTCTTCTTCTGTGGAATCCATCTTTCTTTCTATTGACTTGCCATGGTACTTGCAGAAGTGTTTGATTTCATTCTCTTTGCACTTGTTGACTGCCATAGCACCGTAGTAGTTCTGGACAGCAACAGAAACAGAAAACATCATGTGGGAGGTACCAAACCATACTTGCAGCTACTGCAGATTTACAATTCAAAGTAGATCTATACAGATCTGTGTACTAATTGGTTGGTTTATTCTCTGTGAGGGTGAAAACAATGTCTGTATCTCCAAATGCCACCTTCTGCTACAGGACTCTATCAGACAGGCCTGATTTTACATGCCTGTTTCCTGACACAATATGTAGGGCAGGGACTCTGACACCTCAGAACTGAATTAATGAAAATGTCAGAAGGAGTACTCTGGAAATCTCTGCTTGATCAGCCTGGTCAAGAAAAGCCCTGGTGGAAGAAGGCATAGTTTATGGGTCCTTAAGATGCCATGTATGAAAGCCAGGTGCTCTGCAACCCAGTCAGTGAAGATGGGTTCTGCAGAGCATGTGCAGCAGCAGTGCTCTAAAAGCAGAAGTTAATACTGAAAAATGAGTCAGTAAAGAAGCTGAAGTTTCTTTGAGGCTAGTACCATTTTCACAGCAGTTTTGAGAAGTGTATTTAAGCACACAGCAGCCACCTTCTGGTTCTACTGCAGATGTGCTGACATCTTCCCCACTGCAAATTAAACTCTTGAGTACAGCTCTGCTGCCATCTGTTGTCACCACCGAACTCCTCTCCAAGTTACCTTTTTGATCACAGGGACCAAAAAGATCAAAACTATCTCTTATTTCACCGATACTTTTCTTGTCCTTGACTGTCAAATATCAAATGCCCTGACCTGGTGCATAATGCTTCACAGAGCATCTCTTTTATGTGATGGCACAGAGCAAAGAAATGAAATCCAACTTTTGGTGAGAAATGGGTAAATTTTGATCCCTTAGTGACCCAAACATCTCATCTTAAACTAAAAGTTTAATTGTTTGCATTCAAGTGCCTAAATGATTTTGACTCTTCTTCTCCACAGAAATGACTGAAGCAGTACTGTCTTGACTGATGCATAAATGTGGAAGTCTCCACTGCTTGTTCCAACTTTAAGACTCTTAACAAGGCACAAGATAGACCCAAAGAATAATTTAGGTTGGAAAACACCCTTAGAATCATAGAGTCCAACTGCTAACTTAGCACTGCCAAGTCACTGATAAGGATGAGTCTCGCTACACTTTGTTTCTTGTGCAAAACTCTATTCTGCCCCAGTTGTTTTAGGATTATCTGGTTACTGTGTATGTAGTGCTTTGAAATTATAAAGGAGCTGCTTAAGAGTTGATCACTTGGTGTGCTGAAGTACTGTTTTCTCTAATTTAATTGCAGCCTTAGGCTCTGCATTAGCCCTGCAGGCAGTGAGCCCCCTGCTGTGTTAGGATAACAGATCCCGAGGGGCACAAACTGCAGTGCAATTCTCAGAGTTCAGGGCAGTAGCTGGGCTGCAGGGCTGTGCTCACAAGGATGGGCTGGCACAGGCTGGCTCCAGTGTGCCCACCAGCAGAGCAGTGACACCTGCCAGCCAGAGCAGCAGTGGAGCTGTGTATCTCTACACCTCTCCATTTCTACTCATCACAAACAACTGAGCCCATGCTCCTTACCCAGCTGCGGCATCCCAAATCCAGTTTGCCTGGGTTTGCCTGGCATAGAGCAAGTTTTCCTCCTAGTAGTTGGCCCAGTGCTGTGTTTTGGATTTAGTAGGAGCGTAGTGTCGATAACAAACGGATGCTTTGGTTATTGCTGAGTAGTGCTCACCCTGAATCAAAGACTTTTCTCATGCTCTGCCAGTGGGGAGGTGCACAAAAAGCTGGGAGGGAGGACAGATGATCCCAATTAGCTAAAATGAAATCCTATACCGTAGAATGGCATGTATATAAACAGGGAGAGTTGTCTGAGGGGCTGACTGCTGTCTGGGGACTGGCTGGGCACTGGTCAGTGAGTGGTGAGCAAGTGTATTGTATATTAGTTGCTCTTCTTGGGTTTTATTTATCTCTCCCCTTTTCATCACAATTATTACTGTTATCATCATTGGTATGATCATATTTTACTTTGTATCAATTAATAAACTGTTTTATCTCAACCCACGAGTTTTATTTTCTCCAGATTCTCCTCCCCATCCTGCCAGGGGAGGTGGGCAGGGAGGGAGTGAGCTCTATGGCACTTAATTGTTGGTGGGGTTAAATCACTGCAGCAGCACTGGGGGGAAGGGGGGTTCAGTCTAAATTCAAAACAAACACAGGACACAAAGTATCTCTTCACTCCAGAGTCAAACTCTCCCTTATTTCCACTGCCAAGAAGGGGATATCAGCCAGTGTGAGCGGCTCTCTCCTGGTGACAACAAAAGGTTACTATGCCATAAGGCCATTTCCCAGCAGAGATACTTTGGAGCACTGGAAACATTCCATACCTTGTGACACAGTATATTTTGTGATATCACCTGACGTTTCTGTCTCTCTAACCATACGGACTTCGCACCAAGAAATGGAGAAACCTTCTGCTAAAATCTGTGCTGCTGCAGCCTCTAGAAAATGCGGATAGAGGTGTTTATCAGCCAAGGTGGTACCAGCTCCGCCAGGCACTGCGCACCGCTGAGATGGCGCCGAGTGCCCCAAATTCATCTCGGCCACCACATCTCGCCATAGAGCAAACCTGGAGCCTAATTTTTGCAGTAAAAGCAACGAGGCCCCTTTGGACCGCTCCGGGTGCCCTCACCTCGCACTCCTGTGAGACTCCTCTCATCAGCCTCTCGATCGAGGCGAACGCTGCCTTGAGGCGTTCCCCGTCTTCGTCCTGCAACGAGAGACATTGCGGTCACTCGCCGGAGCCGCGGGGCCCCCTCGGGGGCAGCGGGGGGCAGGAAGCTGGGCGCGGCGGTGCGCCCGGGCCCGTACGGAGCCGTGTCTCCGCGTGCCTGTGGGTCTCTGTATCTGTGTCTGTGTGTGTGCTGTGTCCGCGGGTGCGCGCACGGCACTCACCGGGGCCGGGGCCGGGGCCGCGCCCCGCGCGCGCCGCCGCGCCCGCTCCAGCACATCGCGCGCCAGCCCCGCCGTGCGCTCCGCGCGCGCCACCGCCATCGCGCCGCCGCCGCCGCACTGCGCATGCGCCGCCGCCCTCAGCCCGCCCTCAGCCCCGGCACCGGGCAGCTCCGGAGCGGGGGGCGCGGCGGGCCTGGTTTGTCCCTTACGGCCGGACAGCCTTTCCCTGAAAGGCTGGGTGAGCTGCTCCCGGCTGCTGCTCCCGCTGTGCGACAGCCGGAGGTGCCGAGTCCCCCTTAGCGGGCAGCGGTGCTCCCCGCTGTTTTTTTGTTAAAGTTTCACGGCGCGGGCTAGCAGTGACAGTAGGTGGCGGTGGCCGGCCGAGGGACGCGGGTGTGGGTCGGAGGGCGAGCCCAGCAGCCCCGGGCCCTGCGAGCGGGGCTTGCCGCGCAGCAAGCCCACGCTGAGGGAGCTGGGTCTGTCCCCGGAGGGCAGCGCCCGGCTGTGGTCAGCGCTGGGAGCTGCCGGAGCGGCTCGGAACGGGCCGTGACTGATCAATGGAGCCGCTTTGAGCCCAGGCTAACCTCGTGTGCGCCGACGCGACAGCAGCAAGGGAAAATAAACACGAAAACTTTCTTTAAGTCCGTATGGCCAAGGTTAACATGGAGGCCCCAATCCTTCAAGTCCTTCATTCTTGTTGAGAGCTTTGCTAGCTGTAATCTCTTTGACAAGCAAGAAAAATAATCCTCTCCTAGTTTACATTTTATTGTCATCTGCCAGTTACTTAAGCAGAGCAGCAGCCAGTCCCCGCAATAAACAAGCCCTTCACAGGCTGCGTGTTCATTAAGACATTGAAAGCCCCCATTCAGTGCTCAAATCCAGCTTAACTTTAAGTTTGGTCCCCTGCATTCAAAACAAAATTTAGGCAAGTTGCTGGAGTGCTGAATACAACATAAAGAGGGGAGAAAAATAATATTTGATAAAAGCAATGTTCGTGTGTTTGATGTGGTGGAGAAGCAGCCAGGACAGACTGCTTCCTGCTTAGTTGGAAGCTGAACGTGTTTGTTTCATCATGCGTTGCTAGCAATGGTCTCCTGGAGAGGTGAGTGGGTTTGCTATGTTGCTGCTCTTGTGAAATACACTTGGAAAGGCTCTCCTACATCGTTTTCATAACATGGAGAGAAAACTGTTCATTTTTTATCCCTGCCAGGTACTTGTAGCAGTAGCTTGTTGTTCGGGAGGTAAATTATTCCTGTTGTGTTGAAATTTAAACTCCCACCATTTTTTGATGTTTAGTGACACAGTACTCCTTTTGCAGCTGAGTAAATACATCTGTCCCAAGAAGGCTGACAGCTGAAATAGCTTTTGCTTTGAAACACACATTCACATCAGAATCCAGATGAGAGTTACCCTTATTTCCTGTACATTCATTCTTTTGAAATATAATGGAGGTTTGTGAAATGCTGAGCATTTCCACCAGATTCCTCATTGTGTGGGATGATGGATCAGAATATCCGTAGACAATGTATTTCATTTTGCTGGTGAGGTGGCAAAAGCCAGGAATAGTTTATCCTGAGCACTTGGTTCTGGGCTCAGGAAAGTATCCTTGAGTAGGAAAGCTCATAAGTATTTGCCTCATGCTGAGTATATTTGCTTCCATTTCAGTCAAAGAAAAGAATGTCAGCAAATGTTTAAAATGGGAAGTGCTGGAATTTGTATTTCAAATTGCAAGATATATGCCGCTCTTCATTTTTCTTCTGTACCTAATATAATTTGGTTAATCTATTGTGAAGTGACTTGTTTTATCAATGCCTGCATAATACTTCGAGGTCTAGGAGCAGTCTCTATTTTGCAAAACCCATGATCCTACTAAGAGCTAGCATCCTGCCTCTTCTGTATTATGTCATATCAAACGCTTTGGGTGGGTTTCCCATCTGCCAAACCATCAGAAGCCATGGGCACGTGTGCCGGGGAGGTGGCCCGCACAATGCTGTTGGTGGCCCGCGTAGACAACATGCCGTGCAGGGACTTTTTTCACCGCAGGTACGCACGATGCCCTGCGGGCTCGTCCTGGCCGGGCCGTGCCAGCGAGCGGGACAGCTCGCCTGCGCTGCCCAGGGAGCCGAGCGTTCCGCAGCGCTGCCAGGAGCTGCTCCGGGCGGCTGGATCGGAACCAGGGTACCGGGCATGAGGTTCGGAGGCACGCCGCTGCCTGCCCGGTCCCGCACAGGTGCTGTTGGTGCGAGGCTGCCTGGCTCGCAGCTCGCTGATGGAGCCGTCGCCCCGCGCCTGGCGCAGGAAGCGCGCCTCCCGCACTCCTCCTTCCTTCCGCTCTGCCCCGCAAGCGGCTTCGCGCCGGGAGCAGCCCAGCGCCCGTGGTGCTTTAAATAAAACCCAGCGGTATCGCCGCTCCGGGCTAGAGCGAGGAGAAGGGCTGTCACTCGGGGGGCTCGGTCCTCCCCTCCTCTCTGTGCCATCGCATCTCCCCGCGGACCGGCCGGCCCTGCCCGGCTGCTCCCCTCCCTCCCGCCTGTCCGGGACCCGGGTTTGGGGCTGGGGGGCGGCGCCCACCCCTCCGGGGGCCGGGGCCGGGGCCGAGCGCTGCCGGCGGGAGCGGTGGCTCGGCAGCCCGGGGCTGCAGCCCGGGCAGGGCTGTGCTGCGCTGCGCTGCGGGAGCAGGTTTCTTTGTTGGCTGCCGGGTGACTGGTTCCCATTAATCTCCCGCACTGGTCGTGGCCGTCTCCACTTCCTGCCTTTACATACTTCTCTCTCCCTCGATCTCAGTCCCTTCCCACCCCTTTCCCTCCCCCCTTTCTTTCCCTCTTCCCAGCTTCTCCAAAAAAGCTACAATCGCCCGGGCTGCGGGACTGGGGCTGCAGGCGGCCGGCGGAGGGAGCGCATCTCTGCGCACCTCGGTAAGGGCCGGGGAGCCGCGCTGCCGGGCGGTGGTCGCCTCCGGGGACCCGGGCAGGGGAGCGGGGCTGAGGGGAGAAGCGATGGCTGGTGCTCCGGGGGCCCGTCCCTGCGCGCCGAGAGCCTCCCGCGGGCGGGGCGGGCCGGGGATGCGCGGCGGCGGCCGCGGGGAGGGCTCGCCGGGCGCTGCGGGTCCCTGGACCGCGGAGCCGGGCCGTGCCGGGGCGGGCCGGCCCCGCCATCCTTGCGGGACCCTGCCCTGCCCTGCTCTGCCCGGGGGAGCGCAGACGGGCGGGGGTCCCTGCGCACGGGCGGAGCGGGGACTCGATGCTCCCGCGCTGGTGCCACCGCCGTGCCTCGCGGACGCTGCTTTTTGTGCGTGTGGCGAGGGCACAGGCACCGCGGAGGGGCAGAGCCCGAGCCCGCGGGACCTCTTCGGCCGGACCGGGATAACTCCAACCCGGCGGGGAGCCAGCGCGCCGGGCGTGGGGCTCTGAGCCGGGGGCCCGGGGAGCGCGGCACTTCCCTCCCAATGCCGCTCGCATCGTCGCTCCAGCTGGCTGCGGTGCTTGCGTGCGTGCTGAAAAGTGCAGAGGAGCCACCTGGGCTCCGGCGGAAGAGTTTAGGATCCCAGGACAGATTTGGCTGAAGAGCTAAGGGAGTTCTGCAGCAATTCACTTGGTGGGAAAATCAGATGTCCTGCTCTTGGCTTAGTACCAAACGTTTGCGTTACTAAGGTCACTGCAATCAAAGAGTAGCGGTTACATACGAGAGAGCCTTCTTGTGTTTACTCCAGGTTTATCACTCAAACGTACTGCGAATTTAGTAGCCACGCTGAATGAAGCCGGGTGCATAGTAGTACTGCATGGAGTATGTCAGCAGCAGTGTTTTCTACACCCTCCCCTCACTTGGGGAATAGGTTTTCTTTCATTTTTATGCTAGCTAGTCAGACTTAACTTCAGACATACATTAAATAATCCAATAAAATTGGAGTGATCAAAACCCATGGAAGATGAAGGATGAAACTGTTAGTTGTAGTCTGGTTTTTGATGATAGGATGAATTGAAGAGAGGTTGATTTGCCTTTAAGATTTAAAAATGTTTTGTCTTTACATGATTAATTTATAGTTGGTGGATGAAAATTTCCATACAGTGGAAAGGTAAGTTAACAGGGCAAAGGTAGGAGTATCATGCATTTAAGGTGAGGTTTGAGGAAATAATTTATGTTTTAGGAGCACCAAAATTTAACTTTCATTCTGGTGATCAGGTTATGCAGGTGAGTGGAAATCTGTTACCAACTTGACATGTAAGATGTATGGGTTTGACCATTCATTTCCCTCTTTCATTAAGATTAGCTAATTAAAATAAAATTGCAACACATTTATTGCAATGATGATGACGTTATCAAGTTACCCAGGAGTATAGTCAAGTGTCTTTTAAAATTAGCTGCAGTCTGTCCACTGTTAAGAGTGATTAGACTGCCAGGCATCTGGTCTTTTGCTTCTGGAGTGGAACCAGTTTCCTCAAGAGTGTGGAGTGAGGAAGGGGCCTTTTGGGAAGGATTGACAGGGATGGTGGTGCTGGGCCTCACTGGGGTGTGGAGACTGTCCTGCTCCTAAAAGGATGTAGCATGTGTTCTCCTCTTGTGTGCAAAAATAAGAGAGCCCTGCCTGGCCTGGCTTTCAGTTGCTCCCTCCAGGGTGTTAAACTCCCCCGGCCAGCTTGTGCAGCATAGTCACTGCCCTTCCTGGCTCAGGGCAGGGGGAGAGGTGCCTTCTGTCCTCTCCTACCCCTGCAGCATGTTTGTGCTGTGGCTGCCAGAATTGTGCTCCAAGAAGCTCAGGATCAAGCATTGCTCTTTCCCTTTAAGAGAGTGCCTTAATGTACACTGGAGCTCTTTAAGGAGTGTGTGACCCCTTATTATTGGTGACCCTGTAAACCATTGTGTAATCTGTTGACTGTAACATACCATGCCAATTTATTCTTGGTTGGGAAGTCTTGCCAAGGACTTGATGGAATAGCATGATTTTATCCAGTTTATTGTTTTCATTGTGTTTCATAAACATCTAAGACCCTCTGGGAAGAATCACTGGGGCGGCTGGGCCTCCTTTTTTTTTAATTGCTGGTTAAATAAATGTTGCCAGTTTAAAAAAAAGTTAAAGTGGTATGCAGGATCTCAGAATGCCTGGAACTGCTAAACACTCATGTTTAGGAAGCAGAACTATTTTTAGTGTAGGGGCATTTAAAGAAATGATACAAGCCTCTTGTGAAGAGGTCACTGTGAAGTACATTGAAGAGCCTGCTTTTAACTGGAAAGTAAACCCAAGTTTCCCACAGCTGAGCAAAGCAGAAGATGCAGATTCGTGCTTTTCCTGCTTAACTGAAGAGGGAAAGGATGGATTGTTTTTGTTAGTTTACTGTAGTTGGGAGTAAGGATGCCCAAATTCTTATCATAAAACAACAACAAAAATGCTGGTCTTAATGACACCCTTGCCTCTCTGATTTCCTCCAGTGAGTATCTGCAATGGAGATGTAGGGCCGAAAGGCATTTTACACTTGAAGAGAGGCTGGGAACTGGCAGCTGAGAATATGGTGTATCCCTTGGGATTTGTGTTTGTGGGAGCTCAAACATCCCTTGAATGAATTAATGGTTGTCATTCTTATCTATACCTAAAAGAACAGGACTAAAACTAGAGAAGGAAAGATTATGTGTGTTGAGAACTCCAGGTGATCTGGGCTCTTAAATCACTTCTGAATATGGGACTGAGGTTGCCAAATAAATTACTGTGATTCCAGAGAAATCTTTCCTCAATTAACCTGCCTGAAAAATGGAAGTCCTTGCTTTGGATGGCTTAAGAGAATGTGGTTTGGGTCAAAGTTACCATTGAGTGCGGCAAACATCATGTTGTCCATGAGGTCTTGGGTAATCTAGCTATGTTTAATGTAACCCAGGTTCCTGCAGGGCAGAGGACCAACATCTGGGCTAATCAGACTTTCAGAATGCATGAAATGATAGCAGAGTTGATTCTTGATCCAAACTTCATTGATGTCTTGTTTAGAATAAGTTTAGTTTAGATTACGAATTCAGGATTTTTCCTTTTTTTTTTCCTTTTTGTCCTGCTGCTGAGTGCCATGTGTGTTAGTTTTGTCTGTGTGCTGTAAAGTGTATGCAACTGTTGCTTTTCAGACTTTTTGGTCTGCAATTGGGATTTAGTTGGCAGTGCAGATAGAGATGAGTTTGGAGAACTGAATCCAAATATTTACATTCTCAATTTGGCCTAGTTTTTGTGCTTGTAAACATTTTTATTCAAATTGAACTTTGGTGAGGTTATAAGTGGCTTTGCCAAACCTTGGAGAGTCACACCCTACAAGACCTGAATTTCCCCCTTTTGGGAAGAATTTTGGATGTTTTTTGGGTGCACATACATCATCTGAGAGTTAGTACTCATCATTTCACCCCTTACTTGACTGCAAAATCTTCTCCTGTTTGTTACTTTTTTTTTAATGTGGAAATGCCTCATGCTGTGAGCTGTGTCAAGTTAAATGTCATGGAGGAGAAGTCCTGCCCAGTTATGAGGTCCTGTGCAGATTCCATAAATCCTGGTCTCCTGTGCTGCTCTAGAGCTCTGCCCTGGTAGAGGGGCCAGGGTGGAGATTCCCCTCTCTCTATAGCTACCCTTTTCCTGGTCCTTGATGTTTCATTGAGCAGAAGTTCAAGGACTGCTTTGAGCAATGGGGATGCTTGCTTATGGAGCTTCAGATTTAAATCCTCTTTTCATTCATGTAGGCTTTGAACAGCTGTCAGATTTTGCTAGAAACTTTTTATTCGCTGAGGACTGAGCCTGAAAGATGTGTTCTCCACTAGCAGTTGAAGCTCCTGAAGTCAATACTGCTACAAACTCTAGGGATAGGGATCAAATACTACATTAGCACTCCATGGCCAGCACACCCTCCTGTGTGGGGAGGCCTTCCCATTGGGGGCTGTTGCTGATAACCAGAGTTTGCAGGACAGAGGTGACTGAGTTGCAGTGAGTTACAGTAAGAGTTCCTACTCATCAGCTTTGTGTTCTTAGCCAGCCGAGTCTGGCCTGCCTTAGCTTAATCCACGGTGAACATGTTTAGAGTAAGGTAACTCGTTCTCCATCTGGAGTGTATTCTCAGATAGTTAAAGCTGTTCAGGGAAATGAATGGTCTAATTCCTACAGCCAGTGCTTTTGCTACATTCTGCTGTGAGCTTCTGACCTTGGAGATGTGTTTGGCAGGTTGAGGAACACAGGACAAGAGTAGGTGCTCACTTTTAGTGCCATCTTCACCCCTTCTTTGACGATATGTTTGGTTGAGCTGTAGGCAGAAAAGCTGTCAGCTGCTGTAGTGTAATTGAGAATTCAGTGAACTTGTGCAAATGGAGAAGTCCTGAAGGACACAGGGAAAGTGGGTTTCTGTTGGAAGTGCACCCTGTGTATGTTCACACACACAGGAACGGGATGTTATTTCAGTATATCTGTCTCTTAATTGCTCTTTAAAATGAAGATGTAAGAATGCTTAATGTGTTAACATTTAGTTTTAGGACTGGTGCCAGCACAGGAAACCAGGTCTTTGAGTTGAAACTTTTAACATTATTCTCTAACTCCCACGTTATTAAAAACAGTCACTGCATAAACTTTTAAAGCCATAATTCATTTTATCATTTTGATGAGGTTGTCACACTGAATTACTGGTTTGCATTTTTTCCCCTTAGGAAAAAAGATTAGTAGTCTTCACGGGACACCCTGTCCCACAATCACAGGGGACAGATGCTAACTGACTAGCACTGTGCAGAGCACTCTGCTCAGCCTGCTGTTCCAAGTATTAGGGCAGAGACCAAAGATTTTGGGAGGGCTGGCCTGGAAGATCTTGCAACCCTTCTTCAGTGAGGAGCAGATGTTTCAGACCCTGACTCTGCTCATTGTTCTGGGAAGTCCTTCAAGTTAGGAGATGAATCTGCCTCTTGACATTTTTGCTTTCAACATTGTTATTACTTGAGGGAGTACAAATAGTTTTTGCAATATGGGGTGAAATTAATGAGGAGTTCTAATGATTTTGATCCTTTGTCCTGATGAAAACCCCTATCACTTGAAGTCACGGGAAAGGACCTAAAGTCATGTTTTTTTCTATGTGGGCACACAGAGAATTTGGACATATTGACTGACTCGCTGTGTGTGAAAGTGCTTCTCATTTGTGCTACAGGATTGTAATGATTGAAGTTTCCAGTTTGCCTCATATCTTAATCCTGGCTCTAGGCTCACAAAATCCTGTTATCCAGTGTTGTTCAGATGAGTTTTATGAGCCAGGAAAATAGTTTTGGAGATATGGCAAATGAATGAAGTGAAAAAAATTATCAAATAATCAGCAAGCTCTGATTATTTCCACTGTGAAGTTGCAGATCGGGCTGCAGTTCCACACCACAGCTTGTTTTTACTGCCTGCTATATCCCTGCTACATTGTAAACTCAATCCTTTAGCAGAACATCACCTGTGCCACTCAAGCTGCCTAAGAAATGACTTGAAAGAAAGCTGGGATCAGGATAGGAAAGGAAGAGGGATCATAAAAAAGAGGTGCGAAATCATCTGCACCTCCCTGAAGGCTGTTTGTAAAGATTACTTACCTAACAATCTCCAAAACTGTTAAAACAGCATTCAGTTCTCATTGATACAATTCATTCACCTTTAGGTTAGCGTGAATATTTCTGTTGGTGTTTTATGGATGTATCCATCACCATTTCTCCTGCGGAAATGAGTAAATATCTGGAATAATTTAATTGTACTAAAGGGAAAATCAAAGACAAGCTCAAGCTCATGCTGTCTCCTTGTCACCCGTCTTGTCTGAAAGCCCTTGGGACACTCAGGGGTACTTGCAAGTTTTAATGGCACAACCCTGATTGCCTGGTTGTGCTATTACTCAGCCTCAGGGTATCTTCCAAGCTTCCCTCCCTGATTTCACAGGTGCTGTACTTCAGCTCTTCCCTTCCAGTGCAGATGGGTGCTGCTGATTGGCTCCGTGTTTATTAGCCTCTGAAGCAGCAGCACTCTTGCTGCTGTAGTTGCAGAGCAGCTGGCAGAGGAACTGCTCTTTCTCTCCAGAGGTGTCCTCGGGCCTGGGAAGCAGAGGGGGATGTTGCCAGGTGGCAGAGCTACCTTCTCATCTCGTGCCAAGGTGAGCTGGGGATAATCTTTTGCTGGCTCTGCTTTTCCTATGGCTGCATAACTTGGATAACACAGGTAACTCTCTAGAAAAAATCAATTCAGGAGGGGCAAGGGCTCTCAGACTCTTGCTGTTTTAGCTGTAAGTAAGGCTTCATCGAAATCCTTGTGCTTTGGGGAAAGTTGTCTGTTAGCTCCCAGGGAAATGCTGGGAATTCTTTTCTCTTCTTTAGTGTTCTGCTTTTCTTCTTTCTCCTTTTAGCCCTTAGCTTCCCTCTGAAAGCACTCCAAGCCCAGCAGCTGGGCTGTAATGAACTCTGTGTGTGCCATAATATCTGCTGCTTTCAAGCTGTAGGTGGATGTGAGACCTACATTTTGTGGATGCCACTTCCACTGTGGAATTTGGGATTTGTGAGGTCTTAGAAGGAGGATAAATTGTGACAAATTGTTCATCTACCTGCGAGTTGCAGACAATCTGATAGCAGATGGGGACATATTCCTTTGCTTGTCTTTTCTCATGTTGACATTTGTATTTAGTGGAATGCCAAGAGAAGTATCAGGCTGTGCTTTGTGCCATTAAAGAGTATCACATAAGATTCAGTTGTGATTTTAGCTTTAATTCTGGCATTGTTTGCCATTGAGTTGTTTCACTGTGAGACAGTTATCTGTGAGCTGGAGAAACCAACAGAGAAGTTAGTGAAAGTTTAGCTAAGGCTCTGTCTCCCAAACAAAGCAGTGAGAGGACCATCGAGTTTTCAGTGACAGGCACGTGCTCCAGAGAGAATAACAGTCAAAAGTAAAACAAATTATGAGACAAATACACTGTCTGCCTGTTTACCTCCAAGAGATTGCATCTGGAGTGGGGAAACCTCTCTGGGACATATGGCTGAGGGAAAGTGTGTCTTATCTTTTCAGTTGTGTTTTGTATATTGTGATATTTCTGGCAACTGAAAAATGGCAGTAGTTAATGTCTAGCTTAAAAGCACAGGCTACATTATTATGTACAGAGAGCATGAGATAACTCTCACTGATTTTTGGCATACTAGTGTTGACCCAGAACTGGGTAGACTGATGTGATAGAGGAAAGAACCTGGCCCATTCTTAAATCTGGAGAGACAGTAGAATGTTTTCCTCTGTAGAAGTGTAGCTGAGCCACTGGGCTAGGAGGTGTGCTCTGAAAGCAGGACAATTTAAGGTTAGTGGTATATGCATGTGAGAAATTCAAATATGTAATGCATATTCATGAGCCTATGGATAATGGCTAAACCAGCAGGAATCCAGCCCTGCATAGCTGAGTGCTTTGTCTTGGACTGAAAACTTCCTTTTCCCTTTCCCCTGTGCTTTGCAGCAGGACAGGTTGGCAAGCACCTCTGCCTGTCCAGCCCAGACAAACATGTAGTGGGAAGGTCAGCTGGGGTGGAGACCACACAGAGCAGCTGCTTTGGACCAGATGAGTTATCCCAGCAGTGTCTGCTCACCTCTTCTTCACCTGGCACTGTAGTTCTGGCTGCAACTTTTCAAATTGTTTCTGAATCTACTTTTTATTTATTAACTTTCCTCACCTAGTTAGGCAAAGAGTAAGGGGCCAGTATATATTAACTTTTTTTTTTTTTTTTTTTTTTGTGGAGGCTTAGGATAAGACTAAATATTGGATAGTCAGTGACAGATGTTTAGATGTTTTGATCCAGGATTCATTGACTAAAATTAAATTTTATGTACATATATATGTTTGTTTTCAATACACAATGAAGACTTAACTCCATGACTTCTACAAACTGAATGGAATATTCCTATACTGGGTATAATGGAGATAGGTTATTTTTATCTCTAGGCTTTTTCATGTGGATTTAAAAAATCTGACTGATGAGGGCCTCTGAAGCAAACTAAGGTTAGGTTTTTTTTTGTTTTTTTTTTTTTTTTAGTAGGGTAAATGGCAATAAAAAGCAGGAGCTACATTCAGATAGTAGCAGAAAGATGATGAGCTATGGCAACAGAGTAGCATCTTTCATTTGTAAATCTAAAAGCACTTAACAAAATGTGAACAAATGAATAAAAGACTGTATGAGACTTTGGTAGATGAGGGAAACATCAGTGCCGATGAGAAAGATTGGTAAGGTAATTCTGGGAACAGATAAACCCTTTTTACTTCATTTTCAGTGCAAGTCTTAAGAAAATCAGAAATATATTGTGAGGCAAAACGTTTTCTTTGTATTGAACTACAAGTACCCAGGAGTAGTGCTTTTGAGATGACAGTATTGCTGCTGCCCTTCAGTACTTCAAATGGCTTCCACCTGGCCCCACAACGTAAAATGAGATTCTAAGTGAAGCTATTTTTCTTCAAAAAGTGTATGATTAGGTGGTGAGACTATTAGGAAAATTTGTCTTTTAATACCCAGTTTCTTCACTATGTAATCTCAAATATTTACCAATGAACTAATGTGTATATATATAGAGATATGATGTTAATACTTTTTTTTTCTAGAAAAGGATGAGTTCTTCTGTACTTATGTCTGAGTTTTGAGTCTTAGTCATAACCACTATTTCTGGTTACAAGGAGGCAGTTATTTTGTATCTACTATCCCCATCCTTCCCCCCACTATAAACCTGTGCCAGGAGGCAAAGATACTTTCTGGTACATCAGCCTGCAGCTCAGGCTTACATCTTATGTAGAGTATATTTATAATGACTATTCAAAACAGATTAATTTGCCCATTTCTTTTTCACAAATGTTTCAAATTGAACTTTCTCTATGTGGATTAAATTAACCCTTTTTATAGATGGAAACAGAGGTTTGCTTTGACATGTAAATTATTACAGCAGATGTTTCATTTATCACTAAACTTCATTTTGGTCAGGGAGTGGAGGACATAAAGACCCTTTCTGCCTTCACAGTTTCTGATCTTTATTAATAAGTCCTCAGCTCTCTATAAGGCCTTAACTAGGTTAGATTCAAATAGAACAAAAAATATTCTGTCTTTTTATACAACCCTGCTGAGATTTTGATAGTTAATGCTAATTTTCCATTGAAGTCAGTTTGAACCAAATACAAAAATCCTCAGTGTGGCTTTAGCCTAATTGTTTAATAACAAAAGATCCTCATGTTGCTCTTAGAGGAAATTTAGGACCTTCACATTAGGAATGTGCAAGCAAAAGGCAGCAACTTATTATTTCAGGGTTTTCCTTGTATTAAAGATACTTCTACATGTCTGCATATATCTCTTTTGAAGCAGAAAAATACCTATTTCTTAAAAAATTTGGCCAAAAAGACCTGCCTTGTTTCTGTTCTCACACTTGGAAGAAAACAGGTTTGCTCTGTAATGTTGGTGTTTCTGTACTTTTCTCCTTTTGGTTTTTAACCACTCTGGGAATAATCACCTGTGAGGAAGAGCATGTTGATCTTTCTCCAAAAGAGAATAATTTATTTTTCATAACAAAGTACAATGTCTGTGAAAAGAAGGAAATCTGGGTAAAGAATTGCTATCTGGCAAATCTCTTGTCCAGTTGTTGCTTTTTTGCTTAGAGGTTCTCTAAGTCATTCCATTACCTGGAACCTGTTTCCCTGTGTGTCTATAAAGCAATAAGTGATATCTCCCCACATTAAAGAAGCACAAGTAAGCAGATGTTTGTATTTAGCGGCTTTTTCTGACATGTACCTTTGCCTTTTGCTGCATTTCTTTTGTAAGCTGGCAAGGTTGTGATGGGCTGAAATTGTGCTCTGAAGGGTGGTGGCAATTTTCCTGTGCAGTTTCAGTGAGCCTGAGCAGTGCACGTGGCTTGGGGAGCTCTGAACTTGGGAAGGCTGAAACTCCTGTTTGTTCTGCACCGACACCTCTGGCCGAGCAAAGAAAAGGTGTTGATGTTGGAAGGAGTTGCAGCTCTGCTCCCTCGCCAAGCATGAGGTGAAGCCCTGAAGGAAGGGATAGCAATGATGTGTGACCTAGCAAAGGGTGTTCCAGACTACTCCCACTTGAGGACTCACCATCTGCCAGCCAGGCACTCTTGTGAGAGGCTCAAAGCATCCAGGTTTTATAGACCTTTAAAGCAGCGCTGTGCAATGTGCTATTTTTTTGTGATGCAGCAGGATTTCTGACTTTTCTTTTTATATTTTCCATTGTCCAGGAACTGTACCATCTATCAGGTTACATTTTAATATGATTACAGTTAAACATGTTACATAAATGCCTTATTTTACTGCTTTATTAAATGTGTAACAAATCTGTTTGGCAGCCACCTAATAGGAAATGTGTATAGGTCTCTCTTGCACATTTACTGGGCTCTACAGTTTTCAGGTTCAGGTTAAATTGGGTTTTGGATATCACTTTCTTTGAAAAACTTTTCAAATAACCTACTTTCTTTCTCTGTCCTTTGGATTCTGTAGGGACTCTGTCAGTTTTTTTATACATTTGAATTGGTTTGAGTCCCCTAAATCAAACCTGGCTGCAACTTTTTCAAATTTCACTTTTGTGTAAATGGATTGCACTTGGGTCAGATATTTTTGAGCTACATACATAAAATACAGGTAAATGGAGATTTGTTTACATCCTTAGCTGTGCTTTGGTTTTGCTGTGTCTTTTTACAGATGTTTGGTATCACAGCTGTAGTTTTTTTCCCTGTACCACCTCTTGTGGAGGGGATGCAGGCTGGAGAAGGGAACTCCCTCAGTACTTTCTCTGGTCTTTCTACATATATGTAAACATTCCCAGAGCTTGGATCACAAGCTGGGTTAGCTGATCTAGCACTTTTCTGTATTTATCAAAAGTTTCTTTCACTACCATACTAGATTTGTTGCTACTCTGGAAAATTTCCTCTCCTTATAAACTGATGGTGAGAGATGGTGTTTCATCAGGAGAGCAGGCTGGCTGGCAGTTTCTGACTCAGATAGAAGGAACATTAAAGGGACAGAAAATGCTTTCAGCTTGTGTATCATGAGACTGAATGGAGGTGATTTAGTATACTGGCTGCTTGTTTTCCTCTGAGCTCTTCTCTGTCCTAAGGGAATCCTTCCTGCAAAGTCTCCTTGGTTTAGGCAGTATGTGACCTACCCCTGGCCCCACAGCTGCTCCATCCTCAGGCAGTTTGGGCATGTCTTTACACTGGGCCAAATGCCAGTTGCATATTTGGGACTGAAACCCCATCTGAGTGAGTTTTTTTGTTTTTATAAAGCCAGAAAAAGAAATCCTGAAAATGTGTCGGTTTTCTGTATTTTGCAAAGGATGCTGTCCACAATAAGGGAAATGGAAGTCTAAACCTTAGACTACATTAACACATTTGCATTTTGCTGAGGTAACTCAAGTATTTAAGTGCATGCAAACCACATGATACAGTGTTTCTTAGAAGAAGATCATAGAGAAATGATAAGTCCACTTCCACCTTGTTGGGAGTTTAAGTGTTTCCAGTGTTTTTTTTCCCATTTGGAAACCTGATCCACTGATTGTTTTCTCTACTGTGCTAAGTAGCAACAGCAAGTGAATTGAAAAGAAGGGACAAACATCTGTTTTTCCACAGCTGATACTTAATGAGATCAGATTCTATATCCTTCTGTAAGGCTGAGTGATGCCCAGCTCATGCCACCTGGGAGCATAGTTGTAAGGAAATCAATGCTTTTAATACAGTGGATTTCTGCTCCATTTGTTTAGAAAGCTGTTCCTGGGGGCTTGCTGCACAGTGAGGATCGTGCTCCTGGCTGGAATTTGCCATGTCCACCCACAGTGCTCTTCCTTCCTCTAAGACTGAATGTCAGTCTTTTCTGCAATGTTGTTTGAAAGACCAATGAAGGAAAGTAGCCTGTACCCCACCCTCCTGCTTCTCAGTGTATTTCTGACTCCACTTAATGTAAAAGGGTGAATATATCCCAGTATGATAGTCTGCTACCCTTGCTTGAGGAAGCAGGATGACATTTTCCAACAGGCTTGGAAGCAGAATGGAATCTGCCTTTGAAGAGGACTGGTGGCTTTGGCAAAGCAAGGTGTGTGATATGAGACTGGTTTTTCAAAGTCCTCTACAACATTCTGACTGAACAATTTCTTGTAGGCTAAGCAGACTGGGAAAGGCTCAGTCTGTGGGCAGGAGACCTCCCACAGACTGCTTGGTTCTGAGATTCAGTCCATTGCATCTGTCCCCTGACCAGGGAAGATGTGTGCCAATGGTCCAGCAAGGAGCTGAGGGCACAGTCCTCTTGGACATCGTGATTTTCAAATGAGATCTGGATCAAGTGCTGGGCTTAACACTTGTGCCTGTCTGCCTGAGGAGTTACTGCATCTCTTGGACCTTAGCAATTGTTCAAGGCACCCTGAGCTCACCAAAATGTAATAATGATTGCCCTGCAACATTAAAGTGTCATCTAAAGATAACACAAGACCAGCCCACCAACACTGTTAAACAATCACAAACAGTACAGATCAAGTTAGCCACTAAATCAAACCAGGAAAACCCTCCCTTCTACCCTTACCAACCCCTACAAAGATTTGTTGCTTTTGACTCCTCCTTGGAAGATTACCAAATTTGGAAATGTGAGCTATTTCTGACCACTTTGGCATCAGGAATAGGGTGCTATTTAAGTGCTTTTATTTTATTTTGTTTTATTTTCTGCTCTTCTGCCTCCACAAACTTCCCCTCTTGCTCTAAATGGATACGACAATATTTTGTCCTTTGTGCCCTCTACACTTCTGTGCTTTGCACTGTTTAATGAGTATTATGTTTTGCTCTAGAAACTGCTATATTCCAGCAAGCAATTTGTGTGAGTGCCCAATTTTCACTATTTATTTTTCAAAGGTGTTGCAAGGTTACTAATTGTTAAATTACTTGAAATTCTTCCTTGAGGAATAGCCTATGACTTGAAGCAGTGTTTAAGTCAATGAAGGCATAAAGATTTTGCCTATATGTATTTTGAAGGCTTTAGCTCATATTTGTGTGGGTAGTAATACCTGGCTGTGATGCAGCACTTTTCAATGCAATTCTCCAAAGTGCTTTGCAGAGCTAGATGGAGCCATTACTAGAGCTAATTAAAAGGTTTTGATTCAATGAAGCATGATTAAAATAAGCTCTTGTGCTTTCTGGAATTAATTTGATGCTGGGAGTGCTTCCTAAGGAGCCAGAGTGGGCTAAAGATCTATCTGCAACAGAAAAAAACCCAGCAACTGCTTTTTATGGGAAAATGGACATATCAGCACTACTGGCTTATTGTGCAACAAAGTTTTTTGGTTTCATTCAAACATGAGATAAAAACAAGGAATGACACTGTGGATATTATAATGTCCTTGAATAATTTCAGTCAGTATCTCCATTTTCTGGATTAAGAAATCAAAGTGGAGGAAAAGAAAATTACTTGCATGACTTGAATTGCCCAATATGCCAAAGATGGAGCTGGGGTTTTGAGTCTTCTGGCCACAAAGCTGCCTCTATGCTTCACCATAGTTTAACAAGGCACTTGCTTTACCACTTTTGCATAAACCTCATTATTTCAAAAAATTAAAATTCCAAGCAAAGTGAAATGTGTAGATAAATAGTAACAGTGAATTTCTCCTGGTCAAAAAAAAAGGTAAGCTGGATCTACCTTTAGTGTTAAGTGCTTATGCTGCAAGTGAGAACAAAGCATTCATTGTTTCACTGCTGATACATTGCAATATAAATGGAGCTTCTTGGAGTTTGGGAGCAGAAAGGGAACTGGAATTAATTTCCTCAGAACTATAGAAAAATAAAATGGATTCCTGCTGTTTATCAGTGTCCCTAAGAACATACCTGTTAAGACATTATAGAATAGATGATAAAAGAGTAGTGAGATGGACCTGTGGCAAGGTGGATTTCAGCTAGAAATTTTTGAAGGCACCTGATCAACTCAAGTACTGGTGTGCTGCCCCACTCGTTGTTGAGGTCATCCTGAAGACAACGCTTACTCTGCAGTGCTTTGCAGTTGGGAAGTGAAAAGAAGGTACTGCCCTCAAGAAAAGGCCTTCCTCCAACAAACAGCAGAGATTCAATGCCCCATTTATTGTCTTGACATTTTGTTTTATTGCTCCAGTTTGCAGAGCAGTCTCCAGAGGTTTCTGAAGTATGCATGAATAAGAGAGAGAAATGAACTCCTAGTTTCTTTTGGGAATTTTAGCTTGGAGACAGGCTTGTCTGTTCAAACCCATCGCTTGCTCCTACTGGCTTTGGCAGGAATGCGGGTGGCACAGTACCCTCCTACCTCATCTACTTTTTCTTTATACCTACTTCCATTGTTCATGCCAAGCTGTTTGTTAACAAGCCTGTGGTCTCCTCAAATGTTTTTTTTTCCGTTGGATGTCTTTTTTTTACCTTTATTCATATTCCAGTGTAGACTACAAGCACCAGTTGGTGATTGAAGCCAGATTTCTTGGTCTTTCTACATGCATGAGCCATGTGTGTAAGCAGTACCAAAAGTTCCCTTTTTGATGTGAAAAAAGCAGATATAAGGAATGGACAGGAAGCAGAGAAGTACACGTTAACTTTGATTCATTTATTGGTAGTATACTAAAAAGAGGTCAAAGATTTCACTCACAGAAAAACCTTCACTCACAAAACCTTCTCAGAGGTTGTGGAGTGACTGGGCTATAAGTAGGTTTATGCATCATTGGTCTTGAAAAATCATGTATGGGAATCTTCATCACATATGGAAGAGAAGTTATGTTTATAACCCAGAATATAAATGAGATGCTAACTGGAACAGCTTTGTAGCATGGAATGTCTCTCTTTGCTTCACAGCTTTACATAGTTCAGTGCTTCCCCTTCTTCATGTCCTCATGCCTAAAGAATGCAGACAAATAGCTGGAAAAGGTTTGTCTTAGTGCTGTTGGGTCATTAAGGTTCTTGGCCAAAATATACCCCTGACCTCCCTGGTCAGAGGAAATTTCATCAACAGCAATAGTTTTACTGAGTCTTTAGCTAGAGTGTCTTGGCTGTTGTGGATGAGGTCTGAGGGTGCTGAAGGGGATAGATCAAAACCTGCTATAATTCTTGCTAAGTGTGTGTCTGAAGAAAACCTTTATGCCTCATTTCATGCAAGGAGAATGCCTGCAGATGACACAGAGGCATTCCTCCTATGTCCGTATTTCTGTAAAACTTTAGGATACTTCTCATCAAGATACCTGCAACAGAGAGTGTTGGCCTCTCTAGCTGCAGAACTTCAGCTCCTAGAAGGAGCTGGGCATCAATTATGAAGGTGTGTGTTACACACTGATTGTACCACATATTTTGAAGCAAACTGCTTCCAACAAATCTATGTGCGTGGACATGAGTTTTCATTTTTCCATAGAGGAGAAATCAGCACAGCTTTCTGCTGTACAGCTCGTGCCTCCAGCAAGCTCTCCCTGAGCTGGAGCTGTCTGCAGCCTTGCAGCACAAATGGACCTCAGCAGTGTGATCTGAGAGAATGTTTATGCAAAACACCGGAAATACTGCCAGGCTGGCATCAGGAGGAATGCTAATACCTGATCAAGGAGAAGAGCCAAATTCTAGGATCTTGAATTCCAGCCAGCAAATTTGAACTCTGCAGGAAGCAATACAAAAAATGTTGTGGAATATTCTATGTTCCTCTTGCATTATAGCTGTTTCTATATATCTGAATATAATAAAATACTCTCAATAGAATCTTTTAGGTTGGAAAAGGCCTCTAAGATCACTGAATCTAAGTTAACCCAGCACTGCCAGGTCCACCATAAAACCGTGTCCCTAAGTGCCACATCCACACGGGTTTTAAATACCTCCAGGAATGGTGACTCAACCACTTCCCTGGGAGCCTGTTCTAGGGCTTGACACCCTTTTGGTGGAGAAATTTTTTCTTATACCCAAACTTAACCCCCTCTGGTGCAACTTGAGACTATTTTCTCTCCTTCTGTCTATTCTTACCTGGGAGAAGAAACCAATCCCCACCTCGCTACAGCCTCCTTTTGAGTGATTGTAGGAGAGTGGACCTTTACAGCTTCGTTAGGAAAGGTCACATCAAAGCCCTCGATCCTTTGCGAAGTGGAAATACACTGACTGTATATAAACTGAGCCCTCAGTAGATATTCCTGTGGTGCTGGGAATCCTTTCCCATTGCCCCTCTGAGGAGAGCAGCAATTGAAGAATATTACCTCAAATGCAGATCAATGTGCAAATCACATCTGTTATTTGACAATGTAGTGCTTCAGCCTTTCTGATAAAGAACCTATATACGGGGAGTTGACATAATCTTCCTCAAATCATTAGTAACTGATTAGTTTCAGATAAAGTTTATTTTCTTGCAGTTATTGTTGTTCTTAGTCCCAGCCTTTCCTGTTTTGTAACCCTTGTGGGAAGGTTAGGTCTCATGATGGGGCTAGGCTAATTTTGCCACATCCAGAAACCTAATGATTTAAACTTCTGGATTCAGTTCCAAATGACCTATGTTCCCATAAGGCTTGTGCTCCTTGCTGAGCATTGTTTCATGTATTTTCTTTATTGTATTTAAACTTTATGAATGTGGTCACTGTTATGTATGAGTACCTGCAGAACTGAGAGTCTTTTGGGGTAGGTGAGTTTTGGTTTTTTGAGCAAGCACGCAGTGTTGAAACAGAGCGATGCAGACAATGTTAGAGCCCTAAAGTTGTCCTTAGGGAGAGAACATACAGGATCTCTCTCTTCCTCCAGGTTTCCCTCCTGGAAACCTGGACTACCTGTGGGACTCCCAGAACACACATTCCAGCCTACTTTTGCTTTTTATTATCTCATACTGTGCTTGCACATGTCCTCAGAATACTAATGTAACTTTTGTAGGCATCTGTACCTGAAAACCACCAAAGATTGGAGGGCAAAGCCCCCTTTTTAACTTCAGGGGAACAAAAACCCCAACCACAGTCCCTCCCCCCAAACCTTCAATCTTGCCCTAAAAAAAAAAATAAATCTCAACACAGAATATGTAGGCAGCAAGATATTGGAGGAGCTTTTGGTTGGTTATTTAAAGACAACACTGTTTAGGGGTGGGGTATGGGTGGAATCAAACTATGCAGGTAGATGATTTAGAAGGCAGACAGCTGTAAAATGATATCTCTCCCAAAATAAAATAATCTGTCTCCAGATATTCTGTTTTGGTTTACTGGTAGCATGTGTAGTGTAGTATGTCACCCATAAAGGTGCCTACACAGTCAATACTATTTTGAATAAAAGCCCAGATCTGAAACTTGCCTGTGTAATATCTCTGTTGATCATATGCTCTATTTTTGGCTTGTATTAGTTTTGCACATCACTGTGCCACTTTGAAGAACCTGCAATAACTTCTGAAGTTCATACAGTGCAGCTGGTTTTTGGTGTCTCTTCTTAGTGGAAATCAGCTCTCTTAACTTCTTTGCCTCTACCTATGAACAGGAAAAAGGTTTGTTTTGTTTAAAAAGATGATATGTAAAGAGGAAGAGTGACTCTCCAAGACCAAAAAAAAACAACTCCAAAATGGGACTAGTTTTCTTCCAGTGCCTCCAGCCTGCGCTCCCAATGGGCAGAGAATAAGGCGAGGCCAGAGTGGTCACTAGGATTGGTGCATATCCTGAGGAAAATTCTCTGGTGCAGCTCTAGTTTTGCTGTGGGGCTGTAAGGAGCTCCCTGCCACATTGCATTTAGTGCAAATGACAGAAACTTTTGAAATTTTGTTTCTGTGAGAATAAAAACTTAAGATTTTGTTTTTACCTCATGCCAGCTAGGAAAGTCTGGATAGCTGAAAACCTTGCTAAGTGTGAATAACTGAATTTATCCACCAGCCCTTTGTGTGAGCAGGAAATCATGTTTCTGTGATGCAGTATTTCTGTTTGAAGAGAGATGATTGCTTGCAAAAGTGCCTTTCCTGTTCATACATTTGATTGTATAAGCAGGGATGTTTTGAACTCTGTCTGAACCAGATTGGTATCTTACCCTGGCATTAATCATCAGGAAGACCAGTGACCCAATTTCCCAAACCTGCTCTGATACCAGGTTAGCTGCTACTTCTTCAGATTTTCCATGGATCAAAATCAAGGTGCTGAATCCCTCTGGAAAGTTATTCTGATATTTCTCCTTCCTTCAAAATTCCCCTTTAATGGCAGCCCCTGGCTATCATGTTCTAGGGTCCATCAAGCCAGGGAGGGTGACCAGCAAATGGAAAGAGTGTGGGGTGCATGGCCCTGTCAGGGAGCAGAGAGCAAAGGCTGAACCATGAGAAAAGATGAGCCAGGAGCTAAGGGTGACCCCAGCACAGGTAGGACAATGCTCTTGCTGACCTCAGCAAAGTCCCATGGTGCCCAGGTGGGACCAGGTTGGTGACACTGACAGATGTCACTGGAGCCCAGTGATCACTGTGTAAATGCAGAAGGAAGAGTTGGGACCAAGCTAAATCCACACAGCAAGTCAGGACCAGCAAGGACAGAGCTGGGGGTGGGCAAACCTGCAGCATGACTGAGCCTGAGCTTGCCCCAGGTTTCTGGTCCCTTGGGCAGTGGCTTTGGGGATGCAAGTCCAAGGTCTGGCTGGACAGGGCATTTAAGGGTTGTTGATGCACTTGGGGACCTGACAGCTGCTCTGATGTGGGCCAAGCACTGACATAATTAATGGCACATGTTATTTACTATGTGAGAATTTCTTCTGGGCTCTGAGAGACAGCTCAGTGACTAAAGTGCTACTGAGCATGAGTAAGGAACAGTAGGGCTTCCTTTCTGGAGGCCAAATGGTGAGTTACGAGTGTACCTCAGGCCAAAGCAAGGAAGAGTCCAACATTTCACCTCCTGAGGAGCAGGCTGAAAAAGTGGTGGAGTCTTATGGGGCTGGGGTTCTTGCCTGTTGATGTCCCCTGCAGCCCCAGGGTAAAGCTGAGGTGGGCAGTTGTGTGCCAAATAAAGGGACATTTCTGTGTTAGCAAAGAGTTTGGGTGAATGCACATTTTGGAAAAGGGAAGGAAAATATTTTCTCCAGATTTCTAGCCTAAGACTTTTTATGGCCAATTTGTGTCTAATTTTCCCCTGTGATGCTGAGAAGAAAATGAGCACAGTGAGTGCAGTGAATGTCTGCCTCGAGGGCTTGTGGAAAAAGCTGGCTGAGCAGGTCACTCTCCTGGCCTTGCAGCAGTAGGGTGGTGACTCTACACTTGCCTGAAAATACTCATTCTGATGTCCTTTAAAGTGAAGGAATGTAGGTCTGGCCTCAAGCTTGAAGAAGTCTGTGGAAAGGCCCTTGTTGACTTCAGTGGTCTTGAGAATGAGGCTGTGCAAGGTTTGCACAGAGCTGGCGCCAGATGCGCCTCCCACCCACAGCTCCAGCAATGAACATGTGTGCACAAGGTCGGTGCAATTATGAGAGTTCAAAGGGAGCTCTGCATCCAAGGAGAAATGTTCATGGGCTGATCTGTGCCTCAGCAATGCACTTTCACACAGCAGCCATCCACAGCAAGGGGCCTCCTCGCAGAAGGGAACATCAGACTCGCCCTGTCACCCTGGGCTGGGCTGTGTTCTCTGGGAGAATGAAGGTACTGCATGTGGGGTTCACAAAAGAAACATGTAGGAAAGTCCTGCAGCAGTTTGATCTGTAAGAGAGGTCTGTGGTAGCATGTGTTTTTGCAGTCAATACAGATTTCTGGGGAGTGAGGCTGATGTGTAGGCAGCACGTAATGATTCATGTGGAAACAGTAGTTGCAGAAGTTGCCATGGAGGGGGTTACAAGAAGAGCTAGTGAATGAGAAGATGTTCTTAACCATCATGGCCTCTTGAGATAAGCCTGATGTGCAGATGAGTATGCTGATATTTGTTCCAGGAAAATACCAGAAAACTTGATGGTGTGAAACCTCCTGCCCTGGATTGCTGGATCTCATCTAAGTTGTTCTTGTTTTCCATCTCCAGAAGTGCCATTTTTTTGGGTATGAATCCCTCTGGTGGAGGAGGGAAGAGATGACCTTCATGTGGTGGGTTTTGTCACATCCTGAATTTGACACTACAGTTGTGCCACACCCCCAACACGGTGGCTGCAAGAAGTATCTGTCAGCTTTCATACAGAGAGACAAAGCTAAAATTGAAACACTGGTTGGTTATAAAATCTTTCTTGTTTGTGTTATCAGAGGTAGCATTGCTCACTTTGGGTCTGGGTGTGCTGTCTGACCCTCTAGTATTCAATTTCCAGACTGATTGATTTCTCTCCATCTTTCCACATCCTGTAAGGCTGCCATGTTGTAGTCCCAGTGCTGCTGTGTTTTGCTGGCAAGTGAAGCAAATCTTGTTTGCTCTGTATACAATTGTAGTGACTAAGGAATTTTGAAGTAAGACCTAGAAGTGTTGTCACAATGTGCTCTTGCCCAATGTTATTGTGTGGGAGACAGTGGGTGGTAAATGCAAAAGAAAAAAAAAAATCAAACTTTTCTTCCTTACTCTTGTCAGCTCTGCCAGTTTTCATGTGGGGTTTGTATTTTTTTATTATTTTTTTTTTTTATTTGGGTTTTTCCCTACCTTTTTTTAAGGCCAGAATTCTGGGAGCTAAGTGACAATCAGAAATCATGACCCTCTCTGGCTTTCATAGCTACACATGAAAGCTTTAGAACATGAGTCCCAGAGGCTTGAGGTCTGTAAACTGAACAGGAGGAGTACCACCCTTATTTATTCTTAAAATTCTGTGATTTGTTTAGGTCATCTCACAGCATCTCAGGGATTTACTTCAGGGTATAAAGTACTTAAAATCAGTAAAATGAATTTCTTCTTATTTTCACCGTCCACTTGTTGTGAGGTGTTGGAGGGAGAGCAGGAGATGGGTCTGTGACTCAGACCCCTCTCCCTGTGGGCTGAGAGGTATGACAGGAGAAAATTGAAATGTCTACCTGGAGTAGTCAGATTGTGTTCACTGAAGGGAAAGGAACTGGCACTTTACTCAGAGAGAACTTCCATTATTTTCACAGTAATGAGGGGTAAGGGATGGACAAAGCCATACTTTTTTCCTAACTTATTATTTACAGCACAGTTACTTCCCTACTGATGTCACTGGAAATATATTTATTTGCTGTAACCTCCAGGCATGGCCAGAGGTCAATGAGAAAAGAATCTGGTGCTCCGGAATTCCAGCTTTGTGTAAATAAACAAATATTTTGGTAAATCCCTGAGAATGGAAGCTGGGGGCCATGGCACGACAAGCAAACCCATCAGAAGTAGGCTTGTTGTTTGTTTTGTATTTGATTTTATTAGCAGACTGAATTTTCTGAACAGGAGAATTGCATATACTGTATGCAATTTGTCTAAAAAGTACTTTCTGTGGAAAGCTAGGGGAAGCAGAGGAAAGGAATAACTTTTCAGAGACATTCTCCTACTGCTTTTGTCTTTCATTTAAAAAGAGATGCTGACTCATAAGCTAGAAGCTTTCTCCTGCATCAGGATAGTACAGCCTTATGGCCATGCTCTCTGCTCTCATTTCAGAAACTGCACTGAAGGTGAGCAGGGCTGTTTGCAATCCAGGCACTCTCCTCCTGTTTTCAGAGCAGAACTTTGCAGGAAATCAGATGTGATTGTGCACCAAGAGTTTTTATCTTCCTGCCAGCCACAAAGATTAGGCTAATTTGCTTCCAAGGTTTTTAATTGGGAATAAAGTGTTTTGAGGTTTCATTTTCAGATCCTTGAAGGTTTGATTGGTCCTTGGCACCTTTCACTGCCTATCCAGGTCTATTTGGTAAAATACAAACAGGCTGGAATCACTGAACTATTAAAAAAATAAATTGATCCAGTCCTCCACCAACCCTCTGATTCCAAAACCCTTCCAGGACTGGAAATTCCACAGAAACTTACCTGTTGATTCTGACAGCACGGCATGTGGAAGGAAGGTCTCCTTAACATCAGTGAAAACCAAATGGAGTGGAGAGTTGCTAGTCACTCTGCTGTATGTTTTGTGGGTGCCCTGTAATTTGACTGCATTGTTACAGCTTTAAAAATGGGCAGATTCCCAGGGTCCTGTATATATTTAAACAGCCGTATGCTCCTGGTCAGCTTGGGAGCCCAGGGGCTGCTGTGGTGTCTGTATTTTTGTGGACACATTAAGGACAGGAACAATCACTCACCTTCAAGTGTCTTCAAGTGGATAGAGATTCTTATCAGTTATTTCAGCTTCTGACTAGCAGGTGCAAGCAGGTACTTGTTCATCATCTAAAACTGGCTAAATTAACTATGCCTTCAAAGCTACATACCCCACTGAAGGAAGCAGCCTCTGTTGGGTGGGTGCTGTGCCTTTGTAGAGGACTAGCACAATTTACTTTGTATTACCTTAAATGTACCAATTTAAACCTATATTGCCTAATATGTGTTTGCTTTGTTTTAAGTAGGTTTTACAGGGCATCATTTGTTTCCTTGCTGTGTGCAAGTAGTGGTTACAGGTTTATAAGGCATCAGAGGAGCATTAATCATCTGCAAAATGGTAACAATCTGGTTATTCTAAGTTACATCT
Organism: Luscinia megarhynchos; assembly: GCA_034336665.1. Taxonomy (NCBI): domain Eukaryota; kingdom Metazoa; phylum Chordata; class Aves; order Passeriformes; family Muscicapidae; genus Luscinia; species Luscinia megarhynchos. The sequence goes on from CM067568.1 coordinate 10,886,207, forward strand.
TTATGATAACCCATGTATTAGGTAAACAAATGTTATAACCCTGCACTGAGGCATTGAGATGTTCATGTGACTTTGGGCAGGTCAGTGGTACCATGTTAAAATGAAACTTAGGGTTTGGAAGGTCTTAATCTGTTCACGCTGTCACTGGCTGACTCCTGGCTCTGAGCTTGCCTCCAGGTGATCATTCTAACAGAGGATTGCAGAATCTCTTTCTTCTGACCTCTAGCAGTTTTTGTTTTGAGAAAAAGAGGCAGAAAATCAGGACAGTTAAAAATAAGTTAAATATAGCATTGTCAGGAACCAAGATGGCTTTGCTTTGCCAGAGGAGAGACATACTTCACATGTGAATGATCTTCTTTTGACCTAAACTTAAACCATGAGTTCAGGGAACAGCCATTTATAGAATTGGTTAGGTCTGTAATTCACTGTGTGAATAACAGGATGGTCTGAAAGAGAAAACAAAGATCCTTACTTCTCAACAATGAACAGAATAAAGACAATCAAATTCTCTTGGGTTTTCTTGTTACTTTTGTTTTTTTGGCTTGGGTTGTTTTTTTTATGGAGAAGAATTGGTGGGGTTTCCAAAATACTTTCAATCAGTGCAATCCATTTCCTATTGTGGCTGGCAGCTGTTCTGTGTTTCAGATGATGGGCACAGCAATACTCCTTAAGAAACAATTGCTTGCAAAGAACAGATGAGTCTGAGGTTATGGCTAAGGGAGAATGCACCCCCATAAATTACTGCATTATTATATATCAAGAATACTTTTGTAGTCTGTCACTGAAGTAACGGTTGAGTGGGATTCTGCATCCCACACTTGAAAATGGTCCCAGCTCAGCCAAATACTTGAGCATGTGTTTGAAAGCTGAGCATTGACTTCAGCAGCTTGCCTAAGGGCTGACTCAGGTTCCATGCTGGCCTGGAAGGCTGGTGGAATTCTCACAACAGCTCTCATGTGGTGTTTCCTCTGGTGAGAGTGGACAGCAATATTTTGTGTCTCCTTTGCTTGTGAAATACAGCAATCACTCCTTCTTTTGTTATGCTTATTACCTGGCTGGATCACTGGGAAGGGGGGTGAGTGACTTCCACTGGGGTGGGCTGGGCTGAGAGTTGGTCGAAGCTCACCTGTTGTGAGATGTGGAGTTGCTTGATACAGGGAGCAGAGTTGACATGGAGCAAGGAACTGATTTTAATTGGTGTAGTTGCCTCCCATTAAGGAAGGAGAGCCAGAGCAAAATATTTGATTGCTCAGGATTGACTAATGCTCTTGGTTTTCCATGCCACCATCCTGACTCCTGTAGCATGTGACTAGCGGGGTGATATGCCTTAGTCATGATGTCTCACCCTGAACAGGATGAGATGTGGTCTTACTTTGCTGGGTATGGATATTCCCATAATGATGTTATTTTTTTCCCCTCGCAGTATTGTTTTATAGTTTCCTTCTTTTTTTTTTTAAGATGGAAAGCACTAATCCAGTCTCAGCAAATAGATGATGAATTAACATATCAGAAAGTTAGTTTCTGTGTCAGGTAGGCAGCTGGTCATATGCAGTTATAGGCTAGGAGATGGGCCATAACCTATTGAGCTGGCTCAGTTTTTGTACAGATTGCTGGGAGATCAAATTCACCATGTTTGTTTATTCCTTCTGTACTGATTCAGAGTTCTAAAGAGAAGATAGTTCAATATAGAGATAATAAAGAGAAAACAAATCTGACAGACATTTTGTCATTTTTGGCAAAAGTAAATAATGAGTTTGCAGAGCCCTGCTTTTGTGTTTGGAGAGTGCACATGATTTACTGCAGGAATCAGTTTGGCATAGCATAGCTGTGCCGATTCAGCAGGACCTACCATTATCTTGTCGTGTTTTTTAGCAAATTGACTTTTACAAGGCAGCAATTCAAAAACATGGAAGAGAAATGTGCTGAGCAACCCATCCCTCCTTGTCCCCCATCCAGTGTGTGCTGGCAAAGCTGCCACAGTCGTGCCCAAGGCGTGATGATGCTGGGCTCCCTCACTCGCTCGCAGGCTTTGGGCGTTCCGTGTGCGTGAGCTGGTGTGGGTCTTGATTTTATTAGTGTGTTCTCAAGCTCCCAAGCTGCTGACTTTTCAGCTAAGTGCAACAGCTCACACATGGCTTTCTGTCGTGCTTCGCTTTACAGAGTTAATGGGATTTCAGTGGTATAGCAGGAGTAACAAAAGCACCCTTAGCAACATTTTGTAAATCTCGCTGCTTTTCAGCTCTGCTCACACGCAGCTTGCAGTCTCCCACAGACAGAGAAAAATAGCCAGCAAGCAGCGAGGTTCCTGGGCTTTTCCTGACTAGCACTGCCTTTCACTGCCTCTGAAGGCAGAGTATTGAGCTAGAAGCACTGCTGGTCTGACCCTGAAGGGGATTTTTGGTGTTAGTACACTTCTATTCCAGTCTTAACACTGAAGTAGCTGTAGACACACTATTTATGCGTTCTTATATGTTTGGCAAATGTGCATGGGTTGTGTTTATTTTTAAGGGGTTAATTTAAAATGTGTAAAACTTTCCAACCTTCTGGGAATTTGAGATATTCAGCCCATTCTATGCCTCAGCAAATGGCTTCTATTTAATAACATCGTTGTACGTTACCATTGAGAGATGGCTATCTCAGAGACCTAATTTGTGGATGTGCCCAAGGGTGAAAAAAGAGCAAAAGAGTAAGACTGAAAGGAAGGGAGATGGGAGCAGGAGCATTCTTTGTGCAGATTTTTTCAATGGATAATGTGTGGGAAGGGTAGGGGAGAGATGCTTCCAGAGCACTCTGAGACAACAAAACAGCTTGTTTAGCTAACAAGGATGGAAATGACAGCCCTACCCATCCTTCTGCCTTGCTCTCCTATGAATTAAGCAGTACTCAAGCAGCATTCTTCTTGCTTGGGGCAGGACTGTGCCAAGCAAAAGGACAGCTCCCTTTTCTGTTCCTTTGGGTTTTGAGATGACACTGCAGAGCTAGTGGGGTTTTCTCTCCAGCTCCAGAGTGTAGCAGCTTCTGTCTGGAGGCTGATGATGCTGCCAGCTCCTCATGTTTTGACAGGTCCTCTGGCATCAGTGTGTGTGCCTGTGTGTCACCACACTCCGTGAACCTGCTCCACAAACCTGCTCCACAAGCCACAGTGGTCTTTTACTTGAAGGCATGACTATTTCCTTTATAGAATTTCCTCTATAGTAAGTACTTGTTTCCTTTCCTTTCCTCTGTAGAAAACATTTATTACTCAAAAGACCTGTTCTGAGGATTAGCCAGGCACACCAGAGATGCCAGTGAGGGAGACCCATCCTGAAGCAGCAGGTTTTGGATCACATGGCAGCCCATCACTTGTGTATGTTTCCCTTCCTCTCTCAAGTAAGGTCTTAAAATCTTCTGAATGACTCACTCAATAGGAAAAACTCTACTCTGTACTAATGCTTAATGGGTCTTTCTAGCAGATGTAAAATCCAGTGAAACATATACAGTTTCTTTAGTTTTAAGAGGAACAGATGATTTAATAAGCAGCTATAAATCTCTTGGGAATGTACAGACATAGTCCAACAGCAAACCTCTGCCAGAATTTTCACTGACTAGACTTATAGCCTATGAGTCATAGCAGTCTGCTCCACTCTCCACCTCAATTGCCTGTTGTTGTTTTGGCTTTTTAGAGGTGCTCTGTGCTGCATATGGATTTTTTTATCACCTTCTCCTGTTAATGGGCTTGCTCTTTCATCCAGGAGACAGCCTGCAAGGAACTGACTCTTATTCTCTGTGCATGACAGTGCATGATGTTTCTTTTCCATTCCCTAGCTCACCGTGTGATTTTAAAATTGTATAAGGAAAATGTTTCTGAGGAATGTATTGATACAGCCTCCTAAATGGGCCTAGTAGTGGGAATTCTGTTAAATTAAAAGAGATATACCCAGTCTCTTCTTAATATAGTACTGCTTTCCTTCCAGAAGTCTGTGGCCATCTTATTAAGGTTAATAAGTTTGATGTAACAGTATTTCCAATAGATTGAGTTATTATTAGTTCCTTAGAGATAAGGGAAGAGGCAGAAAGCAGAAAGTTGTTTCATTTGCCTGTGTCTTGTGCTGAATTGCAGGAGATGGTTGTTATTTTCTGAAGTATTGAGCTGCCATTCCAAATGAATGTAAATGGCACACAGTGTTTTACAAACATCTACATTGTGATGGCTTGCTGTCTCTCTCTGAGGGAGATATCTGGGAAGGGGGACTGCAAGCTCTTGTTTTATTTTCAGCTGGTTCACAAACCATGTGAACTATACTTGGGAGCGACTTTAGAGGAGGTAAGGAATTAACATTACTAAGATTTGCTCCAGGACACGCCCAGGTAAACTAGAGATAAAACTAGTGATAAGACAAGGCTTTGTGAGGAGTATTTAACTATGGTGGAGGCTTTTACCAGACAGGTGCATTGCAGCTTATTTTGAATGCAGCTGGATGGAGGAGATTTTAAAAATTACCCACAGAATAGGTCTTTTGTTTTTTGTTTTTTTTTTCCTTTTCTTTTTCTTTTTTGTTTCTTTTAGATCTCACAATGTAACTACAAAAATCCAAGAAAAATTGTGCAAAATTCTGACTTTGTCAGAATAAACAGGCAGTAAAAATCAGGTTCTAATTCTTTCAGTGGCTCTGGACAGCATTTGCATTTGTTGCTCTCTGGGTCCATGTAAAATGTGTGGGAAAATTCTTTTTTCTGTGGTAAGGATGATGAGGAAACCCTGTTCATGTCTGGCCTTTTTTGGACTGGAGTATCAAAAATGCATAGATGTGAAGCAGGTTAAGAAACTGGAAACAGCTTAGAGGCTAATGTACAGAATTGTATAATGTGACCAAAAATAGATATTGTTTGAAGTTCATGGTGGGATTACAATTTACTGCACTGTTCCAACACCTTCAGAAAGCCAAACAGGCAAAGAAAGCTATCCAAGGTCATATACCTGTGTGGTGTCAAAAGCAAGAACAGCATTTGACTGGTGACTCCTTGTTAGGCCTTTCCACACAGCACAAGAGGAAGTGTAGAGGTTTTCAACACCATGCACGTGTGCAAACCAGCCCTTTCAGCTCTTTCTGGCAAACTGAGAGGTTTGCTTTATGCTTTCAGTAAGCACAGAGCTCTCACGTTTACTGATGGGACTTTCACACGTCTGGAAATCAGAAAACTGGAGACGTAATCAGCGTGTCTGCTCTTGAACGAGGAATTTTCCCCAGAGCAAGTTGTGATGTGTGCTCCTAATGATTTGCATCTTACACTTCAGACTTTCCATGATCTGCTTCCAGCACTGTAGGCACTAGCTTGTGTTTGCAGTGCACACACACACCCAGCTGCAAGGGTAACAGCCATAGCTTACATGTTTAGATCTTGGCATAACTCTGTGGGATTGTTTTGGGATATCCAGCTCCTTTGGCAGCCTGGCCCAGCTGTGGGGTTTAGGTGGAGATGTTGGTGCAGCATTCAGTGCTACCCCAGGTTAGTGGTTAGCTAGAAACCTAGGCTTTTAAGAGAGGTTTTGCTTGCCCTCTTTCACTGGCAGCAAGATCTTTTGCAAACTTTCTGGTGTGTGGTCTGTGCACACTGAATGGCTCACACTGAGCCTGTGTTGTGGGATTTCACCACTTCCATCATATGAACAGCAAGCAGCAGCAGTTCCAGGGAGGCAGTTTTGTCCATCCTCTTAAAACAATGTACATAGCAATGGGGAACATCATGTGACCACATGGACCTTATCCAGTGTTTTAAAGGGAAAATATCTCTAACAGTGTCCTGGCCTATGTAAACTGTATAGTTTTCCCAGACTTGGAAGAAAAGCACTGGTACTTTCCCAAGTTCCGCCCTTTTCATTTTGGATGTGAAAAAAAAAAAGGGTTGATTCTTGCTTTCCTTTTGTCTCTAAAATGGGAAGTAGTTTAATGAAAATGAGAAATTATGCTTTTCCATGTTAAGAAGCAAAATCTTCTCTCTGATCCATCTGTTTTGATGAGAATGAAGCAGATTGTGTACTTTTTTTCCTTAAGTAATAACCTCTTAGTGGTGAAGAAAAGATGGGTAAGTGTTTGATTCTCCAGAAGCCTAAATGTGGATGTTGTGACAGTCCATCCTTGGATATGGGGCTATTTTCAGTGATATCCCCCAGCTTTGTTTGGAAGAATGCACAGAATTGAAGGAGGAAGGATGACCTTGCTTTTAAAGCATTCATCTGGACCTTGGGTGGTGGGAGCTGAATTTCCAGCTCTGGGACTGGCTTCCTCTGTGGTCTGCAGTGTGCTGCTCTGGGAATGTGTGTGCCACACAATGGATGTCAGCACAAAGGGCCCTGCAGCTGACTCCAGGAGGTCTGCACAGCCCCACACCACAGCAGGCACTGTGTGGTGCCACTGCCCCTTCCCAGAAAATCCAGCTGCACCAGCTCAAGCACTGCTGTGTGTTGTTGGGGCTGTGCTGCTTCCAGTTCTGGCGTTAGGATGGTCATGGCTCACTCCAGTTGTAAACCCAGGAAGCACTGAGGTACTGAGAAATGAAGAGTTCATAAAATGTTTTTGAACTGTCTATATGGTCTGGTTTGGGATTTCTTTTGTTTTGCACAAGCTCATCCTAGTCACTCCAATGTCACTGACTTTCATTATCTCTGTGGCACTGGAAACCAGCTAGAAAAAATGTCTCATTTTGGCTGTTTCCCATGCCCAAACTGTTTTCCAGAAAACCCCAATTTTACTGACCCCAGCTGCCTTCCAGGTTCTCACTCTGGCCTCGGGGCAAGCAGCAGAGCCTGGTGTTTAGAACACTGTTGGTCACACACAGTTTCCAGAGGGCCACAGTGCAGACTTGCACACAAAGCCATTGAACTCCTTTTTTCCGAGCAGCCACACTGCAGTGACATTTGCGTGGCTTTGCAAAGCACCCTGAGGGCCTTGAATGAAGGAAGCTCTGCATATTCAAAGCAATATTATGTTTATCTGTTCTATCCAAAGTAGAGAAGAAAATGCTTTATTGTCTGTGGCTTAAAATCTGCCTGCTAAGATGTTTATGACTGTACAAAAGACAAACTCTTTGTATTGCTGAGATAGCACACGCTGCCACTGGCTTTGATTTCCTTGGGGTGAAGGTGATGGGGAGCAGTGCTAGGCCAGTGCTTGCACTATCCATCCTCCCAGAGATGAGAAGTGGGGCTCACAGGCATTCCCCTAGCATGTTAGCAGCAGTTCACAGGGCCTCCAGGCCAGCTTGGATGTTCAAGTCATGACTAAAACAAAGGAAACCAACTGTGTTAGCAGACAGAAAAGTCATTGCCTTTTGTCCAAAGGAACATCAGGCTGACACTTTCTTCTTGGAGTCTCTTGGCTCCTAGAATTTGGAAGATAAGGTCTGTCCAGTCAGAGGGGGTTGTATAAACTTCCTGTGAACTTTCATAGTTGATGATCAAAAGGAATCACAAAACATGTTGTCATTATTTATCTATTTATTTATCTATTTAGAAGTTCAAAGAGTGTACAGTGCTATTGGTTATGATTTTTTTTTCCTCTTGTAAACAAGGTGATATCATACTGGATGCATTGCCTTAGCCCTACATTTTCCATTTTGAGTTTAACTTGACAGCTCTTTTGCTCTGGAAAGCATCTTTGCAGGGGGGAAAAATGTAAAAATGCAACCACCACCCATATCTGCTTCAGAAGTCATGCCTGCAATGTTATCTGTCCTTGTGTCCCTTGCTTTGCTAAAAGATTCTCTTTGCTAGTTTCATATACCCAGTGTAACAATAGAGATGGTTCCCAACAGCATCTTTTTCCTTGTCCCACTACCTGGATGCAAGTACAGCTAGTGGAATACCTTGACAAGAATTTGAAAAGTTCCCTTTAGCCGGGGATTTGGCTTATATGACCTGTATTCCCATAATTTATGTGCTCTGAGAAAAATTCTGCCCCTCCTGTTCCCATTAAATCAAAGCTTTGCAGCACTTGCTCACATTCACACAAGATTTACTCCTCCCAAAGTTATATTCTTGTGTGTTCTGCTTTGGTGCAATGCCAGGTGTGAGGGGATCTGTTTTTTGAATTGTCTTCTAGTCCCATGTGTAGCATCTTGTGTCACAGGATGTGTGCTGTGAACAGGGGCAACAGAAACTTGTCCTTTCATTTCTACTTGAAAGAAACAGTAGTGAAATGAGACAAATGGAGATCTTGCATTCATGTAAGGTCAAATCAGAAATCCTGTGGAGTTTCAAGGGACTCATTGACATCTCTCCTGATATGGCTGGTTCCCAGAGGAAGCCTACTGGTCTCATTTGCTCTTCTGCTTGAGGCATAAATCCACCCTTGGTGGGGATATACAGACAGGACAAATAACTTCTTCTCGGGGGCTTCTGCCCTCCATCAGTTTTGGACCTACAGCTTCCTGTCCCCCTTCTGGGCGTGCCTGGGATGCAGCAGAGCCAGGCAAGGAGAGGTGTTGACTGGAAGGAAGATGGGTTGCAGACAGGGCTGGCTCTGGAGAGTTAAGGAGCAGAAGGACTTTATTTACATGAGATTCCCACCTTTTGGTTATCCCTCTGGCTTGGCTTGTGCCTTGGCCTGGTGCCATCTGACACAGTTTGCAGCACTGGGATGTTGAGGGCTGGCTGGGCCCAGAGCCAGTTTGTATGGCTTCTTTGGCTTTGCACTGCTTTTCTAGTGGGGTGAGCTGTAATATGTGTCTCCTGTCATGAATCAGACAGTAGGTATGGATAATTCTCAAACCAGGCATTCACATGAGTTCATTCCACACTGTTCATGTTTAAAGTTGTTTTATTAAGGAATTTTTCAGCTTATTGCTCAGCAAATTTTCAGCATCATGAGTAGGTTTAGCATGAGGGCTGTGTCCCAGTATGGCCAAACAGTGTCTTAAAGCTTTAATTGCCAAATATAAACCTTTTCCACCTCTCTTTTCTAAAATATATGACGTTACTAAACCACCACTTTGATAAAATATTGTAGCACAAATATTTAAGTGTATTTTTAAATTCTTTTGAAGTCAATGTTTAAGTGCTTTGCTGAATCAGGGCCTAAAATAATAATATCCACAAAGTTAAGCCACTTTATTTTTGAATGAGTGTTTGCACAGCAATTGAGTGCATGTCAGCTTCTTGTCATGACCCCCAGGTGCAGATCTCCCCTTAGCTTCAGTGAATTAGAAACTTTTTCAAATTGCTGTCTTGCACACAGTTGCAGTGTCAGGGTCAGACCCAAAAATGGCAGGCTCTCATTTGCAGAATGAGATCAAACTGAAATGGGATATAGGGCCATAAAGGGATTGGCAGCATCTCAAAGAGAGCACAGCTATGATTAGTCATTTCCTATATACATACTATATAAATACTGGGGATATGCACACACAATGAATTTTGTTTCTGGGTTAGTAAAACCATTACTGTGCTGCAAGCCTTATCCTTGCTAGATCATTGAGGAGGTTGTGGAAACTTAGTTCTCCTGTTAGAAGAGAGTTGTGCATATACTATAAGTAATGGATCTGAAATGGGGCAAGAAAACAAGTCTGAAGCTGACGGGTCTTAGTCTTTTGCATGTGCAGTCCTCTTGCCACTGGGGAGCTCCAGTGTTGAGTTAACTCCTTTGCTGTTGTTTGCAAGGCTGCAATCTCCTTTTGTGCTACTTGCTTGGATACCACAATCCTAGCAAAACATGCAGTGGGGCAAAATTGAAGTTAACATACCACTGAAGGTGGTTCATCGTGTTGGTAGAAAGATACCTTTGGGGCCAGAGGTGTTATCTTGTGCCTTTGCTTTGTTGTTGTGTTCTTACACCTCCATGTTAGTGTTACCAATAAGGGCTGGTGCTGTGCACTGTTAGTTTAAAGAACTCAGTGGCTCTATGGGACTGCTTCAGAGTGTGTGGGGCTGCTGCCCTACCTGTCATCACTTTGCCTCACCTGGTAGTCCACAGAATTCCCTATGCAAAAGTATTGAGTGCTGGGCTCTATAAAAAGAGCAAAGAACAGAGTTTTTGTAGTGCATGTGTGCTTTACATTAAGAGCTGGCTCAGGCTTTTCCCCTTATTTCCATACCTCTGCAAGTCACTGCCTGGTGATGAGGAAGTGCTGCTCCCAAGCTCCCTGCCTCTCCCAGTGAGGTCAGCAGGAGCTGCAGGCACTTGCAGCAGTATTGGGTTAAAAACATACTGGGACCAACTAATTAAGTTTCACTTTTTGTTGTTCAGTGTTAAATTATGGAATTTCAAACAAATATGTATTTGTTGAGGTCACTGGAAAGATGGTCAGTAAATGTGTGGAGATGACATGAGGAAGAGCAGTAAGGTGGCCATCTTCAATGGGAAAGTGGAAAAAGCCCTTGTGAAGGGCAGAAAATTATTTGAGGAGGGAAAAAAATCCATAGTAACTTTGCAAGAGTTTTTAATCTAAAAAATGCAAAGGAAAATGTTACTGAAGTTGGAGCAGTGTTTAATTGGAATTTATACCCACCAGAGGTTTGTGCTGGTGTTGTGACTGGCTTAGTCTGGAGCTCGCCCCTGATGTGTTTTCACCTACTGAAAGTGATAAAATTTCAGGAGGAACAAGTCTGATTTTTGTTTCCTCTCCTGTTGCTGCTGATGGCTGCTTGGAAAGCATTCAGTAAAGGCTCTCAGACCTGGCAGCTCATGTTTCCCTTGCTGGTCTCCAGGCAGAGACTCCAGGTGTGCCTGGTGAGGGCTCCTGCTGTGCACTCACCCTGCTCAGTGCATGTCTGCTCCTGTGCCTCACGTGGCTGCTCCATCCCGGGGCCAGGAGCATAGGAACCTCACAACCATCCAGAAAGGGGAAGTGTATCGGAAATAAGAAACTAAACATCAGCTGTGTGTGAGTAATGGGTTGTCTGTCTCCTGCAGGGGGTGAGGGTGCACACTCTGATGCATTTTGATGGCAGGGTAGCTGTGTCGTTGTAATTAATGCAAAATCAGCTGCTCATCATCTCCTCTGTTTATCATTTCAGACTCTGTCCAGAGCCTAAATTGTGTTCTGAGCTATTGATGTGCTCAAATGAAAGCTCAATGAGAAGAAAGTAAAATGTGGGAATGGCTCTTGTTTCACTGGAATCAGTCTGAGCTACATATGTCACCTTTTGGCAAGGGGCTGATCCGGGGTATATTCCTGGGGATTAGAATAGAAATGTGCTTGTCTGAGGCTTCTGTGGTAGTCACCTGCCCAAGGCCAAAGCTTGGGTCATAGTTTTACTACTGTGCCTTCTTCCTAATATTTATGTGTGCGTGACGTATTTTAACAACTTCACTTGCTTTGCTTGGAATTTTAAACTGTAACAGGGTGTGTATGTAATGCACACAGCATTTTCAATGATTTATGAGTGCCAGCTTGCCTGCTCCCCCAGATCCTTGCCATATATGCAGATGTGGTCACTGAATGAAGTGCCACAGAGCCTTGCCATGAGCACTGGAGTGGGATGTGATGCAGATGGCTGGTACATACTCCCATGTTACCAGTAATGGGGTCTAGAGAAGAGCTGAGCATGATCAGCCATTCCACTTGACCATTGATCAATTCCTAGAGTATTTTTTTATTACTTCTGTGTCTTTGAACACTCCCTCTGCAGTGATGCAGTATAAAACGTTACTTTCCTGTGAGCAGCCAGGAGTTTCCCTCTTTCCTCAGTCACACTGCTGAAATTGTGCCCACTTGCAGCATGCGATGGATTTACCTTAGTCACACACCAAAGGAACTTTCCAGGACAAAACCAAGTCATAATTCCTTAATATTTGGCTCTTGTGGCTCTGGCTGGGCATCACTGGTGCATTCTTAGTGGAACTTAGTGTGAAATTGCAAACTTAGCATATGGTACTTTCATATCTAGGAACCATTTGATGTGATGTCATTTCATCATCTTCTAGACCCTTGACAGCTTAAGCAGCTGCTTTGTTGTATTTATCTATATGTGAGTAGTCTGCATGGAGTTTTTGGTAGCAGTGTAAAGTATGCCTCATGTATATGCTTTTGTGTGATGTTCTTGTTAGAGAGAGTTGGTTTAAGTGTACAATCTGCTGGGAGCCCTGTCACTCACAAAATCCAGAGTTTTCTGAAGTACAGGCAATAATATGCTCTGGTGTAGTTTATATGTAAGAATGGCTATATGGAGAGACAGGAGCTCCTGTGAAATATCTTGGCTATCTCACACAACCAGAAGAGTAATATATTGGAGCTATTTAATCTCCTCATGTAGAAATTCCAGTTATATTGATTATATCATGTAAGTTTTCTTATCTTCAATTCCCAAAATAACGTAAAGAATTTCATAGGCCAATGCTGAGTTTTAAAAGCAGGGGTGGATCATCATAACAGAACAATGAAGTAGCTAATAGATACAGAAGAAATTGATTTCCTATTTAGCTTGGCATAGGCAGCTTTGCAATTTTCTGCCCACTAGAGGGACTGCTGCTTATACTGCTCGCTGCAGAACACAGACTCATGAAGTCCCTTTGATATATTTTATAAAGTTTTAAAATTTTGAATGACTCTGATTAAATCCTCTAAAGAGTAAGTCTCCAAGGTATTTCTCAGAGTGTAAAAACTTTGGGCACGGTACTGTTCTTCTGAGTCCAAATATTTTTAAACTGAATTTTCTTAATAAATGTTCTTTCTTTTTTATGAAGTATTTTCTGTTCGCTTGATTTATCAGTCCAGACTTTCCTATATGACGTTGGTGGGGATTAATTTGGATTCTTTTTGTCAAGGAAAAAATGTTTTATGTCTTTATTTATGTTTGGAGTAAGTTTTGTTTTGCAACCATGGTGCCAGCGAATATGGTAAACTAATCAGTTCTTGCATTCACAAATGTCAGTGAAACGGGTTTCTCCTTTAACTGAGAGATAGCAAGTTTTGGGTAAGCAGCACTTAAACTTACAGTCAGTATGAGAAAACTTCCAGATGTATCTCTGTGTTCTTGTTTAGCTGGGGGATTTTTTTCTGCTTGTTTGAGCTGCATGTTCCTGACCTGCCCAATTTTCTTCTTAATTACAGAAAGATGAAAGAATACAGGAAGTCCTGCATGACCTTATGAATACCTGTGCTAATTGAGTCACTGGCTTGATACTGGTAGCACAGCAAGGTAAGCAGTCAGGCTATGTCAGCAGCATTTCTTGTAATCTGCATGATTATATTTCAACAAAGCTTTAGTGCTTCACATATCAAATTCATAACTAGGCAGGCAAAGACAAATAGCCTGCAGGTCTGAATGTGATAGATTTACTTTTAGTTCAAAGCTTTGGTGAGCAAACATTTCTTTTTTTACTTCTGGGGGGGGAAAGAAAAAAACAAGTTTTGTGGTCCTTTCCCTTTTGTAGAAGGTAATATCTCTAATTTCCACAATCAATTCCTGCCCAAATCTCAGCTTCCTGGGCTGACTCTGGGGAGGGGCTGGAGGAGGGGTGGAATGTTTCAAAACTTAGCTGATGAAAAGGCATGCTGTTTTGTGGATGCCTCCCAGAATTGTTTAAATCTGTGTGCGCGCGCGCGCTTATGAAAAGGGGGGGGAGAGATCTCCATGACAACTGGCCTGGCCAGTCTGTGTTCCCTGCAATCTTTTAGCTGGAATCAGTGCTGCAAGAGGTCATATGAAGGAGCTGTGGGAAGAACAGCAGGTATTAGACACTAAACGACTGGTTTTCTGGTTGCCTCAGATAATAACACAGAGTTTTGTCTGGGAAATACAAATCTGAGAATGGAGTGGAAAGGGAAATGCTCCAAATTTCAGGTAACAAAAATTGCCTTTTTAATGTTGTGTCCTCCTGTTGTAAAGTTTGATGATTTTTTAATTTATTGGTGGTGGTGTTTACTCCTAGCCAAGAGTGTCGGCGTGAGCTTGGATTCCCTGACTCTGGGGAATGATGTCATGCAGGAACAGTTGGATTCTATTAGCCAGGGAAAGAGGAAACATCCTGCATTTTTTTGTTTTTGGGGTGGGAGGGGGGAAGGGAGTTACTTTGGCTCTTTGTTGAATCTTGTGCAAAGGGTATAAGAAATGTTTTAAAAAAAAGTTTGTAACAAATTAACTCCCAGAAAATATCATTTAGCATCCAGACAGCATCAAAGCTTAAACCCACTGCAATGATGACTTCTATATGCAAGAAAATTATTATGGAAATGTTACAGAAATCAGAAGACTTTTCTTTCATCTTGAATGCTCCTATATCCATATTTAATAGGAAAATTAATTAAATAGTAATTAAACAGAGGATCTGGAGCCTCCCTGCACTTGGGATCCTTTAGTAATTATTTGGAGAATGTGCTGCTATAGAGTTTCTTCTGGGTTGGGCTCTCTCTCAAGTGACTGCTCATGAATAGATGATGCTGGCACCATTGTTCTTAATAAGGTTTTCAGTCCTAGACTGTATTTCATAGCTGTAGACCAGCCTTTTTGGGAGAAGACAGTGGAGAAAGACAGCAGAAAACTCATAATTTCAGCAATTTGAAAGGGACTTTTCTTCCCAGCTTTCCTTTTGCTCAATAGTGTATTAAACATTCAATGCTGGGGCACCATGCATGGCAGTTTAAGCAGAAAAATACCTAATGATGAGTGTACAACTGCTGTATCCTAATGAAAATTCTTAAATTTTTAATATAATCCTACTTTACCAAACAATACAAAACCACATTGTATCAGCAACCATGATGAATCTATTAGGTCACCATTGCACTGTTTAAACTCCCTTTTGGAGATGGTAATTTCTACTTTTATGCTGCTTTGTTCCCTTTAGTTTGTTTCAGGCATGATCCAAAGCTTGCTGGAGTCCATGGGAGTTTTCTTGTCAACTTCAAAGGGTTTGGGATCAGCCTCTGCCTGAGAACTTCCCAGCCTCTGTGTCAGGCTTTTGACTGCAGGACCAGGCCACAGGCTCTGCCTTTTCTTTCTTGAACTTTCCAAACAGAAGGTCTTTTGTGCTGCTCCAAACAATGCCAGACGCTGCTGACTGGCTTCAGTGTGGCTGCTAATAACACATGCTGGAGATAATGGTGATGCTGATCTCCACTTTCTCCTCAAACCTTCCTAGAGGGGAAATAATGGAAATCAGATCCTTCTATCCCACCTTCCCCTCCTTGCTGTTGTTTACAAGTGTGTGTGTGTGTGCAAATTGTTCCTCGATTAAAGGGCTATGCTCCAGAGGGGAGCTCCAGGAAGACTTTAGGGAAAAAACGCTGTCCTAGCTGTGACCTACCCTAGAGCACTCATGCAGGAGGAGCAGGCTGTGCTGGGGCAGAGCTGACAGCTGTCATCTGCAAACTGAGGGCTCAGCAGTACTGCCTGTGTCCATCTCTTGCCTGCCAGCTTGATTCCATAAAGAAAGACTACTGTTTGCAAATATTGATAGCCTGGTTTGGAAAAGAAGGAATTTTTCTTCTTCTCTTTGATGGTTGGGACCAGTTTAATAAGAAATCCTTGCGCTGTTTTTGACTAAAAATGAAATATCTGTGAAGCTGGTGTGCCAATTTGGACCATCTCCCTCCTTAAGAAGGAACACTGTGTTTATTTCCCAACTTTATTCTTCATTTGAGGGAAAAATGCTATTAGTCCCTGAAATTTCTAAGACAGACAAATTTAATGATTTTCAGTGTTAGAACTGCGGCTTTTAAGTGCTTACGTTTTACAGATGATCATCTTGGGAATCCTGAGAGATCTCTGCAAGGTGCTGCAAACTGGATATTCCAAAAACAACAATGGGGTTTTGGTGTGTATCTGTTTGCTGTGATGCAGCAGCAAGCCTGGTGAATTCTCTCCCAAAGTTTGACTGAGTGGCATTTTCCTTAATGATCTGCAGGTTACTTTGAAAAGTGATATAAGGCATCATTCCTTGGTCCTTTAAGATAATTTCCATATGTTCTAGCATTCTGAATGGTTTCACATGAAGTTTTCATATGTTATGCTATGTATACCTTACAAGTAGGAAATAATAATAATAAAAATTATAATATATTTGTAACTACAGTTGTAAGAAGATTGACCCATTGTTTCATCGATTGAGGGGGTTAGCAATTCAGGAAGGCTGCTGGTGTAGCTGGTTAGAAAGGTAGAGGTCTTGCAGGAGTCTGTGCAGGTATAACAGCTCTGTGTTCAACACAGCACCTCTGGACAGGCCCCTAGCTCAGCATTTACAGCTTTCTGTAGTTGTCACTTTACAGGTGCCCTCATTTCTATGTTTCAAACACAGCTGCTTTTTGTTGTCCTGATACAAATCTCCTCACTGATCCCAGGTGTCCACCATGTTTCTGCCAGTGACTGAATGTCCATATTCTGTCTAGTCAGTGGCTCTGAGCTTTCCAGAGACACAGATGAGATTCTGTGGTGAGACTAATTATTTTCTGTTTAACTGTAGTTACAGCGAAAGTGAAGGGACACAGTAGAAATCTTTTTTGTTCTCTGTTCTTGATTTCTACTGACTAATTTTTATATTCTGAGATATAGTGTTTTAATTGCTTGTTTCATCTTGCATAGTTCCTGTCTTCTGTAACTCCTTGTATACCCTCTATCCATAGGCTGACAGCAGATGTTTCTGTTGTCTATTGAGGTCAATTCCAGGTTAACTGCTATCCTGAAGTATTTGTCCTTATTACTTAGAAATACACTTCTTTGCAAATGAGCTGAGGCTATCTAGAAGCCTAGGACTGACTTTGTCTATACCATTCAACACTAGTTTCTGATCTAATTAGTTTCTCTAGATTACTACAGAGTCCTTTCTATTTTTCTTCCTAGAGAAAGTTTGTGAGACATTGGAAATACTCTGTAGTTTTCTTGGTTTCTGCTGCTTCCATTGAAGGTTGATCTTCAGAGCACCTGATGTCATAGACAGATGTACCATTAAATTCTTGAACATGAGATTAGTATTCTTCATCTGTAACCTTATGCCCATTATAGGTAGAATTGGTGGATTGAAAACAGTGCTGCGTGTTTGGTAAAGCTGCTCATGAGGATGCTCAAATCTTTCCTGATTTTTCTATAAGTTAAGTTCAATTCCAGCAGTGGGAACAATGAGTTCTCAGTTGTTTCCTCTCATGTTCTGTTTTCTAGTCATGAGAGACTTCCTAAGGTGTAAAATGTGTCACACAAAGGGATCTGTTCTATGCAGCTCACACTGGATATGGGTATGGCTACCTTTAATTACAGCAAGAGCCTCGACATGATGGCACTGTCATTCTGCTCTGCAGTGAAGGCTCTCATTAGTGCTAATCAGTGATCTCTCTTCTGGCTGTGCATCTTTGACCCAGTTACTTTGTTGAACTTAGCACAGTTTGCTAGTGTGACACAAAGCAGACTCTTGGCACAGCCCTGATCACAGAGCAGGGCAAGATCTGGCAACTTTCACACAAATCCATTATAATTAAGGCTTCCGGTCTGGGATTTAAACTGCTTCTTTCTCTTAAAAGCCTGAGAGGCTTTTAAAAGTATTTTTTCAGGCTGAAAATGGACCCACTGCTGGTAGAAGCAAAGTCCCCAGGTGGTACTAGCTTTAGGCTGACCTGGACGAAGCAGGTGCTGCTCTTGTTCCTTCATCAGGCTTTGCAAACATGCTTCCAACCTGAGAGCTTTTTGAACAGAGCCTGCCCATTTTTCCTCAGTTTCATGTGACAACAGAGTCCCCTAAGCAGTTACAGGAGTGTTGCACAGTTGGCTTTCCTCCAGTGCCAGCTCTTATTCTGAGTTTAAGCCTCATGTAACATTAATCTTCTCTGCCCACTTGGAGCCAAACTGCTGTAGTGATGGGGCTGTTCAAAGGAGTCCTGTTTTCCCATCTTCTCAGAGGCAGTGCTTCCTCCTGGAACCCTTTATGCCCATCCTGTTGCAGTTTGATGACAAGAAGATGAATGGGAGGCTAAAACTTCTGCCAATGGCAAGAGCATAGTCTGGCATCCCCTGTGCTGCTGGCATCCAAAGGATACAAGCCATCAAATTCTGTGCTCCTGGGCCAGCTGAGCTTGTTGGTTTATGACCAGAACATCCCTCCTGTCTTTAAAGCTTCCTTGAAAGTTAAAATGCATCACTAAACATTTTCCACATTTATGGGCATGCTGAGGGCACTTGGGCAATTTTGACAGTCCCAAACTTGTTCCCTACAATGATTTTTCATGCTTTCTTGGTAGAGAGCAAAAAGCAATTTGAGAGCTGCAGAAGTATAGAAACACTTGCAGCTGCACAACTCACATTCCCATGTTTCAGTCTCTCACAGGCTCATGCAGACCTTCTATTATTAGTTTTAAAAGAATAGCTGACAGCTGATTAATTTGAACAGCATATTCCAGAGAGAGCTGTTTTATGACTGTCAGGAGTGCCAAGCCAAGAAAACATTGACTGAAGTTACAAAGAGAGATTTCTGATGTAGAGCACAATCTTGTTTATCCAAAAGATTTGCAGGGGACAAAACCATCTTCATACCACCCTGCTGTCAACATGTTCAAGCCCATGCTGAGGGAGGTGAGAAGCTGAACAGCTCAGCCTGTTTTGCATTCATTCCCTTACAGTTTTCTGGGAGTGTTCCCCGGGGTTTCCTGGCATGTTGTCACAGGGCAGGTGCAACTCAGTCTTTAAAAACTCACCTAAAAATAATTTTAAGTGGCTGATTCTGGTATTGGTTTCAGAAGTAAGTGTGAAAATAAAACTACTTTTGAACAATGGATGTGCTCTGTATAATCAGCTGATGCTCTGGATTAGAGCTGCTCTGCTGTGCATCAGACTGTGTTTCACTGTTGTACTGACCCTGCTGCACTCAGGCTCAGGGCAGCAGATGGGCTTTGAAAGAGTGTAAAAATCTATGAGCAGACATTGATTTTTCAGTGGTGTCTGGCCACCCCTTTCACTTCCTGTGGAAAGCACTGCCCTTGTGTGCCACTTGTAAGTAAGGCTCTGCTCACTACCGTGGCAGCTGAGGCACATTTACTGTATTCTTGCTCTGATCTGAGGCTTCAGTGGAGGAGAGCCAGTCCTGCCCCTGGAAGTTATCTATTTAGGTCTTCTTCCTCCTACAGCATCAAGCCTCTGCTGTGATGTTGAAATGTTGCTTGCTTTCATGGGCCTGTTTTCCCTGACCTCCCTGTGGGAGACTCCAGTGTGGCAGGAGTCACAAAAGTTCAGAGTGAAGAGAGGCTTGGGACAAAAAGGCAGAATCGTGCCCTAGTAATGATCTTTGTTTCATGTAAAGGTTGGATGAAGGCAGAGGTTGAACCAATGGCATTTAGGAACACTGGCTTTGTGCCCACATATTTGGAGCTCCTTGTGTGGTGCAGGCACTGCTGTCCAAGTTGGTTGTGCAGAGAACCCCATTAGCAGATTATACTCTTTCCTGCTCCAATCTCAGTGCACAGGAGAATGTGCTGTCAGATTTGACATGCTCTACTCTCCTATTAACATTATCCAGGTTTCTGCTGAAACACATCAAGAGCTGAGGTCCCTGCTGTGATTTATTTACTATTGGCTGACATTTATTGGCAGCAGAAAACAAATGTAGGCATGACTCAGTAAACAAATGTAAACCTGACTCGGTGCCATGTACTGCAATAGCACAGGATGCCTCCTGGGATATATAACCATCTGGAAGAACAGGGCATTCAAAAAGCAGCCTGAGGTCATCAGCCTCCAGCACCATATCAGCAGTTCCCAGTGCAGTTCCTGTGCCTGTGCTGGGTGTTCTAAAAGTATGGAGAGATCCTCAGGTAGAGGAAGGCAGTGGAGTTATGCTAAAGATTACCATGATTTTTCTGGAAAACCTATTCAGTTCTTGTTCTAGGTAGGGCAGGCTGATTGAAAAGTAGCCATCTATCCAGAGACTTCAGGAGTCAGGCAATGGCTGCTCTGTCAGATGTCCTGAAATCCTGAACAAATTCCTCTTTCTCCACCTCAATATTTCCATGTACAAAACCAGACTGCATTGAGTGAATTCTCCCTTGTACCAGCCTCTTGCTGAGCTGTATCAGGTGTGCAATGTCATTTTGGCAGCTGCATTTCTGGTGAGATCTTGCCTAGAGCAGCAGAACATGTGGGCTGGCTGTCTTCTGAGCTCTGGCATCACATGAGTCTCTCAGGGATGCAATGACAGGACAGACTCCAAAGTGAACTGCCACTGGTTCCTGAGAAGGGTGAGTTTTTAATATCTGTATTGGTGCCAAATGATATGCTGACTTCTGGAAGCATTAAAGTGTTTACTATTAGAAATGATTTATTGTGAGAAAAGGAGAAACCTGTTGCTTGCAGTGTGGGGACAGTCAGCTGCTCCTGAGTCTGGGTGGAAAAGGAAAATGCTAGGAAATAGCTGGAGGAACAGGGCAGGAAAGAACCCCCAGCTGATATTGTGATGGAATTAAGAGAACCTTGTTAAAACATAATTATTCTTCTGGATGAGAGGTGGCTTTTCTGCAAGGTGGGCAGAAGGGGAGCAAAGTCAAAACCCAGGCTTCTGGCTCAACTTATTTCAACACTTATCATTGCAAGATTTGCTTGTGATCTTATTTAAAAGCAAACTGACTGATCATTTTAAATAGGGAATCCTGCAAAATATTTTTTCACTATCATGGACATATGGTGTTCCCAAAACAAAAGAGTTCAGGATACTTGTGGCAGTGGGGTGATACTGGAACCTGCTGGGCTGTTTCACTGCTGAACAGGAGCAGCAGCTCTTGCCTTGGACAGATTGCCCTTGTGGCAGTGGCTTGTTAAAGATTGTCCCATCAGTTATGTTTCCATGACAGCCTCAGGTCTGATAAATATGACAAAGCTGTGTTTTATCAGCAAATCCCCTGTGGGCCCTAGTCAGGAAAGCATATGGATAAGGAGAGAAAATTATTCTTCCTGCTCTTTGTTGCTGACCAATTGCTTTTTGTATGTGAAGCAGCCAGCCATGACTGGCTACATTTCTCTGCAATTTGCAGTACCTCTTGTGTGGGGCTGAACCAGTGCTGACTCACTACATTTTCCATTCGTTAAGGAGTTCTATTTGTTGTTTTTGAGGACAAAGTAAGCTCTAAAGGTCAGATTAAAAGATCTGGAGATGGAAGCTCCAGTGCAGGTGCTACAGGGAGGCTTGGGCACCCTTGAGTCAAACTGACTTTTTTGCAGGACAGTTACAGAAATTCAGATAGCTATGTTGACCAGCGTTGAACCTGTGGGGTGAGCAGTCAGACTTTTCCAGTTACTTAAAACAGAAGAGCAAGAGCATGTCATTTATATTCAACTAATATCTCCCTCTGGAATTTCTCAGTGAACACTACAAGATGCAGCAGTCTGCAACTGCTTGTTATCTGTAGGCTATCTATTAATAAGTTGCATGCCAAAGCACACTCATATATAAAATATGGAAAAAACAAAAGGATAAAATTATAGACATGGAGACTTCTCTTTCTGTCATGTACCTATCAATCTTGATTCCTAGAAGGATCTGTAATACCAGTATTTGCCCCTCCTATGCAGGGAAGATAAAAGAAGGGAAGTAATAGTTGTATAAATAAGATAATATGACATAACTAATAAAAAAGAGAAGGGCTTTTTGAAGTAGAACATGATTGCCCTTTCCTGAATAGAATCAGATCTGCTTAGAAGCATTCAGTCTATCTCTGAGGGGAATTGCAAACAGGATGCAGCTTTGCTAATATTGGCAGATATTGGAGTTTTTTTTTTAAACTGAAGTGGTAGACCCTGTGTCTCTCTATCAGAAGGTCATGAGTTGAATCTTGATGCTATACTCAGGACCCTGAAGCAAAAGGAATCAGGATGTGTCTCAGACAAAATTTTGCACTAATAGCAAATTGTAATTTCTGAGAGAGTAGTGAGACAGAGCAACATATTGCCCAGCGAAGATGTGGGTGTCCCATCCCTGGAAGTGTTCCAGCCCAGGTTGGAAGGGACTTTGAGGAACCTGGTCTAGGGGAAGCTGTCCCTATCCATGGCAGGGGAGTTGGAACTAAATGATCTTTAAAGGTCCCTTCCAATCCATACCACTTGATAACTCTATAAACTTTGTGACACACCAAGCACAGTCAGTAGGTAAATGAAAGACAAGGAATGCACATGAGTTTGTTCACAAAGGATAAGATGTACCTCAGCACAGCTGGGTGTTTTGTGAGGGAATACCTTTGTTTTGCATTTTTAGCAAAATCAAATCTCTATTTTCAGAAAGAGAAGAAAGGCTTCTCAAGAAGGAGAAAGTGTTGCTTAGTGAGTGAAATATTTTTGTGCAAGATTGAAATTGTTGTTTTTGGCATTGAAAGTAGAGAAGACAACATTTGAGGACAGTCAATCGAAAGGATTTGACAACTATTTTGTGTTTGTCTGTAGGCTCTGCTGCCAGCATTACCAATTATGCTGGATATTCTTTTGCAAAACCACAGCAAAATGAAGCATTAGGTGACTCACAAAGTTTCCTGCAAAGTTTTCTTTGTCTTCTGGTAACAGCCAGTCCCAGCAAGGTACTTCATCCATTGCACCTTTGCTGGTATGCTGAAAGAAACTGTGTGGATGGCACCACAGCAAACTCAAATTGCCACAGTGTCTGAAGAGAAACTACTCAAGTGAGACCAGCATTTTGGGTTTTATTTGTATAGTACTCACTATGCTAAGCCTTACTCTGCTTCTGAGGTAGTGGGTGGAATAATAACTGGGTTAATAAAGTTCAGGCCTGCTGAGCACCACTGTTAAACTGAGTAGAATATTGCCTTTTTTCTAGCTGTAGCTCTTCTGGAGATACACACATTTTGATTCTCAAGCAGCATTAACTATCTTTTGGTTAAAAGGAAAGTGAATGAGTCAATGCATATCATTTTGCTCATACTTTCTCACAATCTTGTCACAAATCTGTGGCTAAAAATGCAGTACTTAGAAAATCTCTCCATCCTGTATCTCAATAGGAAGTTTACATTTCTGTTGTTTTTCTACAGCCAGAACATTCCTGTCTGCAGTACAGGTGGGGAAGTGGAAAACCAGCTTAGAATTGTGAAAAAGTGCTTTGTTTCTCAGCTGGATGCATCCTAGCTTGCATTTTTCATTCTACCTTGGAAATCTTCCCCTACAAAAATGAGTCTGAACACTAGACAGTATTCCTGTAAAAGGAACTGAGTCATCTTCCTTGGGAATTGAGGGAGCACTGTAACCTGGGGTTACTGTCTTAGTGATTAAGATGAACAGATAGTCAGGAATTTGCTGTAAATCTACATTACACCATTCGTTATTGTCTCTTTTGTATGTAGTTATACAGGGAGAAAACAAACAACATTGCTGTGAAACAGGCTGGGCTTTTAAATTTTTTTTATTCTTTTTTTTGCATTAATATAGTAGCAGGCAAAACAAAAAATAGTGGGACTCATAAGGAGTAAGTTGGAGAATTAAGAGAGATTTTTCTATCTTTTTTCCTTTCCCCCCATCATCAAAAATCTTCCAACCAATACGTTTTTGAAGCAGCTCATGTTTCACAGCTAAGTGTTAAGTTTCCCTCACTTACTCTAGCTAGGTGGATCATATATTTGCAGTGTCATAGCTAAGGCTTTATTAATAATCTTATGTATTCAGGTAAAAGTAAACGTGACAAATATCTTTGTGAGGGAGTTAACTTGCAATAAATCTGTGATGTACACAAAGCAGCAGATCAGGTCTCAGCAAAGTGTGTCTGTGAGTAGGTGATTATACAGATTTTTATTCTCCCTCTGTCCCTAGGTAAAAAGGATTATATCCAAAGGGGATGTGCTGGCTATTGTATTCAGCTCTCTTCTTCATCTGAAAGCTGTAATAGGTGGGAAAGGAATTGCCTGCATTTCCAGCTGTGAGAAAGACATGTGGACAAATGCCCTGAAGGGCAAGAGGTGTGTAGGGCTGTCAAGAAATAAGGAAAAGCAAGGCATTAAAACTAATTGAATAATTAGATCTCATTCAAGCAGTGATTCATAGAACTTAGTTTTGGTTGTCTTTGGACAGAAACTTTGGAAGAAGCAGTAGCCAAGAGATGAATGAAAATGCACCACAGTTCTCTTGGCATATTGCCTTCCAAAATAGATGGTGAAGCATGTCATGGAGCTATTAACTGCTGTGTTTAAGTCACAAACAGAGCTACCCAGAGATGAGTTTTAAAAAGCAGCTCTAGTCAAAGCAGGGTTCATTTTAAATTGTCATCTGTGCTGTCAAATGACTGCTCAGTGGTAGTCAAAGAGAGGTGCAAGGCTTTTGAAGGGATCTAGATTGTTTTATTAGGTGACCAGGTAGATAAAATATATGAATGCAATGCAAAGGAGATGTGGTAGTGGTTTTGACTTATCAAATGGAAAGCTTTTTACTGGCATGTATAAGTTTGGTTAGTAGTTAACAGATCAATAAATTTTACTGTATAAGGATTCTGTACCTGATGGCTGTCATAATTTCCTTTGCCTTCATTTAAAGATTTATGCTAACCAAAGTTTAGTTTCTACTTCTCCATGTACTTCTCTACTTGGAAATCTGATTTGTGGTGTGGTAATGATCAACCTACAGATTTCTGGTACAATTAGATCTGTGAGAAAAATTAGCATTTAGAAATGATGTGTTGAATCACAGATTGGATTGCTGGATTATATCCTTAGGCTGAAGAATCATGTCACCAATTTCCCTTCCCTTTTTCCAGAAGAAAAAATTGTTCTAGCCCAGATGTTGACAGGTTTTTTTTGTGGTTTTTTTTTTTTTTAATTATTTAAATAGCTTTTACCTTGTTATATAATGGCAGCAGATGCTTTTTTCCTCTTCTTGTATGTGGAGAAGTATCAATGAAAATGTTTTCAGCTCTGTTACAATTTTTGGAGCAGTCTTTTTGACAGAGAAATATTTTAAGACACTGGAAAACTGTAGACAACTAGTGCAAAATGCAGTGACCCTATAGATTGAAATTGGTCATACCAGTGTTGTTGAATCCTAAATTCCTTTAAATTTGAACACCAGAGAGTAAAGATTACCTAGACAACCCTAAGGAGGTTCCTGAAACAGCTCAAAGTTTAACTGGTGCAAGTAAGCATGTACCTTTGTGGCACCTCTTAGCTGCAGAATGTGCAATGACTGGGAAGCACTGGTTATTTATTTTTGGGTTTGAGGTTGTCAGGGAGCATTACTGTGATCTTACACAGGAGTAATAGAGCTGGGCTGCTGCACAGACAGTCTAGTGGTAACTTAAAGATGGAGCCAAAGTCTGAGACCCCACTTATGCTGTTACTGAGCTAAAAATTTGAGATCCCATTTATGCTATTACTAAGGCAAGGACCTTTCTGATGCCTTTCCAGCTCAGACTGTTGAAGCTGTGTGTACACAGTGGGTTTGCTTTTCTTTTAGCCATGTGGTACATAACTGGACTTGCTTCTTCATGTTCTTGGGCAGTTGGATTCTGTTGTGTTTTCTCTTTATGGATGATCCTGCTTGAAAAGTCTGCTAATCTCCATTGGACTTGACAGAAAAAAAATGTTAGGGATATGATTTTGAAACTGAAAAGTGCAGCACTATAATAAATTGTGGCTCTCTGGTTGAACATGAGGATAAAATTCGTTCCAGACCCTGTGTTCAAATGGAACAGTTTATGAATGGAAGCATAGCCCCTGGATTGTATTTCAACATTAGTCTCTGGTTTGGAATTGTGCTGTTTCCAACATAGACAAGGATATATATTTTATAAGCTTTCATTCTTCCACTCTTCAGATTGTTCAAGGATAAAAATCTCTTGTGCTGGAGTTGGCTGTGGATTATATGCCATAGGAAAAATATTTTAGTTTTTTGAAAATAGCTTTATATTTGGCTGAAGCAGAACTGGCTAACACTTAAGAGATATCATATTTGTATTTCTTCTGCTTTACCCTAATTTTTTACTATCTATGTCTCATTTAATGTTAATCATCTCTGTCCCAGCTCTGACAATTGTCAGATGGGGATAACTCTGTCAGGTAGCAACACAGCTGTGTGTGCTGGAATACAATAAGGATATAGTTATTAAAGAAACAACTGAATCAAGAAAAGATATTCTTAAGCAGCACGTATCAGGAAACTAGGAGTCTTGGACTGAAATCTATGAATGTTCCAGCCCCTGCTGCAGAGACATAGCAGCTGAGTAATAGATGCTTAAAGATGAAGACAGAGCCAAAACCTCCTGTCAGTTAACATACTGTGGTTTCACCCACTGCTTAGAACTGTTTAGTTTTAAATCTCTCAGATGGCTTATGTTACAATGTTGACAGAAACAAAAATGAGATGCAAAAAGAAAAGCTTAGGGAAAAAAGCTCGAGGTGTGATTTTACATATGTTAACTGGAAACTTAATTAAAAAAAAATTCCTTCGCCCTGGGATATTTAAAGATGCTTAGCTCCTGTAACTCTGGCTGAGAACTGTTTATTGATATCTAGCAATTTCTTCATATTAACTGACAAGAGAAGAGTTATTAACTAAAACAAGAGTTAAGAAGAAAGAAAGAATTAAAATGGGGACTATAACAAGGCTTCTTATTTCAAGTAGGAAATTGTGATAGAGCTACAGCAGCTAGTTTGTAACATCAGATAGGCTGAATTGTACAGGTACCTAATTATGAAGGACACCTGAAAACAGCTGTTCCAGCTGAAAAACCTCTGGAGACATTCAAACCTCAACCTTGTCAAGATCCTGTGGAACTTGCTCTGGGTGAACCTGCAGCAGGGGTTTTGGCCTGGATGATGTTCAGGGGTCCTTCCCAACTGCAGTTATTGTGTGATTCTGTGACTTTTATAGCATGCTTGGAAATTGTAAATATAGTAAGTTTTCCAGAAGAAGAAAATTCAGGTCAATAATTCTGATTATGGTAAACCAACTTGGAAGCAAAGGACATGTGGAACCTTGGAGTTTAAAAGTAAAAGACAGATTGTGCTGAGCAGTCTGATAACTCTTCTCTGTATCAGACTCAGAAGTGGCATGTTAGTTCTTTTTGGGCTTTTGCTCACTAGCAGAACCACAGAGAAAAATTTAGAATCAGTAGAACAACTGGAGAGTGAATTGATAAGAGTGTTAAGATGAGACTACTGTTGAGAGAACAATATCATGTTGTACAGAACTTATTAATGAGCTGCCACATAAGTATCTTGAGACTACTTTCATCCACTCCATATTTTCACACATCGACATTTTTATCTCCATAAAAATGTTCAGTGAAAGGAATATGCAGTTAGATTTGCTTCTTCTACACAGCTGAGTTGGTGATTTTTCGGACTGAAGTAAAGGAAATGGCATGACAGTGTCATCAGCAGAAGATGAAGACAGCCTGGGTGGGCTGAAGGCAAGCAAACACAAATTTAAACCACTCTTGTCACAAGAACTAGGGACTATACGAAGGGGAGAGCAAGCCAAGATTGCTATTGTGGCAGGTCCTTCAAGTCCCTTATTTAGTGTGTAGAAGAAACACCCTGCTCTTCAACTGCTGATTATGGTTTAAAGTTTTTCTTGTTTTCAGTTTTAGTTCAGCTCCTTTTCATAGCCCTTATTGGTAAGAATATGTGTAGGCAACAAAGTGGGAACGGATGTTGCAAGTCTTTTACTGAAGCTTTGAAAGCTATAATGGAATTGAGATAAATTAATATTACCAACAGCTTGTGAACTGTTCCCAAGAATGTTCTCTTAAAACAGAGGGTAGGAATCTGGGTCAAATCCATTTGTTAAGTGATGTATCAATTTTTTTTTTTTTGTTTTGCCAAAGCGTTAGTTTAAATAGTTATTTGTCTGTGTGTTTCTATTTTTTGTTTCCTAATGGAAGCATTTCCTAATGCATCTTTTAAAAATGCTTTTCTGTCTATAAACCATAACTTGAAAATTTTCCAAAAGAAATATTAATAATAGTTTCTGCTGAAACTAGTTCTTGGGGGATCCATTTGCTGTTTGACAGAGGAAGTGTGAGTTTTCTTTCTTGTTTATAGTGCCCAAAGAGAACTTTAATTTCTACCCCTAACAAACCCTGAAATCCCATGTTTTGCCCAGGTTCTCAGAGAGTTCTCAGTGAGACTCAAATTGCTTGGCTAATCTGAACAGGGCCGTTGGACCCTTTCAATCAAAGTCAACATTTCTTTTCCCCTTCCTAGTTTCTTACAGAGAAGAGTACTTCTAATTTAGTCTTTTTCTCCTTAGATGGTTGAGTTACCAGGTGACAGGGTAAGTCAGGCAACAGTAATAATAGAACTTTTGCACTATGTAGTGCTAGATAAAATAACAATCAAAAGCAAATAAACTTTATGTGGAACAAGTAAAACTCTTGACTAAATTGGAGCGGAGTAAACAGTTTTTACCTTGGTTTACCTTGACCTTATCATTAAATTTTTTAGACAGCTTGCTGTCTTAAATCTTCTGTATGATCTGTGGACATCAAAGCAATCATTTCTAACAGCATAATGATTAATGGGGCTTGGCTGAAGCAGGGTAGCTTTGAAGGAAAATATTTAGCTGGCAAGTAGCTTTTACTTCTTCCAATAGAAAGAGAAAATTATTAATTAAAATATATTTGCTTCTCCTTAAGATGGGTAAAGTACCTTGCTGACAGTGTTTTGCAAGATTTCTGTAATACTTTTAATGAGACTGTTGTGGTGTTTTACTCATGTGGAATTTTGGTTCTGTGGTTTTTTTGTCTATTTTCATTGGGCATTCACTTGTGGAACTACTCTGAAAACGTGCTCGTATTGAACACATGCTCTATTGAATGACATACACTGAAAGTCTCCCTCTTTCCTTGTAAGAGACAAGATTCCTTTTGCAACCTGAAAGCCTCATTGTGTGTGGCAGGAGTGAAATACCTTCTGAGAAACATGAAGCTCAGCAGATGCTCCCTTGAAGGTGCCTGTTCAGCCATCCCCTGGGCTGACTGCTGAACTTAGTATTTTTGTGTTGGATGGATTGCCTGCTTAAAGCAGCACTGAAAAGAAATGCTCATTCTAGCACTTGTACAGCACCATGAAATACACAAGATGCAGAATAAACTACTCTTCCTTCCCCACAAGTTATATGCAGGAGAAGGATGGATGGATTAATCTCAGTGTAGAGAAACAAAATGCTGGATACATCACTGTGCATTGACTCACCTTCAGTTGCAGATGTTGTACTCTCATGTAAGAGTGTAGCCATAGTGGCATCTGAAAGGACTCACTGTCAACAGCCTGAGTTTCAGCTATGTTATTCATAAGATTCTTTCCTCCCTCCAGCTGTTTCCACGAATTGGAAAAGCTTTATTTCAGTTTATAAATGCTATTTCCCCATTGTTCATGCCCACAGATATTTTCCATGCCCAAATATCCATCCTCCCAAGAAAAGAAATCCTGGCCCTATAAAAGAAGCCATGTGGAATGATCCTTTGAGGAGAAAGTCCAAAATGGCACAATATTGGATTTACCATCTGCAAAGCTTCAACAGCTGGTATTCCTCAGTTGTGTATCTATGGGTGGGGACATGGGGACAGAGCAGAATATGAGTGGGGTGTGGTTGCATTTCCAAAGAGCTCTCATTTTTTGTATTGTGGTTCCAGCTCTCCTACTAAAACTGGAAGGGCCAAAACTCGCTTCTGTGAGAATTGAATGGAGCAGTTGCTTGATGTTTTGCTACAGCATGAGGTGAATTTACCACACACAGAAACTCCAACCTTATTGGCTTTTTGATGAAAAGACTGCTCAAATGGTTAAGAAAATGCAGTTGTCTGAAAGAGCAGAGATAATGCCTTGAAACTGCCATAAAAGTTAAACTGCAGTTTGACAAAAACCCTCAACCTTCAAACCATTTTGTCTCATACATTTTCTATAGAGCCTCACCTAGAATACAGCTACTGTGAGGAATCAGTCAAAATGAATGTCATGTTTTTCACACCTTTGGGTTCCCTAGGATCAGAAAAAAGCTTCTTATTTTGACTTTTGCATTTAAAACATAGTATAAAGTAAACCTATTGCATATGGATGTCCTATCATATATTCTTCTTTATGTTAAATAGGAGAATATTTGTCTGGGAAAAATGAGATAGGAGTTCAGATATTAAGTAATAGGCACACACTAGAAGAGAGAGACAGTTATTCCATCAGGAAGCTTCAGGAATTCATGCTCTGTAGGAACCTGTGAATCCTGGTGCATTTATAACACCTACAAATTTCAACGCAAATTATCAGTCAGAACATCTAAATCCTCAGATCGATAGCTAGTCATGAAAGGTATTTGTAGTGGATTCATAATCTTATAAATCTTTACCTTTTGGAGTTGCAAAAGGTGCAAAAGGCATTTATCTTGTTGTACCAAAGTGGAATCTGCTGTCACTCAGCTTTTGTCCACTGTGCACTAGTTACAGGTACAATTTTATCTGCCTCTATAATGCAAATCACCTTCCTGTCATCACAAAAATGTTCACAGGTATTGATCTACCTTTTGGAGGACTAGGACTGAGTTTTGAATGAACTGTTGCCAAGTTTGTGGTACCAGCTGGAAACCATGTGGAATTTGGCAATGCAGACTTCATGCCAGACAAAACTGCTTAGTATCTGTCTTCAATGTTTTGATTTGTTCATTAATCAAACACGGGGAAAAATACATTCACAGAAAGCTGACACCAAAGAGTTTCTGTATAATAGATTTTTTTAACCTTCAAAGACTTATTTGTTTTGTGATGATGGAATTTTTAGTAGGAAAGTGTTGTTTATGCTCTGTGTGTTTACTTTATTCTGCTTGATTTACTTCCTGGAAAAGAAGTTTTATTTGTGAAATTTATTATCAGATTGTGTGTGCAGTACCTCTACCTGTAACACTTTGCCTATTTGTAGATGCACATTTTTAAATTCTCTGTTTACTGGTATTGGGAAGATGAGTGTGCGTGCAACAGAGCTGAAGGAGGAGCAGTGAAAGGAGTAAGAAACAGGAGAGAAGTCTGAACTATAATTTCTTTTCTAGTATCACCCTCTATGAACAGTAGCAAAGGAGTGTCTGAAACTGGAGTTAAGGTGAGAACTGCATAAGCATAAACTCTATGAAAGCAGAATACAATTGCAGTTTTCCCTTTCACTAAATGTTATATGTTATATGCTGAGTTGAAAGGTACCCATGAGGATCGTGGTAACTCCTGGCCCTGCACAGGACACCACAAAAGTCACACCCTATGCCTGAAGGCATTGTCCAAATGCTTCTTGACCTCTGTGAGGCTAGTGCTGTGACCATTGCCCAGGGGAGCTGTTCTAGTGCCCAACAACCTCTTGGGTGAAGAACCTTTTCCTAATATCCAGCCTAAACTTCTGACATAATTCAGGCTGTTCTATAGTTGATCATAGCAAAATCTGCTTTGACATTTTTGTTGTGAGCAGACAGGTCTAATTTTGAAGGCCTGGTTGATGCAGAGTTATTGTCTATAGTAACCACACTTTAAAAGAAACCATAAAATAATTTTCTGAAGGGAGCAGATCCAAATTGGACTTCTGCTGCATTCAGCTTAAAACCACAGGAAAGAAGGAAAGAAAGATGAATGCCAACTTCAGTGCCAGTGCCATCCTAGTTTGCTCAAATACAGACTCCCATGAGGTGGGGAAAGTTTGAGTCAAACTGCTGTAGGCTCACTCATGTATGAAGTAAGAGAGCTCATGTCTTCAGATAATAGATTTTACACCCTGGCCTTGTTGTGAAGAAGATATTTCCATATGGGTGCTATACCAAATTTACCCTACTGTGTGTGGAATGCTTTCTGCTTGGCAAAAGGCCAAAACATTCCCTGCAAGGGAGAAGGGGCTGAAATTTTATCTGATCAGAGTGTTAATCTGTGTCCCTTTAGGATTATCTTGTGGCTCTTTCTGTGTTGCAAGGGCAATGCTGCATATGCCTTTTCAATGAGATCATTTCAAAATCAAATTGCTATTAAATTATACTTTACTCAAAGTTTTGAACAGAGCTAAAGTAGGAACACCAGTGCTAAAACTTAGAGTAGAAATGCTGGTGCTGGAGCAACATTCCAAATGCTGTCTGGATAAAATTATTAATCTCACACAAATATTTCAAGTTAATGTTACATGTTTCAGTATTGTTAAACGTAAGTGGTAGCACATTCTGGCACTGCAGCCAACCTGGAAACAAGAAATGGGACCGTGTTCCTGCTTGCACTGGCTACTTGTTATTCCTGGACGCATCCAGCTGACTGTAAGGGCATGGGATCACATTTTCTACCTGACACATTTCTGAGGCTGTGCTCTCCTGTGCCCTCTCCAGTATTACAGATGTTCAGACTTGGATTGCAAGCAGGAAAGTGGGATTTGGGAAGCTTGGGAGCATTCTGCTAGGGCCCATGTAGTAGGGGCAGTGCTTGTCTGACAGCCCCTGAGGGTCTCTCTCCCCAATCTGAGAACAAAGCAGTTCAGGCTGTAATGCTCCTCTGTGTCAGGTTTACTCCTGCTCTCTGGCCTGTGAAGAAAGATTGTTCCCTCAGCAGAACTCCCCAGCACAGTGGGTCTATTCAGCCTGCATCTGGGAAGATAGTTAGTGCCTTCATTTATGAAATTCCTATCATAGAAGTGTGAGTTCTTTGGAACAGCGACTGGTCTCTTGAGAAGTCTCCAACATGTCATGCACACAGCTGCATGTAAATCATTTTCATAAAAGGAAAGAAGAGAAGTTCTTTCAAATAATCAAATACTATCTCCCAGCATGTGAAGGTTTAAAAGATATGTGATATGATTCACAGTTTGTTTGTGGATTTGTTTCTGTTTGTCTCCATCTAACCCCCTGTGGTTCCCTCCTGCCACTCTGGATGCAGCTCACATGGGAACAGAGCTAGAGTTTCTGTGGCTGCTGCCTGGTTTTCTATCTCTGCTGGGAAAGGCTGTTGCTGCAGAAATCCTCAGCAGAAACTCCACTGGCAGGAGCCACTGTCTAGAGTGGTGTGGTGGCTGCAATCAGCTCCAGTGGGTAGATGGGGAGGTGTTTCCCTGCCTCCTTCTTCAAGGAATGTTAAAACAGGTCTAAGTGTTTCCAGTTGTTTCTCTGGCTAGTGCTTGCAGGACTGATGAAAGGTGATTTATAACACTTTTGCTTGTGGTAGTTTGTTGAAACTTTCCTTTCATGCAGATGACAAAGGTCAGTGCTGTGGGAGCTGAACCCTTTCCTTGGGGAAAGGCTGTGTGTACCTGTGACTGAGAGATAGGTGGGAAGGTATTTTCTTCAACTCACAATCAGTTTGTGACAGTAAGGGAAGAAAGCTTATTTACATGGTTGTTATAAAGCCAGGGGATATCACTGATATCATTCAATTTTCAATACATCCAGTTCTTCAGCATTTTGTCTTATAAAAATATCCTTTCTAGGAAGAAACAGCTCTTTCTCTGTTGGATCTTACTGGCATTTTTTACATTTGTGAAGTGCAGCTCTTGAAATTCCTTATGCTTCTTCTACTGTTTTTTCAGTGTAGATTCACTTTTTTTTTTTTTTTTTTTTTTTTTTTAAGTGTAGAAGAGTAAAATTCCAGCGAGGCTGACTTAGTGAATTAGTGTTGATAGCTGGGGAGAAATGTAACTGGATCTTCTGTCTCTAGCCCTTGAATCAGGAACTGAAATAATTGTTCTAAGACTCTGGTCAAGTTGCCAGGAAATGGAGTGGTGCTTCTGCCAGATGGTCACCACAGAAGTGCCAGACATTCCTCCCCTCTTTGAGCTTGCAAGTGTGTGTATTTGAGAAGGAAAATGCACACAGGCAGCTGGGGACTGAAATGCTGTTCTCCCTGAGGTGCTTGCTGAGTGTGCAGGGCCGTGCTGTGGGCAGCATCCATAGGGATATCAGTGTGATGGCTGGCAAAGGGATACAGGCACAAAGGCTTGAGTGCAGGAGATGTCTCTGTTGAGCATTAGTCACTCTGTCACAGGGCTCGACAGACAATATGAGGTAAATCCACCAGCAAAGGGGCTGCAGGACACCTCATACAGCAAGAGAAGCTGCTTCAGTCCCTGAAGGAATAGTGCCTCTCTGGAAGACATGATGTTGCCTGTCAACTGCTAAGCCCAGCTGTACTGGTTAATGATTGGTGCCTTTAATTGAAACCATTGTGCACTACTACTGCCCTGCCTTGTAGGAGCTGCTGCTGCTGCCATAAATCTTGATTTTTTCCATATTAGAAAGCTGTGTTCTTTGGAGACATTGAAAAGTCTCAGACTTTTTTCCTCCCTGACCCCCTTTTTGTTGCTATAGCTACTATAATTTTTGTTAACAAAGGGAATAAGAAGTAGTTTGCTGTGCTTAGTTTGGTATTGTCATTCTGCTATATTGTCATTCTGCCAATATTCTCTCAGTCATTTCTCCTCTTCTCTTTTTCCTCCAATCTCCCTTAGAACCAATTCTGTAAAGAAACTGCAGGAATCTAGGAACTGCAAGTCTCCTGCAGTCACTGCAGGGCTGCGTGTGCATGGGGGATGAGGGTTCTACTCATGAATCAGGGACTCTTAAAACTTGAATTTAGATTTGATTTGACAGGAATTTCTGTCTCTTTTGAATGAAGTCTCATGTCAGGTTACCACAGTATTGCAGATCCATTTTTTCTTGAATTATCTTTAGAAAAATTCAAAGTTTATTCCATGAGGAAGATTTTAGCCATGGAATGAAAACATCCTGGAGCATGAGGAAAGGTGGGCTCTTTTCTCTGGGGGACACAGAGTGTATTCCCAGTGTGGAAGGGAAGAAGGGGGCTGTATTTCTCTTCCCACCTGCGGTTTCTTATTGCCCCTTCATCTTTCTAAAAATTATCTTCACTTTCTTGTTTCCCATTTGTGTTTTTCTCATAGTTAGCTATCCTTCACCTCACTTTGCTCTACCAGTCTTGAACTCTTCTGATGTTTGTCTGGACCTCACCCTCCTCTCTGCTTCTTCTGTTTCAGCTGCTAGGAGGGAGGCTGGGATTCACTCATTTTGCTAGATCCATCCTTCTCTCTGATAATTCTTTACTTAGTTGTCTGAGGTGGGAACTTAGGCAGGGCATGCACTGCACCCTTTCAGTCAGGCTGCTCACACCTCATTGGAGTTTATCCTGGGAGTAAAGGGAACTTGGGCTTGTTTCTTTTGGCTTGGAACATGTAGAGTGTGAAGGAGAGGAAGGTGGTAGCCAAGGTGTTCATAGACAGGAAGGGAGTCTGAATCAGAAAACCACTGTGCATAAGAGAGCTGCTCATTGCCTCAAGTCAGGCTAGTTTTAAACCCCTATCTCTGGTACAGCAGTGGTATTTGGAGATTTGGATAGATTCCTGAGTAATAGGAAAAATAGGAACACCTTTGAGAAAATGAGCCATTCAGCCAGATGCCAGTGTGGGTGGTGGCCTTTAATCTCTGGCACTGAATTTGCAGATCTTACCTCTAAGCAGGTTTCCTAAGACTGAGACTGAAATCTATGTCAGAGCTCCAACACAGCTCAGAGCTTCTGCATCCTACAGATGTTGCTTTAAGTGCAAGAACATAATTTCTAAATGTAAACAGATACCTTCCTGAAAGGTTCCTGCACAAATCCCTAATACAAACAATGGACTTACTTGCCATCCCATTTGTTGCTGCTAATGCCTGTGTCCAGGTTCACTTCTGGATGTACTTAGGATACAGGGAATTAAGATCTTCTCTAGGGGAATTAAAATCTTTTGTGTGCCTTTCTACAGATTCCCTGGGTAACTGCCAAGAGCTAAAGAGACAGACCCAATGTTGTGCTCATACCTTTGTACAAGCCAAGACAGCTTTGGCCAGTGTTTTCTACTTACATCCATGAGGTCTCCAGCCCATACCTCATCCTCCCAGGGTGCTTTTATATCAAAATATTGAGACAGTCCATGCAAATGAATAATTTCTTCACTGGAAGCATTAGCACTGGCAGCTTGGGTCTCACGGACAGGACCTGCTTCTGGGAGATACTGGCTCAGAACAGTCACTAACACACAGTGATCTAACCAAAAGGAGATTCATGGTATTGCCATATATCAGCTCTTGACCTTATTGAGGTGTCCAAAGATGATTGCCCTTCTTCCCATCATATATCATTAAAACACTTGCAAGGCTGGTATTACTGCTAATAATTTTACAATTCTTACTCTAGCAGAGCTCTGAGTGGAAGCCACGTGTGCCTGATGGCAGGAAGGGAGGTGTGCTGACAACTTTGGGTGCAGCAGCTTGTTCTGCAGGATGGCTGTGACCTGTGTTTTGCCTCAGATGATGTTCTAGCAAATCAAAACCTACAGCAGTTGCAAAGCCAGTCTGCTTCTCAGCTGTCTGGCAGACTTTGTCAGTCAGCCTTGGTGTGAGGAGGGTTCAGTCATGGATGTCAACTCAACTGGGAAGTTCCTTCTAAAACTTACTTAGACTTTCATCTTTGTTTGTTCACGCTGTGAATTGCATTGGGATGTTTTTAGGGACTGGTCACACCCTGTGGGAAATACCAAAGGACACTCTATTTTCTTATAATATTCTTTGTGACACAAGAGATATTAATGAAAAAGAATCTTTGTTCCTCAAAGCTAACCAACTCTCATTCCTTAGTAAATTAATAATCTTGTTTTTGTGTCACAAGAAGCAATTAATTATTGTGCCAATGGTGTTGATGTTGCTATTAGAGCATTATGACTTCACTGAGGAGTAAGCAACAGGAGCAGGTGAGCTCCTGAGACTTAAATGGTTGTTTTTATGTAAAAATCCTAAGGGTGAAGGGAAAGAACAAGGGAAGACTAATACCAAAGAATTGTGATATATGTTGGGCATAATTTCTAAGTAGACCCTTTCTACCCTGGTACCTCAAATCAAGATATTTAAGCTTGAAATAGTCAATGTATTTTTAAAACCCAAACCTTTTCTTTAGCTTACACAGGGAAATACTAATTTCTGATTCAATAACAGATATATTTTCTGTTAATACCTCCTTCTCTAAATGTCTTCCTTGATTTTCATGTTGTTTTCCTCCCATTTGGAAGCTAGGACTTCCAAAGGATTGCCCTAAGACTGCCAAGGGTAATAGAGGAGCTTAGCACTGAGTTCTTACTTAATTGAGGCATTGCCCATTTTCAGTGGGGGGGGAGGAATAGCTTGGGAGAAGATAAATGAAGTAATAAGAAGGTAAACTAGGGCAAGGAAGACAGAATAAAGGCACAAAATACGAAAGACCAAGAACATCAGAAAAGGAAAAAGCATTTTAGGTGACAGAAAAACAGGAAAGGAGGGTGAAGGGTGAGTTGAGAGCTGTCTTTGCTCTAAGCAGAGTGTCTGCTTTTCACCTGCCTGGGGGAGGTAACTTCTTTCTCCTCCAGTAAGTGCTGCAATATCAGTTTCCCAGTAGTGTCAGTTCAGTTCAGTGGGGACTGAACTGCTGAGAGGATGGTTTTGGCATTGCAAGGGCCAATGGCAACCAAGTTCACCACTCCTGCTGGTTCTAATAGGAAGCTTGTGCTATAAGGACAGTTGCCATCTAGCTGTGAAAGCTTAGAAAGAGAGTCTGGTCGCTGACTTGGTTGGAAATAGGCTGTGGATTGTAGGGATGGAAATGTTGGATGAGACTGTGGAGTGAATCCCCATCCAGAGAACAGGTATTCCTAATGGAGTTCTGGTCACAGTGTTCTCAGGAGTCTCTGCAGGCGCCCTCTCAAGGCAGGAATCTTTAAACTTTTTATTGGACTTTCCAGTTCATCAGAACTGACGTTGTTCTGGAAGGACATCATTATCTGTTTTACTGGAAGGGAGTAGGCAAACTGCCACAAAGCAGGCTGCAACTCCTAAACAAGAGTTCAGCTGTACTACACCTCTTGACATGTGGGCAAGCTCCCTTAAAGCACTCAGAAAGCAAAATAATGTGTTAAGCTAACTTCTTAATTGGCTAAAGCCATTCTGTTGCAGGTATTGTTAAGAGAAAAATAAGTAGACTCATCAATTATTATAAATACATTGATGAAAGTTTGTATTTACATTAGTTTTTCAAAAACATGAGTTCGTTTTAGCAGCCTGTAGTTCTTTCCTGTTCTGACTTCCTGTTATGCCTCCAGGTCTCTGCCCTGTGGGGCAGACCAAAGGAGTAATATTTTCCCATATTTTCCAGATCCCAGATCAGTGGAATATCAGGGGAAAAATAATCTGCATGAAAAAGATTCAGAACTCAAGATTTCAAGTAGATTTCAAGCCATGTTAGTGGTAATGCCAGGAGAGGGCTTGGGAACCTACATTGAAAGACTCCCTTCTCAAGTCATCAGATACCACATGTAAATTCTTCTTCTGGGTTAAATAATACTCACCTTCCACAGAAGGAGAGGAAGGAATCAGTTCTTGGAATGTGCTAACTGATGGGCACTGTGCATTAGAAAGCAGGTGGTTTTCTTGAGACCTTTAAGGGGCTATGAAGTGATCAAATCACTCTGGGTTGCCTTGACTTTTCAGGTGCTTACTTCAATCCTCACTCCTCAACCCACTCCCATTCACAGCTTTTAGTGACAAACAACTTCGACTTTTTCAACAGTGGAACTGAGAGTGGGTGCTTCCAAAGTCTTGGGATGCTTTAGGAAATTAAGAATAATTTTAAACTGCAGAGAGGAGGAGCAGAGGATTTACCCACCCCCTGCTAACACCTGCTAATGGAACTAGGCATTCAGTGATGCTGTGCTGTTCATTAGCCCAAAATGCTTTCAGCATCCCATAAAAAAGCTCAAAGCCACAGTTTCATTTTAGAAGTGTAAGTATACCATGAAGAGGGGGGAAGATTGTCCATAAGGAACATTCTGTCATTGGAGCTTCCTGCAATGATGGAGATCTGTTAGGAAGCATCAGCCCTTTTTAGTCAGGATGCTGAACCTTGCCTGGTATGAGCCACAGATCCCATGTTGCCATCACATAATTTCTCTTGTTTGTCTGTTATCTTTACTTTTTGATCCTGGTAAGTGGTCTGTGGAGGTTTTAAGCAAAATTGATATCATGATTCTACCATTTGGGCTCATCAAATTGCCAGTTTGAGAGCTGTCCTAATCAAATTAGTGAAACCATGTCTGGAGGAAAGCACAAATTATGGCTGAATAAGGGTTTCAGAGGAATTCTTTACATTAACAAATAAAACAGAATTCTGCATTTTTAGACCAGGTTTGTTAGATCATTTATGAGGCAATGCAGAATCTGTGTGACTGACTATTTTTGGATTTGTTTTTAACAGTATGTCACAATACTTGAGAGATTTTGGTTTCCATTGCTTTGTGAAGAATAATTTGCAAATACTGTAATGAGGAATGCCCTCACCCAAGCCCAAGGGATGTGATTCTGACCCTACAAAGAGTCAATAAACTTGCAGGCTGTCAGGTTCATTTGAAGGTTCTAAAATAATTTTCTACATAACCACATTTTGTTTAGGTTTTCTTCCCTTGTTTCTTTGCCTCTGTTTTATTTTTTCCCTTTAGTTTTGGAGTGATGTGGATTGGTGGATGGGTGGGCGGGTTTTTTGGGATGATGTAAGTCCTTGCTTCCAGGCACCTCTGTAAATGGCTGAATATTTTTCTGCCATGTTCTTGTTGTTTGCATTTTCTCTGCATATGCTGGGATTAGGCCAGCATCACCTGCAGTAAAATATTAACCCACATCAGCATTAAAGACAAATTGAATAGAAAAGTCAGTGGATATCACCACATCTATCATAATCTCAACTGCATGAGAAGGACACACTTATATCACTAAATCTGACGTATCTTGAGAAATTGTCTTTAGGAACTCAATTTATCTTTAGCTGAAAACAAACCACTTTGTTCTACTTGACATTTAAGGTGGCTTTGAAATGTAAGATTTAAACAATCACTCCTTTTAAATGTTGACAAAAATTATTTTTATCAAGCTTTGACATACTCTTCTTCTCCCCTCCCCATCGGATTTTGGGTACGGCAAAAATGAGCTCTCAAAATCAGCAGCATAAAAGTACACTATTTTTTTTTTAACATATCAGATTAGTATCCCATATTTTTGAGGATCTCTTCAGCTTATTTTTGTCTTGAACAGAAAAGCAAACCTTGGAAAATTAATGTTATGCATGTGTGCTAACGGTTATTTTTCTCCTTATGCCATCTTTATCTCTTATTTTTCTCACATTAAGCACTAGTAACTGACTTAGATTTAAGACAGTAAAAGTATTGAACTTGTGAGTGGAAAACATTAAAAAAACCTGCTTACTCTCTGTGGAATGTACAGTCCTAGAAAGCTTGGCCAGCATTAGCAGGCTTCCTTTTTTTGTCCCAAGCAATCCCTTTTCCAGTCGGAACAGGCAGTTCTGTAACAGTCCTGTAATCTTGATAATGTAACGCTAACAAAAACAATGAGACACTGGAGGAATTTAGGGAGCTTCAGTGCAGAAAAAATGTTACCAGCCAGGGGAAAAAAATCTCTACTTAATCTGGGAAAATTGATACAAAACAGCAGGGAAGGACAAGTAGACCTGGAGTCTGTGGTCAGCATGATTGACTCTGCCTCTGAAACTGCAATCTGCAGATTTTCTGACTTTGTTTGTGGCAGAACTGCTTGGAATAAAGTGGTTGAGAAAATATCCTTTGACTGTGATAGGTCTGTTAGTACGTGGATTTTTGTGTGTTGTCAGTCCCCAGCTTGCTTTGCAGCATCACATTACAGTGGCTTCTCAAGCACCCTGGACTTCCTGTGGGTTTGAGTAAACAAGAAGTTTCGTAACACTCCTTATTTTTGCATTAGCTGTGCTGTTAATGGTCGTAAAAATTGGTAGTTCTGGTCAGATCTTGGGTGGCAGTGCTGTAAACCATGGTAGATATTTTAGTTTATAAACTGAGCACCACCC
Organism: Luscinia megarhynchos; assembly: GCA_034336665.1. Lineage (NCBI taxonomy): Eukaryota > Metazoa > Chordata > Aves > Passeriformes > Muscicapidae > Luscinia > Luscinia megarhynchos. The sequence continues at coordinate 10,926,973 of CM067568.1, forward strand.
AGATTGGTGCCAGCAGAGCCACAGAATCCTTCATTACTGTAGCATCAGGTGGAGTAAATACTGTTCATTTTCTTTTTCAAGGGACTCTGCTGGCATTTTAAGAATCTTATCATGACATGAAAATGCATTCCTCCCTCATTTTGCAAAATATTTCTCAAGGGGTTACAATGACAGAAGGAAATGGCCACTAAGAGCTGTGCTTTACCCTGGAGAAACATGGGATAAAGTCAATGGAGGGGTACAATATTAGGGATATTCCTGCTTTTGCATCCCTTGGATGACATCCTGGTCTTTATCCACATCATCATGTCCTCCCTCCAGTCACAGCATGACATTGCTATTAAGATAGCAGAATGAAGGCAAAATAAATCATGGTACTGGGCTGTTTCTTTGCCAGTGTGCAGCAATGTCACAGAAGTGAGACCCATCTTTTGGGCACCTAACTTTATACACAGGGCTGAAACTAAGTTCACTGCTTTTGGGACTACCAAATTGCTAAAAACTAGCAAGGAATTGATAAAAATTCTTTATATTAACTGAGGTTTTAAAAGTGTCATAAGACAGGTTTACTTAAAGAATCCTGAGGCCAGTTGAGAAAACCGCTTCTGGTATTTTCATATTGCAAGCAGATTTGAAAATTATATTCAAAAATCTATCATTGGATAAATTTCACTACTAGAAAATATTTCCATAAATAAAGCTGCCCTTTAAAGGTAAGAAAACTTTCTTTATTTCTTGGGATAGCTGTGATGTGGTCAAACTTCCAGTGACAGTAATGGTGTTTGCAATTATCACACAGTGCTGTTGCTGGCATCTCCACATACTCTGATGAATGGAAGAACCACACCAAATCTGTGATATTTTGTGAATTTGGTACCAAGCTCTGTTCATCAGACAGGCCAGCACCTGAAGCACATACCTATTTCTCATAAGTTGTCTCCATTTATAGCACTGGGCTCTGATAAACTTGGCTGTGGATGTGCAATAGCAGCAGTAGAGAGGTAGGGTTTTGTTTTTCAGAATCATGACTACACTGATTGCATTTCATAGAATGAAAAGCAACCTGGAGTTCTGCCTTTACACAGGATAGTTGTTCAAGGAGTTAATTGTCATTTGGGCCTGTTGAAGCTTAATTGACTTTTCTTCTCACAGATAGCCACATTTCTAGAAAGCAGAAATGACCATGACTGCCAACAAGAACAGCAGTGTCAACAGCAGAGCTGGAGGGAGTAAAGTGCCTCAGGACACTCTGGATAGGTAAGTGGAGAACTGCAGGATTTGTAGATTTTGGCTTAAGTTGGTCTGTGTTTGGAACAAGATATCTGTTCAAGGGCAAGCAACCTCTATTCCAACACAAAGAGAGCTTTGCTGGGCTGGGGAAAGTTTTTTGTAGGGAGTGGAGAAGCCAAGGTATGAGGAAAGGTTGTTTCTTGTTGACTGATTGCTGCTCGTGGGCTGGTTATTGCAGGGAAAGACCTGTGTGGAAGGTGCTGTATAAAGCTCAGAAATTTTGAATTTTGAATTCCTCAGCCATGTGATTGCATGCCAGCTTTCCTGCACTGCCAGTTTGTGTTGTATATTGTGTTGTTGTCTGCTATATCTGCCTTCACAGACCAAGGTCAGATTGTCCCCTGTTGCAGGCCAGGCAGCAGGAGGGAAATGGCTGAAAGTAAAGTACAGGGCTCATCTCTATTGCTTTGCTTATTTATCTTTTCTGTAGCATTAAAATAATTTGCAAAGTAGATTACCTTTGTAATTCACAATTAGGGGAAAACGAAACTTTAAAAAATGTGCAGTCAAAGAAAGATGCAGACAAGCAGCAGCCATTCTGGTGTTTTTTATTAGGTGTATTATGCTGTGGTAGAGCTCAGCAGAGTTGAGCTCCATATCCTTGTACACTTTTCAGTTTCTGTGTTTGCCATCTCCCAGTACAAAATAGTACAAAGGTAAAATAATGAGGGGCCAGGGTGGCTTAAGGAATTTCTAGAGGGATAGTCATACATAGATATAAAAACAGGTCCCTAATGAGCTCTGAAATTCTCAAGTTGTTTATTGTCCTTACACCAGTACTGTGGGATATTGGGTTATTGATAGTAACTGTCAAATAAACTGTCTTTCCTTATCATTGTCATCTGTTTCAATCAGAATTTGTCAGGAAAAGATTTTGTAAGTATAAAAGCCTGAAGCTAAGGAAAATCTTTAAGTTGCATTTGCACAACAAGTGAGCAGATGAATAGGTGGTCATGCACCATTTCTCCATCCATTATTTTGCCTTATGTAATCTCCACCTGTCTCTGAGAACCCTGGCAAGAGGATGTTATTTGAGTCAACCACGAACATTCTTCATTTGAATCAGACTATAAATCGGTGTTGTAAGTGCTGGCATCATAAAAGTTTAAAGCTTGCAAAATTTATTGTAAACATGTTCCAAGATTCACTTAAACTGAACAGTCAATGTCTCTGGTCAGAGTGGGATTTGACTGGGCATTTGGAATCCTGCAAATACACTTTATAATCTGTGGTAGCAGAGTTTCAGTTAGTGTTGATACTGGTATAACACAGGTGTAGCAGTCTCCTGGTTGCTAAGATATATTTTTTAGGGCAATTTTCTTGTCAGTCTTTGTTTTGGTGAGGTTTATTGTTTCAAGATTGCTCAGTTGATCTTAAAGGTTTTTTTCCAACCTCAGTGATTCTAAGATGCAAGGTATGATTCAGAGATATGGTGACATTAGCTGGTTCAACATCTTGTGATTCCTTATAGGTCAGAAGCAAAGTCTCTAGAAGTCTTTCTAATTACTTTGGCTGTGAATCACATCCCTGTGGATCATGGATTTAAACTTTAATAATAAAAATCCTCAGTGGAAAGAAGGTGCCTCCATGTAAACATCCATACAGCTGTATGCTTTGCAGGCATTAAGACTCTTGCAGTAACTAAAATTCCCTTTGCCCTCACCAAAGTGGGAATTAATTGTCATGAATCACTAGAGTAATTTTTTTTACCAGAGTCGTTTGAATGGCACTTCAGGAAATGAGGGAAAGACAAAGAGCAGAACAAGGACATTATTTGGGAGGATAGCTGTGAGTTTCACCTGAGAATGTGGTGATGGGATTCATGGTTTTCTGCTGTGAGCACAAGAGGGGAAAAAAATCTCTTGGCTCTAAAGAAAGTGAAGTGTTTTAAATATATCCCCACTCAAGCATTTTTTTTTAAAGTTGCCTGAAGTTCATTCACCACTTGTTAAAGACTGAGATTTTTGTGTGGTAGGAGAGAAAACTTGACTGTGCTCTGAATGGGAAAATTGGAGAATGATGACGAGGGTAGTTGAAGGTAGGAAACATTTTCACTACAAGACAAGAGCAGATTGATTGTGACTCTTCATCCTAGAAAGGGAAGGATTGAAGGGAAGAGGAGTATCTGAAATGGTATATGGAACAGAGATGATAAATAAGGGAAAAAATACTCCTTGCATTTAAGAGCTAATACATATCCAATGAAACCAGAAGACAACAGGTCAAGGATCAGTTGAAAAGAAGGTACTTTTCAGCAGCATGTTTTTAAAACATGAAGCTTACTGTTATGTGATGCTGCAATCAGACAAATCCATGGAAGAAAAGTGTTCCAAAGCCTTTTAGTCACAGAAATAGAATCTGTGAGCCAACAGACTCTTAAGCTGGTTAAGTTGCACTGCACGTTCTTATTCTCTTCTCCAGGCACCTGCTAACTCTCATGGTCAGTGACTGAACCTTGGACCAGGAATGTATTTTAGTCCAAGCCAGTGGGAACATTCTGATGTTGTTTGGAACAAAAGTCAGATACAGGAAGCAAATTGGAGAAATTGCAGAAGGGTTGTTATGCTTACAGAAGGGTTCTCTGGCTTTCAGTGAACTTCCAGGGTACAACTTTAATCCTTCCTTGTGAGTCACTGAGGTGAATGCCAAGGAATGGAAGGATAGGAAAGCACCTTGTGTGTAGCTGGAAGTGACTTCTCAGCAATTCTGGCAGGAAGCAGCTCTGTGAAATCATCTTAATCCTTCAGCAGGGGACAATGCCCATGGCATGACTGCAGCTAGTGCACAACCATGACCCTTTTGCATCAAATGAGTTTGACTGCACCATAGTTACAAGGACAGTAACTCTGAGGAAACCTTAAGAGAACAGAAGTCACAGAAAGGCATGATGGTGTTTGTAGCTCTCTCTCCTTACAATGTGGCTTGCCTTCCCTTAGCAAATGATTTAATATTTATCTGGAGTATTTGTGTTTTATCAGAAACTCTATTCATTATAATGTATTTTGCTAAAACTTGTGTTTTCTCCAGTGCAAACAAAGGTAAATGTAGAAATGGCACTACTATCTTTGACTCAAAAAATCACCTCTACACTCTACTGTATTAAAACAAGCTAATAGTTATGTCCATGAAGTATCCTCTAGACAGCAAAATACAGCTTTCAAACTTCTGGCTGTGTAATCACAACAGATGCAAGGAGTAAAAAAAATCCTGAACAAAATAATTATATATTAATATATCATTATATCTTAAAATTGCAGCTCAGTTTGAGATGCTAGATGCAACAAGGGCCAATCCAGAGCTGAAAAATATTTAGAGCTGTGTGGCTACAGAACTTCTGTAAATAACTTAATGTCTTTGCCTCTGGCTAAAAATGCCATCTCTTAACTCTGCATCTCAAGGCATTTTATACACTTGAGCCTTCTCACCTGCTGCAGTAACTGAAGTACAGGAAGTGTTTGTTTTTAGAGGACCCCATTGATTTAGTTTTTATCTGAGTTTGTCTGAGGCCTGAATAACCTCAGATATTGGAGATGCAGACTTCTTCCAGTGTGTTTGTAAGGAGCAGAATTTCTCTTTCCTGTAAAATTTTCTGTGGTGCAGGGTGTGCCTTATGTATGGGTCACACCTTGGAGAGTAGGAGAGAGCTTTTGAAAGCACAAAAGCATTTTATAAAAACAATTACAGTGAACAAAAGTTAAGTTTGCTACAAGTAAATGTTTTACTAGCATGGTGGCTTTGGTAGAATATATAGAGGGACTGCTATGATGAGCTAGAACAAAAATCTTTCAAATTTAGTGTCTCTGAGTTTGATTTGGGAAGATAGCCAAAGCAGAAACCAGCCCTGATTCCAGTTGTGGAAAAGGACTGTGTCTGAGGAAAACTGTTGTCAGAGGCTATGTGCCTGAGGAAAGCTATGCCACTAGAATCACTGGAGTTTTGTCACAGACTGGATTTTGTGATGTGGATTGTTGTCTTTCCACCCAATCTCCACAGGAAAGGTGCTGTCCTCACAGAGGATGTTGGTGGAGGGTGTTATCCAGCTGAGCAATCGTGATTTATTGGCACTGGGGGTGCTACAGCAAGAGACCAGAGATTTGTGCAAACAGAGGATTACATCTGCAAATCGCCATGAGCACAAAGTTGCAAGGTGTCTATTCAAATGACACTCATAAAACTTCTCCTTTCTAAATACTTTTAGTTGAATCTTTGAACCAAATACACTCTTACTTGGTTAAAACTGAAATCTGATATCATGAGTTGGATCTTTCTTCTTACTTGGGAAGAACTGAGCTGAGTACCCACAAACCTCTAAATATAGGCTTTGGTTTTTATCTCCCAGCAGCGTGTGAGGACATTCCTGCTGTCACTGACAGTTTGTCACCCCCACTAGCCTAACATGCTGAGATATATTTGCACTAACTTTGTGGCTCAGAACTTTTTCCTTCTTCAGCAATTCAGTTAATAGGACAGAATTTTAATTAGTGGAGTTACTTTACCTCCAGTGAAGCAATGGAGATGCACCACATAGTCTGGACTAACATAACTAGAGACATAGGAGCATTTCAGATGGATTGTTTATAATTCTTTAAGTATCAAATAAAATAATGGCTTACATTTCTTAACAAAGTAAGCTGGTGGGTTGGTTAGTAGAAATATTGTTTTGAGTTGGTTTCCTGTCTCCATCATGGTACACAGGTCCGTGCTCAGCTGTTTCACATGCATGTCTTGTGGTTTATTACTGCATTTCTCTCAAGGCAGAAGCAATCTAAGAAAGATCTTAGAAACTAAGAAAACTTCTAGAAAAATCTTAGTTGAAAGAAGACTTTGTGCCTGTGCTTCAGCCTTTAAAACTTGAGATTTATGATCACTTACAAAATCAGTCATATTCAAGCCAAGCTCATTCAATTTTACATCAAATGTATTTATTTATTTTAAAATGAAGTTAATTCTTGGTCCACATTACTAAATCCAACTGAAATACTTTGTTTCCCTTGAAAGGATTATGTGGTTATGGGCTGGGCAGAAGTCTAGAAATATTTTGCCTTAGGAATTGACACCTCCAGAATTCTTCAATAAAAGAAGTGCTGGATGTAAGCAGTGCTCTGCTGTAAGTGCTGGAGTAGGGCTGGCAGTTTTTTCCTTTGCTGGCTTGTCCTTAGAGTGCTTTATTCTCTTCCCTTTCCACAGTAAATTTTTAATTTCAAAGATAATCTCATGTCTTGAGAAAAACTCATCTATTTAGGGAGGTCATCTTCAGAGAGGCAATGTCTGTGCAGGACTGCTCTCATTTAGAGACATCCCTTCATGGATGCAAATGTAAGGCTTTTTGTTTGTGTTATCAGATATGTAACAATAGGACTTTAATTCTTATTCATTCAGTTCTTCTGCTACTCCTAATATAAGAAACAAAATGCAGATTAACCAGTGCTCCTCAGCTCTGTTGCACTGTAGGCACTGCCCAAGTTTGTCAGGTCGTTCATCCAGATGTGATCCAGTCTGCCAGCACTGGCAACGAATTATTTTGTGACTAATGCAGAAGAGCTGTGCTCACATCCAGAGTGGATGACTCCAGGGGCAGATAGGGCAGGACAACACTGAACAACTCCCTCACCATTAGTTACAGAGCCTTGGGAGGGAGATAACTCTGCATTCACCACAACAGAGCCCTGGTCCTACTTAAAAAAATTATTACAGTAAGATAAACAAAATGTAATTAATTGCATTTATGTATTTCATGTGAATATAAAACATAAAGACTACCAGATTTATTACAGATTTATTATTATATATCTTGAGCTTTTGATTGGAGAGCACTTTGAAGAATGCATTAACTTGCAAATCAAAAGATGCCTCTTCAGCTCTCTGTGTTGCTCTAAAGCAATGAGGTTTTGATCTTATTTGAAACAATAATGTCTGCAATTTTCCCACTAATTTTTGTGTGATTGCCATTGCCTTAGCACATTTATGATACAGTATTTTCTCATCTCTTACTCTTTCCTTGTTTAGTATGTGGACAGCATTACTGTGAGTGACAGAAAAGCTGCTTGTTTCCCTTGTGGATGGCTGCATTTCATTTGCAGGTGAAAGGTTGCAAATTAATTAAAGGAGAAAGGTGCTCTCTGCCTGGGCTCACATGTAGTACACAGGAACAGGGAAAGCAGCAGGTCTAGAAGTGGTTGCTGATTGTTCACAACTTTTGGGACATTTGTGCATGGTTTGGAAGGTTAGTGGATGCTGTTTTGTGCATATTTGGGCATGCAAGTTTTATTTGAGGGCTCTGAGGAGGGAGTGAGATGAGCTTGAAAAGGAGAGTCAGTTATGTATGCCTAAAGCAGAAAGCTGAGGTTTTTTTTCGTTTTTGTTTTAAAATAAAAAATTCTGTTACCTCATCAGTTGTGGGGTGGCCTGGGCTAAAACACATCCCAGTTTTTCCAGCCAGAGCAGCTGTCAGGGACTTTGTTAGAGCAGCAAGAAGCCAGTGGTGTGAGTTAAACTGAATGGCCTCAGCATGTCCTAGCCTCTCCCCCCTGCCTGGGCTGAGACCTCTCTCCTCTGCAGGAGATCTGCTGGCAGCTGAGCAGGGCTCAAGGCAACCAGGCACTCCACACTGGACTGCTGAGTGGGATTTTCCTACCAAAAGTACTTGCCCACTGCTCGGAAGTATTAGTGAGAACATTTAGAGCATGAGCTCTTAATGAATTTGTGAGAAAGAGAAACAACAAACCCCCTGTAGAAAATGTTTGCTACTTTAGAAGAGAACCAAGTTTTAATATTTTGACAGTAAGCTTGAGAACAGGAAGAATAGTGATCTAATAAAATTATAAGACTAAGCAATATGCTCAGTTATTGGAACTGTGATGAAACACAGCTTTCTTATTTTGTTTAAACCACTGAGATTTAGAAAGCCATACAAATAAACTTCTGCCAAATAACAATGAAAACTGAATAACTGATATGAAATCTATTAGCAAATATTCTACCCTTTCCTTTACAAGCAGAAACAGCCTGAACCATGCAGCTGACAAATTCTCAGCAGCTCATTTCCCAGCAGTGCAGAGCTTCATTTGGTTCAGAAGGGAATAAGAGCTGTTCTTTACCCTGTAGGCTGGAGGTGCATTTGGAACGTGAAGCTCTGGCAGCTCTGCACTGGGCCATGGGATGTGGGAGGGCGCCTACTGCCATGGGGAACAGAAACAGTTGCAGTGGGAAGGAGCCAAAGTGCTGCTTCAGATGACCCTGAAGCCGGGAAGGGTTTGAATGGAGGCTTTGACTGTCCTGCTGCCCTTTATCTGGGCCAGTGCAGCAGTGCCGTGCTGATTCCCAGCGGCCCAAGGCGCGCTCCCCTCCCTCGCACTGCTCAGCACAGCCCCGCTCCGGCAGAGCTGCGGCCGTGCTGGAACCCCTGCAAGCCCCTTCAGCAGGGCTGCACAAGCGTTGTGATGGGCACAGTGGTCTGCAGACGTGAGAAAAATGCTTTGTGAGACCAGCTGACAGCTTCTAGTTAGAGCAAGAGAAAGAACTGGAGAAGTGGACCTGCTTCTGGGTACATCCATGCACTTGTCAGTCAAACAAATCACTTTTTCTTAGCTGGAAATTGTATCAATATCTCTCTCCCATTTCCATAGGTTCCCGAGAAAACACCCCAACAAACCCTAAAATCTTGATCGAATTTTGCTTCATTAAGCTTCAGATCAATTTGACTTTTTTATTACTTAGAGGCTACAGGAATATAGTGAATTCCTTCCTATTGTCATTTAATTCTCATGACACTTTGAAGCAAACCACACCTTATCATTAAAGCTACCTTTTATCTTCTATTGTTTATATTTTCCAAAACCACTGGAAACTAAAAAATTAAAAAGAGAAGCTAACAAGTCTTTAAAAAACAGAGTTCTAGTTGAGAGATTACACTAAAGAGGTATTTTTAATGCAACTTTTTTGACAAGCACTGCAATCTTTATTTGTTTAATCACTATACTTACAATAATGTATTCAGCGGTACTAAGATCTGAACTAAACTTAGATAGTTTTACATAACATGATTACAAGAGTTCGATTTTGGAAATGTTTCTGATCTCTTTCCAGTGCTTTTACTGCACTGAACTGTAATGAATAGAAGCAATGAGCAAGACACATGTTAAAACACTCACAGGAGTCCCCACCAGTGTGGTATCAGAATCAGAGCACAAGTTTTATGTGAATTTGTTTTTTGGGTGATGATGAGAAGTGAAACTGAAGTCCTCAGGGGATAGGGCACAGTAGTCATGTGCATAACATTTTTACATCATAATGCCAATATTCCAGTTTTTCTGGAATGAAACTCTACTGCTTTCTGGACCAGGGAGATGCTGATGATTTCACTGAAAAGACCATCAAAGATACAAGTGATGAACACTGCAAATGGTATTCCATGTTCTGTGAATATCTGTCCATTTAGGAGATAAGACACTCATCTCTTTACACTTGAGCTCTTGAAAAGCCACCAGTGTGGGAGAACATTTTCCTTTCTGTGCCCTAATCAGTCTGGATTTGAATCAGTTGCTTAGAAATGAAAGGGTCTGTGTTGTCTTATCAGTTTCCTGCACTGTTTGGTTACCCTAAAAAGATATTTTCCACTTGGGCAGAACAGAACATTAAAGGAGACATAGCAGAATTTTTGAAGATTGAATTTGAAAGGAAGATCTAAAACGTAATAAGATAGATAATATATGTTCCTCCACTGACTGGAAAAAAACCCAACCCATTTGCCTGGGAAAACAAAGCAAGAAGTACACAGACATGGCATTTTCACTGGCTTCACCCTCCAAATAACATAATCACTATTCACCAGGCAATAATGTGTGATGAAATTGGGAATTAGGTGAGTGCTTGATTCAGTCTCCACACAGAGCATCGCCTTCAGTCTTCACACTGAATAAATACTGGGAGCAAATGGCCTTTAAAAGCAAAACAAACTGTAAGCATTTTTCTTCAAGCAGGAAAATGGGGGCTAATGGAAATACACAGGTAGCATCTGTATTATTACAATATATACCTGCAAAAATGCCCATAGTTCCTGGGAGGCTTTTTCAAAACTTTTGTCACAATCGCCATCGTGCACTCTGAGGTGATTTCCATTCTGGCCAGGCCCTGGGTATAGAACTGGCAGTGTGCCACATGGGAATGCGTCACATTTCCTTGGCACCAGGGAACCCTGGAGCTGTTGAGCAACAGGCAGTAATGTGCAGGCATCTGGCAGGATGGGCTTCAGTGCTGAAAGCAATTGCAATAGATATGATGTTCCTAATAACTAAATAGCACTTTAAAAACTGATTTATTAAGTCAATCCATAAAATTCTATTGTAGTCAATGGAATGTCAGCTCTTGTATCAACCTGACTACTTTTTTTTGGGAGCCTAAATGTCCTGTTTGTTATTAACCAGATATGGAAATTTTGCCCAGAGTGTTCATATGTTGCTCCTGAAGCTGTTGGTTAAAGCACTATTCTTACAAAGGAAATATTTTATGATTATCATATTAATGATGAGCTTTAATGCCAATATGTGTTAGTATTGTATTGTGAGGGAGCTGTAGGAAATTGGTGTACTAAATGAGAAGTATTAATTTTTTTTCTTCTCTCTTTAGCTATAGAAAGAAAATGTTAGGTCTGTAAAGCAGGGTCACTTCAACACAGGTGATCCACAATACCGTGGCTGTACAGCAAGTACTTTTTTGACAAACAATTAGCAGCACCTAATAGATGGAAATGGTATTTTTCATTTTGGATTCCTAGGATAAGCCCACCTTGCATCACAGTTTCCTAAAAGTAAGCTTTTTTCAGGTAACAACATAACTATCTGAGCTGTAAAAGCAGAATTCATTGCAGTGGCAGTAGCACAGAAAGGCTTTGTGATTCAGACTCTGCTGGTGAAAAGCGGAGAAGGTCCTTTAACAGCTAATGCTGGCAGGCAGGTGGGCTGCAGGCACAGGGGCTGCTGTGCCCAGCATGGGGTAGTGCTGGTGACACTCAGGTGGGGTGGTGCTGGTTCATCCTCCTGCTGTCACAGCGTGGATATCTCCAGCCTGACTCACCTTTTTTATTGTGCAGTGGGACGTTTACCCCGGGAGGCAGCTGGGGCAGAAATATTGAATTTGTTCAGTCCAGACACTGAACAAATGCCCAGTAATGAGCCTGCTCTCACACCAGGCTCTGCCCCTCGGTTTGCTGCTGAGTTGGGAAGCCTCTTTATGTCAACACAGGCAAAGGGGAGATGGCAGACAGCCTGTGGCCATTTGTTGGCAGAGACCTGAAAGCATTTGAATGTGGATTTTTTACCCCTCCCTTTCCTGTCAAATAGTACTGTCACCCATGTGGGCTTCAAGATAGGGGACTGAGCCTGGCAGCCTTGCTCTGTGTGTATTGTGGTTTGGTCCCTGACACAGCTTCTATGGTTTTTTTAGCATCAGGCAGCTGGATTGCCTCAGCTCAGAGCTTCAGGAATTAATTGTAAGCTGTTGCTTCCTGTAACTTTAAAATAAAAATTCAATATTTGTGGGCTACCTGGAGCAAATTTCTGGCTTGCCAGATTTCCCACATGCCAGTCCTTCAAAGCCAACACGTGAGATTGCAGAGAAAGGCTCTGCTCCTGTTTTGTTAAACATTAATGGCAGTTTCCTCCCCTTAAGCACACAAAGGGACAGAGGTTTGACAAACCCTCTCTGTGTGTCATTTGCTGCTTGTCAGGTGAAGCAGGCAGCGCTCAGGGAGCACAGAGGCTATGGCAAAGCACGCTGGACTGAGAATTCCTCCATCTCCATTCTGCATCTTTCCAGGAGGGAACAGCTTCTGAGTAAGTCTGGGTAGGCTGAAGCCATGGCAGTGGTGGGCAGCTGTGGGCTTGTCAGGGGCACAAGAGGAAGAAACCAAATACAGCAGAAGGGAAGAGCATGAAGTGCCAGACCACTGAATTCCTTAGTATCCTTTCCCATTACCAGGTTTGCAGGAGATTAACTGTCTACTCACAGGCAGGAACTCAACACCAACTTTCTGCTTACTGAAAGTAGCTATAGCAGTAGCTTTAATTTCCAGAGTTGGCATTTCTTGTCTAGGACATGTTACTGTGTGGGACTAAAACTCGTTTTTACAGCCCTTCTCTTCCCTTACTCCCTCTACCTCTCTTGCTCTCAAGCAGAACCTCATGTCTCTAAAGCTAAAAGCCTGCTTCTCTTCTATTAGATGAGATTCCTTTCTATCCTCTTTAATTCTTAAAGGTGGTTTTAAAGTAACTCAGCCGTGTTCACACCCATGCTAAGATGAATTTGTTTTCATTGTATAGAAAGTGGTCCATTAGGGAGAGACCATAGTTGTTATATTTAGGCTGAATATGACTGTACTTTTTTAACTGCTGAGAAGAAAACACAGCACTAAATGAGGTGCTGCTGTGTGTGTTATGTTGGTTTTGATGCCTGGTTTCAGGTCTTGGGTTTTTGTGGAATCTTTTTTTTTGATATACCTTCTGTGAAACATGCTTTCTTGGCTATGAGACAGCTTGCATTTTTTTCTCATTGAATAAAGAGAATAAGTCACAGGTCTGTGCTTTTCAGGAAAAAAAATCAGTATTATGTGAGGTTCTGAGGGATGTAATTTAAGGTCAGAATCTGGACTTTACTGCTTCAAAATTCATTATCTGAGACCCCATGGGTTACTGGAAGGAGTTTGTTGTTCATGTTGTAGTCTGTAGGGAGCAAATATTTTCAGAGCTGATGAATTTATAAATGTTGCCTTTGGTTTTTCTTGCTGCTATATACACAGATGTTGGTATTGCCTCACTTGCACCATAGCATTTTCATTTTCTGGATGTTTTGCCTCATGCTACCTATGTAGCTTCCTGTAGGGACATGCAGCTTAGTTTTGTCCTGGAGGGAAAGGATGTGTGAAAGGATGTGTCTTTTTGCTTTTAGTTGCTCTAAGTTAATGTTTAGTTGCCCTAAATTAGTAAATCTTTGTTCACTGTGCATTTCTGTTGCAGGACAGTGGCCACTAAATATTTTCATCCTTAGGGTTATACTACATACAAATTCTCTTGTAAGAATAAAAAAGTGAAGTGAAATGTTAATATATATTGGCCAGCTCCTTATAGAAACTAGTGTAAAACTAAATCCACAGTTTTATGAGAAGCCAAGGTCTTGTGAGAATCAAATGCTTATAAAGGATATATAAATCCCCCAGCTATTATTCTGATTCCAAATTTAGGCTTGAGATCCCACAGCTCTTGTAGGTGTGGTGTTGAAATCTGGTCTGGGAGGTTCATTTCAGGCAGATGAGTAATGGACACGTTTAAGTTACCCTTGATCACGGCGAACAAAGTCATGGGGAGTGCCTTACCCTGACCTAACTCTGCTCCTGTTGACAGTAATGGGCAGCAAAGGCAGAGAGAAGCCAATGTCTGAATCTTTTGGAAAGTGTCCTTTGGATCATGTTTCTGAATATTGGTGTGCACAGTGCTCCAGCACTGGCTGATTGTTCATTTGTTAATAGGCAGTGAAACTGAATTAGGGCCAGATGTAGCCCTCGGTCAAGTTAAATTTGGCCTTGTCTGGACTCTTAGGTAAATAAGTATGATAGCAACTGCAAGTCACAGTTTGCCTTTTTTGCCTTTTCCCCCCCTATATTTTCTTTTTTTTCTTTTCTTTTTTAAAACATTTATATGTATATGCCTGCAGATTGGGGAATAAATATATCAAAGAGTTTTTCAAAACTCTGTTCAACTAAGGAAAAACCCCAACAACTTTTGGCTGGCCAGTTTTTTCATGTGATGCTCAGTTGTGGGTATGCCCAGCACATTTCCTCATTTTCCTGGCTTGTTTAGCTAAAAGTAGAAGCACACTGCAACCAGTCAGATATAGTAACCTAATTTAATTTTCAGTGCAAATGTTATTTAAACTGAAGCTTTGTTTTTCAGAAGTGTACATTTGCACCAGATCAATGCCTTAAATCTTCCCATACTAATTTATGCATCAGTTCGGATCTTTAGCTACTTTTCCTTAGCAATACTTGATTTGTGCAAACATAAGCCAGAAGAAAAATCAAACACTGGTTAATAGATTTTTAAAGGAAGTGAATGACTAGAAATTCCCTCATAAATTCAAGTCAAGTATATAATTTCTTAATCAGTACAAAGCCATTGTGTTGGCCAAGGCCGAGCCCATCAGCGACGATGGCAGCGCCTCTGGGATGACGTATCTAAGAAGTGAAAAAAGCTGCTGTGCAGGAGCTCTTGCAGCCAAAGAGGAGAGGAGTGAGAGTGTGTGAAAGGCACAGCCCCACAGGCACCAAGGTCAGTGGAACAGGAGGGGGAGGAGGCGCTCAGGCAGCGGAGCTGAGATTGCTCTGCAGCCCGTGGTGCAGCCCACGGTGAGGCAGCTGAGCCCATGGGGACCCACGGGGATGCAGAGATCCAGGTGCAGCCTGTGGAGGAGCCCAAGCCAGAGCAGGTGGATGCCTGAAGGAGGCTGTGACCCCATGGGAAGCCCGTGCTGGAGCAGGCTCCTGGCAGGACCTGTGGACCTGTGGAAAGAGGAGCCCACGCTGGAGAAGGATTGCTGGCAGCACCTGTGATCTTGGGGTGGACCCCCCTTGGAACAGCCTGTTCCTGAAGGACTGCACCCTGTGGAAGAGTTAACCTGGAGCGGTTCATGAAGAGCTACAGCCATGGGAAGGACCCACCTTGGAGAAGTTTCTGGAGAACTGTCTCCCGTGGGAGACACCACATGCCGGAGCGAAGAAAGACTCTAACTACCTCCCATGGGAGAGACCCTGTCCCGGAGCAGGGGAGAAGCGTGGCTGTCCCCAGCGGCAGTGATCCTCTGCCGGAGCAGAGGAAAAGTGTTCCTGGCTCCAGCAGGAGCAACACCGTTCCAAAGCAGGGGAAAAATGTTCCTGTCTGCAGCAGGAGAAGCCCCATTCCAGAGCAGGGGAAACATGTTCCTGTCCTCAGCAGGAGAAACACCATTTCGGAGCAGGGGAAAAGTGTTCCTGTCCTCAGCAGGAGAAACACCATTTCAGAGCAGGGGAAAAGTGCTCCTGTCTTCAGCAGGAGAAACACCATTTCGGAACAGGGGAAAAGTGTTCCTGTGTCCAGCAGGAGCAGCCCCATTCTGGAGCAGGGGAAAAGGGTGTCTCTCTTCAGCAGGAGCAACACCATTCCAAAGCAGGGGAAAGATATTCCTGTGTCCAGCAGGAACAACCCCATTGTGGAGCAGGGGAAAAGGGTGTCTCTCTTCAGCAGGAGCAACACCATTCCAAAACAGGGGAAAGATATTCCTGTGTCCAGCAGGAACAACCCCATTGTGGAGCAGGGGAAAAGGGTGTCTCTCTTCAGCAGGAGCAACACCATTCCAAAACAGGGGAAAGATATTCCTGTGTCCAGCAGCAGCAACCCCATTCTGGAACAGGGGAAAAGGGTGTCTGTCTTCAGCAGGAGCAACACCATTCCAAAGCCAGGTAAAAATATTCCTGTGTCCAGCAGGAGCAGCCCCATTCTGGAGCAGGGGAAAAATGTACCTGTATCCAGTGGGAGACACCCCATTCTGGAGCACAGGAAAAGTGTGCCTACCTGCAGCGGGAGAGACTCCATTCTGGAGCAAGGGAAGAGTGTAACTGTCTCCAGTGGGAATGATCCCATTCCAGAACAAGGGAAGTGTGTAACTGTGTCCAGTGGGAATGATCCCATTCCAGAACAAGGGAAGAGTGTAACTGTCTCCAGTGGGACTGATCCTATTCCAGAACAAGGGAAGTGTGTAACTGTCTCCAGTGGGAATGATCCCATTCCAGAACAAGGGAATTGTGTAACTGTCTCCAGTGGGAATGATCCCATTCTAGAACAAGGGAATTGTGTAACTGTCTCCAGTGGGTAATGATCCCATTCCAGAACAAGGGAAGTGTGTAACTGTCTCCAGTGGGAATGATCCCATTCCAGAACAAGGAAAGGGTGTAACTCTCTCCAGTGGGAGTGATCCCATTCCAGAACAAGGAAAGACTGTAACTGTCTCCAGTGGGAATGATCCTATTTCAGAACAAGGGAAGAGTATAACTGTCTCCAGTGGGACTGATCCTATTCCAGAACAAGGGAAGACTGTAACTGTCTCCAGTGGGAATGATCCCATTCCAGAACAAGGGAAGAGTGTAACTGTCTCTGATGGGACTGATCCTATTCCAGAACAAGGGAAGAGTGTAACTGTCTCCAGTGGGACTGATCCCATGCCACAGCAAGGGAAGAGTGTAACTCTCTCCAGTGGGAGCGACCTCAGACCAGAGCAGGGGACGAGTGCAATAAGTGTCTCCAGTGGGAGCGATCCCATTCTCGATCAGGGAAAAAGTGTGACTCTACCCAGTGGGAATGACCCCATTTTGGTGCAGGGGGATAGTGTAACTGTGTCCAGTGGGAACGACTCCATTCCAAAGCAGGGGGAGAGTGTGAATGTCTCCAGTGGGAGAGACCCCGTGCCAGAGCAAGGGAAGAGCGAAATAACTGTCTCCAGTGGGAATGACCCCATTCCAGAGCAGGGGAAGAGTGTGACTGTCTCCAGTGGGAGCAATCCCATTCCAGAGCAGGGGAAGAATGTAATAACTATCTCCAGTGAGAGTGACCCTATTCTAGAGCAGGGGAAGAGTGTGAAGAGCCCTGTCCATGAGGAAGAAGGAGCAGCAGCAACGCCGTGTGATGGACTGACCACAGCCCCCATTCTCCGTAGGTCTGAGCAGCGGCAGGAAAAGAGGTAGAGAAAATTGGGAGTAAAGCTGAGCTCAGAAAGAAGGGGGAGGGGTGGAGGAAACGTGTTTTTAAGATTTGGGTTTATTTCTCATGATGCTACTCTTATTTGATTGATAATTGATTATTTTCCCCCGCAAATGGTGTGATGGTAATTGGTAAGGAATATCTTCCTGTTCGTAGCTCAACCCATGAGCTTTTTGTTATATTTTCTGTTCTGTGTCCAGCTCAGGAGGGGGAGTGACAGAGAGCTTTGGTGGGCACCTGGCATCCAGCCACATTTATGCACACTGAAAAGTGTACCAAGGGTCATGTTTGTCATCATAGCTGCAATGTATTTTGCATTCCATAAGGTCAGAGCCACTGAATAAAATTGTCATAAGAGAGGCCAAGGGAATAAACGTGGAAATCTTTCCTCCTTCCGATACAGGATGCAACCTCCAAAGATGAGACACATATACTCAATTAACACGTTTCCTTCTCTCTTCCTTGCTTTGGCATCTCCATGAGTCATCTTTTACTTATTAACTGCTCCCTCACCTTTCTGCTTCTCCAGGTGCCAGGAAAAAAAAAAGTCCTGCATCTGATTTCTTTCTTTCAGTTGTTTACATAAAAGAAAGATATTGTGTATGTGTGAGAAATATTACTACTGCTTCTGTCCAGAATATGTTATGAATGTTGGGCTACCACTTAGAAAAAGTGTAACTTTTGGTAGGAAAACTGTTTTGCCTACCCTCAAAGGTTGCAATTAATGTGAGTGTATGTGTGAGTGAAAACTTTAGAGGTGCAATTGCATAACTAAGGGACTGGAAAGTTCACAGAGGATGGTAATACCATTTGTTATGTTGGAAAAATAGTCCGGGTTTGAGACAAATCTTTGGTGATTAAAGCAGGTAGAAATCCACTCTTCTAAGGGACAAAACAGAGAGGGCAAAACTTATAAAATGAAGTTAAAGACGAAGAACAAGGGCACATTTGTCTGGCTGTTTCATTCTAAGAGTAATGCAGTAACAAACAAAAAGCTGTAAGTGTGCTTTATCCATATTGCAGAAACATGTACAAAAAATGTCCTTGAGGGAACAGATAAGTTTTCCTAGCATGGAGTGTGCTGGTTTTATGTCAGTACTTCGAGAAGCTTTTTTCCTTTGAGAAGAATGCTGTGGCAAGCTGAACTGGGCTGCTACAGTTGTCTTGCCAACAAGATGGCACCCAGCTGCTGGTCAGAGATGAGTCAGCCCCTCAGAGGCCTGAGCACTCTTTGGGCAGGGTTTGAGATCAGAACTAGTTCTTCTTTTGCCCTGCCTCAGATGGTCCGTATGTTTTGTGACCTCCCTTCCCAGTGCACGAGCCCCAAGTGCACAGTAGTGAGACAGGCTGGTCTGATAGGCTGTGTTTAGATGTTCAGGTCATTCTGGATCCACAGAGATAGTGCAGGAAATTCTATTCTGCTGGTATTTTAAATTGTGTTTTATTTTCTTTTACTTTTTATTTTATTTCCTCTGTAACCCATATGACTTGTGACCTCCCTATCCAGTGCATGGCAGTGAGACAAGCTGGATCTGATAGGCTGTGTTTAGACAGGGTAATGTTGAGGTTGTTCTGGATTCACAGAGATAGTGCAGGAAATTCTATTCTGCTGGTATTTTATATTTTATTTTGCTTTTTATTTTATTTCCTCTGTAGTTCAGTAGCTCCAGAAGTAGCACAGATATTCTCAGATCATTTCAATCTAGCACTATCCTGTGTGACATATTGTATTTTCTCCAGATATCTCAGGCCTCAAACTTGATGGACTGTGATATTGATAGTTGAAATGATGCCAGAAATTAAAAATGCCTGTTTCATAGCAGGCAGATGGACAATGGCTTTTTGTTTTATAACCTACTCTTCTTGAATGCTTTCTTACTGTGTTAAAAATACTAATTTCAAAACTGGACAAAAGAAACCTCTACAGAAAGATCTCACGGGGCACTGGCAGCTCTTTGGGGACCACAGCTAAGCTGGTGGAACAGGAAGAAAAATGTGGATACTGGTAGGAAAGGAAAGGAAAATATTTTTAATTTATTCTGAAACAAGCTCCTCTGAGTGGATGAGATTAAGGAAGTTTGTAGAAGATGGGAGTTCTGAATTCTTATTATTTTTCTGTCCCTGTTGGATAGTTATATTTGAGCCTATTTGATGAGGTTTTGCATGACCTAGAAGTTGATTTATATAAGAAGCAGGGAAAGCAGACCTATCTCTATTCTCGACTAGTATGCAGCCAGGATTTAGGACTTTTTGACTTCCTGTTCAGTTCTTTTCTCTGTGGATATAGGGTATTTTAGTAAAGTATAGAGTGACCTTGTAAGATTTTCTGACTTGTCAGGGCAGAAGAGGCATGAGCCTGTTTTACAACAACTTTGCAACTCCAAATTTCAGATTGGAGATTGCCCTCAGATATCATGAAAACTGAGCATCACAATTCATAAAAATAATTTTTAACTCTTCCCAAATTGTGTTCATGTTCTGTGAGCACAGAAAACTTGGAAAGCTTTGTCAGAATTAGTTCTACAGAATTTGTTGCTTTGATATTCCAGGACAGATGAGCAAGCACGTTTAAAAATCACCTTTGAAAAAGCAAAGTTGAGAGCCCTGGGATTTTTAACAGTCAGCATGTTCAGACATGCTGCTAAAGAACAAGTTTCAAGGACTGGCAGTTCTTAAATAGACAAATGAAGGTTTGTTCTCTCTGCCTGGTTTAAGAAAATGCCATCACTTGCTGCTTTGCCACTCCCTCTCCAGCAAAACTCCCAAGATATTAAGAAATCAGGTGAGACTAAAACATACTGAGCCAATTCCAGAGCAACAACAATAGTGGAGCTGTAACAGTGGAAATACCTATTGCATAAATGATTATTCAGAACAAGTTATGGGAAAAGAATAACTCCAAGGGAGGCTTCCCTTTTTCAACTTTGAATCATATTTTTTGAGGAAGTGAGAGATTGTCCCAGTGGTAGAGTGCAGTGTATTTTGGTAGAAAAGAGAGAATGGCTTACTCTGATACCTCTATTCTTACTTTTTGATTTTTTCACAGTCAGCTTCTGATGCTTGTGATGAAAAGTACAGCCCAGGCTCGTTGGTATTTGCCTTGGGTAGTTTCTTGTGCCTGAACAGAGGAGGTGAAAAAGGCTTAAATGGGGAATTGTTTAAAGACCATCATGTCCTTGCCTTGTAACAGAACAGAAGATGGTCATAAATCTGCAGTGGCAGAGAATCTAACCCTCTGAGTCTAGATAATTTCACAATTTCCTGTTATCTTCTTCCCCCTCACTTGGCAAAGACACCTAGTGCATGCTGATTGATGGCTTTTGATTTTAGTCATTCCTCATGGTCAGCTTTGTCTTGCTGTCTTGGCTTTACAGATCCAGGCTAATTCAAGTATTTAGGATCTGACTCATCAACTTTGATTTCTTTGCCCTTGTTTTGTACAGTGGTAGAGCATAGTTGCCACTTCATGTAATTTACTTTGGCAGAATGACTCCTGCATTTCCCTGGTGTAAATCAGACCTTTTTGCTTCTGAGCCATAAAACACAGCTGAGTCAGCTGTGATTGTGTGTACTTCTCTTCATGAACAAACTGGAACAAAGGCCCAGAGCTTTAGGGGGGTGTTAAACACAGGAATTCACTGTGGCACCCCTGCAAATTCACCCCACAATTGTTAACATTGACTCAGTACTTCTTGGGAACACAGACACTGGAGCTTTTAAAAACTGCACACAGAGCTTGTTTTTTTTTTGTTTATTTCACAGTCCAGTCATTCTGTAGTTAGTTCTGACATGGTTTCGGTTTTTATTTAAATGGAAAGTATCAAAACTCCTTGGGGAAAAAAAATCAGAAGTACAAAGAGGAAAATAATTGGTGTTTCTATTTTTTATTCTATCTTTAAACATTTTGTGATCTGTTGTCCACTTTGATTTTATTGCTCATTTTCTCCAAATGCTGGGACTTTTCCATTCCACCACATGTTCATGAGAGTGAACCTATTTCAAACAATCTTATAATGCAGACTCACTGTTCAGTTTAGAAAAGTACAAGTTTTTGTCTTGTTTTTGTCACAATCCCAAAGTTAACAATAACAGGGGGATGTTTTCTGGAGCTCAGATTTTCAGGGATTTTTAGCCAGACTCCTGGTGAGAGCTCAAAGATTATAAAGGATCTGGTGCAAGAGGCTTTTTCTGCTACCACGTACATCACTTTCTTTTCCAAGAGAGAGGCAAGATATGACAAGTTGCACCACTTGTTTCATCACCAAGTTGAGTCAGCTCAAAAATCACCTTACTGGTGTATGCCCAGCACTCGAGTGTGAAAAGTTCACCTCCTTTATTCTCCACAAACTCTTATTTAGATTTAAGATAATTAATCTGTAATTATCTACTCGAGTTATGGAGAAAATTAAAATGCTGTGTGCTGTGAGAGTGCAGAGTATATTATAATAGAAAGGTTTACTGCCAAATGACAGTGGATTTAAATTCAGTAGTGCAGGAGGTCCCTTTGGTCTTTGTATTCCCATTACATAAATTCCTAGTTACAAGGAGTAACAATAACATAGGTTTTTAAGTCTTTTTCTCCTCCTGGAACAATTAATACACTGAAAGATTCAATTTATATTCAATTTATATTCTTTGATGCAGTATGAAAAGCAGCTGTACAAGCCTAGGGTGATCACTTGTATTTGAAAAGAAAAAGCCAGAACTCAAAGATTCATCAATACATGGGATCCTCGTGGGCCACCTCAACTTACAGCAGTGCCTGGCTGAGTCTTTGCAGCAGTCACTGTCACTGCCTCTGCCTGTCTGTCCCCTCTGGTGAGGAAAGGAACAGGCACATGGTCACAAGCAAATAATGCTGAATCCACAATGCTCTGTGAAATGACTCGTTCCAAAACTCATCTCAAAGTGCAACCACACCACTGACTGCAGCTGTTTGACAGCTAAAACTGGACTTCTCACTGTTCTTTGGAGGAAAACAGGAAATTTATTACTAGTTCTTGTATAGAGAGAGGAAGGGGGGATTTTTGGGCAAGTGTCCCTAATCATTGCTTCTATCAAAGTACTTCAGTTTTTTGGTCTGCTTTGAATTACTGCTCCTTTTTTCACCTGAAGAGGCTTGGGAGATTGCTGTGCTGCAGTGGTGTGTTCAGTTTCTGTTTGTGCAAAAGTATTGATTTGTACTGGGAGCTTTCCCAAGAATGTCTGACAAAGGCAGAAGAGTTTATGTGCTCTGTTTGTTTGCTCTGTGATTTCCTGGCAGCACTGCCCTTGGTGGGGTGTGAAACTGTTCTGGTTACAACGGAGCTGTGGTTACTGAACCTTTGCAAAAGTGTCTGTTCTGTCCAGGTCACAGAAGGAATGGGACATAAACACTGGTTCTAATCTGTTGGTCTCTATGTGTTTTCTCTCCTCTGCCTGCATTGTCAAATCAAGTGGAAGTTTGATATAAATGAATATCAGAGTGAGCCATTACGTCTGTTCTCAGCAGCAGTACATCCAAATGTATAGTGAATGGTTCCAATGAACAGGTGAGCAGGGTGTGCTTCCCTCTCACTTTGCTCTGGGAAGGATGGATTCCAGTATCTGCACTCACTGTGGCTGGCAGCTGAACATTCCTTTGCATTCTCTTTCACAAATTTCCAGAGAATTTTAAAGTTGCATCCTCATTAACCTATCAGGGCAGCTTTAGTGTATGTATGAAACATGAGTTTTGCTGCCCTTGCAAAGAGAAATTTCTGTTACTTTTGTTTCAGATCTCCTTAAATATTGGCTAGAGCAACAAGAAGTCTTTAGTGCTGGCCACATCTCATTTCCAAACTCACAGTCCTGTGGTGACAGCTGATTCTGATGTTATTGTTACCCTGAAACAGCCTAGGTTGTCCTGATGAAATGGCACAATGCCCTGAGAAGATCAAGGAATGAAAAAAAAAAAACCTAAATAAAATACTAAAAAAGAAACGTTTTTCCTAACAAAAGTGGGGAGAAAGTCCTGAGGAGTAAAACCAGTGTTGAGAGTCTTTGCACCCAACATCAGTGTCACTGGGAAATGATGGGAGCATGGAAAACCCAGTACCTTTTTGTCATCATGTTCCTTGTTCTTTTTTCAGTAAATAGGCTCCCATGCATGAGCATGTTGAAGTGGGAAATTCCCTGGATCAGAGAGCCAAAATCTGTCCTACTGTTCTGTACCTGTCAGTATAAGAAGAGCAGATGAAGTTTGCAAAACTGAAAAATTGCTGAGTGGCTTTTTCCAGCTTGCCTTTCCTTAGGACAGGATGATCTGTGGGGTCATTCCTGACACTTCAGGGACGCTAAAACAGTGCTGCAGAGTCTGAGCTGCTTAGCTCAGGGGGTCAGAACAGGGCAGTGAGAGATGGGAGTCCTGTAACTCTTTCAAGGCAAGTCAGTTAAACACCTCCAGTCACTGTTAAAGCCTGAAATGCAACCTAAGGTTTTCCTTAGTGTATATAAAGTGTGTGGATCTTGGATGCAGATGCCTCAATAAATTCATATTCTGTTTATCCACCCGTACAGTGATTTCCAAAAGACACAAACCCAGCTCCTGAGCCACCCTTTCTGCTGCCTCCCATTGTTAAAAGTTACTCATGAAGTTGTGGGAATTTTCTGCACCCATTTCTTCTCTTTTCTGGAGTTGATGTTTGGCATTGGAAGCATGAGGGAGCTGTGCTTTTGCTTAACTGGACCAAAGGCCAAGCCCTAGTTTTAATACTAATTTTGTATTGCTCTACTTTCAGAGTGGTGTCCAGGAATTAAATTTTTCCTCTTCTACAAATGGAGAAATGTTGTTAGCACCCACATTTTGCAGGAAGAGGATTGGTGCTTTGTCCAAATTGGAAAGACTTTTTGACTTTTGGGTCAGATAGCAGGTGAGAGCTCAAGCCCACTTGGCACCAAGAACAAGCCCTTCCCCATCCCCATAGAATTTTAGTACAAGTCAGCCTTGCAATAAGGCAGGAACTCAATTTTTTCATCTTTTGCCTCATGATGAGTAGGTTGCAAATTATCTTAAAGCATGTTTGTTCTCTTCTTGGTACAGCTGAGATACAGCTCCACTGTTATCCACATGCTCACTGGACAGGTGAAAGGAGATGCCTTTACTAGAGAAAACAGTAGCATGTATGAATATTTGAGAGCAGCCCTCAAGAATTACAGTTTTTGTAAATTGCAAGCTTTTTCTATATTTGGGTGAGAAAAACTGAAGAGAAGAGACTGAATCAGAATATGAAGATCAATTGTATCTACAGCTCAAAATCCTACAGAGCATGACTGATAATATCAGTTTCCTCCTACTGTGGGTGGCTGCTGATTCCTCAAGGAACAAATCACAACAGCAAAGCTGAGCTTGGTCTAGAGAGCTGGAAAGCACCTCTTGGATTCTGTCTGCTCTCCTTGGTGAGCAGCAACGAGTCCCAGCAGAAAGGTGGTTCCAGGATCTGTCACCTGTTTACAGGACATCATGGGCTGCCTGGCAGCCTTTGAGACTGCAATGCACACCTGACTTGCCAGGGGTTTGGGCACTGCACACCTAAGACTGCATGTTGGAAGAATGCCCTGAGGGAATCAGAGCAACTTATAAAGGTGTCTTTTGAGAAATGCTGATATCCTCAAAGAAATAATCCTTGCCCAGAACAAAGGTATTGGTTAAGGGAACTTGTTAAGAAAGCTAAACTTCATTCCATAATCTCTATTTATGCTGTTTATATAAGATATTTGGAAAGTTTATGTAATGATATGCATAATAAGGTTCTGTACTGTATCATTCTGTATGTAGAAAACTTCAATTAAAAGTGTTTTGCTTTACAATCTTTTTGTGGAAGGTTGCAAGTTTCTTAATTATTCGTCTCTGTCCAGTAATACTAGTTTTAAAGTCTGTGGAACTATTGTGCCAGCTTTTGGACTTGTTTATTTCTTTCATTCTGTTACCAGCATCCATTAGAGGATGCATGCTGAAACCTTTGGGACAAAGCTCTGTTCCTCTTTGTTGTTGAATAAGTCCTATAGATTCTCTCTGATTTACTCAAATTCAGAGTGCAATGCAGTGTAAAACAGAATCTATTTCTTAACTGAGGTAACCCAGATCTGTGAGGGCAAGCTCTTGGAAAAGGCCTGTGGCTCTGCAACCCTGGTCTAGCACAGTGGAAGTGATTGGGAGTTTTGTAACCGAATCTGGGGGCTTCAAGATGAAGCCTTAATTGCAGTTACCTAACTGGGAGCCTGAGGTTTAAAAGAATGGCTCATACCTCTTGAAATGTTTTGCAACTTCTTCAGGTTACGAAAACCACAATTTTCCCCTTTTCCTCCTTCCCTGATGAATCACCAAACCTTTTCCTGGCAGTGGAAATAGCTGAAAAGATATTTCTTAGATTGTAAGGAGATAAAGGACTATGCCTAGAGTATTTTCTGTGTAGTGTGTCAAAGGCAGAGAGGTGTCTGTGATCCTCTGATTCTCAGCATGTTCTTTACCTCTGCTGTCCCATTTTATTGACCTTACTCTTGTCATTTTATATTTTATTCTTGCTATTGCCAGTACAAATCAGAGTCTAATAAGGGAGTTGTAACATGCTAAAGCATTCCACAGGGCCTCTTCTGTCCCTATCCTGTAGCTGAATCCTGACTGTGGATTTAGCAGCTTCCGAGGCTGTAGTGCTTAGACATAAAATACACTTCCACTGGTTGATGCCTGTTTCCTTGAGAGAAAGTCAGTGCAGCTCTAGGACAGGTCTGCACAACATGAAAGATTAGGAGAATGTGATCTCAGATCTGAGCTAAGGCAGCGTTACGAATAATATAAAAAATTTGGCTTTGTGGTATTAACCTGAAGAAACTGACATAAGACAGGCTGAAATAATGAAGGATCAAGGTGCCCCAGTAAGCCTGAGGAGCCTGACTTAGATTTCATCTTCAGGCATCATAAGGATATGTCTGCCAAGGTAATTCCAGGTAATCCACTACAAACTGAGCTGCAACAGCCAGCCAAAACCACTCATGGTCTGTCACCTGCTTTTGATCTTCTGAGATCCCTTAAGACACCTGTCTGCAGCTGTATGGAATGGCAGGAAATTCAACTTTTAGGATGCAAAGAGCATATTCTGGCATGCATCCTTTCTGTCCTGAAATAACTGCTTTAGGCAGTTGTTGTAGGAGTATTTGCCATCGTCTTTGACATACAGGCATGTCTATCTTTCAAAACAGTAAAGAAATAAAAGTCACCAAGTGGTGTAACTTCTCTGACAAATAGACTTGCTTGTCTCAGGCCTCTGAAAAAAAGAGATCAGCTCCCTTTTGTGATAATTTGATTATTGTCTTTTTCTGACCAGAACTTTTCTTTGCTGTGATATTTTTGAGCTTTGATTGTGAAGTATCTGCTGTAGGAATCTGGGATGAAATCTGATAATTTGGTTTGGGGTTGCATGTGAAGGAAAAGAAAATATTTCCTGTGTCAAAGTAAATTTTTTAGAAATCAACCCGTTCTGGGTTTTTTGGATTAATGCACAGAAATTGGCACTTCTGCTGTAGGTATTGGCTGGCTGTTGGGAAGGAAACATTATAGCAGCAGAGATCTTCTGAATCTCTTCTCCCTTTGCTATACTGCAGATGTTTGTTCCCCTGATTTCTTTTGGTCAAGCAGTTCTTTCATTTGGATCTTGCCTGTGTACAGTACATTTGATAAAAAACAGCTTGTTGTCCAGTCTTCACACAGCATAAACTCAATAGCATATGCAAGGCATTGCTTATGGGTCTTTCCTCTTTTTCCTCTACTGTTTGGAACAGAAAGGGGTTATTGTTAAAGGAGATGTGATTATTTCTGCTACGATTTGTATGTGTATGGATTTTGGCAGGTTGGCAAACCCCCTTTTTTGACATGCTTTTGGCTTAATTTCCTTACTGCTGGCTCATCACTGATGAGCCAAATGATTAATGTGTTATTTAACTTCCTTGTGTCTTTTTGTTCTTAAAAGTCTTTGCAACAATGTACAAAACCTCAGTAACAATAGCTGACTTTGCAAACCATGGCTAGAATTTGTTCCAAAGGTTTTTTTCCAGGGTAACGCTGAGATCTTTCTATGTAGTTTATATTCTTCAACACACAGTGTGAACAGATCAATGCGTTTTCTCAGTGTGTAATATTCTTTTGATAAGAAATTACTTCTGTTTGATAAGGGGAATTTAATCTGTTGGCCACAGCATCACACCAAAGATGAATCAGGTCTACTCATCTGCAGGTGATAGATGCTTTCAAGGCAGAGGTTTGCTATGAGAATCTCAGCTGGCTTTAAGTTCAAGAAACTTGGAAGAGCTGGGGGTCAAACAGATGTGCCAAGTGTCCTGCCCATCCCTGACACCGGTTAAAGGCTGACACCTCCCACTTTGACTGTGGCTGAATGGTCACTGGTGTCTTAATGATGCTTTGGGGTGGTCTTGCAGCGTGGAGACCTGCAGCCAGAAGAAAGCTGGCAAATAACTCCGCTTTCCCCAAGGCCTTGATTTTTCCTTTCTTTCTGTTTCCAGGTGCCATTCAGCCACTCTGCCGCCCCTGTTGTCCTCTCAAAGAAGCCCTGCCTACCCCCTCAGTGACAGCGAGGACTCTTCCCGCTCTGCTGGGCTCTCCAAAGTCTCCAGCTCCAGGCTGTGCCTCAAGGACTGGAACAGCCGCACGTCTACGCTGCGAAGCAGCTCCACCAGCCCCTCGGACAGCGACTCCCCGAGCCACCCCCTCAAAGCCATCAGCGTGGGTGCTTTGGACAAAAGGCTGTCCGTCTTCAAGGCTGACCAAAAGGAGAGGCCAAACGAGGATCAAGATGGGGAAGCAGTAGGGAGCCATCCTCTCACCCGGAGCACTCTGTCCTTGGGCACTGCCAGCAAAGTGAGGACCCTCTCCATCAGCAGGGTGAGCGTCCGCTCGCAGGCGCTGGACATCAGGCAGAAGATCACAGAATGGGAATGCCGCCGGGAGCTGTCCCCCAGGACCAGCGTCTGCATGGACAAGAGGGATGCCGGGGAGAGGTCAGGCAGTGAGAGCTGCCCCAGCGTGCTGACCTCTCCCTGCAGCGACAAGACCTTTGACTTCAAAGGGCTCAGGAGAATGAGCCGAACATTTTCCGAGTGCTCTTACCCGGAAACAGAGGAGGAGGAACTGCTGGACAGGGATTCCTGCCATCGGTTTGAAAAGAGACCAGGCAGGAGCGAACCTCCTTCTGCCACTTTCCTTAAGAGCCATGTGAGGAAAGAGTCCTCTGCTGTGCTCAACAGAATCCAGAAGATCGAGCAGGCACTGAAGGAGCAGTCGGGCAGAGGCCTCCCCCAGTTACCAAGCAGCTGCTACAGTGTTGACAAAGGGAGGAAAAAGTCTGGGACTCCGAGTACTGCGGAGGGACCGAGTGAAACCCTGAGCGATAGCAAAGGAGGGAGTGTTATTTTGGGGAGTGAACCAGAAACACCTCCTGACGCTGAGAAAAGCAGTAAAACAAAGCAGGGGCTCACTGCGAGCTCAGCCGGCCCCAGGGCGCTCCTGGAAAGCGCGGCTCACAGCGCCGTGAATCCCGTCCCCAAGCCCAAACGCACCTTCGAGTACGAGGCAGACAGATCCCACAGAAGCAAACCCAGCAATGGCCTACCTCCCTCTCCCACTGCTGCTCCTCCTCCCCTCCCGTCCACCCCCGCGCCCCCCGTCACCAGGAGGCAGAAGAAAGAGTCGCGCTTTCACAGAAAATCCCAGAATAGGTAAAAGTCGAGGAAATGCGCTCCATTCTCCAAATAAATAAATAAGTGGGCTATTTTTTTGCAGTAGCAATATTTTAAATTCTCCCTCTGATGCAGTGCTTTTGACATAAGAAAATCTAGGAACTGCACGCAAGACAAATGTTTTTTTTCTGCTGGTCTGCACTGATGAATGCACTGCTACAATACCTTTGAATGCCTTCAGTTTTGGAGTTCTAAAATCTGCATCCCTTGATCCCCCCAAAAAAGCTCAGGGTTATGTGTGCTAAAGGTTATCTAATTAATTCTGGCACAAATGCCCTTGTTTGGGATTTTTAATCTACCATAATTTCATTATTGTCCATAGTGGAACCATAGCTGATCCCTCATAGTCTTCTTCCTGTAAAATGTACCTGCAGAGGTTTTTTTATTTCCAAAGTTCATTACTATAGCAGTTATGTCAGTTTTATGCAATGTAGGTGATTTTATTTAATTCAGTCATTAGGAATGTTATCCTAAATTATTATCAACAGCTGTAGCAGATAAATGCTGAGAAAACTGTTTTATCACAGAAAGTCCTCTATGTCCTTTTTGAGTTAATGATGGGGAGAGTGTATGGGCTACATTCCCCCAGCAATTTGTGGATCTTGGATTGTTTTAATCAAGTGATTCCTCTTGAGTTTTAGACATGGTAAAACTCATTCTACTCATTCGCGTGGAAAATTGTAGGCATAGTTGTTATAAGAATTCAAATTGCAGCATTTTTAATGAGTCCACCTGTCTGTGCATGTGTATGATACACATCCTCCCTTGATACTTAGTGATGAGATTTGCAAGGAACTGCTAAACAGCATCTCAGATGCACATTATCCCTTCAGATTCTGCTGCTTGGTGTTGGGCCAATTATTAAAAGTGTTTTAGCACAAGCTCGCCTGAATTATATTGGGACAGGAAGAGAAGAGGAGCCTTCAGGATCTGTCCTTTCCCTTCACGAGACACCTGCTTCTGAAAGACCTCAGCTCTGCTGAGGCATATTGTTTCTTCCAGAAAGATGTGGGGGATGTGGAAAGTCAAGCTCTGATCAGCAGTGCTTATCTTTGAGTCCTGGCAATAATCTCAGAGGAAGTAAATCTAGTTTTTAAGGAAAATTTGTGAAGTAAAGCTGCCCTCAGTTTGTTCAGCACAGTATTAGCAATGTGCAGAAGACAAACAATAATGTTTAAATGTTCTGGTGTAAATGATAGCCTTTATTGGAAAATAGGCTAATCATCTAAGAATCACAGTATTTTATCACAATGAGTTTTGAGATGAAGTTTTGAAGCTTCTTTCCAGAAGAAGTATTATTCTGCTTGTGCCTGCTTTTCTGCAGATTCAGTCTCCTGTCATAGCAGAGTTAGACAACAGCACAGTTCAGCAAAGGAACTTCAGGCTTGGGTTAGGTCTAGGGGAAACAAGCCTTCCAAAAAGCATAATTTATCAATTTAAGTTGTAGAATAAAAATTGTAGGATTAACAGGTTTGTCATGTGTTTCAGATAATTCTTGCAGATCAGTTTGACATTTCACTGGGTATGTATTCATTCATCTGTAACAGCTTAACCCACTATACTTTAATGATTTCTCTGGATAGATCTCTTGTTAATCATAATCTAAATAAGTTCAAATCACCCTCCCAAAAATCTCAAGTTTGTTGGCTGACTTCAATGCTGAGTGGAAGTCTTTATAAAAATCTTAATTTTATTGTCTTTGTTACTGCTCTTCCTTCAGTTACAGAAAGGAGAACTCCAAGATTTACAAAGCACTAAAGACCATACAAGTCATCTAATAATGACAGTATTTGGTTGATAGTAATTACTGAAAACTCAGCAATCTCTTTTGTTGAGAACAGACATAATTCATTGTGCCTGCAGCTTGTGTTCAGACTGAACATACGTGTGGTTTGCATGTCATGAAAATGGGCTGAGGGTATTTATTTTCCCAATAATTTGGTTGAAAGCACTGATTTTATTTTTGGTGGCTAGTCCAGCATTCTAGCAATATGAAGTCTCTCATGTTTGCCTGCTAACAGAAAGCCAGGTTGGATCTGGAGAACCTGGTGCCAAGAGGAGCTTTAACATTTCAGAGTGGTGTGAGCTGGGTGTTCCCCAGCAGTTGGAAATCCGCTGGCACAAGCAGTGCAGGAGAGGAGTGTCACAGGATAGACTTGGGACACATGGAAATCTATTCCCATCATCCTATACCACACCATAGTGGTGCCTTGAAATCTATAGGATATTTAACTACTTCAGAAAGTCTCATTTCAAAGTATGTCAGCTTCCTTTGTAACTGTGAGTAGCTGTGGATGGAGGAGCAGGTGTCTGGATCTGACATGCACAGATTGTTTCTGCCACAATCCTGATGCGAATAACTCGGATCTGGGTATTCTGAGGATGAGGAAAAGGAGAGAGGGGAGGCTCTAAGCCTGATCCCAGCTGTCAGCCTGCTCCAGCAGGCAAACAGGAAATGCTCTTTTCAAACTCAGTGTTCTGTGGGGTAGTCACTGTGTTACCTGCAGGGATGCTTGAGCTGTTCACAGGCCAAAGTGTCTCGTGACACCCTGCCACTGCCACATGGATATGCTGCAACCTGTGCTCCACTCCAGCTGGGAAGAAGAGCAAGGGAGTTGATGGCTTCTTGTTAATCTAGGTTGGGGCTCAGTGAGTGGAGCATGGAGCACAGTGCATGCCAGCCTTGCAGCACCACAGGGTTATTTGTGCTCTCACCTGGGCCTGTTTTTCTCACTGTTTCATCCTCAGCAATAAATCATTCCAATGAATGCCAGCCCCTGTACTGCTGCCACTGCAAATCATGAGCCTCCCACCTGGAGTGTAGATACTCCCCCAGAGAAAAAGGGCTGGTGAACTGGAGAGTGGGAAGAACTTGGGTCTTTCTCCCTCTAGAATTGCTCAGCAGCACTGGGGCAGGTGTGGGTGGGAGACAAATCGTGTGGGTTCGTCTGACCCAGCTGGTTCTTACCTTCCTGCCAGAAAGGCCAAACCTTCAGCCCAAGCTGCTCATGCACCCCAGAGAGCATTTTCCTCAGTGCTCTCTCCTTTGCTGCCAGTGCTTGGGTGACTGGCACATGAATCTCCCTTTGGCATCTGTGCACTGAGCTCTGCACTGAAACATATCCAAAGGTTCAAGGCATGTGAGTGGTGTCAAGCTAAGGGCTACATCTCCCAGAGCAACCAGTTCAGGAATGCTTTTCAGACACTGGGCCTTTCTTTAGGACACAGGGCCACATCTTTCTGAGGCCTCTGGAAAGAGCAAAGTAATTTCTAATCTGAGAACTGTGCTGCTAATTTACATTGTAAACTTGGAAAAATAGAACATATTTTCTTGGTATTTTCTTCCTGTCTGCATAATGGGGATAAAAATACTTCTGATTTCATAAAACTGTCATAGATGGCTCTACTAGAGACTGCTGTGAGCATAGGACTTAGTGTCCACTAAAAGCTAGTTCTTAAAGCATGACGTGAGATTTTTTTTTTTTTAAATTATGGTTAATTTAATATATTTTTAAAATATGCAAATGCTCATCTAAATGTTTGAATTATTTTACATTCTTGTTATTAATTTAATATTGTTTTAAACTTTAGAAAATCCTTTGAGTTTGAGGATGCATCAAGCCTGCAATCCCTATATCCTCCCTCCCCGACTGAAAATGGAACAGAGAGCCAGCATAAATTTGGATCCAAGAGCACTTTAGAAGAAAATGCCTATGAAGACATTGTAGGTAAGAAGCTGCTGCAGAACATGGGCTCACAGCAGGATGAGTGGCTGTGGGCAGGCTGAGCACATGCCCTGTGTAGGAACCTTCAGTGCTGTCAGTAAAGGGAGATTAAATGGAGGCTAAATGGGTTTGATCCTTCAGTGCAAATGTAGCTCTCAGGCTGCATGCAGGAAGTCTTGATTCTTTCAGACTTCACTGGGTAGTATTGGAAACAGACTGTTTGGTCAGCTTTTTGCCAATGCTTTTCAAGAACCAAATCATTCTTTTTATCGAGGCCTTGGCTTGAAGCCTTGAGTGGTGTAAAAATGTAAAGAACAGGACTTGAGACAGTGTTTACAGAACTATCCAATAGCAGATTAACCTCAGAGGCCTTGAGTGGTAAGCCTGAGCTTTTCAGGACTCAAGTGAGGACTGCCCCAAAGCAGTTGTTCGTAGCACTGTTCCTGCTCTCCTCCAAGTCCCAGTTCCTCGTTAAAGAGGAATCAATTTCCTTTAGCTACACCATTGGGAGTACACAAGACAAAACACTGTTTTCATTAAGCTTCATAAGAAAAACATGTTTCTTTTGGTCTTAGAAGGAAATGTATGGCCTATGCATACATTCTTTTAACATCAAAAAAATGTTGTTATAATTACCGAAAATTGGGCAGCCCTTCAGAGCACACATTTTCCACACAAGTGATGAATATCTGCATTGTTTTTAACTCTTTCAGTGTTATATTATCACAACAGATACAAAGGGGACTTCATTTTACTTTGGACAATGAATCTTTGTATACTGAAAGCTGGAGGGCTACCAAGACAGTCTGGGACCCTAGAGCACACATCCCCTGAAGAGACACTGACAAGCTGGGCCTGTTTAGTCTGGTAAAAATGCACTCTAACAGTGCTTACAAATGTTTGAGAGGCAAACAAAGACAATAGAACAAAACTATTCTTGGTCGTATCAGTTGATATAGCAAAGAACAGTGGCCACAAATTGGAGCCTGGGGGTCTTTGTCAGACCAAATTCTGTCTCTGGCTTGTCAGCCTCAGCAAAAACAGGAATTTGCTCTTTCCATTTATTTCCTCTATGCCATTTAAAAAAATGCTTTCAGAACAGAAGCTTTCAGCTCCTGCTCAGTGTCTGTTAGTTAAAATTAAAACTTTTGTACATACTGAAAAGTCTTTTTCTGTGTAGAGCATCCTTATATGATGATCAGCCCCTTCTATGGCAGACCACTGTGCTATTCACACTTGAAAATGTATTGTGTGTTACTTACAGTGCTCATCTTTGCTCAGGACTTGTCAATGTGGCACCAGATTTTAGGTGGTAATGATTATTTTCCTCATCTGCTTTGTTAAATACCAAAATAAAATATGCAGGATTGGTAAGAAGCTTTCTTCAAATGAGAAGAAATCTTGGATTCAGTAAAACAAAATCATAATGGGCTATTCCAACTCATGGGTACTATAAACCAGCTCCTTCAAACTATAATTTGGGCATTTTGGCAGGGCAGTGGGAAGAGAATGCAAAATTTCAGATCTGTGGACAAACACAGAAGTTCATTGTTTTGTGCTGCTTTTTAACAACCTCTTTCCAAGTACTTCATTCAATACAGCAGTGCAGGGGGAATACCAAATCAGTATAATTCTTATAAACTGTCAGGCATGATTAAAGACAAGCCAAAGTGGTTTGATCTCCAGCTTTAAAGAAACGATCGTAGTTTTGTGTATCACATCTGCATAATTTATACCAGTGGTGCTAGACCCCAGTCTCCAAGTAGCACTTCTGTGCTCATGCAAACCAGGTGTCTGCAAGAGTGAGTTTATTTTATAGATCTACATCTGCTTCAAAGCTATAAAGGGCTCTGTCACTGTGCTTTGAGTTTTCTTTGCAAACAGTTCCCCCAGAGGTGCTGGTGGGTCTTTTTTTCCTGTACCTTGTTGAATCTCCTTGCCTCCCTAAAACTTGTAGACTGTTAAAACATTGCTGCTGTAGTAATAAACTTAATTAAGTGTGTCATGTCCCTGCATATCTTAGAATTAATATTTGCAATGCAAGGAAGTGTTAAAATACAGGAAAAGAAAGATGTGAATGTTGAGTAATGCTCTAAGCAGTCTAGTGTGAGACAGAAATATAAACTGCGGAGTCAGCTGGTCCTGCCTCTGCTCAAAGCAGGGCTAATTTCAACTTTAGATGAGGTTGCTTAGGGCTACATCTGGTTGATGTCCAAAACACCACGGGAGGATGGCTTCACTGCCTCCCTGTGCTGCCTTCTCCACTGCTTAGCCTCCTCTGTGAAGAATGTTCTCTGGAGGTCACTGTGAACAAATTTTCCTTTCCATCCAGTCTGAATTATCCTTGTTGCCATTTGTGACTGTTGTCCTTCATCCTTTCACCTCCAGGAAGTGCCTGGTTCTTTTCCATTCACCTTTCTGGGCAGTGGCAGGCAGCAGCTGGGTTATCTCCCAGCCTTTCCCAGGCTAAACAGCATCTGAGCATGTAACTGCTAGGCCTGGAGTCACTGGTTTTTGGTTACCACATGGCCTCTTCATGTGGGGCATATGCACACTAAAGCTTTGTCTTCCTCCTCGTGTCCTTACTGCTTCTTTAATGACCAGGGCAGAAATTAACTGCTGTGTGTAGTTTATCTTATTTTGAGAGCTGACTTTTTTTTTTAATAGTAAATTTTAAAGTATATTGAAATCAAAAAGGATTGAGCTTTGAAATCCAGTGACATCATGAATCAGACACTTTGTTCAATTTTGTAATATATCTGTAGACTTTAATAGATGAAATACTTGAATTGTAAGTTCAGGACAGGTATTGGATTGGAACATAATGATCCATTCTGCATTAATCAAGCATCTGTTGCATAAAGGGGTACACATTCCTAATATAAATCAGAGCTGTATTCCATGTACAAGGAACCATGTGGACCTCATTCATCTTCTGTACTAGCACTCATAGAAATGTGGCAGTCATAGTAAACTTTACATTGTTTTGCTTCTTGTGGTTTTGAATGAGCCTTTAATCAGACCAAAATTGATGTGGCTTTCTGAATCCGGTTGGGGAAACCACGCTTGGCTTTGTGTGAATTCAAGAAACTATCAAGTATTAAGAGATGGCTGAGATTGCTGCTTCTGCTGTGTTTGTGCACAACAGTATTTCCTGTCATATGGACCATACGGTTCCACTTTTCCAGTCTGCTCCCCCAAATGCAGCTGAGATGTTGGAATATTGTTATTTAAGGTCTTGTATCTCTGAAGCATTGTTGACCTGGCATCTAGGACGAAGCACTTGTTATCATTACTAAAAAAACTTGAATAGGTGAAAGAAATAACACTGCATTTAGAAATTAAATGTAGTGGAGGAAACCTCTGACAAGGCAAGCCTTCTTACTCTGTAACTCCCAAGAGGGCTGCACACAGCAGAACAGGTGGAGATTTCCTCCGAGAGGACGTGACAGATGTGCAGGAAACCCATTGCCCAACTGGGCTCCCTGTGTTACCTCCTAGACTGAGAATGTTTAATTCAATGTTGCACAGCTCCATGTCTGCTTTGGCAGCTGGAGCTGAAGCAGTCTAGACAGTAAGGCAAGGCCTCAAAAACACTGCAGTGGGATCTCTAAAACCAGGTTAAATTTCTAAATGGGATCTTGCTGGTGGATTCCCATTGGGAGTGTCCTGCAATTCACTGCCCCAGGGGCAGCTGGCTCTCTTGGAGAGGGTTTCTTATGCATCCTTCTGCTCTCTGGGCCTGTTGAGTGTCATGCTTTTAGAAGATTTTGAGCTCTTTCAGTAGCTGGACGCTTGTATTGACAGATATTCTTTTGCACCTTAAGAGGACAGCATAGTCCCTGTTTCCTGCAGGGCCATATAATATAACTGAATCTTGTTACAGCTGCCCCCAAAGGTGACTGATAAGTGGAACAGTGGATTCATACAAATTGCTTGGCTGTTTCTCTCTCTGAGTTTGAGTATTGCTTCACTTTGGGATAATCAGCTTCTTGCCTAGCTCTGCATTAAAACAGGACAAGTCACTCCTTTACCCCTGCTGGTAAAGCAGCTCTCCTAAACCAATTGGTTTCATTTCTTGTGTAAATTTGACCTGGTGCATGTCATGTAACAAAATGGAATGATTTAGCTGTTCTACTGAGTCCTTTGCTGTGTGTGATCAGAGCTGCAGCAATGATGACTGAGGTCAAGCTGGAAAATGTTCCAGCTTGACATTGCTTTCAAATTAGAACATTTGCAAAGTTCTTCCAGTAAATGTGGGAAAAGGTTAGAAAGACAGCAAGCCGATCTTTTGAGTAAAATCCCATCCTCACACGCCACATTATCACCTGCCATGCTTTTGTAGCACATTTTAGTCTGTCATATTATCATCCCATGACAAATCAGGGCAGAAACTGGAACTGCTGGGCTGCTGTGAAACTGAAGCAAACTTGGAGAGATTGCAACTCTGCCAGCAGCGCTGTGCTAGCTGCTTTTCTGAAGACATTCTGGGTTTTCAGTCAGACACCAGCAGGTCTCTGGAGCTAGAATCGATGCAATATGATGGTACAGGCAGTGATCACAGAATAATATACTCCTGTCTTATTCTGCACCCACAGTCTGCCTGTGATGGCCTAAAAAGAATGTGAGATTTTTGGAAAGTGTAATAGTGGCAAGTTTAATAATAGACGCTGTAGGGTAATGGCAGCCAGAGCACATTAAATCAAACAGTGTTCATATGGGCCTGTCAAAGAAAGGCCAAATACTTCAGCTGATCCTATAGACAGTCAGCCTACTGCTTTGTTGTTACATTTGGATACATGGATCCCTGTTATTTTTCATAATCATCTTGTGCCCTATTTATATCTCAGTTATTCTCTGTGGAGTTTGTCTCATCACTATACCATCCACTACAGCTTCTTGTGACAGTCTCTGTCAGCTTTACTGCCTGGCTTTCTAGTCAATGCTGCAGGTTAGTAAAACAGAAGAAAAAGGCCATGAGACTGCTCTCCCAAATCCTCCCTTAAATTCAGAGACTGTTGAAGTCAGCAGGGTGACACCCCTGAAGTGCAGGCAGTTTAGGGAAGCTGCTGCTGTACTGTGCTAACAGTTGCTCATCAGACATTTTCATGCACATGATTTTGGACTGAGCAGTAAATAGGTGATTTTGGGGGTGAAATTTCTTGTTCACTAATCAGCCATGCTAATTCTTTTCTCTTATGTTTCATTATGATTGCACATTCAGCAGTGCCTGCAAAGATAGGGAGGTGAGAGTATCTGCAGTGTTTCTTCTGCTTATTGTAAGGGTTGGAGAAATTCAGAAAGAGAAAGCACAGGCTATTGCCTACAAACTCCATGGACCAGAGCCCAAAAGGCTGATTGCATTTTAGACTTGCCACTCTGCTTGTTGTAGAAGCTCTACAACATCTACTGCTTTTATTTCCATCTTACTGTTTCTCTGAGCTCATGGTACTGAGTGGATACACTGGGTGATAGGACTATAAGCAAGTAATGGTCTGTAACTTAGTGCTGTTCAGCAATAGCTTTTCAATGCAGCTGTAAATGTGTGTTAGCTGTAATTTGAGATTGAAGTAGCTCCTCTTTCTGCAGATTCCTGAGGTAAATTCCCCAGCTGAGATGCACAGTTGCAGCATCTCTGACATTGAAAAACCTCATCTATGTACCAAAGATCTAGGCTTGGATATTTTTTGGGAGTGTAGAGATTTACTGGTTTTCATCCATTTGATCTGAACATGCTCATAAACATCCCAGTGGCCCAGTTTTCCTCCAGCACTGGTGGTGTGGATCTGCATTGGTGTAGTTTTATGACTGAAATGAATGAGCAGTGCACATGCACCTCATTTGTGAGGTGATAACTGTTCTGGCCATGCAAGTCTGGGCTTTCTAAGCAGCCAGGGGAAAGGCAGCTTCTAGCTTGGGCATCACCCTGTGCATTCAGTATCTCTGTGAGTGTTGGTTCCCAGATAAGCCCCCAACTTAACACAAGTTTAGGAACCCTTTCCTTTACTTTCCTCTCCTTTACCTGCTGTCCCATTCTTCTCTCTTCCTGGCAGTGCAAAAGGCTGGAGTTATAATCAGCACTCTGTGAATAATTTAATTCCTCTGATAATTGCTTCTCCCATCTAGAAAGAAGCGATGCCTTTCTCTGCTTTCTGCCATTTATAGAGAAGTGCCTGCCTGCTTCGTTTTTTTTCCCCTCTCAGCCTTACTTTTCACTCCTTTCTCAGCATGGGACAGGCTTGTGAGTCTGCCTCTGCTTCCCACTTGCCACGTGTGAGAGGCTGAGCAGAGGAACACTGTGTGCTGCCTCGGGACTCGGTGGGGCTGACTCGCACTGCATCACGGAGGGAGGAACTGCAGCCCTGGAGGAAACTCACCCATGCTTAAGCTCAAGGCACTGCATTCCTCAGGACTTTTCTGAATATACGTGGTTATTTTATCTTTTTTTTTGTTGTTGTTGTTCTTATTTTCTTTCCCTGATGGACCATTCATTAAATTGTCTGTGAGATCTTCTGAAGATAAATGTCGTGTTGATAAATGCCCTGTGTTAAACTCAGCACTTTGGTACGTAGAATTTGAGAAAATGGGAAACTTGGAAAAAATGCTTGTAGAGGGAACTTATCTGGGAGTAAGGATGGGGATTAGAGACAGTATTTGCCAAAGACTTACTGTTTGTGACCATATGCATTCTGGGGGTGTGATTCAGCTTCCTTTGAAGTCAGTGATAATCTGCTGTTGTCTTGTGTGGCTGTTGGATCAGCCTCATTAAGACAAGCCTGGCCTCTATAATAACTGCATAATGTTTCTACTTTTGGCTTCCAATAGAGACATCCATATGGCAGGAACAAGGACTTTTCCTTGCTCTTTCATTGTAAATATGTTTTCCTTTTGCAGCAAATCCAAGCTCTGCAGCTTGCAAACATTCCTTGCCTGAGACTTGGGACTGGAGAAGTGGTGCTGCTGAGGAGAAAGCTATAAACCTCTGAGCTAGCCAGTGATACAGAAACTTTTCTCCTTTTTGAGCTGCAGCACAGCAGTAGCAGCCACCACCACAGGTGTCCCCCAAGATCTCACTCCCACGTGGGATGTGCACCTGCTGGTGACCAGCACATCCCAGATGTTCCTACCATGGAAGGGAGTCACTGTGCAGTCAGATGCAGTTAAATACTGCTTTAAGCCAATTCGGGATATTTCCAGCATTTTACATTTATTTGACACCTTTGATTCCTTGTCACTTGTACACAAACCAGTCTGGCTTCCCTCTTTTTGCATATCTGGTCTTTTGTGTGTCTACCAGGGACAGCAGATACTAAGAAATGGTGGTTGAAAATTCCTGAGGAGATAGTTTATTCATCTGTCTCTTCTAGTTCACAGCTTGAATCAAATACTTTGTTCAAAACTCATGTCAGGAAACCAGGTGGTTTCTGATGGATCAGACTATTTCATGATCAGAGATTTGGTGTAAAGGAGCTTCTTAAAAAAAATAGTATAGAGGTGTATTTGATCTCAAGGCATTATTTTAAAGAAAAACTCCAGCTCTGAAATAATTTTTTTTTAAGCAAATGAGAGAAAGAATAGACACAGGAGTTTTTGAACAGCAAACCAGTCATCTGCAGAAGCTCTCACAGCTCTAGGGGAAAGGGTTAAAATCCCTGTGGTGTCTCCTCTGACCTTCACATTACACTGAAGAGGAATTTGGCCCAAGCTCTCTTTTGGTAGAAACTCTGACTCAGAAAAGCAGCCTCTGCTCATGGTTCCCTGCTCCTCCCTCTTCTCTCATCCAAGACTTCTCTGGGCCCATTTCTATACTTAATATGTCAGGTCAACATTATTTATGTTGAGTTTAACAGGGTTCAAGCAATTCTCTTTTACATTGTGTTTTGGAAAGAATCCCCCTAACATTTATAACTGCTTTACACTGTAAAAAGGGGTTTTTTCACTGATGGGGTTGTTTCTTCTGGGGAGTTTGGATACTCTGTAGAGTAATGCAGTAACATTTGTTTTCACAAGGAAGCACATGTTTGAGCAGTGTCTCATGTAGCCGGGTATTTTGAAATCTATTAATCCATTCCAAAATGCTTGCTTGACCTATACTTGACTTGGGCTTACAAGAAATTTTATTATGTACTAGAGCCCAATCAGCTGTAAGTAACAGCATTTTGCAAATTTTACTCTGTACCATTGCTATGATTATCATTTCTAGACCTGTAGAGATTACAAGTAACAGAATCAGGGTGTGATACCTACTTTTTCTTCCCACAGGAAGAATCAACCATTTCTATAGTCCTCCATAGCATTCAGTATTTTTAAGAAATATATGTTGCTTAAGATTTATTGCATGAATCAAAGGGGCTTTTTCATGTTCTTCATGCACCTGAAGGTGTTCTTTCCATGAGGCATGAGGACTGGCCACAACGACAGTGCAGCCTCTAAAATCAGATTCCCTCTGGATGAAATAATAAGCTGTGATTGCCAAGCCAAACATTCTTCAAGAGCAGCAGTGATTCAGGCTTCTAATTAGAACAAAGCTAAAACATTCACTCTTGTGCTTATGTTTGACCAGAAATCTTACTATGATGCACTACCGAAACAAAACTGTATTTTTATATGTGGACTTGCTCAGCAAAAGTTCTCGTGGCTATAATTGATGAATTGAGCAGCCTCACACTTCCAGGCTCAACAATGAAGTAGAAAGCACAAACTGCTTTTGTTTTCTTTCATACAGTAAGGAAATTTAGTCTGCCTAGAACAACATAGCTGGTAGTCACACCGACTGTGTTAACCCAGGGCATGCTCTCACTGAAAACACCCATGCCCCAGCTGTCATCTCCTTAAACACTGGGAATATTTTCTGTAACAGTGGGAATAATAAACCATGCTATAGCTTTCTATCCTCAGTTCTCAACTGAATTTCTTATATGAAATTGCTTGTATTGCAATATATATATTGTAGTAAACCCATGGGTTTTAAAGTCACCTTTAGGTATAAAACCAAAAGCTCATTTAAAAGCTTTTAGCTTCCTGCATGTTTCTGTACATTCAAGTCTTTAATTTGAG
Organism: Luscinia megarhynchos; assembly: GCA_034336665.1. NCBI lineage: Eukaryota > Metazoa > Chordata > Aves > Passeriformes > Muscicapidae > Luscinia > Luscinia megarhynchos. Next base: position 10,968,587 of record CM067568.1, read on the forward strand.
AAGGCCACTTTTTTTCTTTTGAGATGATTTTCTATTCAATATGGTTGGAAAACTGGAATGACTGTGTTTGAAAAACCTCAGGTTCTAAATCTGTTGCTGATTATCAACTGCTTGAAAAAATGCATACAAAATGTTAATTTTATTGATGGCACTCATTTTCATCCTTTGTTTAGTGAGAGGTCTGCTAAATTCAGGAATTTTGAGAAGATGGTGTGTATTGGATCTCAGTTTAAATATGGACTATAAATCTTAGTTCTGTTTTTCACATGGTAAAAATTCAAAGACCGGGGTCTGCTTTTAGATGTATTTTTCATTTAAGTAATATTTAATGATTAATTGGTTACACCTCTATGTATTACTAGCAAGATGAGTTTCCTTCTGGGAGACAGGAATTTCATATAACTTGAAATGAATAGGTGCCTAATTGGAAGACAGGATATATGTTAAAGAACACTTTGAGGACGCAGTATGGTTGGAACAGAAATTCTTCTCCTTTTGTATTTTCAATCTTGTCTCTTGGCACTGCTGAGCTGGAGTGTTTATTCTCTCTTTGCCATCTCTCAGAAGAGAAAAATGAAGGTTTCATCTAATAAGAATTGTCTTATTGTGGGTAAGGGTGGCATGTTGAGCACAATTATTTATTGGTCTTCATTTCACCCCCTGAGTGGCTGTTACAGATTTATAAAATCTACTGATACACTTTCAAGAAGTTAAGCGTCTTAGCTTTTATATATCAATAAATTTTCCACAGCTGCGGATGCTCAGAAGCACGTCTTGTGAAATCTTCACATTTTAGTTAAAAAAAGAAAAAACAAGGGGACAGTAAAAAAATCCAAAGAAACTTGTCGACCTCATAGCCAAGTTTTCCTCCAAATACTTCCAGCTGCAGCTAGAGGGATGAGTCATGCTGAAAGCCGAGGAGCTTTTCTAAAAGCCTTTCACTTGGTTCACATGATTTTTTTTCTAATTTTACATTCCTGTCTGTTTTTCTTTCCTAAAAAAAAACAAAAAAAAACCAACAAAAAAAAACCGCAAACGTGCAGGCGAGTCACCCAAGGAAAACCCGTACGAGGATGTGGAGCTGAAAGGGCGTCACGGGGGGCGAAAACCGCACGGGCTGTCCGAGAACTCCCTGGACTCCCTGCAGAGGATGTGGACGCCGCAGAACAGGAAATACACGGCACCTCCGCAGGTAAAGGCAGCGCTGGCCGCGCTCGGAGCCGTGAAAGCGGCTGCGTGAAGCCGGCGGGTGAAGCCGGTGCCCTGTGCCGCACGGAGCGGGCTCAGCCCGGCCGCGCTCCCGGCGCCGCGTCCCTGCAGCATCCTCCCAGCCCCCAGCAGCGTCCTCCCACTGCTTGAATCTGCGCCGAAATCTCCTCTTTGCCTGGCTGCACCTCTCAGGGAACGGCTTCTTCCTGCTGGTTGTGTCCCTGTCTTGGTACTCTGCATGCTTATTGTAAAACAGAGAATCCCAGGTAAAAGCCCTGAATAAATACACCAGTAATAAAATAGGCAGAAAAACCTGACTGTCTGCAATTAACAATAGTGTTTATAGCATAAAAAGAAAGATGAGGAGCTCTGCAGACTTTCCCTTTTGTGGTTGTCAGGAAGATTAATCTACAAACGCCAGAGGTTTATGAACAAAAAGGATATAGAGGAGTCCTTTTACTTTATTCGAATAAAGGTAGAGGCCATGGGGCATTCCCCTGGGATCTCTGAAGTTTTTGGAGGATGCAGCCTCCCTTTATCCTAATTTCCCGGCTGCATTTCCCTCTCTCTTTCCCCATTGGCTGAGGTCCTTGAGAGGTACAGACTTCCCAGAACGCCTGACACCTGGGACTCCCCTCTAATGTATAACCCTTCCTTTTGATTTTTAATTCTTATAGAATTAATGGGTTTTCTGTATTGCTTCTTTCATTTTTCAATATCTAATTTCATTTATCAGCAAACCTACAGTTTGTTTATAAAGGCAAATATCTTTTTTTCCCCATTCATCAATCAGTGGAATCCTTCCCATTGGTTCTTTTATCTCTCAGTGCTATTTTTATCTACCAACAGACCCACAGCTTGTTTGTAAAGACAAATCTGTCATTCCTCTCATGGTGAATTTTCCAAAGCAAGCCTATTTTTTTTTGTAAACACCATGAAATGCCAGGTTGCTTTGTTGTTTGTAGGATCACTATGTTCATAAGGCAAAATATAAGTCTCATCGCATACCTAATTTTGAGATTCAAAGTACTCTTTAAAGGAACTTCACTGTACACTGAATTAACAGAAAATTTGCAGTTGAACAAACGGTCACAACAATTTACATTTTTGTCTTGTGAAGAGACTTAGAAAGAAAACGGAATGCTTTTTATTCCACTTGCTTTTGTGCCTGCAAACATCACAATCTAAGAGACAAAAGAAGCATCACCAGGATTCTTAGTGTGCTCCTGGCACGTCCTTTGTAAACCAGGAGTGACTTCAGCAAAGCTGCTGGAAAAGGAACAATTGGAAAGTAGTAATGAGGCGGAGTAAGGAGAAACAGGCACTGCAGTCATGAGGATGAGGGAAATGTCCCTCACAGTGGGATGGGGTGCATAACTACTATTTCTGGCTGTGTTTGTGTTAACAGGAGTTGTGTAGCATCCAGAGGATCCCTGAGGGTATTTCATTAGGCTGGGAGCCACACAGGTCTATAGGAAGTTACTGACCAGTGCTCTCTGTTTAACAGAGGGTGACCAAAGAATTTACAGATTTAAGATTTACATTTAACAGATGCAAAATTGTTCAGTTAATAAGAACTCTCTGGTATCTTTTGCAACAGGGCTGTCTTTATTCTGGTAGCTTCTTTTTGAAATGCTGCTGGGAGTGCCCTGACAAGAGTTAGTCCTGCTGTAATTGCACAGTCATTGTGCTGATATTTAAAATGAAGAGACACTAAGACCAGGTCAGCTTTGGGCCTGGGTAATTCTCCAATGACCAGAAATAGAAAAGTCTCAATTTCCTGAAGAATGGTAGCTTTGGCAATGATTTATCAGCCAGTTTTTCCATCATAGCAACACAGCTGGGTTAGCAACATGACTTCTCAGTCATGGATGATGATAAACAAGATGGAAGAGATCAGAAGGTCAGCAAGCTTCCAACAATCATCTCCAAAAAGAATCCCTTTCAATAAAATATAGACTGCCACCAGTTTTCCTGGCATGCAAACCTGTGGTATGCAGAGACCTCAGAAACACTGGTGGTGTGGTAATTTTGAATCCCTGTGTCTTTTCTTTACCCATTATTTTCAGTTTCTGAAGTCATCAGGTATGAAAGGAATGTTTTATGATGACATTGTATTTGTGATGCAGTCCTTCTCAAGAGAAACACCTGTGCTTAATCCCAGGTAGGATGGCACTGCAATCAGTCAGCCAATAAATGGGACATTTATTGCTCTAGGTGTATAGCCTGTAACAGAACTGATAGAATATTAGTAAATCCCAAATGACACATGCTTGACATAATACTACTTTTTCCTGGATGTGCTGGTGAAGCTTCCTTACCGTATTTGTGTTTGGGAGGAGAATCTGGAGCTAGGCAGAGCTGCTCCTAGGACAAAAGGCCCTCAGTTTTTAAAAACAGATATTACCTGGTGCTTAATCCTTCAGTGAGCTTTTCCCTTTGCCCTGTAGTGATAACAGCTCCATGTTTTAAAGGGAATTCTTTGAGAATGCAGGGAGAGTTGTAACTACACCTCTGCTGATTGTCAGGACTTAACACCATGAAAATAGAACAAGCTTGATTTTTCTACTTTATATTTTCTTGGATAAAATAGCATTAATTTGCTATTTTAGTTATTACTTTTGCCCTGAATTAATATTACACTGAATTGTGTACTTACTCTTTATTTTCACTCCTGCAGTCAGAGGAATGGACCAGGCCTGTTGGGTCAGTGCTCTGCTGTCAGCCAAGTTAGATTTTAGGGCTTGATGGGACATGGGTGCATCAAGTGATGTAAATGTAGCAGGTCAGAAATTGTGTTGTTTCCTTTAAACTTCAAAGACTCCTGTCCCTTTACCCGAGACCCGCTCTTGACGCACATCCTGCAGAGTGGTGGCTCTCCTGGCGTGGGCATCCCTGTGCAGCCAGCAGTGTGTCTCAGGAGCTGCCTCTGCCCCAGGTGCTGCCGAGAGGGGCAGAGCTCATCGGGCTGTGCTTGTCCCTGCAGCTGCCCTCGAAGGCCAGCAGCCACTCCATGCGCGTCGGGAACTGGTCGGAGAGGAAGAGCCACCGGCTGCCGCGGCTGCCCAAGCGGCACAGCCACGATGACATGCTGCTGCTGGCCCAGCTGGGCATCCCCTCGTCCCCCTCCAGCCTCAACGAGGACAGCCTGAGCACTGCCAGCGAGCTGCTGTCCACACGGCGCGCCAGGAGGATCCCAAAGGTACTGGGTGCATCAGCCTTGGGCTGGGGAGAGCTCACCTGGCTGTGAGAGCCTGTGGATTTCTAACCAGCCTTTAGCCATCACTGAAAGCTCTTTTTGTACCCTAAAGTAACATTTAATCCCTTAAAATCCCTTCCCTAGAAGTGACAACTTCCAAGTTCTTCAGGAGGAGCAAACATCTTATGGCCATCTTCACACAGAATTGATTTTAAGGCAGTTCTGTTTTCCATACTCTTCTTCAAGCTCTGTCGAACCAGAGCATTGCTGTATATAACCATAAGATTTGCAATTATTATTTATAGCATGCAGCAACATCTGAAGTGGTTTATTTCCCCATCATTTGTTTCCAGGAAAATAACTAATTGGCCTAATAGGTTTCCCTTCTGTCCTGGTTTGAAGGACAGGTGTCTGCCAATAAAGGCAGAAGCTTCTCTTTGAAATGGAGAATGTAAACCCCTTTCTTCCAAATTATTATTATAATTTTGAAATTAAGGGGGCTCTCAGGCAAAGATATGGGAATTAGGAATAACAGTTCTTTACTAGGAAAATAAAAGATAGAAGCACAGTATTACAAAGAACAATCCCAACCCTGACAGAGTCAGAATACAACCTGACACCCTGTCAGTCAGGGTGTTGGTAGCAGTCCCATTAAATGGTGGCTGCAGTCCTCCTGCACTGGCAGTTCAGCTGAAGCAGTGCTCCTGTAGAAGAGTGCAGTTTTCCTCTGAAGGTCCAGGGATGATGTGGAAAGGTTTGGTGTTCCTCTGGAATCCAGTGGAAACACGGATAACTTGCTGTCCAAAATCTCAGTTTTTATCTAGGTAGGAAAGGCTTGGCTCCTCCCCCTGGCTGGAGCATCTCCCATGGGATGATGTAATTTTATCAGTCATACTAGTGGGACTGAATGGCCCATTAGCAGATGATATCTTCCTGGAGGGAGGATGGGGTGTGGAAAAGATAAAGATGATTTCCTACCTTGTCTTAAAGATGGCCCATGAGCAGATGGTATGTGCCACGGAGATAAGGAATCACTGCCCCACCCAGCTTCAACAGATGGTGATAGAATGCACATTTCTGACCACATCCTCTATTGCAACCCAAGACACCTTCATGTACTGACACCCAACCCCATCCTGATAACCATACTGTCTTGATGGATTTGAAGGAAAACTTAATTTTTGATTTTTCAAGGAGCTTTTCGATTCAAAATGGAATGTGGAAAAAAACCCCAAGCCACAAGACAACAACCAAAAAATCAACAATACAATAGCAACAGAGAGGGGGAAAACTGCCAGTATGCTTCATTTTGGCTTGTGAACAAAGTTAATTTTTACTGTGTATTCAACTCTTTCCTATTCTTATTAGAGAGCATAGTTTAAAATACATGACTACAAACACTGGGAGTAGAGGGAGATTCTTATGTTTCTGTGAATTTGTTGGAAATTCTGTTTAAAGTGGAAATTAATCCTACATCCTTAATATTTACTTTATTTTTACTTTCGTGGAATATATTGTTATACTTCACAAATGGGCACACACCTCTGGAGGAAATCATAGGGTTACTTATAGAGCAACTTACTACCTGATTTTGAGTAAAACTTGGAAAGTTTGGTTGTTAATTTTGTACTCATTTTTTTTTAATTGAAGGGATAGGTATTCTCCTTATGTGAAATTATGGTTTCAGCATATGAATGTTCACAATTTTATTTCAAATCTTGTATAATTTCTGTTTTCTTACTACTTTACCTTTCGAGATCACATATTCCTGGAGAATATAACTTTTTAAATTGAGATAATGTTATTTTTTAGAGGGAAAACCTGAAGAGGTTTTGTTTCAGTCCATGCTCTGTTACTGCCTTTCTGCTGTGCCTATAGCAAATTGTATCCTTTCATTCAGTTTGTTTCTCTCTGGAAGCTGAGGTGAAACAGCTTTTGAAAACTGCATTATAGTTCTATGAAGAAATCTGCTATGGAATGAAATATATTGTTCCTGACTTATAAAACGTCATGAAGATTAATTGTTTTGTATTTGTGACTCTCCCAAAGCTATAATATTCTGTTTCATGTTGAATTCTTAGTAATCCCAGCCTCTTGCTGAAGACAATAAACACCAATAATCCCATTAATATTTCCCATCATCTCAGATATTTTTGGGGCCGACAGTTATTATCTGCATTAGCTGGTCTATCATCCATATTTTGTTTGAATACATTAATTAGAAGTCTCCTGGCAGAAAAATGTTTAGTCTCACTGACTCCTCCTTTTATTTTGTAGCTTGTCCAAAGAATCAATTCCATCTACAGTGCAAAAAGAGGGAAAAAACGACTGAAGAAACTTTCTATGTCCAATATTGAGACAGCGTCCCTACGAGGTATGGTACAAGTGTCATGGTTCAGTGAATCCATTTGGGTGCTGCAGGATGAATCAATTTCCTTCTTTCCTCCACATTTACTCTGGACTCCACTTAGTTTAGAACTTTTTTCTGTGAACAATGATAATTTTCTCTCTGCAAGAGGAGAAAATGGGGATGAGCTAAAAATAAATGAGTATTGTGTATCCTGTTAATCCCATGGTCAGCTAGATTTACCCAGCTGTTTCTTCAGTCCACATTTACTGTAAGTTTTGTCCAAAATTCACAGTTTTGACCCTGGAGTTCTTGCATGCTTTTTTCCTGGCATTCACGGTGTGTAACTCACCCTGTGCATCAGACTGCTTCTGGAAAAATAGGGGCCAAAAAGGAAATTCAGGCCCTGTTTGTATAAGAATAGGACTTTAATACAAGAACCCCTCATTACACATCTTGCCATAAGGTTACTTTTGCCTGTTAACTCTGATTCAGTTTGGTGAGTTCTGGTGATTGAGAATGTTGCCCAGGCAGACAAAGCTCATAAGGCTTATTTTGACTTCTCAAGTGCTGCATAGCTTTAAAAAAAAAATTAAAAATTAAAAGGTGAAAACAAGAAGTGAAAGGGTTAAGACCCATTTTCCAGATGACACTTTTGCAGGTCAGCATAGATGGGCATTCAGTGCAAACAGTTGCTGTAACAGAGAATGAATTTTGCCCTTTCATCAAAATGAAGTTCTTACTCTCAAGCAGTATTGAAACTGAATCCAAGGAAAACACAATCTGAGGAGTAATTCAAACTGTTTATTTCAAGATATTTTAAGACTGAGGAGAAGTGCATGTGTGTATCACAAGGCTCAGAGATAGGACTTTTCCCAGTTGCAGCACAGTGAACTGAGTTTGTTTGCTCTGGTTTTGCATTAACTGATGCCTCTCTGTCCTCTGCAGATGAGAACAGCGAGAGTGAGAGTGACTCAGATGACAGGTTTAAAGGTAAGGGATCAGCCTTCAGTGACTTCCAGTTAAACCCTGTCACAGACCTTATCAATGTATACTGCACATTGTTCCTGTCCATGGCCTATATTCTTTGTAGTTTACTAACTCCATTGCTGCAGAGCTCCCAAGGTACCAACACAGGAGCATGAACGTGGAAAGCAAGGACAAAATGAGCTGTGAAGGTCTAACAAGGATTTGGCAACTGTGTCATTTAATGAAGAACAGGACCTTTGATAGATTGGCTTTGTCAGCCACTTCAGAGATGCTGATCTACTCCAGACTGACTACTGGGTGCAGGCTTAGAGGGATGAGATGGGATAAAGATGCTCCTTTCTTATTCATATGCTACTTTCAGTGTTTACTGCTCACTGCTGTTGGAGGCAAGGATCTGGGTCTGATCCAGCGTTGTGGTTCTTAGACTCTTATAAGTCTGCAGTCTACAAATTGTAGAAATTCCTCTATCAGCACCTGCACAAATTCTGCCTGAGCCAGGCCAGTAAATTAATCTCTCCTTTTCCTAAGTCTTGATACAGAAAGAGGCATATTTTAGGCCTATAAGAGCCTAAAAAAGTTGAAGACAGCAGCAACAGATTTCATTAGTAAAAACCCATCCTGTTGTTAGTAGGTGAGGGATAAAAAAGACAGGGATGTGAAGCTCTTATAAGATATGGGGCACTCATCCATGTCTATCTAGTGCAGATGACACCTGCTTGCTGTACATGCAGCAAAACTTTCTGGAAAACATCGTCTTAGGGAAACAGATTTGTGTCAGATAGGTGATGGTAAGACCATCCAAAACAGGCTGTATGCAGTGTTGTACAGTGATGTGTGGAAAATGACTCCTTGCTCCTTTGTCTACCTGTACCAAACCAAAAGCACTTGCAGTTCTGTTTCTCTTTGTGTCATAAAATAGAGGGGTTGCTTGTTCTCATAGGTCATGAAAGAAGATAGCCTTTTCTTGTTACTGGGAGGATATTCTGATCTCAGTGGAAATGGGAGGCTTTTCCTCCATTGTTGAAGAACAGAGGTTCTTCATTCTGTTGTCTCTCTAACCAGCTGCTCCTGAGTGACTTTGTGTTTACATTGATGCTCTCAGGGCATCCTGAGCTAAAGACCCCCTGTGTAGTGTGTCATGACAGGACTCCCTGGGTGCCCATCTGGTGGGGTGGGCTCCTTGGTTTCACCTCCAGCAAGCGTGAAGCAGTGGTGCAGTGTGGGGCTGCCCCAAGGCAGGAGCAGGCAGGTTGTTTCTGGAGATTTAGCTTCCTTAGTTGTGCAGTCACACTGAGACTCAAGGGCTTTATCAGAATAATTTTTATTTTTCTGTTGAACCAGATGTATGAGGGCTGGTCATCCAGGGCTTTCCCTTATTTCCCTTAGGGCCTTATTTTCCTGTCAGAAGGGCCAGTCAGCCTTTGGAAGCTGTGGGCGGTGGCAGTGAGTAGAGCCTGAAGGGTTTGAGGTGTGCTACTAGCAGTTCCTTTGGCATTGCCCAGAGATCCTTGTGTGAACAGCTAGGGAAGGGCATGCAGGGAGCTGCTTTTATTGATTTTGATTTTTTTGGTGTACCAGAACTGATGGTGATGTTAATGACCAGTCCTCCATAGATATCAACCAACCAGTCACTGGATCAAGGCACATCTTTGCCTTCATGAGTGACCATGAATCTAAGATCATCTCTCAGCTGAATTAGCACTAACAAAGCAACCCACAGGAGGCAATATGCACTTCTTTCCTTTCCTCCCTGTTTCACTCCCCTGGAGATTATTCATGGCTTGCCTTACGTGGTGTGTAGTAAAAAGCTGTGCTGTGTAGGGACAGGGCACAGAACAGTTTTTCACCAGGGTAAGCCAGGCATCAGATTGTCACCCTGGAGGGCTCAATGCATTTGCACAACCACATGAGGGCTTATAATCCAGCCTTATGTGTGAAGAAAAGCCAGACCTTTGGCAGGGTAGCAGTTATGAACTGCACATTATTTCAATGAATGAGTATTGCATAACTTCAGTACTTGGAGAGAGTTTTGATTTATGGGTGCAATTAGTGAGGGAGACCACAGAAGGTTTGCTGACTAGAAGATTTGCTTTTGAAAGGAGAACATGCTTGGAATAATACTCTGGCAAATTGAAAGTCCTTTGTGAATGGCTGACATGACAGTCTCAGGTAATGATCTGTCTCTTTTTTTATTCCTTTTCTTTTTAAATGCCAGCTCATACCCAGCGCCTTGTACACATCCAGTCAATGCTGAAGAGGGCTCCAAGTTACCGAACCCTGGAACTGGAGCTGATTGAGTGGCAGGAGCGGGAGCTGTTTGAGTATTTTGTGGTAGTGTCCCTGAAAAAGAAGCCCTCTAAAAACACTTACCTCCCAGAAGTGACATACCAGTTTCCCAAGGTAAAAGAAAAATTCCTATGCGCAGCTCATTCTAAGATCAGTAAGGTGAATGAATAGAAATCCAGTTCTTCAGTGGAGCTTTCAGAATTGTTCCAAAGCAATCTGTTACAAAGCAAAGGACATTGAGAAGATAACTGAAAGCTTTCCCTGTCTTCAGGTTTATCTTTTCCAGAGCTGGAGAATTTGGCCTAATGGTGGATGCTTTAAAGACTGTGTTTAAATTCACTTTCTAAATATTTCACTTTTAAGCCATTTTAGCTATATTAGGATTTGTTCCAAAACTTGCTGAAGTCAATGGAAAGACTTTTGCTGATCTCTGGCATTTCTCTTGCAGCAGAAAGGTATTTGAGTTAGGGCTGTGTTTTAAGTAGCCATCGTACAACAAGGGAGTTTCAGACAATTAAAAAAATGTAAAGCCCCAGCAGTGATAATTGCTTTTGTACAAGCACCTATAAGCCTGTGCTGGAGTCACGGCTCACTGTGCCAAGCACAAACACAGGGCAGTGTGGTGGGCCTGCTCTCAGAGCTGCTCAGTGGCTGGCCCTGAGCAGAGCTGGGAAGGGACGCTCCAGGGTCTGACTGAAGCTCGCGTTTCCCCCGGCAGCTGGAGAGACCGACCAAGCAGATGCGGGAAGCGGAGGAGCGCCTCAAGGCCATCCCACAGTTCTGCTTCCCTGATGCCAAGGACTGGCTGCCTGTCTCTGAGTACAGCAGGTGAGAGCTGCAGAGCTCCTCTGCATGAGGGACTGATGCTGGAGTGATGCTGGAGTGCGCTGCAACAGTCTCAGCCTCGTCAATGCCCAATTAAGGAAGCAGCAGTTTGAGTCTTGGCCACTTTGTGATCAAGCAGCTGTATTTAATTTTTCTTTCTTTTGAAGTTCTGTGTTCTTTTTCTTCCCTATTCTGCCTGCCTCACAAGCCTGTGTGGCTGAGAGGAAGAGGCTTGAACGTTCCTCTGAGAGCTAAACTCAAAAGATTAAATGGAAATATTTTAAATAAATCTTAAAAAGGATGGGGCCCTGGCCACCCCCTGCCCAAGTCATTCACCTCAGAGTGCTTGTCTAACATTGCAGGTTGGCCCTTCATTTGGCTCAAAATGTTGCTGTTTGAGAGCTTTCTTGGAGCTGTGCTGTGTCCCAGCAGAGGAGCTCTCTCTTCCTTCTGTTGGAGATGAATGATTGCAGGAGAAGGGCAAAGAAAAAGGAGAGCCAAGCCAGGCTTGCATTTTCTTTTTCATTCAAAGTGACCTCAATAAACCATATAATTTTTTCCCCCTGCATTGATATGTGAGAACTGGTTGATCCAAAGGTGTAGAGTAATAGAACAGGCAAAAGAGATGGAATCATGGAATGATTTGGACTGGAAGGGACCTTTAAAGGTCATCTAGTCCAACCTTTGTGCCATGGGCAGGGACATCTTCAACTCGATCAGGTTGATCAGAGTCCTGTCCAGCTTGACCTTGAATGTTTCCAGGGATGGGGCATTCACCACCTCTCTGGACAACCTGTCCCAGTGTTTTACCACTCTCCCTGTAAAACATTTCTTCCTTTTATCTAGTCTGAATCTACCCACTTTTAGTGAAAAAACCATTACCCTTTGTCCTATTGATAAAGACCCTATTAAAAAGTCTATTTCCCATCATTCTTAGCAGCCCCTTTTATGTATTGAAAGGCCACAATAAAGTCTCCCTAGACACATCTGTATTTGTGCAAACCCTGGCATTTCAGTACAAGGAAGTGTTTTATATAATGCAGTTTAAAACTTGCAAAGCAGTCAGGAATGTTTCACAGCCCAGGCACAAATTCACAGACCCATCCCTTTACCTGTGCTGTTATTGCAGCCTTAAACTGTTGTTTCATTGCTCTGTCACAAATGGTATTTATCCTAGACAGAGACATAAAATGAGTTGGATTTTGGGAACCTGTATTGTTTCTGGAAAAATAGAGAAAATGATTTCTCTATTCTCAGAGAATATCTAAGGTTAGAAGAACAAAAGCTCAGTTTAAGAACAAAACTCAGTCCAAAGACAGGATTGAACTACAGGTAAAGGAGCACTGGAATACTGCCCTCAAAATCTGATTCTCATGTTTCTTCTGCAGTCACTGACACTCAGCACCCATCTCTGCTGATAAGACAGCTGGGTTGTCCTTAACCATACTGCAGACAGACTTTTCCCACAGAGTATGTGGGTAGCATCTCTCACTTGATGAGTGTCCCTTCCTAAGTGATCTACCTTGTAGCCATGCTGTAGTTCTGATCTAATGATCTCATTCACTTTCTCCTAGTGAGACCTTCTCTTTCATGCTGACTGGGGAGGATGGGAGCCGGCGCTTCGGGTACTGCAGGAGGCTCTTGGTAAGTACATCACCCTCACTTCAAAGGGCAGAGTTCTCTTAAAAGGCATCTCAAAACTACAGTCTGAACTGAGGGTGTTTCTCATGGTTTTGAAAGGGAACAGGGTTTTCTCACTCTGAAATTTGGAAACCTAAGGAGATCAAGTTAAAATAAGAATTTGTAATGGCCATTTCAATCAGCTAGATCCTGAGGTTTGTAGGGAATTTCTGAGAATGTGGGAAGTTTCTTGTGTGAGCACTTACTTCATAAATTCTTTATGTTACATACTTTCAAGCACAATCAGAAATACTACAACATTGGAAACAAAGGCAAAGCTGGTATTTCTAAACATTTGTGAGTAGTGTTTATCTCTTGGGCAGCTGCTTACATCTCAGAGGCCTCTGCCAGCACTGTCTCATCAGTCTGCAGCTCAGAGCCGTGCAAACAGGCTGCTGCCAGCAGTGGGAAGTCTGGTTTCTCACACAATTTTCAGTTGTTAGGACCAGGGGTGGTCAACAGGTGAAGTGGGGAGCCTACAAACAGTGTTGTCTCAGCACCTGGAAAATACCTGGACACTTGATAAACTGAGAGCACAGCAGTGTGTGTGTATATCAAGGGGGAGGAGTCTGCACTTGCAGAGTGTGGTAAGGGAGGTGGAGCACAATGCAAATAGGGATGCAGGTGCCCATCCTGCACACCTGATGGGATGGCAGCAAAGCAGAAAGCAGTGGTTGTCCTGGCACTGGCCTTGCACCTCTTGGACAGGTTTGGAGCTGTTAGTGAGTGACTGGGTGGGGAGTCTGGACTCCTGTCATGTTCTCATGACTTGTCCACACTGGGTTGGGGAGCATATATGGATATTGGATGCTGCAGGAGTCTTTGGCTGACTCTTTGTGCCAAATGAATGTCTGCAGCAGTTTGTACATAGGTCTCCCCTCTCTAAGAGTAAGGCAGACTGGCACTTTCCCTTCCCTTTCTGGCATGATTTCTCACCTTTTCAGGGAACACCTGCCTCCAGTAGCTTCCAGCAGAGCAACTCCCTGTCACTGGCACATCTCTGTCCTCTCCATCCTGCACTTCTGCCTGTGCCTGACCCTTCTCTTCCCCTCTCTGTGGCAGAGCCCTTGGCGTGCAGACAGCAAATGCTCGGTCTGGGAGGTACTGCTGTGTGTGGTTCCTCTATTTGTAAGAAGTTTCATTAAGCTAACATAACAGAAAACTTGTTTATCAGTTCTGGGGGTGGTGTTTGCATAGGTAGCATCACAGGGACTCACTGTATAAAACAGGGTGTCACAGTGGGCCACAACAAGGTTGATGTGTGAGCAGGAAATGTCACTGAAGGCTTGTGCTGCAGTAAATCTAGGGCTGGTCAGGGGGTAACTCAGGGATGAACAAGGAAAGCACCTAGAAGTCATCCTTGCTGGTGTCAATAAGCATAACAAAATGTAGGGCAGCAGTATAATTCAATTTTTTTAAAATGAGTTGTCATTTAAAAGGATAAAAGTCTATTTGGGAAAAAAATAAAACCTCAGAAAATGTTGGTTAAAATTAAATTATGGAATGTTTTTGCTATACTAAGTAAAGGTGGTTTAAGACTTTTGTGTCTCTGAGAATATCAGTAAATTTGTAATCATGCACAGAGCTTGTCTTTGTGAAATGCCAAATTGGTCCTGGTCCTGGTCAATGTCACCATGCTGACACTGAAATAACCAGCGACAATAAATGACAAAAAAAATTATACAGGAATATTGAATCAGTTTTTCAATGAAACATTAATATAGGCTTTCTTTACTCATTTAAAGCTCAGTGAAATTCACCCTACATTAAGGACAACACAAAAATAGAATGCTGACTTTCAGCTGGTGCTAAAGATGACTATGTTAGAAAACCAGGAACAAAATTAAATCAATAGTGCACACTTATATAAGGGTGTTTTGAGACAGCATTGGAGATTTTTATCCTCCACAGGACAAGGCAAAAATCAATAAATAGCAAAAAGAAAAAGAGAAAATAAGTAGTGCTTTGCTAAATCTAATAATTATAAAGCAGATCTGCTTCTGCCACCTTGGGTGATCACTTAATTCAGGTTGCTTAATCTGGATTCCAAACCCTGGCACAGAGAAGCTGACATGTCTCATCCCAGGTACAGCCTACTCAGCCAAGGAAAGGAAGGAGGGATGCCAGTGCACTTCACCAGCTTTGCCCTTTGTGGGGCAAACCCAGCCATGCCCTTCTGAGAGCAAAACTGGGGCTTAGAAAGAGGGGATTTTTGGAAGCTGCAGAGAAACATCTCAGGATTTCCTCCGCCTGTGTAAAAGGCAAAACTAGCAGAGATCTTCTTTTATTTGGGTGCTGCAAAATCCTTCTGTCCTGCTGGGAGAACTGTGGAATCTGGGTGATCACCTGAAGTGCCTTTGCCATAGGGTTTGGCTGAGCTCTGGAAGTGTAACAATTTCATGTCCCCTGCAAAGGTTGGTGCGTGGTGAGACAGCCTCGCTGGTGTGTGCCTCAGTGTGATACATCTCTACTGAAAATACAGATTCTGAACAGGCAGCAAGGAGCAGGTAAATCCTGCAGGCATTCTTTATATAGCAGCAGCAGATTTTTGTGTTTGAGGGTCCAATTTCCTGAGCAGGTTTTGGAAACTTATGCAGGATGGCTCTGATGTCCAGGAGGGCACAGCATCTCCTTCAATTAATCCCATTCCTGGCCTGCAAATTGTGTCAAATGCAATAACCATAACTTGGGAACTGCATGCAGGTTTTAGCAGACATTATGTAAGAGAAAGGCAAGGCCACACTGTAACAGTGAAACCCCCCTAAAATTCTTATGAACTGCTCCACTTTAAGCCAAGCCAACTGCTGTGAGGCTAATTCCTTAGAAAATGTTCCCCAGCTGTCCTGGTGAGGGATGCTCTTGTAATACCCAGCAAGAGGTGTCTCACACCTTCTGGTGCATTTGGCAGCCTCGTTGGCAAAAGCTCCAAGGCTGGCTGGGCCAGGCAGCCCGATCCTGTGAGGATGGCTGGCTGCTCTTCTGCAGGGTCTGGTGTGCAGATTCCTGCATTCAGGAAACAATTGTGTTTTGTCAGCCTTGCTCTCCTTTGGCATGTTGTGATATGAACAAACTGTTCCACTTTTTTTCCCTTCAGATCTCAGATTCTTCCTGACTTTTTTTTTGGGATCTGTGTGCCAAAACTACCTCAAGGGATACAGTGACAATTATGTTTTGTTTGTTCTACAAATCCTGTACAGTATCCCCTTTAAATGTATTTATATTGTTTTGTTTCATTTTGGAACGGGATTAGAATGGAATGTAACCTATTGTCCCACAGCAGACAATCTGCATTTCCATAGATAGCATGAAATTTTCCAGTTACATCTTGATACCTCCAAGGCAATCCTGCAACAGCTTTTCTAGTGAGTGCACGTGTCGGCAGCAGAGAAGACTTGTGCACCCTTGCAGGGGCTGTTTCATCCTATGCCTCTCTTCCCTCTCACATAAAATTTGATCCTCCACCACTTTTCTAGGCTAAGACAAGCCAGCCACAGGAGTCCATGGAGGAGCAGATGTCTGAATGTGAAGTGTGTACCTGAAAACATGGAAAGCAGTTGTTAGGGACTAACCTGACATCCTGCATTTGCTGGGGGCAGGAGAAGGACATTCATTACAGTGTGAAAGCAACTTTTGTGGGATGCAGACTGTTTATGGAGTTGCAAAAAGCTTATTGGAAAACCCTTTTTTCTCCTTGCTCCCTTCCGTCCTGCCCTTGCCCAAGCAATTTGACAGCCCTGTGTACACTGAGTGCTTTGGCACCCAAAGTTCATGTTTCACAGTTCATGGTTCACAGACTGAACAAGCAGTCTTTAAGAAGTACTTTTGGATTTACAACACCCACAGTTTTCTCATGGTCAGAATTTGGATTGGCCCTAACAAGGAATCAAGAGCCTCCATAGAAACTGACTGTTCATTTTAGTCTTGCAGTGTTTGAATTGTTCTGATTCCTGGCATCACTAAGGAATATCTCTGTTTTGGATATGCTGGCTAGTGCATGTGCTTTGCAAAGGCCACTTCCCTCACACAGCTCAGTGCTATGGCAGACTGGGAGGAGATCTCTGAAGGCTCCATAGAATCCAGGTACAGGGACAGGGAGATAGGATTTGAAAGAGAAGAATGGCAGGCTTAGATTTTGGAGCAAAAGCCTCTTGTTTCTCCTGCCAAAGATTTTGGAGTAGGCTTTAGTCAGTAATATTCAGATGAAACTCACTACAAAAAAGATTGTCCTGAACCACATGTGGACCAGCCCAGATGCAGAGCTCAGCTTGTCCATCTCAGCCAAGTTCTTGTCAGTTTATGTTTGTCATTTTGGGAAACTGTCTTGTTATCATTGAAACTCATTAGCCTTTTCATTTTGTGATACTGGACTAAGGCTGAAAATATCCTAGGCTCCACAAAAATACACTGAAAGCAAATCAAACTCAAAACATCATGCCCCTCCATCTCTCTTCTTTCAGGAGCAGTGCAGTGCACCCAGTCAATCACTTGGTGCCTCTAAGTTGGGCTACTTTAGCATTTTGTTTACCTCATCTGGACCTATTCTTTGTGTGCAGGAGTGAGCCTTGGATGGAGAACGTGACTCCCAGACTGTGTAGCTACCTTGTAGAGCACAGCCTGCAAACTGGGAGAGCTCCCTCTTGGGAAGAGCAGAGGTTACACTGGTGCTGATGGGCAGACCCAGGGCCTGAGTCTTCCCTAGTGATGAGGGAGGAGTCCAGGCAGGAGTGTCATATCCCCTAGGACGTTAAAGAAAGAAGCTAACTAAAGCACTAATGGGTGTTTTGTATCAATCTAAACTGATGGCTGAGAGGGGAGGTTGTGTGAAGGGTTGCCAGTGCTATAAATTTGAGAAGTTCTGCCCCTCAGAATGGCTCTGCTTGAGGCTTTTGCTTGCAGCTCTTACAGCTGATGTGTGTGCATCTGTGAGGTTGTGCTGTTTGCAGGAGAAGATCTCTGAAATAACAAAAAAGGATGTCCTGCACAGTGAGAGCAGGGAGGGAAGAATCCCAGCTCCCACAGACATGTAGCCTTTAAGACATTTGAAAGCAATGATATTTCATAAAGGAGAAACTTGGAATAAGTGCTAAGCAGTTATTGTTTCTGGTCTTATAGATGACCCAGGAATGTGATGTTTTTACTGGCACTCAGTGAGACAGCTCTTGGCTGGGAGCTGTCCAAAGCTCCTGGCATGGCTTCGGCATTCCTGCAGATTTGACACAATGATTTTAACCAAAATCCCACATGCTTGATATAATCACTCAGTGCCTTTAGAAAGGATTTTATACCTAATATGGACAAAAAAGGGCTCTGCTTTTTCAGAGATGTGACGCGTAGCGAGCAGGTTTGGATCCAGAAATAGACTCATCTGTATTCACTTAGCTTTGGTATTCTTTTCGTGGTCTTTATTATAACAGGCAGGCACCTGTTGACTGTCCAAGTCTAGAGTGCAATATTCAGGTTTAAAAAGCACAGCTGCCCCTCAGTTTCTCTTGATTGTCATCTCTGTGGCATGTGAATTTCAAACACTCCATGGGAAAGTCCAAGCAGAGTCCAAGGAAGAGACAAAGATGAGTGGAATAGGCAGGGTAGCTGAGTCCAGTATGCTGAGGAGGCACCATTTGCTTCTCCAGGACAACTCTTATATAGGATGGTTATAGAGGATGGTCTTTACAGTTTCTCTTGGGGACGAGGTAACAGGGGTGTGTATCATTGATTCATACTTGCCACTGTTAAACTTATGTGAGTTTCACGTTTATCATGAGCTGGTCTGAGGAAGTTAATGATTTACTCATGCAGCCTGCCTCTGTTTAGGTTGTGAGCTCGCTTTCTGTAGGTTGAGCTCTCTTTGAACACCATGGAGTGAGGGAGTGTGGACCTAAAGCCATCATGGCTTTAGGCTTCCTGCAATGTGGCAGTTCTCCTCTTGCAGCTCATGGCCCCAGGGTGCTGCAGCAGGAGCAGGGGACAGGGATAGCAGAGGCATGAGTTCCAGCCCTGGTTCCATGTACTTTTATGGCTGCAGGCTGGAGCAGTGCTGGGATACAGCTCCAACACGCTGTGATTTCCAAAGGGATAAGCTCTAACTGCGCTTTTCAGTCTCCTGTCTTATGGAAGAAATATGATGCTTTTCCAAGAGCAGCTATTTGTTGGAGAAGCAGATAGTGAGAGATGTCACATGATGGCCAACTGTGTGGTCAGACAGAGAAGTGTATTTCCTCATGGCTCCACATTAATAAGCAATTCCCATCTCCTCTTTGCTGTTATCAGCCCAATGGAAAAGGCCCACGCCTACCTGAAGTTTACTGTGTCATCAGCCGCCTGGGGTGCTTTGACTTATTTTCCAAGGTAAGGAGATATTTTTTAATATTGCTTTTAAATTTGATTGTTTACTGAGACACATCTGCAGTGATGAACCAGGCTGGATGAATTCCTTCCTTTGATAGGAGATAACTATTTTACAGTTGCTGTTTTGGATATTCCATCCCTATTATTTGATTCATCAAATAATGTCTTATTACTTCTGTGAGTGAGGCAGAAATTGATTCAGAAAACATCTGGGTGTCTGTATGATCTGGCTGACTGAAGTTTTTTCCATTGTTTTCTACAGCCGTTCAGTGCTGAGCTGTAATTCTTGGCATCCATAGTTTGGATGGTGGGCCAGTACCACTTTTACTCCAACGCCCTGTGGAATGATGAGGTTGAGAAAAAAGATTATTTGACATGTGAATTCTATACACTTAACTCTAGTGGCTTTTTTTTTCACCTTAGGAGTCTAGGATAAAGCACAAATGATCTTTTAATTGGCCCAATTTTAATTGATTGTATTTTAATTTGGCAGAGGTTTTCACTTCAGATATGAGAAATCTCTCAGAACTTTCACATATTTAACTTGGTAATTTTCATAGGAATAAAGTTCAAAAGAGCATGTAAATCATTGATGTTAATAAAAATCATAGTATTTATATTGTTCATATGATCTAATGATCACACAGAATATTAACTTTAAAGCAGGTTTCAAGTTTTTCTAGATGAAACTTTGTTTAACACAAGCCTTGTGTGAAGAGCAGCATTTGGGTTGCAAATAGTTAATTGCAATTTTGCTTCTGACATAAAGCTCTGAAATCAAGGGTTTATAGCAGTGTCTCTTAGACATAATATGTATCTAAACACAGATATCTGTAAGTGAAATGGAATGCATTGTTCTGGGAGGATCACCCAGCTCACCACACTCCTGTGGACAGAACTCCTGAGACTCTTTGTTTGCTATTTTGTTTTTATCTAATTTCATAATGCTCTACTTTTCAAGGGAAGATTTGGGAGAAGAAAAAAAAAAAGTATCTTCCTTACAACCAAGTATCAGCACAGCTGAGGTGTAAGGTCAGACAACTGGCCCTCAATACAATGGATAGCTGTCTCTATCTTACGCTGTGAATGATGAAAGACCATGGCATATTAAATCTTGGATATTATTTATCACAAAAGCAAAAAGACTCCTCTGGTTTAAAATGTTTATCATCCTATTTCTGATAACTTGCTTTAATTTTGTCTTCCACAAAGCCTTTCCTGCTCACTCACTGTAGTAATACCTATTGCTGAGACAGACTTGAGAACCACAGATATTTTAACTTCCAGCCAGTTCATTTGGTCATGGTTTCAACAGATGTTTCTGACCATTTTATCTCTTGGGATCTCTGTTCAACTTTTATTTGGTTTAAATGCTCCTTTTATTTGCGTTGTGAAGGTCCTTGGAGCCAGGCATATGACACACACATGACCCCCAACTCCAGCCACAAAAAAGCACCAAGAAGCCAATCCTGTGGCTGCAGGAGCA
Organism: Luscinia megarhynchos; assembly: GCA_034336665.1. Taxonomy (NCBI): domain Eukaryota; kingdom Metazoa; phylum Chordata; class Aves; order Passeriformes; family Muscicapidae; genus Luscinia; species Luscinia megarhynchos. The sequence continues at coordinate 10,988,954 of CM067568.1, forward strand.
CAGCTGAGTGCTGGCAGTGTGCAGGGGCACCAGGGGACCTGGGGCACAGCCCTGCTCCATTGCTGCTTCCCACCTGAGCTGCTGGTTTTGTTTGCTGAGGATGGCTGTGCTGCAAAGTACATCAAAAGTGAAATCCACGTCCTCATTTATGATTATCTGCCACTTCCAAGGACTGGAATGCAAGTTATGTATACAGGGGCAGCTTTGCTTTAGTTAAGCCTTCATTATGTCACAGGGAGGAAGGGGAAGCTAAGCACCAGTGGATGCCTCTGCTGGCATTTGGGGTCACCAGCTCTCATTACAGGTCACCAGCTTGTGCTTAAGTGTCTTTTAATGTTCTGCTTCAGTGAAAATAATTTCCAAGAGAAACAAGAGAAAATGCCTGGCTCAGGCCCACTAACTCTTGTATGGCCTTTTGCTCTGGAGTGGTGGTTAAAAGATCACCGTTGCAGGTCAAACCACTAACTGCTTTGAACCTTGCTTTCTGTCTTTAGCTTTATCATCGATATGCTCTGTCTAATGTGGGAAAACTTAGCTGTGATCTAATTTATGCTGCCCCATGTGACCAAAGAGAGAAGAAAATAATAGTCTCCTCTATCTTTAAGAAGTTCCATCTGCTTATTTCAAGACTAGATTGCCTGCTGTTTCATCAAGAGAAAATGACCTTAATGCAGGCACCAGTGGGTGTGCTGCAGGGGCAGCTCATGGTCTCCAGCTCAGCACAGACTGACCTGATAGCCACTGCTGAGACCCTTTCAGGAGCTCTGTCCTGCTATCATAGTGGCAACATTGCTTTCTTGACTACTCTGGCTTTTTTTCTGCCCTCTAAGTTGAAATGGAAAAGATGCTCAGTGCAGAAGAAAGTTTCTCCTTGATACAAATTTTAAAATGTACCACAGAGATGTGATGCTGACCTGGGCTGTGATCATGGGATTTGCCCTCTTTCTCTCCTTCAGCTCACCCTGTTGTTCAGGCATAGTGCCCAACAATATAGAGATCCCTTTAGTCATGTTAAGTCTTCTTCCTCTTTTCCAGATTTGTTAATTCTTCCTTGCTACTGTGTTAATTACATTCACAAACAGGCTTCATTTTGTAACCAAAAAACACGGATTGATGGTAATGAAGAAATGCATGGCAGAGGAGATGTAAACTTAGATCTGCCATGTGTTTAGGGACACATGGGTCAAAAGATGCTTCAAAAGTCTATGTGATGCTGACATGTTTTCTCTCTCTGTCACTAATGTCTTACTAATGGACCAGATCCTGGATGAGGTTGAAAGGAGAAGGGGAATATCTGCTGCCCTGGTTTATCCATTTATGAGAAGTCTGATGGAATCTCCTTTTCCTGCACCTGGAAAGACTATCAAAGTCAAAACCTTCCTGCCTGGAGCTGGAAATGAGGTAAAAACCAACTGCAAACATTACAAGTCAAAGCCTTACCCTTTACCACTCCAGCATGAAAACAGCAGAAGAAAAACAGGAGGAGACAAACAGATCCTGCAGGGATGTGGGGTGGCAAACCCTCAAAATGAGCAGAGCATGAGCTGCACCACTGTGGACATGCTAATGCTAGTTTCCCATGATGATGACAATCCAATTTATAATTATGTATTTATTATTTTATTTTTATTAATAAGTTGTGTGTAAGAAAAACAGCCAGCACAAATGTTCCAGTATGCCTGGCCTAGTGCAGACACACTGCAGTGTTGGTGCAGCGTTGTTGCATATTTATCAGTGGTAACAGGCAAGTGTGAGTTTCCCATGCTGTACCTGAGCACTTCAGCAGCTGCTTGTTGTTTCAAACCTTGTTACTGCAGGTCCTGGCCATGGTAGGAGTGACCAGCAGCATTTAAATGGCTCTCTTTGGTAATAAATACCTTTAAACTGGCTCTCAAAGGAAAGCATATCATGTAAAACTTTTGTGTGTGTGTGCACACATATTATAGATACCATTTCTTTTTATTCCTGACTCAAGTAGCTAGAAGCTTTGCATTAGACATGTGCCTTACTGGAAAATGGCAGTATTGATTAAAAGGGTTTTGCAGCTTGGGGCTGGCCAGCCATTCATTATGTCAAATTCTCTTCTCTGCATGCCCCTACGTAAGAATACAGTAGCTCCATTTAGCTGGGCAAGCATATACAGGGGATACAGTACTGAAGATAGGAATAGAATTTGTCCCAGTTAGTGAAAGCAGAGAGAAAAAACTCCCCCTTAGGGTTATTTTACACTCCTTAGGGTTAGTTTTTCAGTACTTCTGTTATTTTTGCATTGAATCTAAATGTAATGCCACTGACTTCAAAGGAATGGGCTGTAATGTATGGTATGAAATGTAAAGGGTTCCCTGTATAAGTGACTTGCAAGGCATTTTAAAGGCACCTGCATTTTCTTCTGGAGAGGCAACATCTGAAAGGGTGATTGGCATAACAGGGAGAAGATCTGACAGTGCTTTTTCTGTGGGAATGTAACTGGCAGCCACGGATCTGCAGCGTCTCTGCTCAAGCTTCTGAACTCTCCCAGAGAAAAATATTGAGATAATTCCAACAAACAAACAACTCTCTTCTGGCTGAGCTTTGCTCTCTGTTGTGCTAGTACAAACTCGTTATTTAAATGGAATGCACTGCTTAATTAGGAACAGAATCTTGTCCTTCCATTGTGGCTCCTCTTGCCTAAACAAAGATGGTGATTAATTGGGAAGCAGACAGTGTATCTCTTTGTGATGAGCAGACTGAGGCAGCAGGCTTTGCCAGTCAGCAGAAAACATCTCTGGTATTTGTAAAAGCTGCCATAACTTGCATTGCATCCTACCCTGCAGCAAGATTTTCGTGTTGGCAGGTTTGCAGTAGAATCAGCTCCTTATGATTTGGCACATACACTTGATTTGAGCTTGCAATCCCAGTGCTAAGGAATGGAAGTGGGCACCTTTGCTGATTGTGAGGAGGAGTTTGGCTCCTTGGAAATGCTGCCTTTCCTGGTACAGTCACTCCACAATTTGTTTCTTACTGCTCTTTGGGGCAGCTACTGAATGATGAGTGTCTATGCATCACACTGTTTCTGTATTTCAGACTTTAAAAAGTCAAATCTATTTGATTTGATACATACTGTTCCAAGAGTGGCTTTCTTGGTACAGTTGTGTGTTACTGACCACAAACAATATCACAACTAAACTGATATGAACTTATTTTGTTTACAATATCCTATGATCTTGAGCATATCCTTAAAACCATATTTGTGAGGAATTTGTAAGGGCTACTCCAGTTAAAACCTGATCCAGTCTGTTTGTGGAATGTGTTGTCATGTGCATGAAAACATAAACCTAGTCTAAAGCAATAAAGTGATGGTGATTTTTGGACATATGTAAAAAAGATGATGTATGCATGTTCCTGTTAATATATATTCAGAGATTTCAGCAGATCTTTAAGTTGGCCAACTTTTTCCCTTTCCCTTCTGCTTCCTCAAATTCCTCAATAGTCCATCATTTGCTGTCTTGTGCTTCATATTTTTCTCCTTCTGTTACTCTCTTCTTTCACGTTATTTTTCCCTCTTCTTTTTTCTGTCCTCTGCCTTCAAGTTCCACATCTGAACATGTCAATTGCAGAGTAAAAGGAAGATATAATAAAGGAATCAAGGAAAAGGCATTTGAGAAAAGGAAGGAGAGGGCCTGAGGTCATGGATGAAGTATGAAAATTAGACTGTAAAGGGATGTCACAACTCACCATCTAAGACCTTGTCCTGACTCCCCAGTTAAGTATATATACACGTGTACGTATCTTAATTGAAAAGAGAAAGGTTTTTAACATTATCTAGTGAATTGCACATCACAGAAGAGTGGAAATGAAGTAAATTGGGTTTGAGGTCTTCCTGGCCTTTTAGTTGAGTCCCAGGCTCCTATGTAGATGTTAATAAGAATTGTTAGCCAAGCTTAGAACCCAATTTACCTTGACTTTATGGCTGTTTCAACCCTGTAAGCTTCCAGCTCCAGTGTTTGATTGTTACTTGCTTCACACTGTCCCCTCAGCCAAGCTTTACATCTCTCACAGAATGTTTGGAAGGGAGAGTTATGCTTCCCTTGGAGAGGACAGCAGACAGTGCACACAGCTGTGCTCTGGAAGAGTGGCATGACAGGAGTGGTGCAATGCAGCGTTTCTCTGGAGCGCTCGGCTGGCGCTGGGGCCGGGGCTCGCGGCTCCGCGTGCCCTGACTGCGGCGTGTTGGTGTGCGCAGGTCATCGAGCTGCGGCGGCCCACGGACTCCCGCCTGGAGCACGTGGACTTCGAGTGCCTGTTCCAGTGCCTGAGCGTGCGGCAGATCATCCGCATCTTCGCCTCCCTGCTGCTGGAGCGCCGCGTCGTCTTCGTGGCAGACAAGCTCAGGTAACCGCCGCGGGCCTGAGGCGCACGGGGCTGCCTCTGGATGCCAAAGGCTTCAGGAAGCGCGCTAAAAGGTTTGCAGATGGGAGGATCCTCTCACTGGAGGGTTTAAATGTCTTTTTACACCCACGGCTGTTCTGTCTTGCTTTTCCATCTGTAAAATGGTGGTACAGCTTCTCATCGTCTTCACAGTCAGCTTTTTGATGCAGTGTAGTGCCAGCAATGTTTCTTTCAGGTTTTGAACACGGAGCACTCATAAAGAGCAGCAGAAGTGGTCACTGAGGTGCTTCACCTTGTGCTCATGCAGTGCAGGCGGGGAAGTGGGGTGCTGAGAGCTCTCCTGATTTGCTCTGTGCAGTACTGAGACTTTATGGTGGGGTTTCACTGTGTTTCAGTTCCTGCCCTGCCAAACCCATCTGGTGGGAGTGTTAAACTGCTATCACAGTCCTTCCCAGCTCTTTAGGATATTTTTCCTGGTGCTGACATGACCTGAAAACATTTCCTTTTGGAAGCTTCATCTTGGGCTCCTTGCTAGAACCTTTCAACATACCTTTTGCTTCCCTGCCCTTTGACTTCAGTCTCCCCTCTTTGTTCCTCTGAAGCATGAGCTCAGCCCAAGGTGTAAGGAGTGAGAGCAACAGGCCACAGCTCCACATGGCCTTTCCCAAGGAAATGGGAGCTCTGTGTAAGCTGCACCCCTGCCCCACAGCAAAGAAACCTTCTATTTTTTAGATGCTTCTGTAATCCATACAGAAAAGAATGGGTAATGTAAAGAAGACGTTCTTTTCTGTGGCAGGATACATAATAAAAAATGGCAAATAAAAATAACGCCTGTCATTTATTAGACTCAGGAACATCCAGCATCTTTTAAAAGGACACCAGAGACTGTATGGGAGGTTAAAAACACAGATGGATCTACCCAAACAAACTCTGCTAAACACTTTATCAGTCCCGACCTCCTCTGAATGACCGCCAGAAACAATAGCTGCACTTAGTGGCCGCCAGTGTATATAATAGCAAAAATACTTTGCATAGTAAAAGCTTTACAACCTTTAGGGGAGAATTTCTTAAAGCTGCAGACCCTTCTCAGGTTATAAAGTTACTTCCTTAGCGGTCTTTTTTGTGTCTAGAACAACAGGAACATTTTATTTCATCCTTCTCTTGTCAGTAACCCTTGGTTTGAATGACCATTTGGGATGACTTAATTTCACATAAATCTGTGATGAGAATTGTGTAACTAGGTGAGGGTTTCTGCAGTACTTCAGTAGATATATGAATCACACCATGAATATTGGGGCAGGTAGCTTTAGAAATACTGTTGGTGTGTTCCTTCTGATTTTTTCTACAGCATGTTTATTCACTTCTTTCTGTTCCTGTTTTACCATTCTTTCAGCACCCACGAGCCTGATTTTAATTCAGATTGACAGATATGCATTTCTTCCAGTGGCACAGTGATCTGAGTGGAAACTCACAGAAATGGTACAACAAAAGTGAGGGCTCTGCTGTGCTGCTGCCAGCTGCTGCTCTGCTCTGGAGTTCCCAGTTGCTCCTCTGTAGTTTTCTGTGGAGCATAGGCACAGTCCTGCAGGGATGGCTTGCTGTGGTAAAGATCCTCAGCCATGAGGGATGAGACAGACAGCAGCCATTTCCTGGAGCATTTCCCTGGGACAGCTGGCCTGGCCAATGTCATATAATGCTCTGGGCACTGTGCAGAGAAAATCAACAATTAAACCCACTTTGACAGGATCAAGGTAGCTTGGCATGGAAAACAGTGGTGTTGCTGATACTGAGGACTTGTGGTAACGCAGGAATTCATCAAGCAGCCAGGGTTTTATACACACTGCAGCCCTGGCTGGAAGTTCAGGCTTGCCTGTGCAATTACCTTTCTCTTGGTAGCTGCCTAGTCCCACAGGCCTAGAAGCACAGAATAAGAGTTCTGCTTACAGGCAGCGTGCTGCTCTCCCTTTTGGCACACAGAAATAGGGGACCAGGACCAACAGGAACCAGAAATTATAAAGATCCCTTTTGGGAAACATTGATCCCTACAGTGCTCTCCTGCAGAAGCTGTTCTCCAGTGAGCTGTTGTTTCTGTGTGAGAGGGGGTCAAGGGATAAGGGCCATAACACAGGAGAAAAGAGGGGATTGAGGTGGATCTGAGAAGCTTGGGAGGTTTCGTGGTTGCTCCTGTAAGAAGGGACATAACCTTTCTCACAAAAAAGGGCTTATGTTCATATGTTTTATTACATCCACATGCATTATTGTATGCATATACTTGGTTCCATTTGGTAAGAGAATGACAGAATCTGGTGTGGTAGATAAGGTTCTGCATGCAGACTTTTGGATCCTGAGCTATGCTTCTGAACCCTCTGACCTGCTGAGTGTCACTAGAAACATAGCACCTCTTTCTTATCTTTTGACTGGTCTGTCTGGGATCCTAGACACTCTGGGATGGAGACTACCTCCTGCTCTGTGTGTGCAGCAGCTCTGCTTCATGCAGTGTGGTCCCTCTCAGCATGGGGCTGTAGGAGGTACTGTAAACCAGAATCTAATAATGAGTCCTTTAACAAGAGCCTGGAGAAAGTGACAGTGGATTTAAATTCAATACTTACTGAGATTTTCATGGTTTAAATAGGGATGAAGTCTAAAATGAAACAGTCTGGCTTTGAGCTAGTAACTGTCTTCTTGGAACCTTTGCCTTGTCTGACATGAGTTTTGTTTATGGGCATCCTGGCTGAAACTGGAGTTTACCAGTAGTGTGGAAAAAAAAAGAGAAGTGAAATATCTTACAGGTCCACTTTGTGCCCAAAGAATGAGAGCAGGAAATTAAAATGATTTTACAAGGATTTGATTTCTGTATGTACCCAAAAACTAGCTTAGAAATAAATGATGTTGAGGTTTAGGCTTCAAACAATAAGATGCAATGGGCTTTTGTGGCTGCCAGTTTCATTGGTCTCCCAGCAATAAATGATTTCACACATTGTACAAGTCTGGGAAAGTCATGCCTACTGAAGTGAGATTCATTTAACAAGTTTTTATTTATGGTTCTTATAGTGCCCAGAATGTGCCAAAATTTAAGATCCTTGATCTTTGCAGGAAGAGATGGTTTGTCAACACAGAGAGTGATGCTCCCAAGTTGAGAGGAAAAAACAGCAAAATTCTGATTTACAGCACAACAACACAGCAGCACAACAGAGGTTGGCCTAGTTAGATATGTGAAAATAGGTTTTGGTATTTTGCCCCAGTAAGTTGATTATATATTTTTTCTGCTTGAAATTGGCTGAATAAATCTCTGCAATTTGCTCACATTCAAAATGAATGCAACCTTTCAGAATTTTGCTTTCTGTGAACAGTGAAGAAAACAACAGGGAAACAAAAAGAAACCTGGATTAATGATTATAACATCACAATTCTTAAAGAGGTAACTTAAGGCTCCCATTCCTTAAAAATCTGCTGAAAGCACAGCTGATGTGATCTGCCTCATCCCAGCTCCAATCCCTGTCCCACTGGAAACTCCTGTTTATGTTCCCAGCATTCTGCCTGTTCACCCCAACTCTGGAATAGTCCTGTGCCTGCCAGCTGCAAAGGGGGAGCTGCTCTAGTGCCATCCTCTGGGGTTTGAAAGGCAGCAGATGCAAAACCAGTGGGGCCTGGGGCTCAGGAACATTGACCCTGCTGCAGGCACAAAGGTAGCAACAGAAAACAAATAGAAAGCAAATATTGGAAGAAAAATATTTCTCTGCTTGTTTTAGTTTTATGCTGGGGAAACAAATTTGTGGACGTGTTTGCTGAGGAGGTGATGTATCCCTGTGTGTGAGAACAGTCTCTTCGTCTTTTCCCTGAATGTTTGGAGAGGGGAAAGGATGGCCCTGGACATAGCAATGCCCTTTTGTTATAACCCCATTTTTTATAAATAAAAAACACTCTTGCTGTAATCCAGTATATTGGGAAGAACTCTGAGGATATTTTGCTTACATTTCACATATAGGTCCACTCCAATGCCAGCCACAGTCAGTGGGAGTGTTTGGATGAGGTTTGTTTTTTGGATCCAGATCCTCCAATATTTCTCTCAGTGGCCTTCAGAAAACTTTTGGGACTATGAAACGTTTCTATAGAGCCCCTGTTCTTTAGAAAAAAACAACTTTTCATTGTTGTGAATTTTAGTTTTATATGAGATATTTCAGCTACTTCTCAGTGAAGCAGGAGGATGGACCTCAGGGAAAAAGCTCTGCCCCTACCCCTCCCCATGGTAATTTTGCACGGTAGGAGGAGTCTGTCTTCCAGCACAGCTGTAGAAAGTCCAGGCAGATCCCAGACCTGACCAAAGGTTACAGGCTGGAGACAGAAACACTGACTAATACAGGACAGAGCATAAATATGTAAATAGTGGGGAAGTCAAGCCGCAGGCATGTCTCTGTTAGCCCTGGAGCAGAGGAGGAGCAGAGTGCACTTGTATTCAAGGGCAAGGGCTTTCAGAACACACAGCAGAGCTGCCCTGCTCTCACGCACAGACACAGCTCAGGGCTGTCTGTGCCGTGCCCAGGATGCTCAGGGAGTGGAGATGCTCCTCCTCATGTTTGAATCTGTTGTTTTGGGGCCATGCTAGAAACTGGCAGCAAGAGCTCAGAGGTAGCCTGGTCCCCATTTCTCGGGGCATACCTCAAAAACATCCTTTAACCTAGCAGCCAAAATCATAGCATGATCTTGTAGCTCAAGTTAAAAGATGCAAATTTAAATAAGAGATAAGTGGCAATGTTTTAGTAGCAAATCATTGCTCCTCAGTCCAGTAGCAAGGTCAAGTGGAAAAGCAAGAATAGCTAAACTCTGGGGCAGATTACTAAAGTGCAAGCTCATTCTCTATTTCCTTATTGTTCCTTTTAAATTAACAAAAGTAGGATTTAATTCTTACAAACTAATCATGGCCATGACAGGTCTGAACAGCTTCACCAATTGCCTAGGAATGCTCCTTTCCAGTAGCTGTCATCTTGTAACACTTACAAAGTCTGACAATCTGCGGCTTAAAAGGCAAAAACACGTGTATTAGCACATGTTTAGAAAGAAGTGTGCTTGGTACGCAGACGTGAGCTTTGGCCAGCAATAAATACTTCCTTTACTTTCCCCATCACAAAAACCTTCAGAGGAGGAAAGGTGAGAGAAATTTGACAACAAATACATGCCAGAAACCAGCTTGTGAGGGAGAATTAACTGCTGCCAATCTCTGACTGATCTATACCATTTCTGAGCACAGGCTACAGGATCTTGGTAGTTTTTTAATTATCAACTGTGCACTAAAGAAGATGTTTGGAGATGCAAACTACTGCACCTGTGGAATGCATAATAGCTTACAGATCTTCTGTCTAAATCCAGGAAAAGTATGGATGGCTGACATTTCTTCTGGTGTATTTTTATCCAAAGAACTTGAAGTGCTGTCTTAATACTGTCAGGATTGTTGTGCCTGTCTGGTCTGATATGAAGATAAACTAGAGAATTTCTTTCACTGATTCCTGCAGTGGAAGGAATGAGCCCTTGTATAATTATCCAATGTGCAGTCATGCCTAGTAGACAGAATTTATTCTACAGTAAAAACATCCATTTCTCATGTACGTAACCAGAGAGTTTCTGTTTCCTCCAGTAAGAGCCAGACCAGCCCCTGTTGAGGGAGCTAGCAGAGCTGTCTCCCAAGATTCTTGAGAGAAATTTTGTACTTGCTCTTCTCAAGAGGTAATCGTATTTTATACCCCTTGGATTACTTTCTCCAGCACTTAGATTGTGTGATGGCTGATGCCAACAAAGCAGCTGTATGGACAGTAGGAAAATGTGTGTCAGGCAAAAGGGACAGACCAAGAAACAAAATGAATATTCGAAGTCTCTGGCTTGTTTAATACTCCTACAGTCCCAGAGAAAACAACCTCACAGTGACATTTTAAATGTGGAGTAAACTCCAGTGGCATTTTTAATATGCCATGTCCCAAGAAGGGTAAAGCTTGTATAATTTTCTTTTTCTTCCTTCCCTCCTCCCCTCCTTTACAGTAGTATTTATTTATGTCACTCCAGGCTTTGGCCAATGCTTCACAATGGGAAAACAATTTTTCCCCTTCCAATTCGTGAAAAAAAATTCTCTGTCCCTTCCCCATGAAAGGAAATGGGGTACGAAGAAGACCACCATGCTGCTTGGTAATTCCCTTCTGGATTGCTTATTGGAACAATATGGCAGTAAATTGCAACAGCTTCCCAACTTGACTTTTTGCTCCTTGCAGGAGGATTTAGATTCCCTCTTTTCAGCTTTTAAATGAGTCAGATATGGGAGAGATTGGTCCTCCCCTCATTGGTTACTACCTAGAAAAAGACTTCATCCTGCTCTACGCCTGTCCTGCTGTTAACAGTGGACTGATAGCCTGGGAATCTGAAACCCTCAGAGTGAGCAGGGACTGGTGGAGCAAAGATCCCAGTGTGGAAAGAAGGAGTTAACTCTCCTCTGGAGCACCTGCACCAAGACCACTTTTGTTCTGGATTCATGCTAACAAGTTGTCCTGCAGGAAAGGGATTGGATAACTCTGTGGATACAAAGGGTAACTTCACACTTGGAAGTGTTTGGTCTGTTTTTCTTCCAACCACCTGATGAAGCTTGGGCAGGTAGCTGATGTGTCAAAGCAATTACTTTTCCCCTCAAATCCCATTTTCTTGAAAGGGCAAGTCCTCATTCTGTAGGGCACTTTGCATGTCTCTTTCTCCAGGGGCTTTCATGTGCCTTGCTTACACACAAGTATTACAGGAGTAAAAAATAATGCCTTTGTTAATACCACATTCCCCTTTAATCAAGTGCTCTCTGCTTTCTTTTAAATTAAGTACTTCAAAGCTACTCTCTGAGAGAGAGAGAGGACTCCTAACAGTGTTTTCTGCTCTGCAGCTCAGCTCCATGGGATGCAGCCTTGATCTTTGCATGAGCCAGGGTTGTGCTTTGCAGGCTCTCTGTGGGACCCCACACTGTCACTTGGGTGTTCCCAAAAGGTGGGGGCTGGTTCTCAAAATGCAGCTCTTACTGACCTAGAATCTGGCAAATTATGTAATTTTTGGAGATTTTTGCAAAATTTGGATGAAAACCAAAAAGAAAGCCTCCTGTATAGTCAGAATGAACCTGCACTTGCTTCTTTGATATGTACTAATGAGTTGTTTAATTGTCAAACATTGAAAATCTGAATTACTTTATGTGACTGAAAAATCCATTGGCTTTAAAAACAAAGAACCTCTGAGGGCACATCCTCTTCCATGGTGTCCATCTCTGTTAGGCTGTGGGAACGTGTTCAGTCAGTGTCAGTGATGGATTCATGCTGGTAGGGTAAAACAGCACAAGATAGGAGAGGATGTTGCACACTAAAGCTGAAGGGGATGTGGCCAGAGAAGAGTTTATCAATGAAAATGTTGCCACTCAGCTTTCTGTCAAATATGAGATGGAGAGACCAGAAAAGGAACACAGATGATGACACAAAATGTTGGGCAAGTCTGCTCCATGAACTGTGCTCGTTGACACTGCAGTGAGGTAAACGATGGCTCTATGAATCAAAGTCAGGGAAAACAATTCCAGAAACAAGGTTGCAACCTTTGGTTCATCATAAAAAATCTCCTACTAGGAATCATCAATAGCACAAAGGCATTGCTGCCTGTGCTCTCCATAACTCACCTTCAGTAGTCACTGGACCTCTCCCAAAATGAGGTGCCTCACTGGGCCCTACTGATAAGGAACTGCAGCACTGCTTTTGCCAGACAGGTGGGGACATAGTGGGATTCTTTTATGAGAATTTTACAACCTTGGCTGTTCTCCTGCTGCCCTGTAGAATGCACCAGATAAGGCCTGAATGTATCTTGTTACTTGTAAAACAAGGCTTAGGGTTTAGCTCCTTTTCATGGGCCAAAACTGCCATTTAAGTGGTGTGAAGGTTAAACAGCTTCACTCTTCGAGCTGTAAGTATAGTTAAAAGATTTTTGCAAAGGACAATAACTGGTAATTGGGCTGATGTGATGTGGAAAATATGCATTTCCTCCTCAGTCTCAGTGCCCCTCTCTCCCTGCCAGTGTTATCACTTGTTTGCATTCCACGAGATATCACAAAGGTCACTTGCAGCAAATATGTCAGCATTCAAATTAGGGGAGCCACTGTGGTTGGACTCTGGCCTTCACCCCAGGCAAAAGCAAAGTTTAGTTCTCACTTCTGCACTAGGCTGCTGCTGGCCAGGTGGGGGGAGCCTGGCTCGGGAGGAGAGGATGGAGGGTTAGGGCACAGGGTGCAATGGCAGTGCTGCAATCACCCACCCTACTTACTGAGCAAGGCTCTTGCTTTGTCAAGCTCCTGTGCAGAGTGGGGGGGTTTTCACCAGCTGCTGGACTGAGTTGCTACCTCACTGCTGGTAATACATGTGAATGTATGTAATTCTGGTAATAGGTGTTTCAGCCAGGGGAATCTGTTGTTTGTGCTCTAGGGAGCTCTTTACCCAGTGCCAGAGGTTGGCTGTAGCAACAATTCTTGCAGTGTGTATGAAGATTAAGTTGTGAAATGTTCAGAACTGGCTGCTGAATTTGAGATGGGCCAAATGGACCTGGCTCACCATGATCCTCACAGGAACTGTACCTGCTCCCATCCATCCATTTACACTGGGGAATCCTAATTTTATTCAAACTCTAGGAGCAGAGCCTTCCATTGGCAGGTCTCCTGTACCATCAAGAGAAAAAGTAACCTAAAATATGCACAGATTTGTCTGTATTTCCTGAAAAGAAGGGTATTGGGTGCTGATCAGAGATACAATATTAGCTGCGTACTTTAGGCCAGCTACTAAAATCTCAGGTGGTGACTCTTAGTCCACCTCTTATTAATTGTTTGCTGTATAAAATAAATCACAATGCAAAATATTGCTCTGGCTTTTACAGCCCAAATTCATGCAATTTTCCATGTAATATGAGCCCACTATTTTGATTTTAAACATCTTATGGATTAGTCTAGAAAAATCAAATTTATTAACAGGAAATTCAGCAACTTCAGAACTCTCTTTTAGGTCACAGATGCAACCACTCCATCCTAAACTTCCTGCAGACACCCAGATTTTCACAGATTCACTTGAAGGTCAGCTGAGGAGAAGTGCTTTGGCAGCAGCAGGGGAATTCTCCTCCCTGTGTACCCCTGCACAGAATTGGACCCTTTACAGAAGGATTCTGCCACAGGGAATTTTCAATCCAGGACGTTAAAATCTAATTATTTGACTTTAAAAAAAATAAATTATAGTCTTAAAATTAAAAAATGTATTAATAATACATTAACATGAAGCTACAGTATTTATTAGCTTCAAAAATTAAACTCTCTGGTTCCAAACCACCTTAGAAAGGCCTGAAGGAATCTCTGTAGTTTGCCCAGCCCCTGAAGGGCTTCTAGAAAAGTAAAAAATTATTCAAATTTCCAAAGCTTTAACATGCCTTGCTGATGAGAGGCTGCCTTTGCAGCAGCCTCTCCCACAGCAGTCAGGGAACTCATGGTTCAGAAGGTTTTATCTTGAGGGCTGCTCTGATTAACACAGAGGTGGGAAAATAAAGGTCTTTGAGGCTTCATTCCAGCAAAGTATTTCAGTACAATGAAAGTAAATTAAAGCTGAAACTTCTGCTGAAATACTGTGTTGAATCAAAGCCTAAAACAGTGATTTGCCTGTCCCCTCATGCTTTAATTGGGGAGGTGAGGCAGGAACTGATTGTAACTCCTGCTGCTCTGTAATCATTGGAAATCATTATTTTATTAGTGCCCAGATAATTTACTGGATTAGAATTAATTTGGGTCAAACAACAATACGTTAAGCCCAAATTCTGGTGCTTGTTTTGGTCACAATCTTTTTCCTTTCAGGTACAGGTGAATGTATTTGTTGTGGAGGAATTTCCAGTTTGAGAATTATTCCTGATAAAACAGTGGGTTTGTGCCTGTCTGCTTCGCAGCAGTGGCTGAAGTGTAGAGCACTGGTTGTATTTGATTTCCATCTGTGCCACCAGTGGGCTTTGAGCTTCTGTCACCTTCAGCTGTCCTGCTGTGTGACCTTCCCTCCTGCAGCTGCAGCCCCTCTCAGCATCTCTGGTGCCAACAGAGGAGGGGCAATTGCCATCAGACAGCCTCACATCCTTCCATCTGCCTACAGCAACAGGGAGGAGCAAGTTTCACCTTGGGACCTAACAATTTGGCTGCATGTGTGTGATTAGCTTTAGTCATGTTCATATAAATGCTTTTCCCTTGTCCTTGCATTGTTCTGCCCAACCAGTCACTGTCTTGTCCCTTAATTTTACACCCTGGCCCCTTTGCCCTCACTTTCCTTTTCACCTGCTCATCAGGCTCATTTTGTCTCCCTCTCCTCCCTGTTCTGCCTCCCAGATCTTAATTTTATTTCCTTGCATTTCATTCAGCCTCTTCCCTGCCTTCCTTTTCTTCTCTTCCTTTCCCTCAGGTTCCCTGCAGGAAGATGCTGATCCCTTTCTCCCAGAGGAGCCTTCATTTCTCAGTGTATCCCCATGGCTATAAAGGGAGGTCTTGCTTAGTGCTAACAATTTATTCTGAAGAAATTAGCACCTAAATAAGTCTCTTTTTAGCATGCACAAGAAATATTATTTTAAGATGGCTTCTAACGTAGCCATATCAGAGTGAGTTTATTCATCACTAGGTAGGAGTCTTTGACACATAGGGCACTCCCTCCTTCACAAAAAAGTGCAGCAAAGATGTTTAGTATAACAAAAGAATGTATAATTTAATTTGGTTTTGGAAACAAACTGATCTGATGTCAAGCAAGGGGGAATTGGATCAGTTGATCTCCTGAGGTTTCTTCCTACATGAATCACTTTGATTCTATATAACTTTTCTTTAAGTTGGAAACCAAAATGGTTATCCAGAGGCAGACACACAAGCTCAAAAACATCAGTGGAAAAAAGTCAAATTTTGAATCCATATCATGTGAAAATAGTGCCTTACAAGTGCAAGCAATCCTACAAATAGGGAGGCATCCCAGAGCCATCAGGAATTGCAGGCTGTATGGGGTAATTCTTCTTGATCAAAAAGCTGCAAAAACATGCAATTTCTTTGATTTGAGTAAAAAGACAAGAATTGAAGATTTTTTTCCTTTTTAAACATCCTAGAAGTGGTAACAGAGAAACAGCAATAATTTTGTATAGGAAGAAATACTGTCATGTGTTATAGTTTTATATTGGCTGGAAAACTGGAGATGCCCTGCACCACTATAACAAATGAATTCTTGGATTCTTATTTTCTTCCTCTCTGCCCTTTTTGGTGAGTTGGTGGTATGTGGGTTAACAAAAAATGTACTCTCACAGCACAGAACCCCAGGAATGAACCATTGATGTGGGGGGCCTCAGGAGCAGAGCACCTGGGCATCAGAGGGAGTCCTGGAGCTGAGCACCCACCCTTTGGAGCAGGGAGAAAGCAGTAACATATCCCCATTTTCCCCCATCCCCAGCTTGTCCAGGGCCAGGGATCCTCAAGGGCTCACTTCAGAAGCTGACCTGAAGAAAAGCTGTAGGAGCTCATTGCAGACAGCTGGAGTTTGGAGACTGTCACTTCTGGCACTTAAAAGTTTATATTTATATCTTGTGTCTGATGCTATTACTTAGTCTTATCAACCTGATTAATAATGCTGCTCTTATTTATTCCTATGCACCCAGAGAAACCTTTTTTTTCCAGAGTCTTAGAGTGCACTGTATCTGGCACAGCACAGTACTGCTCTGAATTACTGCCAGCACAACAAGAGCAGTGCTGTCTGCACTCCATCTCCACCCAGAGTGTATCAGTCTGCCATGGTTTTAACTTCCACTTGCCCTTTACTTGATGCTTTTCAAGTTTTCTACTTTGTCCTTTCCACCTCTGCAGCCTGTATGTGTTGGGGGGAGATGGGTTCTTATCCTTAGCCTTTCCCCAGAGTCCTCTGCAAACCTCTCAGACTATTTTATCTTGCAGAGCTGTCACAGACCTCTGTCAGAGACTGGAGTTAATCCAAGATCAGGAGGGGCATGGAAGAGTGTAGGAGGGAAGTGTCAGGGATCTGATTTTGCCACGCAGTTCAGCAGTGGCCCAAGAGTAGCAGCACAAAAGCAGAGCCATGGCCTGTGATGAGGAGACAGGAGGGTGTGTAATACCCATGTAGGTCAAGGGATTACACCTGGGAAGGACAGAGCCTCCAGACTCCAACCTCAAGTGGGAGGAAGCTCTCCTGAGCAGACAAAGGGTGTGTGTCAGGGAGGTAACAGGCTCACAGTGGTTGTGGGCTGGAGCACGAATGTGTCAACAGGGCAGATGAAAGACTTCAGCGAATGTGGACAGAGCAACATTATTTAATCAGCAGGGAGAAATGAGGAACACAAAATGCTTGTGGAAAAGTAAACAGTGGAAGCACTTCTTTGTGAATTTGCATTTTTGGCTACGTTTCTCAATATGAGGAAGCAGGGAGCCCAGATTTGGTGAGTTGGTCCCAGTCCAGGGCACGGTCCAGAGCACTGGCACAGCGCAGAGCTGGCAGCAGCCCCGGTGACAGAGCTGTGTGTGGCTTGGCCGTGCATGGAAGGGGTGGCCTCCCTCCTCTCCTGCTGAGGAAGCTTGTCTGTCCCTCAGGGGAAGTGGAGGAAGGGAAGGGATATTCTCCTTCAATGGAAATGCCAAACTGACTAGAGGTGCATGTGAGTAGTAAGGTGAGATCAGGGAGCCAAATCAGCAAGTGATTGTCTGTGCTAGAGGCTCAATCCTGGATTTGGGAGATGCTCACTGTGTGAGGCTCCCTTGGGCCTGGGAGAAGTTCTAGGTGTGGAAGGGAACATGACTGTTGACTATTGTTAGAAAGAAAAGGGAGTTATCAAGGGTAGTTGTGGAATATTTCTGTTGTGAATAGAAGGTGTAACTGAATATGATAGTTTGAGAGAGTTGGTGACTTGCAGTGTCCAATAAGAACACAGTCCTTGAAACAAACACAGCCAGCACTGACATCCCAGCCAGGGCAGTGTCCATCCCCTGCCCAACAGCTTGTCCTTCTCAGAATGTGCTAATTGTGCTGTGATAAGATACAGAAACAGCCTAAGTTTGGGATTATTTGTTGGTTGGCCAACACAGAAACTGCTACCAGACATTCTCCCTATCTACAGGACAGAAAAGGTTCTTGTTAAGTCACACTGATTTGCTTTTTGATGTAGACTTAAATTGTGTTCATAAGCAGTCTCCAAAATTCAGCTGAGTCACATCTGTGTCTGAAATTCTGGTGTCTCAGCTCTCAGTCTGAACTTGTGCCTCCCCAGCCATCAACACAACAAGGAAAAGGTTCTGTGTGCTATCATGAGAAAATTTTGGGGAACAAAATATCCCAGGGGAACATAAATCAACTTTGAGTGGAAAAGAAGCAATGTCATATTTTGCCAGTAACATGATAAAGGATCTCTTCAAGAGAAATTTGTCATTAAGAAATGTCTCAATATGCTTGTATAATCTTGTATTACTACAAGAAGATCAAACACAGAAGGTTCTTTTTAATCTAGTGAATAAAGGCACAGAGAGACCCCAAAGCTTGGCAAATTCCAAATAATTTTTTTTACAAGATGACAAACATGGAAATAAAGAAGTGTTTTCTGTAGAACAACAGCTAGAACATTATGCAGCATTCCTGTAAAACTGCACAGACCAAATGGAAAAGCCCACTCTCCAAACCAGCTCTCTGGAACTGCCCTAGAGTATAAAAAGTGAAAATATTTTTAAAATCTAACTTTGACTATTCCACTGCTTTACTTTGTGTCCTTCACACACCTTAAAGAAAATAAACCATCTGACCTTACTGCTTAATTGTCATAAACAAGAACAGTTGGATAATGTGTGGGTTGCACATGTTAAAAGGAAAAACTGGAACAGACTTAGTTTCCCAGGGTAGGCCTTTCTTTTTTTACTTCACTTAACATGCTTCTCATCAATAACATCCCTTTTAAAGGTTCTGAACTGTTTTTTGGAGATTGAGGCTGGAGGTTCCTTTACACCCATCACTTCTGAATTTCACCTTACCAACTGTGAAATTTCACTGAAGTGAAAGGTGTGTATCCATTCTAAATATGAATCTTTCCAGCTAGGGCAGAGACACGGGCACTTTGTACAAGCAGGAGTTTGGTGACAGCTGTGGGAGTCCCAGAGGGGTGTCCAGGAGAGATGGCAGCAGGAGGTTGTGGGGGCTGAAAGCTCAGAGGGAATGTTTCATGGGGATGAGATGTTCCACAAGAAAAGATTTTCTGAGGCTGAGATTGAAGAGCTGTGTGCAGAATCCTAAAGTGCAGAGGTGCTGACAGGGTGCTGGTATGACTTGCTGTGGGTGCTGCCAGGACACCCCATCAGGGCTGTTCCCCTGCTCTGCTCTGCCCTGCCCCTGCTGGCTCTCAGGAAAGATCAGGAAGAGATTCCAGTGTCCTGGGCTGGAGCCTGAAGCCTCCCCCAGCGTGGGAATAGCACACACAAGAGGATGCAGGGGCTGATTTACGTCACAGCACTGCGTGTAAAACAACATGTTACAAACGGACATTTTATAGAAAGGAAAAAAATACTCACTGAAGAGCAGAAGAATGTTTGTCTTCCTGCTTTTAGCTTAACATGGCTCTTTTTTTAGTTGCTCAGCTAAGATGACTGAATTTGTAGTAGGTGAAAATGCCAGGGAGTCATTGAAGTGATCTTGAGAAAGTGCTGGGAGTCTGTACCATGTTCCACAGCTCTTCCAAAACACATCACTGTGCTTGTTATGGTAGATGCTTGAGACCAAAATATGAGGCAATGTCAGCACCACTGCCTGTTATATATAAAAATATAAATTGGAGAAATGCATCATTTTACAAGAACCTTGTGTCAGGCAACATATGTTAGAAACCCATGCTGGGATTGTCAGATCTAAAAGGAAGTGTCAATTAAAACCAAGCCAGCAGATTATTTGCAGTAAAACACAAGGATTTGTTCTTCCCCAACTTTTTCTCTTTGTTCCCTAATTCTCACTTTTGTCATTCAGCAAACTTTGAAGGTAAATCACTGACAGGAACAAACAGGTGAGACCTTTTCTCTGGCCTTGGAACAATCCACAACTGAAGTAAAAATGCTCATGAGGGTTATTCTGGTGGAGGTCTGATGCCACCTAAAGTCTCCACCAAGTCTTGCAGTAGAAGAAATAAGCATCTGCCCCCAGCATTTTATAGTAACAGCTCTGATGTTATTATTTATAGTTCTTTGTGGCTACATTAAGCACAGCAGAAATTTGCAATGTGAGAAAATTAGTTCAGGCATGTTGGATCCAAATTTCTGTCATCTCAGCCTGCGAGAGACAGACGTTGTAGCTGTGATATGGAGAGCTTGTCTTTATTCCCCTGATGTTAGAACTCACTTGGTAATGATGTTCCTTAATTTTTAACATTTGGAAACCATGTGACTGCAAAAGGGAATCAGACTCAGTAGACTGAAGGACAGCATATGCATGACATTTTCCATGATAATATCAAGCTTTAAAGTTTAGGAGATACTAACCCGTATTTTAGAGTACTCTGCTGAGCAGGATCAATGCCTTTATCACTGGAGTTGGTTGATAAGCCCTTTAGAGTGTATTATAATAAAAAGATGCTGTTGCCAAAAAAAATGTGCAATCTTTGAAAAATGTGTTGCTTTTACCAGCTTTTCTTTGGAATAAGTAGTGATTGTTGGGGCCCTTTAATATCTGATTTGGTAGAGTTTTCCTCAAGAATTTTTTTTCCAATTTTATTTTACTCTTAATTTTCCTTTATTCCTGCGTTAGTGCTTGACTTAAGAACATTACCATTATGCATTTTTATGACTACTGATGTGATCATAACAGCAAGATCTGAAGCTGCTTTTGGGTTTTAAGCATTGTTGAAAGTGGCTGTTTTTGAGTGCTTTTGGGAACATTGAATCTTGAGTTCCAGATCAAACCATCCCCTGACTGCTATGAAACAAATGGATTCTAGTTTGAAACAAACAGATTCTGGTTTTGTACCTTTAGTTTGAAGTCTGCTGTGACCTGCCACACTGCACAGTACAGAGAGGGTCGGGTCTGGAAGGGGACAAAGGCCTGGCTGAAGTCACAAGTGCTGGAGAGGTGGCACCTTGGGCACTTGTATTTCAACAGGCTGAGTTTCTCAGCAGATGGAAGGTGCTGTGAACCAAGAAAAGCCTTTGCTAACCTGGTTGTTCCTCTCTCCCCAGCACCCTGTCGAGCTGCTCCCACGCTGTAGTGGCCCTGCTGTACCCCTTTCTCCTGGCAGCACACCTTCATCCCTGTCCTGCCCTCATCCATGATTGACATCGTGTGCTGCCCCACTCCCTTCCTGGTGGGACTGCTCTCCAGCTCGCTGCCCAAACTCAAGGATCTGCCTGTAGAGGAGGTAGGAGCTGGCACCACCATTGTTTGCCTGGAGTAAAGCTGGCCTCTCCCAGGAGAGGGCTGCCACTAGGACATAAATCCTCACATGTTTAATTTTTAATCTGCCTCTTTGTTTCTTCTCTGCCTGGTTCTCATGGGCAACTGCCTCTTGGCAAAACTGAAGCAGTAGCTTTATTCTTCTCTTTTATTCTGCCCCTCTTCCATACCTGGCACCTTGTCAGAGACAAGTGAATATTTACCTGGTCACCAGTAAGTAGGGTGTAAACATGCTGCTTTGTTCTGGAACAAGAGGAAGCCAGCTGCTGTGACATCCTTATGGAAGTGGTGCATGAAGCAATAGTCCACCCAGGAAACAAAACCTTTATAAATTTTAACTTCTAAGACTTTGTTGATACTCTATTGGAAATCACATGAGAGTTGCACTTCATCGGCTCTTCCAGTAAAATACCACAAAAATACTCAAGGACACACTCTTTTCTCTCTTGCTCCTATTAGTTTCCTGTCAGTTTTCTAAGGAATTTTTTGTGCTCACTTCCAAGGCCCTGTGTGCCTCTAGCCCACGTAAATCTCTGCTCTATTTTCCTTCCTCTTTCCTAACATTGCTCTTCCACATCTTCCCAGTTCCATCTCCCAGCTTTGCTGCTTTGTTACGAATATTTCAGGCCCTTGCCCTTTGAAATCCTGTTTTCTTTAAACCCCTCTGAAACACTTTACAACTGCATGTTAACAAAAATTGTTAGTTATAACTTGCATAGATTTAAGAAAAAAACCCTTTTAGCTTTTTTAAATATATTAATCTAGTATGAGATCTGTTTTTCTAAAGAAAACCTTCAAGTTGTTTCACAAAGTACACAACCTCTTGTTTCACAGTAGGAATTTGATTCATGCTGAGGCTTGTCCAGCAGATGATCTTTTGCTATTAAAAAGCAATGAACAAATGAATGTTTTCTGTATCTTCAGATACATTTCACTGCAGTGTTTTCTTTTCTGCAGGCTTTGATGGTTAACCTGGGATCCGATCGATTCATCAGACAGGTAAAGCACAGCTCAGAATGCTGCCGTGCAGTCTAGCAAGGTGTTTACTCCTAGAGTATGATTGGGTTTCTTTGATCAGAGGGATTTGGCAGGAATTGTGTGTGCAAAGGGAAAGCGATGAGGGCAAAAAAAAGAGTTCTCATTTTCTGCTCCACCTGCAAATAAGAACTTCTTAGGTATGCAGAAGGGATTGAGGCTGTGACTGCCAGAAGGAATCAAGAACTGTATTCACAGTGGAAAGAAAACATCCAAAGATAATTACATCACCGTAGCAAGAAAACTCGTGCTGTTGGAGGTGAAAAGGACAAAAATAGCAAAGAAAATTCCTGAGTGAGAGCATAGAGGTGGAGAATAGTTTAACATAATAGGAAAAGCAGGAGCCTTGTAAACAAGGAGATGAGGGATCACCGTTTCCTGACAGTCATGTGGCACTAAATAATTTCAAACCAACAATCTGCAGGTTGGATGAGGACATTTTTGTGTTCAATTCCCTGGCTGGTGAACAGTGGCTGCAGAGCTAAGGCTCCTGTGCCTACCTGGCTTCTGCTGAACAAGCATAAAGTAAGATGAAGAGAACAACAGGGGCAAGACCCAGAAAACAAGATAGGCTACAAAACAGTAAGAACAGCTGTCAGGGACCAAAGGAGCTGCCTAAAATCAATTACAGCAGCTGTGTGTACACCTGGCAAGGCTTCCCATGATGTGTATTTAGTTAAACACAACTATTTGGACTCTTTGTCATGTAAAGAGCTGATTCCACATTTCTGTGCTTACCTGCTCTTTGGATTATCATTCCTGACTTTAATCTTATTAAGAGTGACAAGAAATTTTGTTTAGAAGTATTTGTTAGTTGCACATAGATTTTCATTCTTTTATTTATGTAGCAATGACAGTAGCAGATACAAGTATTTTTCATCTGAATTCTAAACCTTCTGAAAATACTTGTTGTACTTCCTGCATAGATTATTGTGGCTTTAAAGATCTTTCTTTCCTCTATCAGATGGATGATGAAGACACACTATTACCTAGAAAATTGCAAGCTGCTCTGGAGCAGGCTCTAGAGAGAAAGAATGAACTGATAAATCAGGATTCAGATAGTGATTCAGATGATGGTAAGTTCGTTTGGAAACAGGGACTTTGTGTAATAAACAAACGTAGGTAGAATTGTGATTTTCCATGCAGGAGAAACAAAGATGGGACCTGAGGTCTCAAATATCTTTGGTGACATCAAAGATTGTCTCTGAACACACAGGGAATGAAACTGATGGCATCAGTCCACAGTGATACTTCCCCTGTGGTTTATTTAAATTTCTTTGTAAATGACATGTACTCCTGTGGGTCCCTCCAAACCTTTGCTCAAACAGAGGCTTGCAGTTAACTGGGCCCTAACTCAATCCAGATAATTCTCCAGCCTTAGGGGTGCATCTGAGTTTAGAGCTGCTCTTGGCACTCGGTATTTTCAGGAGAGAGAAGCAGGTACCATCAGAAAAGAATTTTAGTCCACGAGGGGTTGGGTTGTCTCTGAAGATGCATATTTCTCTTCAGCAGTGATAAAAACAGCCCAGGGTGAATTGAGATGCCTGTGGTTAAAAGGTATGAAACAGGCCCCTATTCAGTTTTTTAAATGTATTTCTTGTCATATGTATTACATGTAAAATACTGTTTTAACATCTCAGAAATGATGAAAACCCAAATTCTACAACAGACCCTTTTTGATCAGTTTTTGGTGCAGGCTTATTACCCTCAGGGACAAATATTTTAATGCTGAGTCATTCAGAAGTTTCTCAAGAGAATTTGCTCAAGGGTGAAAATAGGAGGTTTGATGTTGATGGAACACCCACCAAATGTTTAATTTTCTGAGCTGTTTCCTGAGAATTTGTAATTGTCGCTGACTCTTGGTACCGGAACACCAACTCTGCAGATGGGCACCCTCTCCACCTGCATCCAGGTGTGCAGGGAGCCGCTGCCAGATGTTAGCATGGCAACAGGGAACATGCACAGCCTGGCATGTGGGGATAATGCTGACAGCTCTGGTAGCAGCTGATTGTGGTGTCTTATTGCCGCCTTATTTTGCAGAATGTAACACCCTGAATGGATTAGTGTCTGAGGTTTTTATCCGATTCTTTGTGGAGACAGTTGGCCATTATTCCCTGTTCCTAACCCAGAATGAAAAAGGAGAGCGTGCCTTCCAAAGGGAGGCTTTCCGTAAATCTGTGGCCTCCAAGAGTATCCGCCGCTTCTTGGAAGTTTTCATGGAATCCCAAATGTTCGCTGGCTTCATCCAGGACAGAGAGCTGAGGAAGTGCAGGGCTAAAGGTGAGGGTGGGCGTCTCCCGCGCGGTGCGGGTTTGCTGTCCGCCGGCACCGCGGCGCTGCCGGGAGCCCCGTGCGCTGCGGGGAAGCGGAAACGCAGCCGTGGAACCGTGCCCGGCTGCGGAAGGGCGGGAGCGGAGGGAGCTGGGGCGGGAGCTGGGGCGGGCTCGGCCGGGCACGGCTCACCCCCGCTGTCTGTGTGCGCGCCGCAGGGCTCTTCGAGCAGAGGGTGGAGCAGTACCTGGAGGAGCTCCCCGACACGGAACAGAGCGGCGTGAACAAGTTCCTGCGAGGCCTCGGTGAGGAAAGTCCTCAGCAATGTTTCTGAAATGAGTTTTCATTGTGGTGGTGGGCTTTGGTTGTCGTTCGTTCTTTTTAATTTGAAAAGCCTGAGCTGGACTGAGGTACTCAAGTGGTTTCAGCGTGATAGGAATTACAAAAAAGAAAACAATGAAAACATTGTTAAAGGTGATAAAACCAGGTTTAATTGTGGTCCTTGTTAGCACTTTCATTTTCACTGGGGGATAATGGAGGAGTGGAACAGGAAGGTGTGGGAGCAGTCGGTGTTCTGTAACTCAGCCCTCCCTGCTGGTGCTGAGTGGAAGTCACCCCACAGCAATTACAAGTTAGACCCATTGGCTGTCCCCTTTGATTGACTTCCGATATCTGCTAGAGACTGACGGTGTGCTTCCTGCAGGTAACAAGATGAAGTTCCTCCACAAGAAGAACTAGCTCCTTCCTGCTGAAGCACCAGCCCAAAGCCTATTTATTGATGGCACCTGCGGCGCTGGAGCGCGGAGCGGGCGGAGAGCTGGCAGCAGCTCCGGCCATGGCCCGTGGATGCTGTGTCACTGTGCCACGGGAGGGCTCCTCCTGCATCTGGGTAGAGTTTGTACATAATGTGCTGTAAGCTTTTGTAACTGATTTTGTAATGAGCGAGAAAACTGTGGTAAATATTTGTATATTCCTGAGAATACCAGGTGCTTGGTTTTTGTTTTTTTTTCTTTAGTATGAGTTGAGTTATGCTTGGTGCAAAAACGAGTAGCTGATTATGTGCAGCTGACTGTCTCGGCAGAACCACTGACTCCAAGGGATGTTTGATGCCTGAACACTGCGGGGTGAATGAGCTCGGGTACGTGGGAGAGGTTGTACGCACGGGGCCGCTCTCTTGTCTGGCTGCTTGTTTCCTTCAAATTACCATTAAGGCAGAAATAACAATGTAACTTGACAATAAGGTACTTGGTTCACATGCCAGAACCTCCACTTGGTTTGAACTCTGGTCAGTAAACTCCTTATAACCCATTCTGCACTAAGACTGCTAAGCCTGGGGAGATCTCAGCTCTCTGACATGCAAGCTGCAGCGAGTAGGTACAGTACAGCCTTTCCTAATGTATGTATGTGTGGATCCTAATAAACTCTGTAAATAGACCTGTTTGTTTATATTCATTGCAAACCTCTGCACTTCCTCAGGTGGAGCAGGTACAAACCCAGCGACTTGCCTGTGATTTTTAAATGAATATGTAATTAAAATGTAAAGTGGTTATTATGAACATGTCTTTTGGTAGGTTTGCTATTTCACGACATGTAGTTTGGGATTTCTCTAGTGTTTTGCACCAGGGCTAAGACACGGCATTTTATATCCCTTTTTAACCAGTTTTACCTTAACAGAATCATCTGTTAAAACATTTTTTCATGGGTTGGCAGCAAATTATTTTATCACTGTATCACAGATACTGCTCCTGACCTATGTATTTTCTGTTGGCTTTGTGCTGTGCGTGGTGCTCAAGTGTCACATTCTTCCTTGATCTGGAAACAGAACTCCTGTTGAGATTCTATAGTTTTCCCATAGCCTGAAGAAGAAAATATTAAAAAAAATACAAAATGCTTCAATACGCAGCAAGTCTGACAGATAAAGAAAATTAGCTAAAGCCTCTTAAAGGAGAGCCAGCACGCTCTGGTTTTCATGGTTTGCAGCTCAAAGAGCGGTTTGAGGCTCGCGCAGTTCCTAACCTGACAGTGGTTCTGGTGTGCTATCAGCCTCATACAGCAAATTCGAGGGGCCAGTCACTAAAAAAGGTGAAGCCGTTTCCTTTTTCAGTTGCCTCCCTCACACCAAAAATACACCAAAGCTTCTTAAGTGTACATAAATGTCTGTGAAATACCAGGTGCTTTTGATTCAGGGGAAACGTCACCACGATTGATAACTTCCATTAGTTTTCTAGCTCTGTAATATGCTCCAACTTCCAGAATGATTCCTAAATGTAATTCTTGAGAGTGGAAAGAGTAATGTCATTTGTATGGCTGGCTTCTGGCCTTTTTATAAACAACAGCTGCTAGTGAATGTAGGGGGAAATACATAATTCCTCCTTAAGAAAATGATGGATAAAACACTATCAGGAGATGCTGTGGAGTTTCTGCGAAGGCAACACAAAGCCATGGAATGCCAATGTACGAGGACATGATGCTGTAAAACTCATTTCCTGCGCCAAAGCTGTTTTCCTCCATTTGCACTTTAAAAATTAAAGGAGAAAACTTTTAAAACATTGTTATCTTGTCAACGTGTTCCCGCTTTTGTAATGTGAATCAGAGGTGAGATCGTGGCCCAAAAAAATCTGTAGGTGCCTTTTTCAGACTACAGCTGTGTAAAACAACCCTTGTGGTACCTGGAGGTCTGTGTTTGATGAACAAAGACCAAAGAGTGCATTATTTTCCCTACTAAATTAGTTGTTAAAACTAATGGTGTTCCTGAGCATGGAATATTTTAAGTGCACCAGGAAAATTCTACAGAAAAATAAATCCAGTGCTGAGGCCTGCGCTTAAAATTTGTGAAGTTTTGTTTAAAATCTTAATAGTATTAAACCCATTAAAAAAAGCCCTAGAAATCAAGCTTAAGAAACAGTAACACCCCACGAATTCACACTCCAGTATAGCAAATAATCGTGTTTAAGGACGTAGTGTTCATTTTAACAGTGTCCCCACTGTTATGGCTATTAAATAAAAAGACCAAACTCGCCAATTTCCCTAAATTCTGATTAAAACGCCGCTTCTCCGCGCCGGAAAGGTCGGAGCGTTGTGCCCGCCCCTCAGAGCGCCGCCCGCCGCTCCCGCCCTGCGAAACCTCGCGAGATCTCGGCCCGCCCCCGCGCCTTCGCCCGCTCTCGCGAGAGCCGCGCCCTTTCTCTCCCTCGCGCACGCCGGCAAGATGGTGGGAGCAGCGTCCGGGCCGGGAGGGGACGGGACGGGATGGGGAGGGGACGGGATCGGGGCTCCGCGGCCGCCGCGGGACGGGACTGCGGAGTAGCGGGGTGTGGTGGGGATTCGCGGCTCCGAGCCGGTATGGCCGGTCCGCCATGGCGCTGGGCTGCGCGGGCCCCGGGGCTGGCGCGGGGCTCGCCTGGCGCTCGCTGCCCGCCTCACTCACCGCTGCTCTCCCCCTTCCCCGCAGCCTTCCCGGCTAAGGAAGACCCGCAAGCTGAGAGGCCACGTCAGCCACGGCCACGGCCGCGTGGGTGAGTGCAGAGGCCGCGGGTGCGCGGGGCCTTGGGCAGGGCCCCGGCACTGAGGGGCGGCTGCTGCTCCTGCCGGGCCCGCAGGAACGGGGCTGTGGGCAGGGCCCCGGCACTGAGGGGCGGCTGCTGCTCCTCCCGGGCCGCAGGAACGGGGCTGTGGGCAGGGCCCCGGCGCTGAGGGGCGGCTGCTGCTCCTGCCGGGCCCGCAGGAACGGGGCTGTGGGCAGGGCCCCGGCGCTGAGGGGCGGCTGCTGCTCCTCCCGAGCCCGCAGGAACGGGGCTGTGGGCAGGGCCCCGGCGCTGAGGGGCGGCTGCTGCTCCTGCCGGGCCCGCAGGAACGGGGCTGTGGGCAGGGCCCCGGCGCTGAGGGGCGGCTGCTGCTCCTCCCGGGCCCGCAGGAACGGGGCTGTGGGCAGGGCCCCGGCACTGAGGGGCGGCTGCTGCTCCTGCCGGGCCCGCAGGAACGGGGCTGTGGGCAGGGCCCCGGCGCTGAGGGGCGGCTGCTGCTCCTCCCGGGCCCGCAGGAACGGGGCTGTGGGCAGGGCCCCGGCACTGAGGGGCGGCTGCTGCTCCTCCCCGGGCCCGCAGGAACGGGGCTGTGGGCAGGGCCCCGGCACTGAGGGGGCGGCTGCTGCTCCTGCCGGGCCCGCAGGAACGGGGCTGTGGGCACCCGCGGGCTGAGGGGGCGGCTGCCCTCCCGGGCTGCAGGAACGGGTCGTGGGCAGGGCCCCGCCGAGGCGGCTGCTCCCAAGCCGGGCCCGCAGGAACGGGGCTGTGGCAGGGCCCCGGCGCTGAGGGGCGGCTGCTGCTCCTGCCGGGCCCGCAGGAACGGGGCTGTGGGCAGGGCCCCGGCACTGAGGGGCGGCTGCTGCTCCTCCCGGGCCCGCAGGAACGGGGCTGTGGGCAGGGCCCCGGCACTGAGGGGCGGCTGCTGCTCCTCCCGGGCCCGCAGGAACGGGGCTGTGGGCAGGGCCCCGGCACTGAGGGGCGGCTGCTGCTCCTCCCGGGCCCGCAGGAACGGGGCTGTGGGCAGGGCCCCGGCACTGAGGGGCGGCTGCTGCTCCTGCCGGGCCCGCAGGAACCGGGGCTGTGAGCAGGGCCCGCCGGCACGGTGGGAAGTAGCGGGCAGTGCTGAAGGAGGGCCGCAGTGTGCGGGAGCAGCTGCCACGGTGGTGGCTGATCGAGTCTTGCACGCTTTAGACTCCCTGGGTTTGTAACTTCAGCGCTGCTCAGCCGATCAGTACTGTGTATGCAACTTCTTAAAACTTACAGCGCAGGGCAGTCTCCCTTTCAATGCTCTCCATTCCAACCTTCACACCACGCGATAAAAGAACTAGTTTAAGTTGATATTGTAAATATCTCTTAAGTATGATGTGTAATATTAATTGTAACAACCTTAAAATTTTCTTCTCAGGCAAACACAGGAAGCATCCTGGAGGACGTGGTAATGCTGGTGGTTTGCACCATCACAGGATTAACTTTGATAAATAGTAAGCTAATGTTTTTAATACCTACTAGCTGCATGCATGCTCCTGAGATAGAAGCAACTGACTTTTATGTATCTGCAATCCTATGTTTTTTTTTCCTTTAAAGGGAAGTGTGGCATTATAGCTGCTCATGTCCCCACTTACCCTAAAATCAAAGGCCTTTGCACTCGCCATCTTGGAGAGTTGAGTGTGGCGTTAGGTAAAGTTGACCAAGTTTGCCTGTTACAGTGTGGTCCCTGCTTATCAGGGCACACAGAGCACATTCAGGATGTGGTGTTAATTCAAACTGCATCCTGTTGGCTGCAGCAGGTGAGGGATGTTGTCAGATTCCCGAGACTATAGAGTCACATCTGGGCCCTGCCCGTGGTCCTGGTGTGCTGGAGTCCTCGGACAGCAACCACTGATCTCTATTCACTGGCTGTGCCGTCTCTGGCTCAGCCAGTCACCGGGTTAGTGACAGCAGTGCCAGAACTTCCAGGGCCGGGCAGCCCTCCCTGGGGTCCTGGAGGTGGGGCTTCCCTGGAAATACAGGCTCAGCAGTGGCGGGGATTGACTTGGGAGTTCAAGGGAGAAGAAACACTTACAGAGAATGTAATTTTTCCTTGGTTTGGATACTAATCATTATTACACCTGAATTTATGAAAAGAGGTGTGATGTGCCATTTTGGATACTTTGATTTTGTAAAATGCTTGTTTCAGTGTTAAGTTTAGAGTTCTGCTTGTTCAGGATGAATTAAAAATGTGATCTAACATGGAATGTGTTCGTTCACAGTCACCCTGGTTACTTTGGGAAGGTAGGCATGAGACACTACCACCTGAAGAGGAACCAGAAGTTCTGTCCCACTGTGAACCTGGACAAGCTGTGGACGCTGGTGAGCGAGCAGACGCGGCTCAACTACGCCAAGAACGAGGCGGGCCTGGCCCCGGTCATCGACGTGGTGCGCTCGGTGAGTGCCGGGGCTCAGCCCGCCGGGGGGAGGGGGCTCAGCCCGCCGGGGGGAGGGGGCTCAGCCCGCCGGGGGCCTGGGACAGCCGAGCTGCAGATGGGCTCCGTGCTCAGAGGGTCGCCAGGCGGATCCCCTGGGTGCGAGTGCTTACACAAGCACTGTGGCTGTTACATTTTTCCCTGTAAGAGCTTCTCCTGGTACTGGTGTGTGTTTGTGGACAGGCACTGCCCTCCTTTGGCTGGCTGGTGAAAGATGGCTTGGTTGAAACGTTCCTGAAGGAACAAAGCCATGGTGGAGCTGGTCTCACACCGTGTCCCCTGTCCACCCTCGAGACTAGAGTCACATCTCCACATTTTTGGTTGTCTTGGTGTGCTATAGTTCTCGGACAGAAACTTCTGATCCATATTCACTGGCTCTGATGTCCTGTGTCTCAGCCAGCCACCGAATCAGAGACACTGCTCTGCCTGGTGCTCGTGTTCTGCCTCCCTGTTGGCACACTTCTCACCTGCAGTGACTTCAGCAGCTGTTTTGTTCATTGTCTTCATGTCATAGTTGTCCTTATAATGTAATTAATTGACTACATGAGGTGATCATGGTTTTGTTTCCAAGGCCTGAATGTAGGAGCCTGCAAGCTGATTACACTGAACTTCTGTTTTAAATCTTTCTAGGGCTACTACAAAGTGCTGGGCAAGGGGAAGCTGCCCAAGCAGCCTGTCATTGTGAAAGCAAAGTTCTTCAGCAGAAGAGCAGAGGAGAAGATCAAAGAAGTTGGTGGTGCCTGTGTGCTAGTGGCATAAAATTTTTGTTTTATTCAAAATTTTTGAATAAACAATGCATAAAATCAGCTCATTTACAGAAGTTTGGGTTGTTCTGATTTTTGTTTCCTGACTTTTCCAGAGACAGTTCACACTTTTAATCTTACCTTCATAATTTTTGATCAGTGGTTTGACTGCTGCTCACTTAATTTTGAAATTGCCTGACTAGAGTGTTCAGTGCCTGCCATGTGCAGATACCTTATAGTTTTGTCTTTATAGGGTGGCAAAATAATGTTCTGTATTTGTGCTGCTCTTTGTTAGTGATTTTTCCTACAGCTGTTTGAAAAAAGACTTGATATGCTTTTGATGGGGATTCTTGAAGACCAAACTGACATCCAGGGGAGATCTGTGGGGATGGAACAGCAGGAGTGTGGACAAAGAAATGCAGTGTGGCAGTGGTGTACCACTAACTTACCATTTGCAATTTCTGCCCTCCCCAGGCTGGGTGTGCAATTCCTGCAGTCGCCACCTGTGGGACAGAGCTGGTGCCAGCTATCCTCAAGCTTCCTTACAGCTGGCAAAGCAATGCCACAGCTCTAGAACTGCTCTGTGTGAAGTTCTGATGTATTGGGTTTAAAATGACTGCCTGGAATGATCCTTGTTCGGCTGTAACATCAAATTAGGACTTCTGGTGTCTGCAAGGCTTGGCTCTGCATGCCAGAGCAGGATTTAATGGTAAAAAAATCAACTAAATTCAGTGACCTGGTTCTCAAGTGTAAGACTAAAAGCCTGTAAACACTGTAACTTATTTTATGCTCACTGCTGAAGTGGATGGAAATTATCTTCTAGTATGTGTGGCAGAATCCTAGTTAATTAACTTCTAGTGTTTGGCAGCCATTATAGAGGGCTTTTAGGGTGAGGTTGATGTGCATTCCACACATAAAACAGTTCACCTTATCCCGTGGTGCTGTTTCTTGGAATAGCTGTGACATAAATGGACATTTGGTTCCAAACTGCAGAGGAGTTTGGGAGCTGTCTGTCCCTGGCTGGGACTGCTGTTCCCTGGTATGGGATGCTGGATGTAACTCCATCCAGCACTTCCTGGCCCCAGCCGTCCCACCAGTTCTTTATCCAGGGACCCGTGCATCCCCAGGCCGTGAGCAGCCAGTTTCTCCAGGAGAGAGTGTGGGAAATTGTGTCCAAGGCTTTCCTGCACTCCAGACAGACAGACAGCAGCCACAGCCTTTCCCTCATTCCCCCAGTGGGTCACCTTGGCAGAGGAGTCAGGCTGGCCAAGCAGGGCCTGCCTTCCTAACCCCACCCTGACTGGGTTTGGTTTTATTGCACAAGTGCCACTTGATGGTGCTGGGGATGATCTGCAGGAGGACCTTCCCCAGCTCCAAGGTCAGGCTTGTAATTCCGTGGATTCTCGTTCCAGGCCTTGTAGCTCATTGCAGTCTTCTCCTTCAGCTGCCTGACTTTGCATACCTGCCTCAGAACACACTTTTAAACACATTTTTTTTCACTCTTCCTCTTCCTACCAAAGAATTCTGCTCAGTTTTGTATGTTGTTCAAAAGGCATAAATTGAATTTTTCAGTAACCTGCTTCTGCTCATCCGGTCCCAGATTTGGCTTTTAGGGTGACAGAGCATTTCTCAGTATCAGGCTTTGTTTGCACTGATTCTCTGTGCATGGATGCTTTGGGCTGTGGTTTCTCTGTGTCAACAATGTGGTACTTGCAGACCTCAACTTCCCTACTGCACAAATTACATATTTTTGTAGGTGCAACTTTGTCTTCTTAGCAACAGGAGCTGCAAGAAGTGACAGATGAAGTGGGCTGAGAGGCTGTGCTCCTTTAGTGACATTTGCCTCTGGTAGATGGTCGATCAAGATGCACTGTAAAAAGTGAGCTTGTGTAATAGGCACTGATAAAATGCTAATTAAACCACAAGTACAGCTGGCACAGCTCATTTCCAAAGGGACCTATGGTTTTGGAAATTGGAATCTGAAGTTTTAGTGGTAGGTTTGAATTTATCTAAGTAATTTGTCAGTCAAGTTGGTGGGCATCTACCTAGTTGAATGGGCCTTGGGTATAAAATAGGATGCAGATTTTAACATAGGGTCCATTTTTCTTCTAAAATATTTTAAATACTGATGACTTCAGGATACAATGATTAAAAAAACTACTGGTTGTTAATTTCTGAGACATTCATAAATTTTTTTTGCATTGCAGAATAAAAACCCAAACTCAGATCTGCTTCTTAATTATTTCCACTGGAATCCCTCAGGAGAATTGGTAGCCCTAGGAGCAGAGCTGCTGCTCTGTGCTGGAGGAGTCTGGAGATTGTAGCTTCAATTGCATCCTGCAGGTAGCAGGGCCACTGTGCCAGGGCAATGGGACTCTGCTCCCTGGAGGTTGGATCAGCTGGAAGAGTGACCCCAGAGGAAATGAGGCTTTATCTGCTTTTTCTCCTCTGATGCTCTGCAGGAGTTGCCCTTTGCAGTCTGGATCTGATCAACATCTCTGACAATCTCAGAGCTGAGGATGAAACATGAACTGCAAAACTCTCAGTTGACCTTGGGGAGCTTAGGCTGGTGGGAGGAACGCTGGGAAGCTCAGGTTTGGTCTATAATCTGATCTGTGGTTATCTTGATAGCTAAAATTTGATTACTGCAAAGTGAATTTTCGATAAAGAAGATTGTCAGACATTTTTCAAGGCAGCTTTCTAACATGCACTGCTAAAATGATGAATGTATGGGTATTATTTTCTTTACTGAAAACTTAAAAAACTTGAGTGAAATTATAAAAGCAGTCAGAGAATCTCATCATTTTATTGCACAGTTTCAGTGCTCCTAGCAGGAAATGTACAGCGTGTGACAATTCAGCTTTGTAAGTAGATCGATCGAGCAGATTAGTTCAGTTTTTACAGAAGTTGCAAATACTAGAGAGATAGTGGGATCATGGTTTGTAAACCTTAAACCACACTTTCCTGCACAACAACCATCTGCAGAGATATTCTCCTCTGTAAAGCAGGTATGTGATTTTCAGCTGCAAGGAACTTCTTTTTTCACAGGGGCTACATGACTGTTGTTTATTTGATCGTGCATCCCGTGTTGCCCTCTGCTTTGCACTTGGGTGATCGAGAGTTCTGTGAAGTGCAGGGCTTGTCATGAGCCATTTTGTGACTCTTCATGTTTTCGGGGCCAGACTTCAGCCAGCAGGGATGGAGAGCCCGGATCTGCTGAGGAATTGTTTGGTGTGCAAATGGGAGCTGCGGAGGAGGGAGCCCAGGATGCTCCCGTGCCTCCATTCCGTCTGTAAGGACTGCCTTCCAGACCTGCTCCAAGGATACAGCTGCATTCCCACTGACTACGAGGTCCTCTACGAAGGTAATGTGTCAGAACCTCAATATTTCTGTGCTCTTTGCAATCCAGTATTATAAAGAGAGGTGGACTGAGAAGTTCATTTTGAAGCACTACAGCACTTTAAATTGATAAACCAGGAGAGTAAAGATTTGTGTGAGCAGAGAGTGAGTTTGGGACAAGCCACCTTGGTTATGTTTTTCATCCAACAGCAGTGTTTTGAAGAGAAATGACACAGCCAGACAAGATTTTAACATTTTTTCATAATGGGCTGAATGTTTCACTTACCAAGTTTACATTATGAATATTTGATTTTCTTAGCTTAACAAATAAGTAAATCCTACAAGACAGCTTCCAGAGCAAATTTTTTTTGCCATCTTTTGACATCCTGGACCTTTCTATGGTACTGGTTGTGGTGATAGTTTTGTTCTTCCTTCACCCCCTCCTTCAGTACCTCCTCAACAACACAAAAGCACCCAGTTCTTTGTTTCTAACAGAGGTAATAACAATTGTTATTACAGTATGTGTATTCTGGTGCACTGAAACTCTAATCTCGTTGTGAGTGTTGTTTCTCTCTACCTTAACCCTTGTGGCTGTAACTCACCCTAACAAGCTGAGTTAACTATTGAGGATAAGAAACATTTTTTGGCTGTGCTTTTTGAAATCTTGGGAGTTATTTGTACAGTTTTTGGTCAAGAAGTTAATAGAAAATGTGTAACTTTTTCTTCTAAATAAAACCTAGATGACAGAATATAGGAATTTTAACTGAATCAATATTAATTGCTGTGAGGAAGCATTCCAGACCCATTACTAATTTACAAGAAGAGCAAAGGAATATAGATAACTTGTATTTTCACAGGCTTTGAACTTTAGTTGAATGGGAGGCATCATTTATTGTCCCTTCTGTAGCAGATTTCAGAAACTTGTATGAAGAGAAGATACCTTCCCTGAGGTGAAGGTGATCAGAATTGGTGAGATGGCACAAACTAGACGAGTTTAGGTTTGAGAACAAATGGAGTCAGTGTTCAGAGGTCACTGTTGGAAGGCTGGCAAAACACAAAAGTTTAAGGAAAAGGCAAAGGAAAAAGGCTATTCATGTGTAGGCCACAGACAGAAAAAGACATGGAAGTAGAGAAGGAGAGAAAGAGGACAAGTCATTAAAAATTTTAATACTCAAAGTAGGCCTAAAGTGTGGGGGACATCTCTGTAATAAAATACTGTTGAAAGAAGCACTCCATTACTTTTTATGTGTCCTCATTTGACATCTCAGCCATTCTTCTCCTCCTTCTTTCTGTTTACCAAGTGGAGAAGTGAGTTTCTACCACTTGCTGATCTTGGATGAAGTGCAGCTACAGGTTCTCATGAGTTGTTAAAATGTTGGATATTTCTGTAGGGTGGAGCAGGAATTGTTTGTTTATAGCAAAAAGGAATAAATACTAGTTTATTCCTGTATTCCTGAAGGTTCTCTGTTTAATTCTTCATTCTTGTGTAGATAGAGAACTTTTGTGGGAAAGAGCAAGATCAGAAAAAAGAAATAATGAACAGTGATGACCCAGTAAATGAAGTGAGACACCAGGTGCAGAGACTCAGTTAATCTATGAGCAAGGAAAGCAGCAAACCCAAAACATCTGTGTCTCTTAATTAAGCCAATGGCTGCAACTGCAGCCACCATAGGTCGGGCAGAATAAATTTGTGAACTTTTCTGATGGCATGATGTTAAATGTTGCTTATCTGCACTGATTTCTGGGTTATGGGCAGTACAATCCCAGTTTTCAGTGTCATCTTTAAGTTTGATTTTATGCAGCTGAAAAATGTGTTCCTTGCTCACTGTGAACTTCTCAAGCAAAATGTCAGGATGGAAAAAAATAAATGTATTTGCAAATTATATCATTCAGAGATTTCTCACAAAAAGAATATTTGAATGTGCAGGTTTCTGTATGCTTTGCTACAAGTAGTCCTCTGCTAACATAAAACTCTTTTCTAGTTTGTTGTTTTGTATTGAAGTTGCTGAGAGGCTGGAGGTAAGCTCACATTTGATGGGAGGTTGTTGTTGGAACTTTTATTCCTGTGTGTGTTTGAGGTGACTCATGAATAAAAGCAGCCAGAGCTCCTATGGAAAGCTGCATAGCCATCAGAATTTATCCACAGCTGTGAGAACAGAGAGTTTGGGAGTAATTTGAGTGGAAAAAGGAAGTTATCTTTGTGAGTTTGACTCCTATGTATACTTTTTCTATCAAGGGAATTTTAAGCTTCTCTTTTTTTCTTTAATCCACATTCTCCTCCTCTGCAAATCTGCATTTTGTGTGTTTCCAGTCAGTTTACTGCATGGGAAGGAATAATTTTCAGAGGACGGCTTGAGTGAGAAAAAGAGAATGTTCTCACATCTCTTAAGAAGGAAATGTTGGTTCTTGCTCCCTTGGGTCTGCCTCTTTCTCCTGAAGTTCTAAATACATTCAAAACCAGATTCATCCAGGTTCTGTGTTTTTCCCTCCTCCCTGAACTGGAGGTGGATCCCAAGATTAATTACTCCATATCTGCAAATCTTCCTCTCTGTAAGATATTCAATGATACAAACTGATTTAGTGCTTTGAATACCACCAACACATTAATCCAAAAGTAGTCAAGTGAGGACCAGTGAAGGTGCATTGTTGGGAGAAATGAATATTTTTGCAGAACTGTCTCAGATAAAGGGTTTGGTAGGTTTTTTTTGTTTTTGGGGTTTTTTTTTTTGTTAACAAAAAGAAAAAGCACAGGTAATTGCTGCTCAATCACAGTTAGGACCCCTGAGAACAAGGCAGATCACAAAAGATGTACTGAAACACCTTACAGATTTCTGCTAACTGATATAAGTCCTGAAATTCTTATCATTTTGTGACCACATTGTGAAATTAACCTAACTTGTAAAGTAAAATGTTAGTAGTAGTTGCTCACCTTTATAAGTTGCTTTGTGAAATGGTGGATTTAATTATATTATGTTTTTGTATTGGACTTGCATGTTGAGCTATCACTTTCTGCAATTTTATGTAAAAATTTTTTTGCCCTTTTGTATTTCTCAGGGTTGGATAACAAAGCTCCTGGAAAATGGTGGTGTGATTTCTACCCATGTTCTCTGCATGAGTCAAAAACTGTCCATGCTTGTGTTGTGTTAACTTAATGCCATGAAATGTGGTAGGGTTTGTATTAGAAAAATGCAAACAGATTGGGGAAAACCAAGAGAAAATCAGACTTTTAAAGAGAGCAAATGTGCCTTCAGCTATTGATAAATATCCACTTGCTGCATTTTGTTACTTCCTTCTGAAAATAAACAGTTTTCTTCAGCTTGTGTGGTAGGTGCTATATATATTTATATAACTGTGGATCCCTAATTGTGAACACTTGTTAGTGAAGCACATCCCAAAGTCAACAAGGTGTTGGTCAGAGAGATCTTCAGGAGGGTTTATTTGAGGAACAGGGTCGAGCTCTAGGACTGCTTTGGCTCATTTTCAGCATGAAATTTTGGAATAGGAAATTTGGAGCATTGGTTTCAGGAGACTCCAGGTGTTGACAGACAGTGCCTTAGCTTGTATTCAGCTTGTATTTAAATAATAAAAATGAACAGGCAAACAAAACACATCTACAGAGCTCTTTAAACCACAGCTTAGTTTACAGTGAGGAATTTAGCTGCCTTGGTAGAGGTATGGAATCTCCAAGATACCAAAAAACTTTGTTTTGATGCACTCATTTAAGGCAAGAGATGCAATGCAATGATCCAATAATTCTGAAGGAGAACACCATTTTGCTTTAATTAGAGCCACTTAGAACCAAGTGCATGTCTTACCTCTACGAAGGGAAGTAGAAAGATTAGCCTGAAGAGAGAAACTGATCATAATGTATAAATTTAGTCAACATAAAATGGGTTTAAATATAGTCAGCCCTTTGCATTGTGCTGTTTGGCTGCCAGATCCAAAGGGCAAAGGAAACAATGAGGGGTTTAGTTATATAAATATGAAACTGTAGAGTGGGAGGTTGTCTTCAGAGCTGTTTCCTATAACCTGTAATTGGGTCTCCAAGGAAATGTAAATTATGCCTGCAGCTTGAGCTGTAGTTAATGCTCTCTGAGAATAATTATTCTGATGGTTGTTGGAGGGAAAAGAGCAGAGGAATAGGTGCAACATGTGGACAGCAAGTGCAAATGTGGTGTGTGTAGTAGCTCCACTGTTTGTTTCTTTATGCTAATCGATTCTCATGATGATAATAAGTAAATTATCTGCATTGGTTTATTTCTGAGGTAGTCAGCTTGAGGGTTCTTTCTATTTAACCCTGACCAGAAGACCTTGAAACAGAACTGTGAGCTGTGGCTTTTCATGGTTTCTTTTTTGGTGTCCATGGGTGGTGGAGAGGTTACAGCTGGCACTTTGGAGGTGATTTCTGTAAATGATCCAGAGCTCAGTCACTTAGATTGCTGTAGTATAGGAATAAAAACCTCGAAACCACTCAGAAGTTCTTTATTTGTACTTTTACAAAGGGACAGTCTAAGTGTTATTATTGCTGGGTGCAGTGCAGTGTGGCAGCTTCCCTTAACAGGGAAAGAGCTGTGGGATGAGAGAGGTCCAGCCTGTGGGCCTGAACAGGATAAGGCAGAACCTTGTTGTTATCCTGAAAGCTGATTTTGGATATCCAGGTGTGGAGTTGGAGTGTCCAGACTGGGCACCTGTGTCTGACTAATGGATCCAGTGCCTCTGAAATGCCATTTTTCCCCAGCCCTCTGTTGAGTTCTCTGGCTGATGGGAGTGTGGGGATGGACACAACCACGGTGGCTGCTGAAAAAGGGCTGCAAACGAATTCAGCCAAGGCAGCACCTGCTGCTTCAGCTTTCCAGGGCTCAGAGGTGCCACACAGAGTTACACACCCCTCTCTGGTGCTGGAGCCTTTTGTGGTGATGTTCAGATGCTGGGGATGGGGTGAAAGGAGCAGTGGGGCTCTGGAAGGATTTAGGTGTGTTTAGATGTAGGACTGTCCCTACACATCCCTCATGTGCTCACCCTTTGTAGGGGTCTGTTCAATGTAATATGGTCTCCAGAGATTCTTCAGTAGCTGAGAACTCAAATACACCAAGGATATCTTATGTGTGGTTTAACCTGCATATAATTCTCAAGTAGGACTTTATTCTGAAACAGGGCTTAAATGCAGCATTAGGATCCTTGCTAGCCTTTCTAAACTGATGGTCATCTCTTTAGCAGTGAAATGGGATGTCATAAATAACAATTTCAAGAGCTAAACAGCAGGAGGCACTGAACTTGTAAAAGATAATTTATGAAAATGTTCCTACCAATTTAATTTCCATGCAAAAATGGAATGTGTCAATATCTTTTTTCTACTTCTGGAGATTTGGATACCAGTACTGGCCTCCCTTTAGGCATCATGATTGTACCTGATCTCCTAATATGTAAACTGTTGTTTGAGTCCTGTAATTCCTTGTTGAGTTGCTGTTTAGATCCAGAAATTGCATCATTCTCATACGTGCAAACAGCGAGTCTCCAGGGCTTCTCCTGCTCTTCCCTTCACCCACAGTGCTCTGATAATGATATATTTAAATGAGCTGTCTGCAAAGTGCAGCTTCTTAAAACAGATTAACACTGGTGTTTGGAGGCAGTGGTAAGGTAGGAAGGCAAGAAAAATATTTAGGTTTTGGTCTGCAAAAAGTGCTGTAGGGGTGCATGGCATTGTAAGATCTGCTGCTGCTGCCTGGGCTTGGGAAAACTCTTTTTTCCTTCTGCTCCAGTCTGAGGATGGAGTGAAGACCCAGGCAAGAAAGGAAGTAGGACACTGCTGTTCACTGTGACTATGGGATTTTTATCTGGGAAAAATACGACCAAGGCAAACTTTCAGAGGCCTGAGTGAACCCTAGAGGCAAGAAAGAAGGCAAGAGGAAAAAACCTCTGCACCTGGTGACTCAGTGCACCTTCCTTCCCTGCTGATCTGCCAGAATTCCTGGCCAAAGAAGAGGGAGCAGCCCCAGGGAGGGGTGAGGTGACTTCAGTGTGCACCACAGCCCTGCCTGATCCTGGGAATTCCTGTGTGCAGTCCTTACCCCCACCTGTCCCCCCAAAACAGGTGACTCTGAGCATCTCTCTGGCTCTCTACCCAGAGCACAGGTAAGGGGTTCCCAGGAAAATGGAAACCTTTCTAGGTTTCCAGGAAAATGTGCCTTGCTGGTGGTTTGCACTCTGAGCACGAGCACAGCCTGATGCTGCTTGTGGCTGTTTGTAAATATGCAATTATTTGCTTAATTTCAGGTTAATTGCTCCACAGTTCATTTTGTAGTGTATTTATTATGCCCAGCTAACTTTTGGTTCTTTGGGGAATTCCTATTGAAAAAGATGGGGCATTTCTAGAGAGCACAGGCTTTTTAGTAAGTGTAAAAGGTATAAAATTAGCCCAATTAGCTGAACAAGTGTGATCTCCAAAGCCACCATGCTCAGGCAATCCCTCTTTCAGCAAGATGCAAATTTATCTCTTGTGCTTGTATTAAATTTTTAGATACAGGATTCACTATTAGGTGCTTTTGATTAGCCCACCTGTGAGTAGGAAATGACTTCCAATCTATGACTTCCTCTATTGCTGTGGTGTCCCCATTATTTTTTCTCTTAAATGCTCTTTTTAAAGATTATTAAATTTTCTTTTTAAATTAAGCTGATGATTCTGCATGTCTTATGTTCACCTCAAGGGAGTTTTAGATTTTGAATCATTATAATTTACTTGGATATTTGAGACACACATTTACACAATCAAAGCTGTCCTTGGTGGTCTGTGGTAGTGAGTCTAAAACAAAGCTCTGACCTTGCTCCATGTGTATCTCTGGAACAGCACTGATTTTAGCAGCATAACTTGGATCTAAAAACCTGGGAGAAAACTGTGCTGTGCCATCCAGGGCATTGCTTTTAGATGTCCCTTACTATTAATCAGCAGTAATGGCATTTATCTTCCAGCTGTTGATTGCATTTCTCAGCACATACATAAGGGAGGTTTTTGTGCAGAACTGAAACCCATGCATGATTTGTGTTTTCTAAGCATGAAAA
Organism: Luscinia megarhynchos; assembly: GCA_034336665.1. NCBI lineage: Eukaryota > Metazoa > Chordata > Aves > Passeriformes > Muscicapidae > Luscinia > Luscinia megarhynchos. The sequence continues at coordinate 11,030,206 of CM067568.1, forward strand.
TTATCAAAGTTTTTCTCTAAGTTTTTTTTTAAATTTGAAAAACACCAAAAAGAGGATCTTGCTCATTATCACACTAATGCATCCTAATTATGCTGTATTCTGTACTTTGCTGGTTTGTAACAAATTAGCAGAATTTAAAGCTCACATGCACGTGCCTGAGGCCATAAGCACTCCGTGAAGTATCATTCAATTGGTTTAATTTGATTCAACATTCTGCACTAACAGGATAGTGTTGGAACATAATAAAATTGTAACTTCAGTAGTGACCTTTTTTACCTTGTGTGCTGTGTTGATGGAAGTTGTCCTTGCTGGGACAAAGCCTTTGTTTCCCAGCGAGCAGCTGCTCCCAGAGAGGTTTTGTGTGTGCTCACCCATAGAGAGTAACTGTGAGAGTTGTGGGTTTCCTACTCCAGAAATCACCTGTTGGCTGTTTCCCTTTTGGCCCATTTGCAGTTTTCTCCCAGTGTTAGCCAGGATCAAGAGCTGGTCCCAAGCCCCCAAGGGCTCTGTGAAGCCAGGAGCTGGTTCCTCACTGCCTGTGCTGAGAACTGGAGCACATCCCCCTGGGACTTGTTTGAGAAGCTGCTTGCAGAGTGGCTGTCTTGCTTCCTAGCTTACCAATCACTGTATCTGCCTTTTTATTCCTCCAGCAGTGCCACTCTGTGCAGGGACACTCGAGGAGAGTTTCAGCTCCCAGGAATGAGTGCTGCAGCTCCCCAGTGCTTGCAGTGAGCCCCATTCAGCAGGAGCAGGAGGCACTGTCAGTGCAACGCAGCTTGTGTGACCTCCTCCTGCTCTGCGTGACTCCAGAGGCACCTAAAAGTCTCCTGCTCTGCTATTTGGGAGAGCATGGAGAGGTTTCAGAGCCGCCAATATAATGGGATTTTGTTGTGCTAGGGTGTGACCCGTGGAAATGTGATTAGCTGCAAAAATTAGAGGTTATTCAGATGCTTTTATCAGCTGCAGTCCTTACAGGAAGGATACAAAACAGAGGAGCTGTTAACAGGACTTCTTCAGCTTTCTGCCATCGTGGGCATTTTTATCAGATAATTTTTAGAAACCTTTGCAGCTCCTGCCAGCAAACACCCTTAAACAAGGCTCAGTTCACCTGCCTGATGAGCAGAGCTCTGGCAATTGCTTGTGTCACCTTTTCCCCTGGGGTAACTTGTGGCTGAGCAGCAGAGTCACCTGCGGGCACAGCCCACATCTGCACGAACTCTCAGGGTTGTGTGAAATGCAGAGTAAAATGAAAAGTTCAGGTAGATTGTGGTCGGCTGCTTGGGCTCCCAAATCACAGTTCTGTGGTAAATGCACCCTTGAAAATAGAAAAACAGTTATGCTTTTAGTTTTATACAAGATTTGGGCTAAAAGAGATCTAAACTCCATGGAAATGGTTCTTAGTAAAGGATGTTCTTCAAAGGAGATGTACCAGAACTCAGAGTTTCTTCAAAGCATTTGTGAATGGAAGTGTATGTGTTCAGACATCTGAGTAGTGCTTTTGTCAGAAGTGGAAATCTAGGAATGTTTTGGGGTCTGTGTGTCCTAATAGAAAATATAAACATAAAATATGCAATATAAAATGCTGCTGTTAAAGGCACAGTAGCCCAGCTCTGAAACTGGAGACTTCAGAATTAACATTCTGCCCCTGGCCAGGGACTGCAGGAGCTCTGTCCCAAGGGACAGGTAATACCAAGCACCTGGAAAACAGGAGAGGCTCTGCTAATGGTGTAATGTGAAGAGTAATAGACAAGTTTAGGTTTAATTAACTCTCCATGTGCAAAAATAATTTTGACTTAAGGGAAAAAAGCACATTGAAAGGTGGAATGTTGTCGTTGATCTTGCTTTAAAACCTTGCTTTAGGTCAGTTTAAACCAGGTAGTCAAAGAAAATACTGTTGTTAGTTATCATAAATTGATGACTTGGCAAGGTGAACACAGCATGGACATTCTGTTCTTGACAGGAAAAAACTTGGATTTAAAAAAAAGATACACCTTGATAAGATGAAATAAGCTCACACACCACCACCCTCTTTCACATCTACAGCAGTTTGCAGTAATGTGGCCAGAAAAATGCAGTGTCCTTTTACAAAAGCCTCCAAACCAGCACAGCCAAATATATCAGAGCTCCTGGCCCAAGGAGTCAAGGAATGAAATATCAGAGGTGCAGAAATGCAGGTGCACAGTCATGGACAGCTGCTTGAGCTCAGGCAGACACTGAGATTCACCCCAGCTGTGCTCAGTTATTGATGAGGGTGGAGCCAGGTCCTGCTGCTCACTTTGCTTTAGGAGAAATCATGTTTTGCCACCTCTGGGTTTACTATAATAATTTTCCTTCTGAAACTTTATCTTTTTTCTGACTTGTTGCTTCTGCCAGCAGCATGTTACTCCCCCATCACTTCACTTGGGTTGCATCCTCCACGGTGTAACTGGAGCTAAGGAGGGTGTGTTTTATGCTTGGATACAGCTCTGGTGGGTCCAGAACCATAGAAAAATCTCAGAAAACACAAACAGATCTCTAACAATGGGGTGCAGTTTAAAGTGCAGCTCAGTTTAATCCTCTCCAAGCCAGGTGATATATCAATAAAAACGGAAATAAGTCAGCTGAAATATGGTGTTTTTCTAGGAATTTTGTTGCTTTGTTTTTCTTTTCTACACATGGACCCAGGTTTAGCCACTGAGGGTTTGAAGGATGCCTCAGTTTCCTGGAACTGCCCATGTGATACAAGAAAGCCACAATACTGAAGTGTGGTTTATATTATTTCCTGGCTTGCATGGCTGGTGTGCATTGCTTTATTTGTGGTGGTTTTCTTTTTTTATTCTTTTTAAACTCAGGTATCCTTTCCTGCCCTGTGTGCAAACAGACCTGCTTTGCAAGGGATGTAGTTGAGAATTTCTTCCTCAAGGACTTTCCCAGTGGTGATTCAGCTATGGCAAAGGTAAGTGAAAGCCCCTGAGTTGTGGTTTGTTCAAACACTGCCAGATAAACCCTGAAAACAGCAAATCTCCTTTTGAGAAACAAAAGATTCTCTTCTAGTGTGCTTATGCAGTGCAGTAATTGCTTCATTACCAGACATGGACATGCTGCCTTCATAAATTTTAAAACTTTGGTTGAGGAATGAGTTTTAGTCTCTGCATTTTAACTGGTCCATTAAAAATATTGATACAAATGTATCTGTGATAATCAATATGTTAGGAAGGTTCTGGATGTCTTGGATTCTCTGTTGTCCTCTTTCTGCTCTCAAATCCACGTAAATAGTTGTGGAATTGTCAGGGTTGGAAGGGACCTGTGGAGATCATCCAGTGCCACCCCCCTGCCAAGGCAGGGTCACAGGGGCAGTGACACAGGAACACACCAGGTGGGTTTGGATGTCTGCACAGAGAGACTCCAGGATCTCCCTGGGCAGCTGTCCCAGTGCTCTGACACCCTCAGTGTAAAGAAGTTGCTCCTCATGTTGAGGTGGAACTTCCTGTGTTTCAGTTTATGGCCATTGCTCCTCGTCCTGTCCCCTGGGCACCACTGAAAAATGTCTGGCACAATCCTCTCAGCCCACCTTCGAGATATTTACATGCATTAATGACATCCCCTCTCAGCCCTCTCTCAACGAACCAGGCCCAGCTCCTGCAGCCTCTCCTCATCAGAGAGATGCTCCAGACTCATCCTCTTTGTGGCCTCCACTGGACCCTCTCCAGTAGCTCCTTGTCTCTCTCAAGTTATGGAGACCAAACTGAGGAGAATATTCTGGATGTGGCTCTCTGGAGCTGACAGAGAGGAGAATTTTCTCTCTGTACCTTCTGCCCACAGAAGCTTAATTTTGACTGATTTGTTACACCACCATCACCCATTAGGTTATGTGAGCAGCTAGAGTTTTCTGATTGTCTGTTTTATTGGTAAAGAAAAGTCACATCATATTGCAGTTTCCCACTGGGGAATGGATTCAAAGGAAGGTATTGGGTTACTGCTTTTGCATTGAATTGGCATTGTACAAAAGTGGGTTGAGCCTCTGTTAAATACCCAGTGAACAGGCAGGACTGTTCTCACAGCTTTGTAGCTGCCAATAGTTTGGGTGGAGAAGAGGGACAGAGAAAGTTTGGTATTATTAAAAAGTAAAGAATGTGTAACCTAATCCACAGAGAGTTCTGGGGAAATAAAAATAATTAAGGCAAGCAAACTGTATTGACATCTTCAGGTGTACATTGCTTGCAGAGTGCTACATAAATTGATCTAAACCAAGGAGGGGTGTATTCACATGCACTCTCCCAAGAGAGGAAGAAAATTCATAAGATACTGCTGAGTTTTTAAAATGCACTTATTATGCTGGGACTTGTTAATTACTGTGACTTGCATAGTTTACTTTTCAAGGAGAATTTGTGTAGAAAGGAAATCAAATGAGAATATTTAATGTCTTCAAAAGCATTAGATTATTTTTTCAAACCATCCTTAAAAGAAGATTTTTCTTCTCTGTAATCCCTCAGGAGTCCTAAGAGCAGTTCAGTAATGCAGATTTCTCACTGGAGCATAGGAGTACCCTAGAGCAACTCCTGAACCTTCATAGTTTTCATCTTCCTTTTTATTAAATCAAATCATGCAGCTTTGCTTGCTTACTGTCTTTAACCACTACCATCACACCCCCAAATTAAAGCCACAGTTTCACCACCAGTGACATCAGAAGGAGAAACACCAGATCATCCACCTGAGACACTGAGGTGACATCACTGCCATAATTTTCCTTATGATAGGATGATGTATGAATGACAGAATGTGCTACATGCCAGCAGCAGCAGTTTCAGAAATACACAATTCAGAATCTCTTGCCCGAAAGCCCATTTCCACATCATAAATAATGTAATTCTGGGAATGCTCTGCAACTTAAAAAGTGCTGTTAACACAGCAGTGTGTCAATATAAATCCTAGTCAGACTGAGAGCTGAACTGTTACAGGCAAACCTGTGCTTCAGCAGTTTTGGTTATGGCACAGAGGGCAGAGCATTCCTCAGCTTTTTCCTAAGCTGCACCTGCGTGGGTACATTTTACACTAGTCACTTCTTTTTATATAGCAATCTGTTTTCCACCAAATTAAATGTTCTTGCATTTTGATTATATAAGTTTTATTAAGCTTTTTGGTTTAAATTATTGTGTGTACCTTTTGGAAAACACTGGTGATAAGCACATGGCTAAAATAGCATATTGGCTTGCACAAACAATTCCCTCTCTAGACAATTAAACACACTTAGAACTTTGTTTTGTTGTCTTATTGTCAAGAATTGCCCAATCTGTTTGAGAATGAGTATTTAGAAACTCGAGTAATAGTTTGATAAGAGACCTGTTGTGAAATGCAAGACCCATGGAAGGAAATGATAAAAATCAAATTAATTTTAGCAGAACAAAAATTTTTTATTGTGCTGAAGTGAGTCAGAGCTTGACTCACTTGTGTCTCAGAATTTAGGTGGATATGGATGTTCCACTAGATGTTCAAGCTGTGATTTAAAACTGAGATAACCAGCCAAGCACTGCAAGAGTTCTTCCTTCAGACTTTCTATTTCCTGAGCCACCAAGAAGACAAACCCTTCCCTTAAACTCACCAGAACCTGCATCAGGGGTTATGAGCTGAGCACAGGCTGCTGTGTCCTTCTCTTCCTGTTTCTCATCAAATGGTTGGGATGCAACTATTTCAATTCACAGCTGAATTGAAGATAAGCTGCTGCCCAGCAGAAAGGACACCACAGAAAGTGATTTTTGCCATCTATTCCTATTTGCTTGAGTAGCCCATGAGTAGAAGCAATAGTGAGGAGATATGTGTGTGTTCATAGCTGCAGTAGATATTTTATAATCTTGAAGGAAATGCTTCAGTTTAATGAAGTGGTGGTAAATGCTCCTTTATGCTTTGATGATGGTAAATTGACATCACTGTGCTCACTCTGCCCATTAGTACCTATTTGTGGCTGTGGTGAGTCCAATGCATGAATATTGGGAGTTCTGGAACAAGGTGTGTTATGCCCAGAGCAAATCCTTTTCAAAAGAATTATCATTGTGGCTGCCTTGAAATTGAGTTCATTCTGGGTCCCAAATGTTGAAATACACATTTAATTTCTGTGCTGCTCAGTTCATTTCCCCCCTAGTGACATGTCCAGGCAGCAGGACCTATATAGCAAAGGGCAGTCCCTAAATTGTTGAGTCAATAGAGAATACTTAATTAAGGTTTCCAGCTCTTTCTCATGATCCTTTGCCTTGTGTTTCCAGTTCACCACATGTGATACTAAGATATAAACTGAGCTCAACTCTTTAGAGGATAGGAACTAAGTTTTTCATTAATAGTATGTGGAGTCCCCACACTGTTTTCTAGATGGTCTCACCATTAGGATGTTTTATGTATTTTTCTGAATGTTTCACAGCTAGAACCAGACTCTTAAAGCAACTTGAATTGCTTTAGTCTGAGGACAAAAAAATATGAAGCCCACCAACCTGAATCATGCATAGTCTGTCAAAGAGGACAGTTTGTACAGCTGATTTGTTATGTGTGTGTGTAATTGCACTTTTTGTCCTTAGAGCTGTTCCATGTGCAAAGAGAAGAGACCTGCCCACAGCCTCTGCACAAGATGCAATAAGTGGCTGTGCAGCTCCTGTACAGAGGAGCACAGACATGGCAAGGAACCTGGGGAACACTTCCTGCCTGTATCCCTGAAAGGCTGCACAGGTACTGGATGCTTCTTTCTCTCACATCAGTCTTTCACTTGCAAAGGGAGCAGTTGCAGCTCTGTGTGACTCAGAGGGGCATCTAAGAGCCAACAAGAGATTGTGTGATTTTTCCCCACCTTTAGGGCCATTGCCACAATCAGCACTCCATGTTATTGGAAAAAAGCTTGGATATTTGTGTTTCACAGATGAGATCTTCTCCACATGCCTTTCCAATCTATGGAGTGATGGGACAGGGTTAGGAGGGCTGCAACAGCAGCAAGCCTTGCCATTTTGGTATTTCTGTCCCAGTTTGGGTAATTTCATTGAGGAAACCATGGCACAGAAATTCCAGTGCATGTGGATAAGGTGTGTGAGGGATCCACAGACAGCAAAAGGCTGTGGTCACTACAGGATGTTCCTTTCCTAAGCCTAGAATGAGAAATGACTCCTGAGTGGATATGAGCAAGCACAAATTAAGCCCACTGGCAAATATGTCTCATCCCTATACAATGATCTACAGAAAGTATTACCATCTCCAATTATTACTCATTATTTTCTTTACTTATATGTCAGAAATCTGCTGCAGAGTATGCTAACCTAAACTTAAATAAGCAATTTTTAATTAAAAATAAGAATTTGTGCTGTATGCTTATTCTTTTGCATCAGGAAGATGAAGGACAGAAAAAGGAGTAAAAATAGCCCACTGATTATACTTTTTATTTTATTTTTTTCCTTTAGGATTTTTCTTGTAAGAGTCTATACTTGCCATAGATGGAGTTTAAGTACTGGGTAGTCATCTCAGAGATTGAGGCACTTGAGACAAAATACGCCATTGCCAAAGAGAGTGTAAACAAAAGAAGTCCATAAGAATGGTTATAATAAAAAAAGGACAAATTGTATTTAAATGTTTTTGGGTTTTTCTAGAGAATAATGTAAACTGAAGTCCCCCAGTCTCCCCTCAAATGTCCTGATTCGATGGACAATGTCTTTTTTCTTCTCAACTTGATGACAAGATAGGGGTTGTGGTTTTGAGGCTCCAACTGTTTATAATTTCATGTCACTTTATCTAACATTGCCAGCTCATATTGCTGACAAATACTGGTAAGAAATTATATGTGTGGGTTAGCTCTGGGTTTGTGTGTGCTATATAAATAAAAAGATGCAGACATATAAAAACATGAGAGAGAATTTTAGTTTAGTACCAAATTCCAAAACATGAAGAAGGAGCTTGGTAGTTCATATATAGACTAGTTAATATAGAAATAATTTGGAATGTAATTTGTGCTTTTGTATTATTATTTTTATTATTATGTATGTTTTATCTATTTATGACAAATGTCCCATCAGAACAGTTCGAAAAAAGCAAATATTAGGATATACTAGAACTCAGACTGTTGTTTGTTTGTTTTTCTTCTGGAAATAAACACCCACCATCATCAGTGTGTACAGGGTGTTTTGAAAACAGCCACCTTCTTTGTAAGACCCTTGGAACTATTAAGACATCTTGCACTTTTAAACTGTTAAACTGCTTTTCAACTTTTAATCTTTTCTATCTTTTGCCATTTTCACTGCAAGGGCCAGACCTTCTTTTGTTACTGTTAGATTCCTTGGGTCAGAAATGAAGTAAAGTAGCAAAATACCCTCACCAAACTCATTAAGTCCTTCCTATTTCTATTAATTTTAATTAACTATTTCTTGAGCACCAGAGCTAGAGGAGCCTGGCTCTCCTGGCAAACCTTTCTGCTTTACTGTTGTGCTCTTTCAAGGTAAAGCATGTGCCTGTAAAACCAAGATCTGAGTCACTGTGAATTATTCAAGTGGAGGCAGAGCTCTTATTAGCTGAAATTGCTTTTCCAAAGTTGACATCAACTGATCAGAGGGGCAGAGATTTAAAACTTTCTGTTAATTATTCGAGATCCACCTGAGATAAAAAAAAAAAATAGGCTGTAGAAAATGGTGACTCAAATGATGAATTATCAGAATTTAGGGCAGCTGAGCTTTCTCTGGTCACCAAGGGAGGTTCGTTCTACGAATCTAAAATGGGTAGTTGTGGTTAGATATTTGCTTCTAGAAAAAAGGTTGTGTCCTTGTTTAGTACCTGATTTCTAAGTATTAAACTTATTTCAAAACTGAAAAGTGTTGCTCTGAGCTGAGTAAAAAGTAGGTCAAGAATACCATGGCTCAGTGGCAGCTCTCACTGATATGTCAATTGAGCCAGGGGATTACTGAGGCTGTGGGTCTGTGCTGCAATTAGATAACACTGATTTTATTCTTAGTTTGCATTTGAAATCTGCTTGTCTCTTAAATCTGACATGGTGTTAAAAAACCCCAAAGAATTCTCTGGGATGATTGCAATCATCCAAAGGCTAAAGAACCCTTCAGAGAGAGAAAAAGGGGGAAATAGTTTTGTAGGATTGTGACTTCATGATACATGGACCTGAAAAGCCACATCTCATTATCAGTTTGAGTTTAATATGTTAAACTTGATCTTGAGTTTACAGAAAAACAGCTTGTATGCTCTGCAGATACTGAACACTTTGGAAGGCTTTTCCAGCCCATTAACCTTCAGAGAGTTATTATGTTGTGTTTTTTTTTCTTTGAAGGTGTAAATCAGATCACATATGGGATGATCTTTTACAACCTCTTTGGATATATATTGGTTGTACAACCTTGTTATTTGCTTGTCAGCTGCAGGTTTTAATACAAAAGTACATATTTGCAATATTATCAGAAAAAAAAATTGCTGTCCAGGTGAATTCAATTTGATCCTTTCTAGTAAAAAATATTGGAGTGGGTTAAAAAACCCCTAATCTAATTTCCTCATTTATTAATGCTATCTATTAGCATTTGATTCAATAATGACATAAACCAATAAACTTCCCTGAAGAATTAAAGCATGATACTGCAGTAAATAATTCATAACAATGTAAACCATGTGGGGCTGTTACATAAACTTGGCCTAATCTGTCACAAATGATGTTCTTGCACATTGTTAAGAAGGTGGAATGGAAGTCAATTGAATGGGAGGAAATAAACCAAGCTCCTCAGAAATATTTAGAGCAGATAGCAATCTAAAAACTGGACAACTTGACATGTGTTTTTTAGAGAGTGGCATGGATTTTCTCCATATTTGCATTGCCATTGTTAGCCATGAGGTTTTCTTAATCTTTCTACTTCTCTGCTGTGAGTTTTACAATTTGAAAATGAGGTGATTGAGCCAGTAGAGTTTGCTGTACTCTGTGGGTCTGTGTTATTGCAATAGTTATCACTTCTGAATCTATAAAAGGCTTCATTTTGCTACAGCCTGAGAGCAGGCTGGATTTTTAAAAAATGTATGGATAAGTAAGAGGTTTGGCATGGGAAAATGGAAACATTTCTTTTTATTTCATATGAGCAGATAATAATGTATAAATAATTAATGCCTTTATGTAATTTAAAGTTTTTATCAAAATGTGTTATCTAAGAGTGATTGTTTACTTTAATTTCTCACATGTTGGTAAAAAATAATAGGATAGTGTCTTTGTTGGAGTACTGTGAGGAAGCTATCAGATTTTCCTTCGGTGGTAGAGGGTTGGTTTTGCCATGATTTACATTTGTCTTTTTCTGGCATCTTTTGTTGACAGTATTCCTTCTTTCTTAAACAATGCTACCATTCAGAAAAAAGGCAAGAATAGATTGTACAGAATAATGCTTCCACTTTTCATACCCACTGTCCATCCTTACTCTGTATCACATTACTCTCTAGAAAATCCTTTTCAGGACAGATTTTAGGGCCTATCAGCCCCAGAAGCTGAAGTTTATGAACTGCATTGCAACAAACACAAATTTGGAAAACAATTGCTCGTGTGACTTTTTAAGAACAAAGGATTTCCTTGCTTCCACTGTGACTGCTAGTTTATGTATTATATTTGCTATTCTGCATTTTACAATAGTTTTGTTGAGTGGTTTATCAGAGCCGGGCATTTAAAGTCATGAGGCAGGTGCTCCAAATCATGATACTTTAAACTCAGGGGAGTTTAGAGGATGGTATGATTGGCTTTGATGGCTTGTTCCTGAGCCCCTCTGGCGTGCTCAGTTTGTAGGATGTGTAAGGAAAAAATACAAATGGATGGTTCCAGGTTAAAAAACGTGCCTTTAAAAAATGTCATTGAGACTTCCCAAGAAACCCTGAGTTTGGCTGCCCTTTTTCTGAGCTCTCCTCCCTGTCAATGACGCTTTGCTTTGCACTCCCCAGCAGCTGAAGAGGAAGCGAGGGAGTTCTCCCTGTTTTGTGTGGTGCACCCCCAGGAGGCGCTGAAGGTGTTCTGTGAGACCTGTGACACGCTGACCTGCCGCAGCTGCCTCCTGGCAGAGCACAAGGAGCACAGGTACCTCCTTCCACCCACGTGTGACACTGCAGGCTGCTCTGGATGCAAAACCCACAGCAAGCTCAGCTGTCTCACCCACAAGTGATTGACACACTGCTCTCACAGAAACCCTCCCTGCTCTCTCCTGTTCTCCCCTGGACATGGAAAACCAGGGCCTGAGCATTTCCCCTTCTCCCACAGGTTCAGGCACCTTGAGGAAGCTCTGCAAAATCAGAGAATTATCCTGGAGAATGTCATAACTAAGGTGGAGGAGAAAAAAAATGGGATTCAGGTTTCAGCTAAACAGATTGAAGACAGGTAATTGCTATGTTGTTTTTTTTTCAAAAAAGTGGGTGATAAAAATAATATTTTCATTAAATGTCGGTTAACAGAATTAAATGCAGCTGCTATTTTTTTTTCTTGGAGAATAGAAAAGAATGGGAAGATTAAAAATATCAAATCCATGTTTAAGTGGTACTGACAAGTCATGGCATTGTAATACATGATTCCATACTCTTTGTAAGGCATGTGACAGCTGACTTCAGAGTTAAGATTTCTTTGTATAATCTGTTTCTGAACTAGAATTTGATAATATTACAAATAAGAATAAAATTTAAGATACGTTCTTTCTTCAAGGAACCTCACAACAAAGTACAATTTCAGTCAAGATGAATATAAAAATGAAAATATTTAATTATTTGAACTGCATTTCAGCTACTGATTATGCATTTAGTAGCTGTTGGATCTCTCTTCTGCATTACTAAAACCATTTCAAGAGTACAAATTCATTTATGCTGTTTATAATCTAGTATAAACTGCAAGTGTTGGATATATTATGTATGTGTTTGTTGAAAAAGAGCTAAAGACTGTTCTTGTCATGATGTTTGAGAGAGTCCATCCAGAGAGGGGTGGTCAGGGTTCAGAGAAGTGGGGGAGAACTGATGGGAAATGACACAACTTTCACTGCAGTTCAGAAGACAGATCAGTTCTTGTAGCAAATAGCTGCTGAGCAATTTGCATTATATTTGAATGCCAATGATGCTTATATGTGAATAAATGACACACAGCTGGCTCATCCAGGGATATGTACCTCTTACCCATAGGCTGCTTGAAGTAAAACATCTGTACAAAAAGGTGGAAAACCAAATTAAAATGGCCAAGATGGTTCTGATGAATGAAATTGATAAACGAACAAATATCCTCCTTGAACAACTGGAAGTAAGTAAGGCTGGTTTATTTGATACCTTGGGAAATCAAACCAAATTAAATTTAATCCCAGTGCCAGTAGAAAGAATATTGACTGTGGGAGCTATTGTCCCATTCCTTATGTTTTCAAATATTTAGGTTTTTTCTGCAAACTTTTATGTGAATGAACATCTGACAAAGATTTGGGGCAAAGTGACAAAATGTTTCCTTATCATGAGTTAACCCCAGTTTCTGATGCATTTGCAGAGAATATGTGTGCACCTTTTGAGAAAACAAACCAGTTTCTGATTTTAGTGTTTAATTTGTAGGAGCCCATTAGCAGCACAATTAATACCCTGTTTCAGATGTGATTCTTTAGTCTAATTTCTGTAACAGAACTTTTGAGTTTTGGCTCTTCAGTTTTTGAATGTCCAGTTGAAGCATAGAAGATTTTATTCTGAAATTTGCTGAGTAGAAAAATTGCTGATCAGAATTTCCAGACAAGAAAGTAGTCCAGGTGTGAATTTGTTCCAACTTTTACAGCTTTCTTGGGTTATATTATTTTGTTAAGCCAAGGCCAGAAGGATGCAGATTGTTTGCTCCTGGAGAAGTCATTGCTCTTCCTGAATTCAGACTTATCTCCTGGGTTGGATTTGCTTCCTTTCTGTGGTCAGTGGTTTAAAGAGACTGTGAAGAACAGTATTGCTGCAAATATTGCACGATGCAGTGCCAATGATTCCATCTGCTATGTGTGCCTGAAGAATGACAGCCCTTTTCTCCTGGTTCATGTTGCCAACAGAAGATCACCAGCGAGAGGAAGCAGAGGCTGGAGCAGCAGCTGCAAGGTGTTGTGGTTTTAGGCAGACAGGTGGAGCACGTCCAGAACTTCATCAGCTGGGCTGTGTGCAGCAAAAAAACCATCCCATTCCTCTTCAGTAAGGAACTGGTAAGAGCAATGCTTGCTGTGCAGTCATTTTTTAAGGGTTTGCTGTTGCTCAAATAGAATTCATGCCCTTAGAATTGTGAGTAAAATCATTGTCCTTTAATGTCACCAGATTGTGTTTCAGATCCAGCGCTTGCTGGAGACAAACTGCAACACAGACACGGGCCCTCCTCTGAAGATCAGGTTCACTTGGGATCCCTCCTACTGGACTAAGCAACTCTCCAATTTGGGTAAGAAAATTGTAATAGGCAAATGCCCAGAGCTAGGCTAGATAGATGTAGACAATACAGTGGCTCCCCTTTTTGTTTTGACATCCAGTGTTGAAACTCTTGCTATGTTCTGAAGAAAAGCAAGTGTGGCTGAACTTTCCCACTTTTCTCTACATTTATATCCATTCACCAAAAGACCATTGAGATGTCTGCTGCTTTCACTCTCTTAGTGGCCAAATGAGCTGAGCAGGTTGAGACACTTGCAATTGTACAAAGATGGCTTTGACTCTGACTGTGCAATAATTACAGTGTTACCTGTATAACAGATGTCCACACTGGGACTTTGTTTCCCAGATTTTCCAACTGCAATGGGTTTTTACTGAAAAAATCCACTCAGTGGGCTGATCACTGATATAAAAGACCATTTCCCTTCCCATTTTAAAGTATTAAAACCTAAGAGGGGTAAAACACTATCAAAAGTGTTGCAGGCAGTAATCTCTTGATGAAAAGCATGCACAAGATTATTTCATAAGTCATTTCTATTTCCAGCTTTTATGAGTCTCACCTACATAACATTAGTCTCTTGTATTTTTGTCACTTGCCCCCTGGAATTTGTATTTTGTACCTGTGCTTACGGATGAGAAGATAAGCTCATACTTCAGTAAAAAATGAAAGTGCAAGCCATATCCATCAGTTAAGATAAAAAAGGGTCTATTTTTCAAAGTGTTTGCTGGGTAATTCAACTGTGAGTTCGACTGACATCAGTGGGAGCTTGGCGTGAATTGAAATAACTGGATAACTATTGGAAAAATTGTCTTGAACATATGTTGGCAGACTGTTTGGATAGGATATTTGAAATGTGAGCGAAGGCCATTTCCTTGTGTACAATTTTTAGTGTGTGAAATTTTCAAGGCCGTGGGAGGGAGTAAACTTGCTGCTTTTTTTCCAGGGGGTTTCACCATGGAAGGTGGGCACGTTTCTCACCCGGACGTGCTCCTCTGTGGGAACATCCAAGGGCTGCAGCCCTCTCTGTTCCACGGGCACCCGTCCCCGGCCCCGCAGCTGGAGAGCAGCAATCCACAGCAGTTCCCGCCGGCGCTGCCGTGCTCCGCGCCGCTGTGCTGCTCCCACTGCCTCAGCATCCCTCACCCAGGCAAAGCCCAGCCTTCCTACCAGGACATCCACCACCACAAGGGCTTCCACCAGCCCCCTGCCCTCCACCAGCAGCACTTCCCCCTGCAGTACAGCCTGCAGCAGCCGGGCAGGGAGCCCCGGGGTGCCCCCCAGCCCGGGAAGGTGCCGCAGGCCGGGCTGGAGCCGCAGCCGCGCTCGGAGCCGGAGAGCGCGTCCGGGAGGCTGGGGAAGCCATTCCCGCCCCAGCAGCTGCACCAGGGCTGTGCTGCTGGGCCCCACGAGGCTCAGCAGGCTCACAGCATCCACCCCCAGGCTTCCCTGCAGCCCGCAGCCGTGGGGGTGCAGCTGGGCCACCTGCAGAAGGTGAAATCCAGCCATGCGCTGCAGCCGCCCCCGGTGCCGCTGGCATCGCCCCAGCCCGGGCACGACGAGAGCGCCCACAAACAGGTGATCCAGCAGAGCCTGGACATCATGCACCACCAGTTTGAGCTGGAGGAGATGAAGAAGGATCTGGAGCTTCTCCTGCAGGCCCAGGGACAGCCCAGCCTGCAGCTGAACCAAGCCAAGGCGCCCCAGCACGTTCAGCAGACTATAGTTGGGCAGATCAACTACATAGTGAGGCAGCCAGCCCCAGCACAGCAGCACGTCCCAGAGGAAGCACAGGTATGTTCTCTCAGAGTCATTTCCTACTGCCTTTAGTCAGTGTCTGTTCAGAAATTGGACACACCTTTGAGGTTTCGTGTATTTCTCTGAACTTTCTGTTGGTGTCTTGTCCGTGTATGCAGCAGGGAGGCTTCATGCCTCGTGCAGATTGGGCCAAAATTTTCTGTACAGTGCTGCATAACCACCCTGGATGCCAAAGATCTGAATCTCTCAATAGACAAGGTGAGCATCAATGTGGGAAGAATAAAACACCATCACTCCTCCTTTGTAAATAGGTGACTGGAAGACTGCAGTAATTTCACTCTGCATTTAATCTCTTTTCTTCTGGAAACATTAAGCACTGAGTCCTTAAAAAGCATTAGATTCTGAATTATTATTGAAGAGAGTGAAGGCAATTTTTTGGTCTGAGAGTTATTTCCCATTCTCTTGCTGCTGCACTTGTCATTTAAGGTTATCATTATTATCCACACACTGTTGTGCTACAGGTTTGTCAGCAGGGATAATCTCTTCCCTTTTGCTCTGTTAGTAAGAATCCCTCTTTTGAAATAGGGACAGTGCTTGGTGGTCAGCATCCAAACTACAGGGCAGATCAGCTGCAGAATAAAGTAGCTTGGAAATTCATTTAAAACAATGGAAAAGTGGCTTGGACTTCCCATTGGGTAAATTCAGTGGAGCTGCCACCTTGAATAATTCTCAAAGTAGATTATCTGCGAGGGCAGACTGCAGGCTTTTGGTGTAGCTGTACATTACAGCAGCTTGATTGAGGTGGTTTTTTGTGGTTTTTATTTTATTTTTTAAAGAATTCATTACTATTTGAGAGAAATCTTTCTCCATTTATCTCTCTGCTTAGGGTTGCCTTGAACATCTCTGTTTTAGTCTTTTTGGGCTTGTCGTAATGTTGTGAGCTGATGTGAATTTGTAACCATTTTTCCTTCTGAGATGTTGAAAAGACAAATTCTCATTTGTGGTTTGTAGGTCTGTGAGGGCTCCACAGAAGCTGATGTCCAGAAGCCTGTCATTCCTCTGGACAAAAGTGACAGTCCCTCCCTGCCACAATCACTAGATGAAGAGACCAGTGTCAGGAGCCACTCCCCTGAGAGCACCCTGCAGCAATCAACTTTCCATCCAGTGAGAAAGGTATAAAGAACTTCTTAAAAAAATTTAAAGGGAAAACATGATTTGATAATATTGAGTATGTGGCACTGGAGTTTGCAGTCAGGTGGAAAAAACTAAAATGCAGTAAAAGTCAGCCTTGTAAATTTTGGAAGACAGTCACAGCCTAACCTTGTGTGTGTCTCCCAGTAAGGTGCCAGGATGAGCAAATCTTCTGGAGGCTGAGAGTGCTTAGGTCTGGCTGGCATGATTGTTAGACATGAACTGGCAAATAAATAGAAGCTCTATTTCTTCACTGCTCAAATTCTGTCTGGCTCCTATACCTAGGGATTTAATTACTAGGACTTGCTAACTACCGTACCAGAAGCAGTTAATTTGGAAAAAATAAATAAAGCGGGAGTCAGAGCTGCTGATGAAATCAGGCCTGAGAAGAACTCTTCAAAATAGTTGCCCCAGAAACAACACCATTAATTACTGCTGAAGGTGGAGTGCTTTAAATTCTGTTATACTTCTCATTGTTATAAGCAGAAAAATCACAATTTCTGTGTATCTAGAATATTTTAATACACAATAGAGCCAGGCTTTGGTCTTCCCACCTACTATGGTTCTCTGACCATTGAAGAAGCAGCATGAACACAACCAGGAAGGCCAGTAGTTATCAGTAGACCCTTGTTGGCTCTGGATATTCTGTGCTTTTGAAGTAGAGAAGCTGCCTTTTACTTCTCTGTGCAGTTTGTTTAAAACACTTCAAGCTACATATCATAGTCTGTTTTTTCAAATCTGTTACTTCACTGTGTGACTCACTTTGTAGGAGAGTGTGTACCATGTAGGAGACTTTCATAAGTTTTTTTTCTTGGAATTTGTCTGTGTAATATTGTGGAAGTACTTGTCTTTCCTTTCTGTCCTCAAAAAGCAAGTTATTTTTCCTTCTTTTGTATGTGACTTTGTTGATGCAATGTATTTATGATGCAATACCCAACCAGAGAATTGCTGGAGATCCCTTTGGGAGTTGCAGAGTTACAGTCCTGGAAGCAGCGTGCAAATCAGAATTGAAAGCCACAAAGAAATCTGTTTTATGGACCTGTAATGGAAGGTTATTCCCAACAGCTTAAGCAAGTGACATCAGAAAGAAAATGGAAGCAGATGTGCAAGAGAGAGAGAATAGTGTAGTCTGATGGGAAAAGCAGGAGAAATAAAGGAGAAAGGCCTGATTTGTTGCTGGAGAATTTGAGAAGGTGGCAAAAGGAGGATGCATCTAGGGAAAACAAAAAAGGATTTTTTTTCTAATGGTGCTGGGAAGTGTATGCTCTTGTGCAGAAAGAATGGGAGTACCTGGTTTTTTTTTTGAGGAGCCTTGTATCTCTTCAAGAAGTGAGGATATCTAACAGCTACAGAACCCCATCCTTGCTTGTATTCATCTCTTCTAATGGGCTGTTGGGGATGAAGATGTCTGGGTGGGATGGAGATACAGCTCTGGCAATGACAAATTAGAAATGATGGAGGGAAAAAGCACAGCAAGTAAACCCTTGAAATATATTCTTCATGAATGCTCATTAAAGACGTCTGAGTGCTTTTACTGACAATTGGATTAAATCTGAGTTTAAATGGTAGATTGGTTCCTGTTTAAGGACAAGGGAATGTCTGTTCTTTCTCATCTGGTTCACCTGATCAAATGTTTTCACACTCATCTCCAGACAAAAGTAGATGTTTGTCCATGTGCCTATATTCAGAACATTTCATCTCTCTCAAGATCCTCTTGGAAAGACATGGAAAAAGTAAATGTGGACAAGTCTGAAATACTTGAAAAATATGGTAGAGAAAATAGATAAACCTGCTGCCTGAAGAAGACCTGCTCTGTCTTGTGGAGAATAATTGCTGTTGGACTTCTGGGCCTTGTGTTGCATTTCTGCTGAACTCTGCCAGCCTTCAGCTGGGCACAGAATTCCCAGTGGAGTACATAATTCCCTGTCTGCTGAGACTCTTTCATTAAAGAGAAAGTAGTGTGCACCTGAATGAACTGTTTAGTGAAATGGTTGCCAAGATCTGTCCAAAAAATACAGAAATAAAAGCTTTCATTAGCTCAGTGGTTTCCTTTATTTTGGAGTGGGGCAAGGCTTGAGTGCTCATGTAATTAAACCTCTGTGCATTAATTTTGAAACATGTTTTTGGTAAGAATTTGATATTATAGACTAATAACTGGATTAATTGTCTGCATACAGAATTATATTTATTTGTAAAGCAATTTAGAGAAGATGCTCTTAATAGTTCATGATTTAATTAGTTTGGGATAGTTTTCATTTGTTTTGCTCATTTTTGGAAAGTTAATTGGTGGTCTTTTGTCAGTCTTTCTGTCTTTCTGTATATTCCTCTGATTATTCTTTTCCCATGAATTAATGCTTTCTGTGCAGAATAAATGTTTCTATACTTAGTCCATTGATTCATATAAGTTAAGTGCTGCACTTTGTACAATTCTGGACTTGATTAGCACCTTTTAAAGAATGCCACACTAGGAATGAAAGCTTTCTGTTGATGTGGAAAATTGATATAGTTTTCTCTTCATATTCCTCTGTCAGAATACTTCACTGACATAGCCAGGACCTCTGGTTTGGATTGTGGAGATGTTCTGTCTCTGTGCCTGTCAAATACCCAACCTCTCCAGTAGGAATGCCAGTAAGACAGAGAACAATTTTCTGATTAACTTTTGTGATACCTGCACTGCATTTCCAGGGAATTGTGCCAAACTCTAGCAAACAGATTTTACTCAAGCTATGGAATGGCTAAGTTGCAGTGTAAAGGAATGAGCACTCAGTTAGTTTACCACTTTTGTGGAAAGGGTTGCCAACCTTCTGCAATGATATGATCTTGCTGCTTTTACACAGTACGACATCAAGTTATTAATTTGTGCACAGGACTAGAGAGGTCATCTATTCTGGAATAAAGGCAAGAATAATAAGATATTTTGGGCCTAATTATGTTTTCAGGAGTAATAACAGGAATACAGTCCCTGTTTTGTTTGTATGTACCTAATTGTCATTTCTGGCTGTGATGAGCAAGAGGTCTATAGGCTGCATCTAGCATTTGAAGAAATGTCATGATTACTGTACATCTAGAGCACAAATTTGTAATTTGAGCCTCAGGCACCACTGCAGCAGACATTGGTGTTGATGCAGGGCCAGCTGGACATCTCTCCTCCTCACACTCCATGAAATGCACCCCCTTCTGCATTTTGGAGCAAGACCCTTATCTCTGTTAGTTCATCTTCTGCTTCAAGTGAATCTCTGAATATGTTGTGCACTGTATTTTAGTAAGTTATCACTGAACAGCTGCAGCTGATCCTATACAAATATAGTCAACAGCAGATCCTTAGGGAAGGGCATCAGAAACAGACCAAATGTAAACTTATGTAAACTCTCCCAGATTCTGAAAGCCAGCACTTCAAGCACTTTCTGACCAGACACTTGTACCCAGACAACTGTGGTTTACAGCTCTTTATAGACCCCTTGTCTGTGAATTTGTCTAATTCACTATTTTGAGTCCATTTTAATACTAGTGTAGAACACTCATCAGTTTTGCATTGCATAAGAAGTTTGCTTAACTTAAGTCTCTTGCCTGATAGTTCACTCAGATACCTTCTAGTTTTTGTGTTAGGAATAATCACTCTGTATTCACCCCATTCACAATATCTGTATTTTATAGGTATACATTGAATTTATTATTGGAAGTTTCTTTTTGAAGCTTAAAAGTGACTGCTTGTCTCTCTAGAATTTGGTTTTTCTTTCATGAAAACCATTCTGTACTTTGGTCCTTCATGTGTTTGACCATTTCCCCCATACTTTGTGATTTTGATAAATAATTTTTGAGGCAGAGTGGCCAAGATTAGTAGTGAAAGTGTAAAGATGTGGAAATGTTGTGTAGTGCATTATATTTGTTGTATTCTTTTTGATTCAAAACAACTTCTTAGTTGAAGAGCTCTGTTTGCCTCAAGCACCATAGAGTATCTGAAATGGGGAAATCCTAGGAAATATTCCATGCTATCCAAGGTGCACTCTTCAGAGCACTCTGAGAGGTTTCTCTTTTATTCCAAGTTTATGCTGTGGTAGCATTTCATGAAAGACTTATGCAGTGAGAGTTCATGGTGGAACTTCTTTTCTTTTTCTTTAAAAACACATGGATTTTGTGGGAAGCAGGCTGGAGGACAGAGTATAGATTTTATTTGATGATAGTATTGCACAGAGCATGTTGTGATTGCTTAGTGACTGAAAGTAATAATAATTTAATATCCAGCCCTAGAACTTCAGATTTGACCTTGGGACCAAAATGGATTTGTTGCTGCTATTTTTTTCCCCTTAATGACTTAATTTTAGAGGAATTCTAGAGGAAGGGAAATAATAGCCTGGAATTTGGGGTCCTATGAATTTCTGAAGTAACAGACCCTGTTTTTTCACTTTATAGAATTGAACTTCTCACAGCACAAATGCCTTCATGCTTAATGCAATTAGGTACATTTCCCAGAATGTTAATTTTACAAAACCTTGTTCCTTTGACCTGAAAAAAGGAAGATAAATAAAACATGATGCTGCTTGCTCCGTGCAATCTCTTCCTCCTTCCGCTTTAAACCCGCTCCAGTTTATTCCGACAAAATTGTTAAGGAAGATTTGGATTCTTTTTTTTTCTGGTGCAAGCAGAAAGGAAATCCTTTGGATTCTGCTCTGAAGCTGGGAATGGGAAGCATGTGCAGCCTGTGTTATCAGTGCTGCTGTGTGAAGCAACTGGATTGGAGTGGTACATTTGTTTAACCTTCCAGCATAATGAGCTGCCAGGGGGATTGCTCCACTTAATAGCAGCCGTTCATTACTCTGCAACCATTTGCAGCGTGGTGTTTCTCCCATTGCAAAGAGAATTGGTGCTCCCCAGTTTTTAGCTTCCTCTGTCAGTGGCACTTAGTGTCAACAGCCCTGAGGCTTTGCCAAAACAATCCTAACAAATCCTAGTCCCACTGTTTCAAGGTAAGAATTTGCTTCTCAGAATTTTTCTGTATTGGTGCTGCATGTTTGCACTGGACCTTTTTTGAATGCAACAGTGATCAAAGAAATATTTGAGCTGAACCATATGTCTATTTTTTGTTCTCTGAAGGCACTTTGCATGTTCTTTTTTCTTAATTTTCACTACCATAGCTAAGAAAATTGTGGTAGGAGGCATTTTGGGGTGGTGATGCTGCTGCCATTCTATTCTAAGGATCATCAGACCAAAATTAATTATGAGACAATGAGAATTCCATTTATAGTGACACAGATGTAGTTCAATGTGCCAGACTGTACATTAAAATGTCAAAAAGTTCAAAATTAACCAACAGCTGAAGACACCCTCTGCCCAAGAGCATAATTAATGCTTGTTGTTGTTCAAATGTTGCAATGTAAAAGCAATAGAGATTTTATAAAACAGATAAATCCTTTAAAGGCATCCCATTTGCAAAAACTAGCTGAACTGTCAAGGGAAAAGAGAAATTTTTGCTAATGGCAAAAGAAATGATTATTTTAGGGAGTGAATTAATAGTCTATTAATGAGCCTTGTTCCCAGTGCATTGTTCACTTCACACTTGACAGCAGCTCCATGGATCAGGATGGAATGTGTCTGTTCTTAACTGTGAGTTTTAATATTTTGCACTGAAAGATCATAATGTTGCTTCATCATTAAAATAACCGCAAAATTAACTTTTGCCCCAAGGGAAAGACAGATGGCAGTTTGATGGCCTCATTATTCTTTTTAACAAGAATGGGGTTTTACATTGGCTTATATAATCTAAAAAGATCTCTGAAGAAACTGATGCTATCTAGAAGAGTAAAAAGGACACAGCCGCACCGTGCAACTGATTTTCACTTTTCTGAAAATTATAGCTATAACCAAATCTTACGTGTGTGTCTCCATTTTTTTTTCCTCCAGTAGGAGTCATCCCAATGACTGCTCTCAGTAAGTAAAGTCTCACTGGAGCAAGGAGTGATCCTACATTGCCTTAGGAGGGGGAACACTTCACCTGGGTTGTACACAGAGGGTCAGGTCTCACTATATGAGGTGATGGCACGTGCTTGTAAACAAGGAAGATGTGGGCAGTGATTGGAGGAAGGTCTCCAGTTAACTTGGGAGCAAATTTGGGTGGTGTGCCTGCCCATGTGTATGCCTCAGCATGCCCATTCCCAATGGAGTACAGCCCTAGGGTAGCTCCTATTGACTCAGGAATTTGTGGATGCTCCATGCTTTGGAGAGCCTGACTAAATAAATATTTAACTACCTCACAGGGGCTTAATTAATGTTCACTGTGGACTTTGAAATAAGGGGAAAAGGCAAGGGCTGATTACAGTTCATCTTCAGCTCAAGCATGAATTCTGCTTGCTTGTTTTAGTTTTTTGGGAGTGATATGGGAACAACTCGCATGTTAATTTTGTCATCTGAAAAAGGACTTGTGATGAAAAGGAAAACGTGTACTTGGTAGGTCCTGTTTGTCACTGCAGTTGCAGGAACCTGTCACCAGCAAATTGTGGTTGCAAATAAACACTTTTGATCTTTGTGGACTTCAGGATGTTTGGCCATGAGAAGTGGATTCCTTGCTGGTGTATGGAGATAACTTTGGTTTGAAACCTCAGCATTCTGAGGAATGCTCTATCAGACAGACTGTATGGCAAGTTTGGGCCTCCTCTGGTGCATTTCCTTGTTGGCTGTGTTCTAGATTTCAGCTCAAGGTGGGAAGAACGTGTGTGACTAGTTCCTGCTGCTCCCCAAAAGTTGTTACAGCTCGGACTGCTTAGATCCAGGGGTGTCCATTTGACTCAAGAGAGGCAGAATAACCAATTCCCAACCCAGTGGGAGCCTTTAAACCCTGTTTAAAGCAGGCTCACTGCAGCTCTGTGTGGTAGAATGGCACAGGTCTCCCCTGGCTCTGCAGAAGAGCTGACCTCTTTCTTTCTCAAATGCAGGCTTATTTTGTCTCATCGAATTAAGTGGTCATTCTTCAGGCAAAGCTCCCCTTGCAGCATCTCTTGCAAATTGGCAGAGAGGAAATTCAGTTGCATCTGTTGTTAGGTGGAAATTTGTGTCTGAGGGCAGAGCTGCTGTGCATTGCAAGCAGAGGAATCCAAGGCTGGCATGAGGCAGGATTTACACACATCTGACAGCTCAGTCTAGGCTGCAGTCTTTACCACTGTGGGGTTAAGGTGGGCACCAGTATTAAAATCCCAAACAGAGTATAAATTAAGAAAAATACTCATTAAATTTAGGAGACAGGTCCTATCTCAGATTCACTTCTGAGTCACAGGACTCTAACAGAGAAGTAAGCACAACAATAAATTTAAACTCTAATTCAGATGTCATGGACACATTTCTATTGTCTCAATTTATGTTGAAATGAGTGCTACCTACTGTATAGCAGTCAAATGAAAAGGATAGAGTCAGTCAAATGTAAAGGGCGAAATACCAATGAACTATGGTGAAATCAAGGGAAAGTTGTGTGTTTGAGTGACACAGATTTGTACACTTCCTAAAATTGCTTCTGTTTGCTTCACCTGGTTGCTGGAGTAGTCTTGTTTTCAACACAGTCCCACGTTCCAGGCTGTGAGGCAGCTTGGGGAAGTCACCTAGATGAGTTGGTTTGCTTTGGTTTGTGGGACAGTGTCTCTGTGGGTTTGGAGTAAAACCAAAACTGTTGTGAGACAGTAAAAAATGCATATTGATAATTTGGTAAATATTCCCTTTCTTTGGAAACCGCACATGTTTCCTCTTTAGTACATGTAGGATATTTCTGAATTTAGTCCATGATATTTAAAGGGGAAATGATTTAGGTTTTAATGGGACCGACTCACTGTCATAAAGTTTTCAGCATCATTAACAGGAGAAATAACTTCATGTACTTGTGTAAGTTACATCTTATATATTCTGAATCTTCTTTCTGAATGAAGTGATCTGATGATCTTTTAGTAAAATGACAAAATTTCTGATTTGAATCTTTTTTCTTCTGGTAAAATTTAATGGAAAATAATAGGGTTTATGTCAAGGATTAATTTGGTAGTGTTCTACATAGATTTCCCAATCATTGTAGGAGTTTAAAATCAGAATCTCTTGGATTGATCTAAGGAAGATAATTTTTTGTAAGCACTAGAACAGTAACCCAGTTTTCAGTTTTAATGGTGGAGAATCTAAAGCTTTTGGGAATAGTGTAGGATTACAATAGATTCTTACAACTCTTGTGACACAACTGTTTGATTATGCCAAGCTGAAATCGAGCATCTCATCTGTTCATCTATTTCAGCATTTTGCTTCTGAAAAGCATATTAATATACTGGATTTTTTTTTCTTTTTGCTTTCCCCAGCGTTCAGCATCCTTAAGCCTTGTGGGCTTTCCAAACAGCACAGAAATGGAATTATCTCCAGTGAGGTTACCCGGCTCGGCCGACCCACAGGTGAAAGGTGCAGCCTCTGGGACACTTGGCCCGTCCCCAAACACCCTCTGTGAGTGTGACACTGCACCAGAGCCCCTGCCCAGCTACAGCCTGGTGCTGGGCAGGGCTCCCAGTGACCCTGGGGCTCCTGCTGGCCTCACGCCAGGTGATGCACTCCAGGGAGGCACTAAATGCAAGGTAGGGATTGCTCAAACTCCTCTGCTCCACTTGCATTTACAGCATGTTATTGCTGGTCAATCAGTCAAAATAAATTATTATTTCAATGAGTGAAGTCTTCCTTATCTGGTGTTTGAAGACTGATTATGAATGATTTTCTTAACGTGAAAAGTAAGGGAACTGATAATAGAATTCTGCATTTCTTTGTCCCCTGCCCCTTGCAGCTAGAAAATGAAGACCTCAGTGCTGTGGATTGTCTTCTAGAAAACAGCTTTGCTACTGCTGGGCAGGAGGTAGTTAATGAATTAACTCTTTCTATGCAAAAAGTGATGGAAGAACCTATTAATCTTTCAATCAAAAAGTCTCAGCATTGCACTTCTCCTTCTGAACTGCTCAGCAACACTTCTTTGCCTGTGAATGCCAGAATGAGACAACCTAGAAGCAAGGAAGGTACCAGACTTTTAATTCTTTCCTTTAGGTTTTGGGTTTTTTTTTCTTTTTTAACACTGTGCATTGCAAGTATGGTAAAGCAGTATGCTTATTAACATACTTACATGTAAATGTACTTTTCCAGCAAGCTTCAAATGTTATCAGAGTACTTAATCCAGTGGAAAAGTGTGTTTGATCTCATTTGTGGGGGAAAAACATGGAAATGATATGCTTTGAATTTGTAACATTCCTCATCTGTGAAGCAGAAACGAGTGTGACTGTGTGAAGTACCTGGAGTATTAGTTCTCTTAGAAGCACTCCTGTTAATGAGACCTGCAGTCATGACTGTTGAAGAGCTGGTTTGAAGAGTCCAAATTCAATTAAAAAAACCCCACATTACTTCCGAAATGTAATGTGCCTTCTGCTAAGTCCTTCACATCAGCAGCATACCAAATTTTTGTTAACACATTGCACAGCATGTGCCTTTGCTTGGCTCTGTCTGCTGTGGAACATTCCCTTCAGCCAAGACCAATTTCTTCAGCCCTAATGGAGAATTACACTTTGCTTAACTCCTTTAATGGGCAAATTGCCAGCATCATGCTACTCTGTAAAGCTTCATTCCTGCAAACTCTGAAAGTCAATGGGACTATTCATGCAAACAAGGGATTGCAGGATCAAGCTGTTATCCCGTGACTTATGCCAATATTTGGCTGCGTTTCTCTATAAAGGATGAATTAATATTTCTCTCTCTGTGCTGTATTTTTATTCAGAGAATTCTAATTAGTACAAAGGAGGCCTGGCCCAGTGGGCCAAGAAAATGTATTTGTCTTCTCTTCTATGTCCTATGCCAAACTGTAGCAATTATGCCATAATCATTTGTGTGAGCTGTAAGAATCTGGAGCACCCCTAAAAAGCTGTGCCCCAGTCAGGCTGAAGTGTCCAGCAATGCAGTGTCTGGTGTGGGGTGTGTGACACCATACACTGAGGCAGCCCCGGGGCTCAGACTCTCACTGTCAGCAGTGGATGCCACAAATTTGCTGGGTTTAAAATGGTGTTTTGTTGTGCAAGAGGGCGGAAAGCCGTGAGTGTGGAATTCAGTGCTGCTCCCTTTCATGAGGAAGGATCAGGAGTGAGCAATTCCCATCCTGTCAGTGTTTAAGGTGTGCAGTGAGGGGAGACCTGAGCAGCTACAGTCACCAGTGCACCATAAAACATGAATTCTGCTGCAAAGGCAGGGTTAACTCTGCTGGAAGCTCTTGGTAGGACTTGCTGGCTTCTGCATTGCTGTGCTGCCAAGCCTCCTTCCTTCTGGGATGTGTCTCCAGTGACTCATCCTTTTCTAACAGCAAACCTAAACATTTCAGCTTAGTTTAAAGCTAAATAATTCTTATCCTAGGCACACAGGATGTGGTAAAAATTGTACAAAGTATGATCATTTTCCCTCTTACAGCCACTTTCCTTTCTTATGACTTGCATAAACACCCTCCCCTCCTCTTCTCTTTCCTAGACTAAACAAATCTGATGGTTTCAGTCTCTCTTCACGGGTCAGGGGTTTGATTTTTTTCAAAACCACCTCATTCCTCTGTGCTATTTTGGGTTCTCTGCAATTAAGGAGTGCTGCCCACAGCCAAATGCAGTGCTCAGCTGAGGCCTCTGGGGTGCCATGCAGGATGTGGGTATCAGCTCCTTGTGTGCTACATTCCTGGCTGCTGGATCTCTGCAGGATGGCATCCCTCCCTTCTGCAGCAGCAGCACTAGGTGATCGACTTCTGTGTAGAGAACAGCCCACTTTAACCCTTAGTTCCTTCCAAGAACATTTTCCTAGCCAATTATTTTACTTTGGGATTACATTCATCTGACCCATCTGTTCTTTTAAAAATTGTCTTTATCTGGCCCTCTCCTATCTCTAGATAACCATGATATTGCGTTTGTTTCTTGTTTGTACTGGCTATGTCAAACTAATTCCTAATGAAAGAAGGTGAGATTATATTTTTTTCAGTGGACTTGTATTTCTGAGTGCATCCACTGGGACATTTGTCTGTATCCTGTCCCATCTCCCCAGAATTGTGTTATTACCTGTGTTTAATGTTAGTCAAAACTACAGCTATATGCTGATACAGCTACATAAAGCTACAGCTAAGTGCTTATATAGCAGATAGTTTTGAACTCATGTGTTTATATGTTCCAGAGGCTGTAGGAAAGAAAGGAATTATAGTGTAACTTTTGTCCCGTGGTGGCAGATGGGGCACACAATTTTCTTCCTGTTTTCAAGTAACTGGAATTACCCAGAAGCTTCTTAGCATGGAGCTGGAGACCACAAGGATTTCCTGAGCCTTGGGGATTCAGACCTCGTTGAGTCTGTTTTTCTCAAGTGAAGGCTGTATAGCAAAGAGGATTACTTACATTGTTCCATGTATATGGATGTATGTGATATGGCTGTGTACATATATAATTCCCCAGGAATGATACCATTTCCACAAAATATCTCATAGATGCTCCTCATATTTAGAACAGGAGCTGTGGTAAAAGTAGAAAAGAAAGACAAAGGCTCTGCACCAGAACAGAAAATAGCATGCACATTTTCTATACATAAAGATGAAATTATTCCATAATTCACTTATAATATCATATTAAACACCAATCAGAAGTACATGAATATTGAAGTACTTTCTACCCTAATCTGCCTGTGATATTATAAATATTTTATTCATTTTCTTATCTTCTGTTCCAGATTCCAATAACTGTGAAAAGGAACATTTTGAAATGGATATGAAAAGCAATCAGAATGTCAGGTAACAGAGTCTTTTTTATTTTATACAAAAGCACGGGCTGTGAAATTTTATGCATGTATTTATAAAATTTGTCATACTTAATGATGATGGAGAACTTGAAAAGAATTCTAGATTCCTTATAGATAATAGTTCTAAAAGTTGTGAAGAGCCCTCAAACTTGAAAACAGCAATGGAAATGAAGTGGTGAATTTGTGTATTTCTGTGTAATTTTCCAGAATGAATAAATACTTGCAAACTTATCTTGCTTGAATGATGAAAAAAAGTTAAGACTCCAATGAAAACTAAAAGATATAATGGGAACAGGATTAACATCACCTTAACAATTTTATAACATTGGGTTTTCAGCCACTGTTGTGATAATATGGTAAAGTTGATGATGTGATATGTTCGTGTTGAAGCCAGCCATACTGAAAAGTATAAAATATTAATTTAATTGCAGTAATTAAGAATATACAGAGCAGGGCAAAGCTTTAGAGTTAGTAATGTATTTATACATTTGATTAATTTAGAGTGACTGCATTCACATTTCTTAAAGAATTGGTTTGTGGAACAAATATTAAGATTTCCAGTGTTTGGCCACCACAGCCACAGTTTCAAAGGAAAGGGAGCACATACAACAAAAGGTGCATGAAACTTGAGTGGGAGGAGAATTTTGTGGAACTTGGATGAATTTAATCACGTGTCCTTTTGACTCTAGAGCTGCCCCCAAGGAGCAGAAGATCCCCTATGTGAGACTGGAACGTCTGAAGATATCTGCCTCAGAGGTGGGGGAGCTGCCAGTGTTTAAGCTCCAGCCCCAGGACAATGAGCAGGAGGGCAATTTCCTTCTGGTAATTGAGTGTGGGACACGGTCCTCAAGCATGTCTATAAAGGTGAGTGAGATTGCCTCGAGTTGTACCTGCCTTCTCCCCTTCATCCCACTGGTCAGTAGGCACAGTTTCTGGAATACTGTACAGTAAAAAAAATCTGCTGGTTTGTTTGGCCCTCAGGTGCTTCTGTGATGGGTTGTGGTAAAGACAATACAGCTTTGAGCTTGCTGTGGAGCTCCCTGCATCTTCCATTTCTGAGAAATTTGTCTCTGTAGTGTTTTCATATATTAAGGAACAACTTGGCTCACCTGTCTGGTTACAAATACAGCATAAATACCTTAAAACTGGCCTGTATATATTTGAGTGATAGAACCTGATTCTAGAAATCACAGTGTAATAGATTTTTAAAAATCTTTGTATTTTATTGCTTCAGTGGAATCTTGAGTGTAAACTTCTTTCCACAGAAGGAAACAGGAATTTCTGGTGGGAAAAAGACCTGTACCATTTTTATGTTTGGGGGTTTTTGGGGGGATGGTGGTGGGTTTGGGCCGTTTACCATAAAATTTGCAAGTGAGATTGTAGAATATCCTATTTCTATCAGCTCGTGGTGTAGAATCTGCACAGCTCTCTCACAGTGCTACTGCACTGTGCTACATGGAGGGCATGACCTGACCAAGGTGGCCTGGCCAGCCAGTGGCAAGTGCCAAGAGCATGGGGCTACTGAACCTCAGTGCCCTCTTTCCAGCAGAGCTCACTGCAGAGAGGTACTTGGAAACACCTCCTGGAAAATTATTGGTGGTTGTGTCTTCCAAGTACAAGAAGTACTTGTTTATCTGCAGATAACCAATGATGCTTTATGCTGACGTGTGAAAATGATAATTGTGTGATCCCAGATTTTTTTCCCTTCAAGATAAATAAAGATAGTCCAGTTGAAGGACAGAAGTCCAAAGAGGAGAACTCAGAGGACAGGACATTTCTCATCTCCCAGGCTGCAGGACAGACACAATCTCCATCTGTTGATCAGAAGCTTAGCAATGGCATCTCCAGCATGAAAAAATCCCCAGTAACTCAGGAAGTCAGTCCAATTGAAAATGAGGATTTCTGTGCTGTGTGTCTTAATGGAGGGGAGCTGCTGTGCTGTGATCACTGCCCCAAGGTCTTCCATCTCTCCTGCCATGTTCCAGCCCTGCTCAGCTTTCCAGTGTGAGTATGGATGACATTTCACTACCACCTGTTCCTGCTCACTGCCTGGGGGCAGAAACATCCTCAGGGACTGATGTTTCAGCCTTGTACAAGGGCTGCAGCTCTCAAGTGCCTTTTTGGATACTTTTTTGTCATACATGCTAAGAACTAGATGTATTATGAAAAAGAGCTGTTTCCTGCCACTGTGTCCTTCCTGCAGTTAGCTGGCCACTGCAAAGGAGGTGGCAGACCTGAACTTAAACTTTTATAAGACTCACTGGAGAAAAATAAAATCCGAACTCTCAAGTAACAGTTGGAGTGTAGATATCAGCTCCTCTTGGCAAAACAGAGACTAGCACAAGGGAAGGGCAATCAGTGAGTTTTTATTCAGTTTGTTAGCAAATTTTATGGGAAATGTAGCATTATCAGGGCTTTTGTGGAAATATTTCAGTCACTGCTTTCCCTAAGATACGTTCTCTTGTCACAGATATATTGTATGCAATGAGCCAGAAATAGATACACATCCACATACCAAACTTAAAAGTGAGACTGAGTAATGTGCATTACTGTGGTATGCAATTCTGAATTGTTATAAATCATTACCAAGTGGAACCAAAGTCTACTTCATTTGAGCCATGCTCAAATAGTTGTCTCAGCTGAGAAAAATATTTTAAAAAAAGGTATTAATTTGGAGATTTTGGTTTCTCCTTTCTGTTCAAAACCCAGGGCTTTTCATTCTTTTCTCTAGTACTGGAGTTATTATTACCTTTTAGTTTCAAAACAATGTGAAAACCAAGCTTTCCTGTTAGAATAAGCTTTCTAGGCAAAGTTAAACTCTAATGAAGTAAATTAATTCCCTTAACTAAAGTTCTATATTCATAATTCTTGAATATATCTTCATCAGTAGTTACTTATACCCTGATGTTGTAGAAGTTGCATCACTGCCTTCATGTAATTCTTCAAGAGGTTTCTGAAAATGCATCTGCTAGCATGGGCACCCATGCCCTTGCAAGATTATGTCTGTTTTGGTTTGGGGACCTTTGTATTGTCACACCTTTTCTAATAATGCTGACTTCTTAGATAAATATGTCAATTATCATACCAGTTGATAATAAATAATTCAGTTATCAAAAAAGTCTGTGTTGGGAAAGAAATAGAAACCCCCACAGGTCTGAGCTCATCTTATGAACCAATTGCTGCCTGGTTTTCTTTAGTATGTTTTTTTCAAAGCAGCACTTGAATCATTGCAGGTGCATACACTGCTGGTAGATGATTTCAAACAAAATTTTGCAGTTTTCTTTTCCTTTGTGATGGGAAAAGAGCTGTGAATAGAATCTGAAATGGTTATACTTCCAAATGGATTCAAATCCAATGGAGAATATCTAATACAATGGGCTTCAGCTTGCCTGCAATCATAATGCTAAGGATGAAGGTTTCCAAAGAGAGATTTCTGAGATTTGCTGATTGACAAGGTTGTGGAAAGAATTCCCCACGAGTTTTTTGGTTTCTTGTTTTGCAGGGGAGAATGGGTGTGCTCTCTTTGCCGTAACCCAGCGAAGCCAGAGGTGGAATATGACTGTGAAAACACCCGCTACAGCCACAGCTACAGTGCACAGTATGGCCTTGGGGACTGTGACCAGAAGGTGGGAATCATTACACGCTGCACTATTTAGAGCAGTATGATCTCAGCGTGAGGCTTTGGTTTTTCATGAGAGAGGTGGTGGTTTTCACTTGGCTGCTACACAGGAGTAGATACAACAAAAGCATTGTTATTATTTGATTATATCATTCTCTTCTTTCTGGACATTGCTGTTCAGTTTAAAAATGTTATAGAAAGATGAAGCAGGAAGATGTGGAATTGTTTTCTACTTCAAACAGGGAAGTAACACTCAAGAGCAGAGCTTCCATGAGTCAGTTTTGCCTGGTTTGTGACACTGAATATTTTTCCCTTAAATCTTGGCACCTTCTCACACATCTACTTGGACCAGTGATGAAGACACTTTTTGACTTTCAGTTGGACTGAAATCATCATACAGTCTTCTTCTAATGTCCCATTAGCTCCCTTGAAGATATTTAGGCTCTTAACTCGGCCTAGAGGAAAGATCATCACTTTACATACCTATTATTAGTTTTCTCTACCAAATCGTCCATAAAATAAGCACCTTTTCTTAAAGTCCATGGTATTTGGAAGGCAAAAATTCAAAATAGATGTTGTGTGTATATTGGTAATAACTGGTCAGAGAGGAGGAGTCCACACAACTGAGTGCAGATGCTGAGGTGCCCCTTTTTCTACTGGATTTGGTACAATTGGGCAAAAATTGTTGGGATTTGGGTCTCAAACAATGAAGTCCTATTTGAGTTGATTAAAAATTCCATTGTTTGTGAGAAAATACGGCTTATAATGCTTATGTAGTGCATTTTTTTCCACTAATGAATGAGGCAAACACTAGTATAAGTATTTTACATCTTAATGGCGATTAAAAGGAATGGTTTTCATAAAGTACTATCAACTTACATGGGTTTGCATGAATGGATGTGAGCAGCGGGAAACATTGCCCATTTAACTCTTTTCACACTGTTACTGCTATTCTTTCAGTTGAGAGTCAAGGAATGGATCTGGAGCACACAAAGTAAATAATGATAGTGACTAATTCCCAAGAATTTCCAGGAAAATGTTTATTTTCTTGCATTTCTTGACTATCCTTATTTTCCAAAGAATAACAATGTTATGAGGCAAAACATCTCCCCTGACTGGAGTGAAGTGTGCCATTTTGCATCAGAAATGAACAGTCTATATGAGAATTCTCTTTTTGTTAGTGTGGTTGATTAACTAAGGGCAAGAATGAAACTCCCCTGTTTTGAATTAAAATGTTTTTTCGATTTTGGCTTCCACAGAAGTGTGAAAAGCTAGTGCTTTCCCTGTTCTGCAGCAGTATGAGCCTCCCATTCCATGAACCTGTCAGTCCCCTGGTAAGTACTGCACGTGCAAGGATCAGAGGGAATCCAAAAAAATCTCACAAGTTTCTCCTTTCTTCTTGAAAGGTATTAATGAGTTTTTTTCTGAGCAGTGTTGCTTCCTAGGGAGGGGTGGGTGTTTTCCTCTTCCAAGTGCCTTGAAGGTGTCAGGCCAGAGGCAGGGCAATGTTTGGCCAGTGTTCAGGCCATGTTTGAGTGCCAATTTAAGAAGCTGGTAGAATGGCAAAGGTGTATGAGGGGTTCCAGTGATTAAAAAAGTTGACTCTCCATGTACATGGAGAATGTTGTACTGTCATAAGAGAGGTCTGCTCTAGAAGCAACCCTGAACTCCCTCTTTTCTTGTGCTGGGCACAAAGAGGGTAAATGTGACTGTGTGCAGGGGAAGATATATATGCTTCATCCATGACCTCCACATTTACAGTTTTAAAAGTCTGCTTTAAGGAAGATGGAGACTCACACTATTGTAACAATAGAGCACCATGTGCTAAAAGTTAAAGGGGGGAAAAAGAAAGGTTTTATGTGAAGGAGTAGTTCAAATAATGATATAAACCCCATTCTACCTAGTGAAGCTTGCAATGAATTTATGGATCAAATTACCTAACAAGAAGGCTTTAGACCCAGAAAGATTTAAGGAGTGGAATATCCTGGTAGCTGATGCCCATTGAAAAAGACTTGTTGAACTTTTTAGTAAAGAGTGCACAGTATCCGTTTCTGAGAGTCTTGACAGACTACTTCCCACATTAACTGAAAGTATCACAGCACATTCTTGCTGTAATTTCTTGGGAAAAATGTCAGCTAATTATCAATGTTACATATATTATTGATCATGGTTAAATTTGGGGTATGGTTATCTGGGGATAAACTTTACAAAGTGCAAGCAGCAGAGTACTCACTGAAGTGTGCTATTTTTAGGATCAATCTTGCCAACAAATGTGTTTTAATGAAATAAAAAAGCACCCAGAAAAATTATGTACAGGTGTAGGCAGTAAAATATTCGAGCTCTCTACCCTCATGCATGTACTCCTCTGCAATGACTTCTGTTCAAAACTGCATAGAAGTCACTGGAGAGGAAATGTTCTAATTAAAGATGTCACATACCTGCCTTTTTTCTTATTGCAGGCTAGGCATTATTATCAGATCATCAAAAGGCCAATGGATTTGTCCACCATAAGAAAGAAGCTGCAAAAGAAGGACAAGTCCCACTATTCTGCACCAGAGGAACTTGTGACTGACGTGCGTCTCATGTTTTGGAACTGTGCAAAGTTTAATTATGTACGTTTCTAATATGTATGGGAGGGGGAAGACAAAGCAGGAGCTGGCTCTTTCAGTGGGGCCACTGCTGGGTCCATGGAAATCAGATATAGGATTGGGATAAACAGAAGTATTAATCAGTTTTATTCTTTGGAAAATTATGTTAGGGATTTTTAAATGACAGGAATGAAGTTTATATGAAGTTATGTATGTATCTGAGAACTTGACATACATATGGATCTAAAATTAAAGAGGGACATCTTCACAGACAACTCTTTGGAATGTTGCTGTGTTTGCTGTGGGAAGCCAGTCACAGCCAGCAAAATACCTAGGAAAATAAAATGCATAGAAATTGCTAAGCAGTGATGACTGCTGTTCTTTCTAGCTCATTGCATATCTCTACTTCTTAGAGGTGCACAAATGTGCTCCTTAACAGCAGCATCTGTTTTTTACTTACACTGGAAATGCAGAGGGACTAATGGGCTGTAGAAAGTGTGCAGAGGCTAATGGAGATGTTGGGGTAGGGTATTTATCTGGTTTGGTCCTAGATGATTCCTCTGTGTTGGAGCACTGAATGGTTATTCATTCCCTTACAGCCAGACTCCGAGGTTGCGGAGGCTGGACGATGCCTGGACGAGTTCTTTGAGGACAAACTGAAAGAGATTTATCCAGACAGGCATTTTCCCCTCGATGCAGCAGGATGACTCTGATTCTGAAGACGTGGAGAGCCAGACCAGCCAAGTGCCATGCCAGGATTTCCAGTGGCCGTCGCACGGGCAGGAGTGCGTGCAGCCCAAAAGGAAACGGCGCCACGCTGTAAGATTGCAAAAGCAAAAGCATTTGGTTGCTAAGTGGCCTCCCTGCTAACTCTGTTTGCAGCTACTGAGGGGAAGTTTTGGCAGGGCTGCCTGGGAAAACTGTCAAGCTTCTATCACGGATGTGTGATCAGTTCTACAATTTCATGTCACGGTCCCTTGAGTGGAATAAAGTGTCAGATGTGTGTAAATGTGGGAGCAGGAGCAAATGAAGCCTCTCAGGCTGCATGGTTATCTTCCTGGCAGAAAGCTCTGTCAAGGTTTGTAAAAAGACTAAGCCCTTTAGCTATTCATTGTGTGTTTCCTTTGTACACAGGAAAGCGAAAAAACTAAAAGAATGATGTTTCAGCCAGCTAACAGCCTTCCTCAGGTATGACCTCCCCAAGATAAGAGATTTGAGGAATCCAGCAGCATGACTGGCAGAGTTAAGGTGTGTGGGAGGAAAACAAAGCACTCGGGTGGTTTATTTATACTCCCCTATTCTGCTGACCATATGCCTTATTTCTAGGTCTTGTGCATAGACAACAGATCCAAAATGTTTAAATCTGTCAATATTCCATCTGTTAAATCACATATATGTTTCACAGTGTTTACACTGAAGTACTAATGTCTTGATCATAGGTAATGATAAATAATAATAAAAATAACATGCTAATAATACCTCATACTGCAGTACCGTTTCATGATCTGTTCAGTGTGACATCTCTATTTTATAGAGCACAGGTAACCATGTAATAATCTTGCAACCTCAGTGTGAATGTTGGCCGTGCTTTGTGACAAATACAACATGTAGCCATCAAAGCTGTAATCCTGTTGTCTTATTCAATGATTTTTCTGGGAGTTTGGCTGCTCCAAAGCCTGTGAGATAGGGTGTAATGTGATTATCTGATTAGCTGTTTCTTTTGAGGCACACATTTTCATTAAATCAGGAAAGAACCAGTGCTAGTAGTGCTAATACAAGGGCTCTGTGAGAGCTGCTTCTCAGTGCATACTGGGTGCTCTGTTTGCAAGGCATCATTCTCCTGCAATCTAATTCATGCTCGGTAAAGCAGTGTGGGATTTCATAGCTCTCAAAGGCAGCATTTTTATACAACCAAGGCAGTTGTTTTTCTATAAAGCAGATATTAGAATTCAGCAAATTAACTATGGAGTGAATTGCATGGTTATAGAAGTGCCTATAAAATAACGTAATTTATTTCTGATTTTCTTTTTGCTTATTACCTGTAGTTGTGATTGCCAGCAGTACTAGAAGATGATAATAATGCTATATATGCAGAAGCTTAAGCAGAAAGGCTAAGATTTTTTTAAATTTTTTTTTGCTAAATTTCACAATGTATAGGCAGAGCACAACCAAGAGCAGATTTAGAGTTCATCTGAACAGAGGTAAGGGTGGGATGATTAACAGGACATCACACTTGAGCAAAGAGTGTTAGTTTGCAAGCTGCTTCCCACTCCTTCCAGAAGCAGCTGAGCCACATCTCTGCATGGCCAGTGCTTCCTTCATGTGTGTGAGGGGCCTCTTCCTCCTTACAGTTCTGCCCAGCAAAATAATCCAGGCTGGGGCCCAGCTCTGAGACAAGAGGCTGTTGCAGACCTCAAACACAATTAAAGTTCATTTAAATTAGGTTCCTGTAAATAAAGATGATATTTTCAGCATAGTTTATAGGGGCTATTTTGTCTGGTAACCATGTATGTTGTTTTAGATAACACTTTAAAGTCAAGGTTTATATATGACATAATAAGAAGAAAGTTATATTCTACTATCTATGTGACTTATTGTTTGCCCATAACTTGCTAGTGTGCTAATATTTTCTTTTCTTTGAAGAAATGAAAATCTGGATATTAGAAACCTACTGGCAAACTGTGAGATGGGGACAGCCTTTACATTTTCTAAATGCGAATTCATATATGCTTGCTTTCTGTCAAATTCCTCAAAACAGTGAGAGTCTTGGCACAGGGCAATGAGTGCAGGTTTGTCACTGAATTAATCACCCTTATCTGTGCTACATGTATAACTTTTTCTCAGTTCCTTCACCAAAGACCTATCTTTTACCATTAATAATGCAAAAATGATATGCTTTTTAGATTTCATCTAGGGGTAGTGGTAGAAATGTGAGAGATTTTGGATGGCTTCCTCTTTCCAGCAGAGTCAACAAGATTCTCCTGTTTCTTAAAGGCTGTAAGGTTAACTGTAGCATTACTTTTGGAGAACACCTGTTTAAATAAAATTTATCCAGGTATATTATGCTTTTATTAAAAATAGAAGTTTTCCAGTTTGTCATCATAAACAGAACACCTTTTGGGTGTGTGCTGGCAGGACTGAATGACTTGAGCCCTCTTAAGGCTAACTGAGATTCTGATTAATACTTTAAGACTAGTAACTATTGAAAAAAACCCTCATAAACCTTATGTCATGTTGGTAAGCAGACTAAAAACTGAAGTCCTATGTATGACTTCATATATTTTCAAACATGAATAAATAGGTCAGCAAATTCATAATACAGTGAAGGTTATAAGAACAATGTATTTTTCCTACATGTAGTATAGAGGGAAAATCCTTTCTGTGTTTAAACAGTTGGAAAAGAGATTAATTGCAGTTTCATAATAGGTCTGTCAAAGAAGAAATGACAGCTACAGATTTGGCTTCCATTCCCCCAGACAATTTCAAAGACCTGCTTGTTCCAGTGTCGTGACAGGAGAATGGCATCACAGTTAACACAAACAGGTGTTCAACCACACAGATTAACCAATGACTGCATGTTTATATGTGTAATGTGCACTGCTGAACAATAAAACATGTGAAATGCCTTTCTGCACATCAATCTGAAATCTTTGCTCTCAGTCTGCTTTCAATTCATGTATGGATGGTATAATATAATTTAACAATCATTAGCTAAGTTGCTCATAACCTCTGATAGCAAAACAGAGCAGTTATGAGAGCAGCTATGCTAACACAGGAGACAGCTTGCTGTTTGTGCTAATGTTTTCAATACCAAGTAGATTTTTTGCCTTTTTGTTTTTCAGTTGCTCTAAGTTATTGAGAAACAAACATGACAAGAACAAGCAGCAAAAATGTTGGTTTCAATGTCTGCACACATAAAGTGCCAAGAAACATGCTACTTATTAGTGAGAGGAAAAACATATTGTAGTGTATTGATCTGGAGGAATCAGAAGAGATATTCTAAAACTGAAAATGCCAAAAATTAGAATAATTTACCAAGAAAAAAAAAGAACAAAAATCTTTTATTGGCAAGAAGTCAAGATGCTGCAAGTGTTTTTATATAATTATTGGTTCCTCTCTGTTTGATTTATGGGAAAATAAAGTTATCAGCATCAGCTTTCTGACCTAGGGGCCCTATTGGCTTGAGGGATAAGGAATCCTTCTCTCAGGTTTACAGCTGAGCTGATCTTCAGATGTAATTAGGAGATAATTTATAATTAGAGGTAACTTTTTTATTTTATAAATAGGAAAATGTAGAAAACCTTCTGGGCTCACAATTCCTTCAGCTGTTAAATACAGGCAATGAACTCTATTATAGACAAAAAAGCTAAATACCAGCTGAGTTTCTCTGATTTTATTTAGCTATCAAATGAGATAGTCTGGGAGAAATAAAGACAGGCAGTAGTCATAGACTGAGGAGGAGGCACAACTTTTGAAGCTGTATTTGTAGACCAGGAGCAAGAAGTAAGAGAAGTGGTTTTTTGAGAAATGCTACCCCATTGTCTGTTCCTGTCTGTTAGTAAATGTTTGTGGAAGTACATTTTAGTGTGTTTTTATGTTGCTCTCATTTAGCATTTAGAGTAAGGAGACTTTTGTAGGAGCTTCTATTAGGATATGTAAAAATAGGAAGACAGTATTTGGATGGCTTTTTTTGGGAGAAGTGTTTGCTATGATGGGAATATTACTGTGGAGATGAGAAATTGCAATGTTCAAATTTGTTGTCACATATCCAGGTCTAGTTTAACCCTTTTCATTCCGTGTGTTTGAAGAGAGGTTCTTGAAAGATAATTCTCAGATGACTTCTTCCTGTTTAGGGTGGAATTTATAACAGACTCCTTGTAAATTTTCAAATCAGAGCTGATGTTTGGATTTAAAATTCGAATTCACTTTAAAATTTAAATTTAAAATTTAAATTCGCTTTAAAATGGCGAGATTTGTACATTGCAGAATTACCTCATTGCCAAGTCTTGTGCTGACTGCCCACACCAGGATGTGCCTTTCTCCAGCACCCTGACAGGGCTTCAGATGTTGAACTCTGCTTATAGAAACTCATGGAACTTAATCGGGTTTTATACTGGGCCTAGCAAATGTCAGTGTTTAGAGATCATTACAAAAGCATCCAAGTTGTGATATCTTCAGATAATGACAGTAAAAAAGATAGATTGTTGTGCCAGGATATTTTATGCAGTTATTCCTGGATTGTATGGTAATTTATAGGTTAGTTTTCATTCTGTAAATAATCACATTTTTGCTATTTACTACACTTTTAATGTTTATTGCAACAGCATTAAAACAGGCCTAGATTTAAGTCAAGGGAAGAGTTTATGCACATGTCTATACCACACTGTGTAGCCCGTGGTGCACAGTGCAACTCTTCTGAATTTACAGCCCACTGGCCCAGGCTAAGTAGTTCTTTCCTGTGGCATAACAGCAAATGGAAAACACCCTTAATTTCTAATACTGAAGGTATTATTAGAATGGGATGATCACTATAGAACCAGCAGACTGTGCAAGTGTTCTGTATATCACAGAAATTAAACCAAAACCTTATAGGATATTGTATTCTATGGTATAAATAAAGGAACAATATAGAGCTTAGATAAAGTGAAAATCAATTCAAAATTAATCTTTAAATCCTACCCAAACTCTGTCCTGTATCTTACACATAATTTTGAATCCCTCAGGCATCTGCAGTGCAGTATATTATTAACATATACAGGTGGGCTTTGGCTTATGAAAAATAACATAAAAGAATTCAATGCTTCAAGCAAACACTGGACACCCCTCTGTTTTTTTTTTCCCTGTGGGCTCTGAGGGCTTTAGAAACATTGGTTAACC
Organism: Luscinia megarhynchos; assembly: GCA_034336665.1. Classification (NCBI taxonomy): domain Eukaryota; kingdom Metazoa; phylum Chordata; class Aves; order Passeriformes; family Muscicapidae; genus Luscinia; species Luscinia megarhynchos. The sequence goes on from CM067568.1 coordinate 11,070,386, forward strand.
GGCTTTCATCCATGTTTGTGATGTACTTATAAATATTTCCCACTTATAACTGTGGAAAACAGCATGACAAGCTAATGGAATGAGTGAGCAGCAGAGAAGGAAATTGAATACAGCCCTCGGACCTGGTTGCAGGATTATCATGGAGCAGTGTTAAATGAAAGCATTGTGAGACATCTCAGGTTTGGGATACTGAAACCTTTCATTATGGAAGAGGGGATTTGGCTCTGACAGCATGCTGCAAATGATGCTTGAGCTTAGCACCTCCAGTCCTGGAGCAGTGTCAGGAATCACACAGGGCTTGTTTTACCTACAGGGCAGTTCTGCTCAGTGAGGGGGAATGGGACAATGCTCAGTCCACTGCTGCAGACTCACCCGTGCCTTACAGCTCCAGAGCAGCTGCAGGAGCCTGGGCAATGCAGATACTACAGCCATAACCCCTGGCTGAGCCAGGTTATCTCAGGGATCATACAAACAGCATGGATTTTCTCCAGAGAATGAACCATGAAGTAATATCCCATAGCATTCAGGAAAGCAGAAAGTCTTAATCTTTGTTTTTGATCTTTTTAATACCACAATGCTCTCTGCTCTCTTAACTGGAATGAGCCTGCTGGACAAGGAGCTCAGAGATGACCTTTTGAGGTGACAGTCTCACTTCTTAGTCTTGCATCATGTTCAAAGCTCTTCCCAGTGTGCTGTGCTGTGTTGCATCATGCCAGCCTGAGCCTGGTGCCATGGGCTGGGAATCCCTGGGGGCAGGAGAGGCAGCCTGGGCTGCACACGTGCTGGAGAGGTGGGGACACCCTGGGGACATGCAGCCCTTCAGCTGGGAGCAGTGTGCTGCAGCACACCCTCATCTGCTATCTCGATGACTCATATTGTGGAAGGATATTTAATGGAATATGCAATTTCTTCCTTTCGCTGGTCCTAATTAGGGCATACTGTAAATATGAGTATATTTATAGCCACAGAACTCAACCTTTTACTCTGCTCGTGAGAAACCCACAGAATTAGTCTGATTCTGTGTTTATTGGCTTTTACTGCTCCCAAATAATGCACAATCTACAAATAAATTTACATTGGTTGCCTCACCTCTTCCCGGATGTCAGTGCTACAATGCCCTTCTCATTTTGAGTCAAGTTCTTCATTATTAATTCAGCAGTTTGTAATTAAATGATTAACTAATCATGTTTTTTTCTCCTGAGTGCCTGTGTGAATGCATTGAAGACTGATTGATTTAACTTGGGTCACTCAGAGCCTAAACACTATGAAGTGTGAGAAACACAGAAGAGGAGGCTGTCTGAGAAGGTAGAAGGAGGACGTGGGACTTTTAGCCTTGTGGATATTTTCTTGAAAAAAGAAAAAAGTGGTTCTTGAGCTAGGAATCCAAAAATTACACAGAAATTTGTGTTATTGCTTTACCTGCCAAAACGGAGGCTCAGATTTTAAAATGTATGTGGACAGCATTAGCTATGTTCTCTTCTTTTTAAATTTTTTTAAATTTTTTTATTTTTTTACACTTTTTCAATTGAGAATTCTTTTAATGGAATTGAAGGTGAGTAAACACCAATGGCGATGCTGGGGATGAGGTGAAGGGTGGCATGCAGCCCTGCTGCTGGTTTTCTCAGAGAAGTTATGTTTATAACTTTCCTCACCAACCTGAGCAAGGGTGTTTTTACAGCTCCTATGAAAAGATAAAATGCTTACGCAGATGTAAAGGGGTGGGAGATGGAGATGTTTTTTATTTCTCACTCAGTTATATTTTGCAATTGAATAGGCATTTTCTCACGTTCCTGGGGAGCATTTAGTGCCAGAGGTGGTGGTACAGCCTGAATGGGTCGGTAAAATTTAATGAAGCAGCAAAGCTCAGCTTTTCCTCATATTTTCTGTACAACGACACAGCCCCTGGGAACAGGAGATTGATTGCCCCAGGGTAAAGCAGGTGGAGGTTCGGTACTGGGCTGGCTGCAGAGCATCAGCACTGCGGGTACCTCCAAAGCAAGGCAGCTGGCTCCCTCTGCTGCTTCCAGCACGATCCCAGTTGTTTCAAGCACGGAGAAATTGCCTCCTCCAAGTGCTGCGGGCTCCAGTATCGTTGCGCCTACTGGTTTTAATGTGGTCTCCTTCCATAGGAAGGAGCTGCACGTTCCCCCTTAGTTTAAAATCTGTGCAAACACATTAATCTTTACAAACATTAATGTATGTATTTATAACCGAGAATCAAACTGTAATGTGGCAGCTGAGTGTAAGCATTTTAGGTAAGACCTCCATAAAACCATAATTACACCCATCTGTTTCCCTTAAGTACACAGCAGAAAACAGTTAGCACTTACTTATATCTCTTGATAGCTCTCTCTCAATCTGGTGTTATGGGGAAAGAGCGAAGTTAATTTTCTCCTTTATTTTCTTTCTTGAAAAAGATAGTGCTTAAATTCAAATTTGTGAGAAAAGCAAGCTGAAGGTGTTTGTCAAAGGAGGTTGATTTGTAGATGGAGAGTGTCAAACCAACAGTTTTTCTCAAGTCTCTCTAACCCTTATGCAACGATTATGGAAAAGACAGAACAGGCATATTTCTAATAAAGTTGTGCCCGTTTAAATAGATATTAGCAATAAAGACTCGCACATAGTATTTTTAAAAATATGAGCAGTTTTATCAAAAATTTTGGATATGAAAAGTGCTTGGCATATAGCTGTAAACTGAATTTTCATTGAGAAGATGCACAAATGAGCCTTGCCCTTTATGGCCTGGCTGTTCTGGGATTATTTGACCAGATTAGCCTCAAATAGAGTGAATCGGAGAACACCTCAGTGGAAGAGAGGTGTGAGAAGTCAATTTCCGCTGTGTCAGGGCTGAGATGAACTGATACATTTTAGATAGCAAAAAAAAGAGAGAATAACTGATTTGAGACATTATTGGGAAGCAAAAAAATAGACTACGAGAAGCTGTCAGCTTGTAGGGTTTTTACCACTTACTGATAACCTTTTGGGGACATTATAGAGTTAGGATATTTGATGGTGCACACTTTAAAATATGGTCACTTACATTTGCCGACCTCTGTACAACCAAGTTCCTTAAAAGTAAGCTCCTCATTCCTTTTGAAATGTCCTCGTGCACTTGGAAGTGTCTGTGGGCTCTCAATGATTTTGGGCTCATTTGAAAGAACTTGAGACTTTCGACAGATTGTGGGACGCTCCAGCTGGGAGCGGGCTGAGCGTGGGGACGGGGCGGTGCTGCTGGGCAGGGGATGATGTGACCGGGGAGGGTCCGGTAACCTGGCAATGCCGGGGCGGGCTCCGCTCGTCCCGGGCGTGTCCCGGGGCAGGCTCCCCTCGTCCCGGGCGTGTCCCGGGGCAGGCTCCCCTCGTCCCGCGTGTGTCCCAGGGCAGGCTCCCCTCATCCCGGGCGTGTCCCGGGGCAGGATCCCCTCATCCCGGTCGTGTCCCGGGGCAGGGTCCCCTCATCCCGGGCAGGGCCCGCTCATCCTGGCTTCCACCTCCATCCCGGCCGGTGCCGCAGCACCGGTAGATGGAGCTCCAGGATCCCGATTGCTGATTGACCGTGCAATCGCTGTCGAAGGGGCCCGCGACGCCTCGGTGTTTGCCTGAGGTGCTCCCGTTTGCCCTCTGCTGTGCCCATGAACTTGAGAAATGAATTTGAGCCCAGCACTTCTCAGGATCTGAGGAAAGAAATTCCCTAAGCGTTTCACAAAATGAGGGAACGATTTGGTTTGGGAGGGACCTTAAAGATCACCGAGTTTCCATGCCTCTAGCAGGGGTAGGGACGCCTTCCAGCAGACCAGGCTGCTCAGGGCCCCGTCCAGCCTGGCCTCGAGCACGAAAGGATGGGCAGCCACAGCTTCCCTGGGCAGCCTGAGCCAGAGCCTCAGCACCCCCAGAGGGAAGGATTTGCTCCTGATATCCAATCTTAACCTACTCTCAGTTTAAAATCATTCCTCCTTGTCCTGCCAATGTGTGCTCACGTAACCAGTCCCTCTCTGTCTCTCTGGTAGCTCCCTTTGGGTATGAGTAGGCCGCAGTTTGCTCCCTCTTCTCCAGGCTGACCAAACACAACTCTCTCAGCCTTTCCTCACAGGAGGAGTTCTCCATCCCTCAGATAAGCTTGGTGGCCTCCCCTTGCTCCAGCAGCTCCGTGTCCCTGCAGGTGTGGGGTGTCACCAGGGCAGAGGGGCAGGATCCCCTCCCTGCCCTGCTGCCCACGGGGCTCTGGGCGCAGCCCAGAACAGGCTTGGGTTTCTGGGCTGAGAGCTCACTCTGCTGAGCCATGTCAGGTCTTTCATCCACCGTTTATTGCTGCGTGTTTCTGCCTGATCCATGCTTCCCAAAGTTCACCTGCTGACAGTGGCACTGCAGCTATTAATATCAAATTATCACTGTCAGGGCAATGAAATATACCGGCACTTACTAAGCCTGTTCTGCATATTGTATCTATCTAAGGAAAAGCTTCTGTGCATCCATATTTAGGCTCTTACTAGGATCACACGACTGTATGATAAAATACATAATTTTCCACCTCAGGGAATTTGTTTCCTCAAGTGTTGTTGGGGCAGGGTGGCTGGTGGCACTTTATCCACTGTGTATTTCATGCCAGACCTACCCAAAACAGAAATAAATCTCTTTAGGCCCAAAGGAGAGAAGCAGGTGTACTCAAACATCACAGGATAAATATTTAGATAAATACCAAGGATATCAAAGCCCTATCTAAAGCTTTCCCATGGACTTTTGGTTAGTACACACTTATGATGGATTCTGTTCAAAGCACAGCTAAGTAGCACAGAGCAGTCAGAACTTTCTTAATTCCCGGTTCAGATAAAGAAGTTTAGATGTCACATGTCAAATGTAATCTGACCTCAGGGGTTTCAGCATAGCCTTTAACAGGCATTTCTCACCCTTGAGAAAATGCCTGGCTTTTGAAACAATGCCTTCTTTCAAGAACTTTGGCTTAATATTGTGGCATTAAGGTCAAAATTGTCTTGTACTGACTGACAGGAGCACAGCAGCTTTCACAGTGGTTCCTTTCTTCATGTTTGCCTTTTGCTTGTGCTTAACATCTTGAACTAGAAAATGAAGAGAATGAGAAAGTATCATTTTCTGTGTGAGGTTTGGATGTGTTTTGTCTTTTAGCCTCACTATTGGTATTGTATTGTCATAATAGTGAATTATTATTCTATTAACTGATGTCCTTTGTTTGACAGGACTGTTTACTTTTTTTGGTCTTAAGTTTCTGGCGGGGTACACAGATAATTTTGGCTTGAACCTTTCAGTGGAAGTATACAGAGACAATTCAGTGTGTCTCCTCTGTGCAGGCTACCAATGGAATAAACAAAGAATGGACCTGTGCAAGCCAGGTCAGCTCAACCCAGACAAAATGAAGGTAAATTAGAGCACAGGCAGGCTGGGAGCAATCACCAAAAGGGCTGGAAAAAGTTATATTGAAATGGTTCTAATTCTCAGATCTGAATAGAGGTTGTAAAAGAAGCCTGCAAATTGTGCAGTGCAATTGAGTCTCAGAGGCAGCTAGCCAGCAGACAGCTGGGGCACATTCCCCTGGGAACAGCCCTGCCTGGGTTAGATTACACGTGCTTGTCATCACCCACCCTGTAGGAGGTGCTCCCACTCCTGCCCTGGGTGGCTGTCAGGGCTGTGTGAGCTGGCTCCTGGCCTGGGACAGCATGCCAGGAATAATGCACTTGTTTGGCAGCTGTGGATTGGAACATGACTCTGCAATGTGGGGGTCTTAGAGGAGCCCGTGTTGCTCTTGATTCACAAGGCACAGTGGTCAAACAAGCAATTTTTTTTAATGTAGCTGGCATGTTATGTGTGACCTCTTCTACTGGAAGTGGCCTTTTCTCAGAGGTACCTGAGTCACTCGCTGTCACCTCAGGCTACACTTGCTGTGATGTATTTTTTTTCTCAGACTGAAACTGAAGTAATTTAGAAAGGATGCCTGGAAGGACAAGAGAGAGATGCTTAAGTAGTAGGGCTCTTCCCAAACTCTCAGGGATAGCAAATGTTGAGGAATTGATGTATACTTATAACCCATTCCTTTTTTTTTCCTAAATTGCCTTTTTGCCTGAAAGGCATTGCTTTTTATTAAATAAGCCTCTGCCAAAGCTCTCTTAGTATTGGTACTTGTGGTCACAAGCCAGGAATAGAATTGGAGGTGCTGTGCCTGAGCCACAGTGAAACTGTAAATGGGGACTCCTCCCTAAAGCTCACTACATGCAAAGAAAAAGTCAATACCCCTAAAGAAATGAGGGAGCATAATTGGTCAAATTTTAGGGGAATGCCATTAAATAGTATGCAAAACAGGGAAAACCCCATTTTCTCCCTAAATCACCACAGGAGCCACCTGCTTTCAGGTTATTCCAGGGCTGACAAATACATCCCCATGTCTTTACATCTAGGAATTTTGTAATCTTTCTTCAAGAAAAAAATAGTGTCACCTATGCTGGCATAGAAAGAATGCATAATAATCTACCTGGAGAAATGGATACATATTTTACCTGAGTCTCTAAAAGCTCACTTCCTAAATGAGGGAATATCTGAGATCTAACAGCAATTTTTGTCAAGGTGGCCTATGTGTTTGAATTATACTGATTTCAAAGTCGTGTAATATGGGGATAGCAAGAGTTGGGGAGAATCTCTTTAAGCCTGGCTTTTAAAACTTCTCTTTTTTAGGACTAATTCCTTCTGAAGCAAACCTGGGGAATCAATAGTGTGTCTGGTAGGAGATGCCAAGCTCTTAAAAACACAGTGGGAGAGGCCACTGGGGTGAGCCACTTCCAGTCAGCATGAACTAAGTGCCCTGAGGTAACTGAGGGAGATTGCAGCACCTTCAGATTCCTATTTCATAATGTATAATGAGCAGAATAAAAGCACTTTTTAAAAATAGAACCTTTTAATTTTTTTTTTAACTGAAAAATCAAATATATTTCAATCAGGTACTTCAGGCATTGGTACCTATGAAAGAAAAATGACATTATTTTTGGCATGGAAAGAATATTGGGAGATTTAGAAAAGAAAATGGATAGCTACTGCATGGAGGTAACTTTTGGTGTGCTGATCCCCAGAGGTGCTGCCCATTAGGCTGGGAACTGGCTGCAGGAGCAAGCATTGGTGTGATGTTTGCTGCCTCTCCAGTGGTGATTAATTTTGGAAAAATAAATTGAATTAATAATTAGTTGAAGTATATATCATGTTCCTAGTCAATGTTATAATTTAAGAATAGCACATTTATTAGAAACACCTGTATTAAGAGTATTGGTTTTTTTTTTCCTGAAAATTAACTTATCTAGATCTTAATAATTCCAGTGTCAGGGATTAAGGTCTCTGCTACAGGCAGCCCATGCAGTAGCTCCTACTGTCCCATTTCTCCCACAGAATTTTGTGAATAAACAGGATATACAAATACATAGGAATGGATTCACCTGCAGGATGTGTCCTGTGTGCAGGGACAGCACTGTTCCACAAGTCCTTGTGAACCATGGGCAGATTTCCTGGTTGATTCTGAGTTTATTTGCATGTCAAAGGTGATTTGATGGGTCTTAGTGTTTGTTTTAAATGAGTTAAAAAGTAGAGAGTTAATCTACCTTACAATTAATAAATTGTAAGTATCTAGTTTTTTCTGGTGTACCAGATGAAGATTTTGGTGTTCTCTCATATTTAACAGTGTGTCTGTTTTCATTATGAACTGAATTTGCAATAAAGTACGGGGTTTAATTTTGATAAAATTACTATAGTGTAACGTGCATTGCTAACTTTTTCTTTTTGCCCATAATAATCCAGTTTATCCAGCTATACAGAGAAGGCCATCTAAGAGTTACTTGACTGAAGTATGGCATGTTAGCAATATGAAATGCCACCTTTTAAATCAAGACATAAATAAATCTTTTAACTTTACTGCTGCTTTTTCCTCCTCTTTCCCAATAAAGTAGCTATGACCTGATTGTGTTGCAGTACAAACATTCAGATTCCTTAATCAAATCTTCTCCATAGTTGTGCAGACCTTGATCCTATAAAGCCCTTGCATTCTTTACATAGAATCTTTGTTTTGTTTTGTATTATTCCTTTAAAGATGGAAATAATGGTTTGCAGTCAGTTTATTTTGATATTCTGAAACCAGTAAACAGTGTCCATGTCAGGGCTAAGGCACAAGTGTTAGCTGCAGAGTCTGGCTCTGTTGCAGAGCTGTTCTGGGGTGAAGATATGTGCTTAGTGTTCAAGATCTCTGATATTATTCATAATTCTAGAGAAAAAAGAAGAGTCAGTTAATGAGAAGCAAAAAATTTGAATTATGTAACGTTACATCATGCAGAAGACATGCAGTGAGAAGATAGGATTGCATCTGAGTGTTTTCCAGCATTGAAAATGTGGCAGAAACATTGCTTCTCAAAAGTAATGTGCTCTTCCTGAAATGTATTGTTTACCAGGAACAGAGGAGTTGTGGGGATTTGGGTTGGTGTGGTGGTGATTTTAAATCACCATCTGCCTCCCTAGACCCTAACAGCCTTTCATTTATTTCATATTCACTAAGGGCACAGAAAATGCTCAAGGTGTTTAAATATTAGGTGGTTTTAAAAGTACTGGATAAAAGAAATTATAATTATTAAGTATAGGGGGAATTACAGTGAAAAGTTTTTGAGTGTTTTCCAGGAGGATGCACAAGCTCAGACTTGCCTGATCTATTTCCACATGTCCTTTCCCAGTCTCTTTTTCTGAGCCATTTGGGAAGCTTCCTTATCTGCACATTGCTCTGTAAGGGGTAGCTGTGCCATCTGCATATTATTGTGAATTAGAGGATCCATCCATCTACTATCTTTGATGAGTATGGCTTTCCTGCAGGACTTTGTTAAATTGTGTAAATTTAATTTTCATATCCCTTCTGGAATATTGAACAAAACTAATTTTATGACTGTAGGGTTTGAAAGCAGAAGGGGCAGTAAGTTAATATAATTAATCATTGTGTCATTGCTGCAGAATAATGGACTAATTCTCTTCCTAATTTCCAGTTACTTATCATTTGAAATCTCTCAGGGAAAACAGCATGTAGAAAGAAGAAGGAGCAACCAATTAATGTAAGTGTTTTGTTTCATCATCTTAAGCAACTGTAACAAAACTGAGGAAACTCTGGTTGTGATTTATTAGTTGCATTTTTTGAGTTTTTGTATGCAGTTAGATATTTGCCTGAACTGCTTAATATGGGAAAAGTAATGAATTTCCCCATATTGACATATTTTTCTGCATCAAATTTGCATTTTTTAAAAACAGTCAAGAACACAGAATAATTAGCTTGAGTTAAAATGAACAAAACAAGCCATCTAAAACTCTTTCATTAGAAATTTTAGGGTTTTTTTTTAATGCCACCACTGAAAAATTAAATGCCCCCAAAATTATAAAAAATCAGCTGTGGTCTGCCAGATGAGGTGAGAGAAAGGCAGAGTGGGAATGGAGGAGGGAATGGGAAGTTTTGGCACGTGTGAGTAAGAATCCGTGGGATGGGTAGGACAGGAAGTGAATAGAAGAGGAAGATAATTTGGTGGCTTCTGTTGCTGTAGAGAGTTCAGCATCATTTCTGGCAGCAAACTGGAAAGCATTTAAAGGCTGAGCTTTCAACTAAAAATTAAGTAGAGGCCCAGTAACTCCTGTCTGAAGGTTAAAGCAAAAACACCAAACAAGGCAGCATTTTCCCCACAGTTTTTTATGTAAGTACAGCTAATTGAACTGAACTTGGAGGAAATACTAACCTGAACCTTTTTATTTTTTTTCCTTGAACAGGAATTCAGCATGGACTGTGTGCTAGTTTGAAGTTTTACTAATTTGGAACAACTTTAGTCACCCAAACGAGAACCAAACTGAGTAACTAACATATTTGATTGTCTAAGTAGATGTAAAAATTCAGGATCAGTTTGTGGCAATACTGTTTTCTGAATTTTTTTGTTTTGATCCCACTTTTAATTATGCTGCTCAGATTCCTTCCAGGCTCCTGCTTTGAATCAGGTGGTGCTATAACTTGTAGAAGACCTTCTGGTGGGATGAGTTGGAGAGAATTCACGTTGGGGTTTAGACTCTGTGTGAATAGCATTGATCAGAGTTCTCTGTTTTTGATATTGCTTGATGAGTGCTTCCATCCTCACAATGAGCTTCAGGAAGGGTGCAGAGGAATTAGCTATCTGCACTAGGGAGAATATTTCTCCATGTTGTGCTGTGCTGCCAAGCCAGCTGTCCTCACTGCCTAATTGTCAGAGGAGCACTGCTGTGACAAGTCACTTGGAAAAAACAGGTATTGTGTGGGTTTTCATCTAGAACTGACATCAGTTGTTTTTAAGAAAAAGGGCTGGGAGATTCATATAGAAATTTCTACGTAAGGGTTCATGCCAGTTATGTTGTTAGCAAACTTAAATGCTGCACATGCAAGCTTTTGGAGTTTGATTTTTGTTTTCCTCAGTCTGGAAAACATGGTGTCAAGCACCCATTTTTTTATTTTAAGAATAGTGTCAAAGACTTGATTGTTCTTTGATCCTAATGCTGTGCTGAAGGTAGTTCAAAGTTATAAAGAGTTATGTATGCTGTGTCTTAATGAAATGCTTGTCTGAAATTGTACTGATAGCCTGCTGTGAAAAAATCAATTTGCCATCAGCAACTGAATGTACTTGATGCTCAATTTAGTTCACCCAACTATTTCACGTTTGTTCCCTGTAGTAAAACAAAAGGGTCCTGAGAATTAATTACAGTGTTAGCATCTGCTCGTGGCAGCTTTGCTGATATACTTGGTGGAATAAGATACTTAAGGAGGGAGGGAGATGGAGTGTAAAGTTTTTCCCACTGCCATTTCTTATGCAAATATCTTTTAAAGGACAGGCTCCTCTGGTGTTTCCTGTACTTTTTCTTTCTGCATTAGAGCACTCAGTTGTGTTTAAAACTAGCAAATACTAATTGCTTCCAGATAATTTATGTCACTTTTTCATGGTTTATGTTTCCATAACTATTGCTGGCTGCACAGTGGAGTACTGTCTATTTGAACGTTAGTAATAACATTTCTTAGTTTAGAGTAAAACCCAAACATTTTGGGGAATTTGTGGATGAATGGCAAGTTGCTGAAATTGCAGGTTCCTGAGATTCCCAATGTCAAATCTTGAGTTAGTGTAATTCCAACCTGCTGTGCCAAGCACACTGTGGAGTAGCCTTGAATGCTGGACAAGAATACTTTTGTCTTGTGCAAAGTCATCTTTGACAGTTTCCCCTTTTTTAGCATTAAAAGTTTCAGTGTGCTCATATGCCAACCTAAACTGAGGTTTTATTGTGCTGAATGTAGAAACTGAGCTGCAACACAAGCACACAAAATATCAGTAAATTTAGGATTTTAGTATTTGATAATTTTGTATTTTAATGCATATTCAAGTAAATAAATCTTGGTCATTGGTCTAGGAGAAGGATCAGGTCCTGTACTTTTTATCAGGTCCCTGGGCTTTTTTTTTTTTTGGCTGAACGATCACAAGGTAAAAATTACCTGTCTTGGAATGCCTGAGAAAACATCTCTCAAATCCAAGAGATTTTCATTATTTGCAAGTTGTAAGTCCTGTTATGTCGGATTTGAATCTGTATTTTGGAGAGGATCACCGTGGATTTCTGTGAGAGAGTGCTTGAAATTTAATCTTGTCATGGATGATTGTGATTCCTGTAATGGTGGTAGAGTTATCCTGTGTGCATTGGAGAACAATTTCACTTCAAATATTTCACCTAAATTTGGTGAAGTAAGACCAGGTTCATTTAAATCTTCTATCCATTATGTTGCCATGTACCAAATGCTTTTAACTTCTTAACTCATAAGAAAATTGTTGAAGCACTGCTGGACACTGGTGAGGTGCAGTGGTAATTAATACTGAAGCTAAAAGAAAATTAAACAAATTAAATGTTTAATAAATTAATACTCTAATAATACTGCAGTAACATAGTGTGACGTTTAATATGCACACCTGCATATCTTGTTCTTTCTATCCTCTAAAATTTTAACTGAGGGTTCAAAGAGTTTTTCTTTGCTCCTCATTGCCTCAGCAATGGAAGAGCATTTCTGTATTCTTCAGATATGCCTTATTAGAACATCACATGGCATGAAATTTAAACTCTCTACATGTAGAACAGTTTTTGAAAGAACTTTTTCTGCTCTTCCAGAGTAAAAACATCCTCAAAAGAATTACTTTTGTATCTACTTAGCAAGGCCATCCTAATCAGGAAAATGTCATATTTCTTTATAAAAATAAGGTGGCTATTTTTTAAAACGTGCTGCTGAGAATGTTTGTGATCTCTTTAGCCATGAGCAGATACTCATGGCTAAGTGAATTGAAAACTAGTGGTTTTCAAGATTCTTGGATATAGTTCTTACCAAGGTATATGTTTCATGTGTTGTTTGGCAATATTGAGGGGACAGAAAAGAAGAAACCTGTTCTATCATTCTATAATTTTTATACTACATAGCAATTGTTACCTTGAAAATACATTATACATATTTGCATAAGGTATAAGTCTTCCAAACCAATTTTTTCTGTTAGTTTTGGTCCACAAGGAGTGCAGAAGTGCAGAATCTTCTGATCTCCTTTCCTTGCATGAGTTGTCAAAAAGAAGTGGGTTTTTTTGAATACTTCAATAAAACAGAAATGGGAATTTGTATGTGCTTTCAATTTGATAGGAAGGGAAACATTTTTTTTTTCCTTTTTGTATGGGAGAAGTATTCCTGATAGCCTAATATTTAATACAGCTGGGAGGGAAACTATAGGTTTTGTACACCACTTAATTTCTCTAGACACTGAAATGTCTTCACCTGGAGAAGCAGCCTATTTTTGTGTCTAGCATTTCTCATTAGAGGTACTAATTAGCAGTTGCTAACAAATGATGCTGTTATGCATTAATACTCAGAAGTGCATCCAGAATGGATGGATGGATCCACTTTGGATCCATCATTGAAATTGGGGACACCTGCTCTCAGAGCTCTGGGCAAAATACCAAATGCAGAAATGGTATTGAAACAGTGTGTATGGCGTATTTAATATGGTTTAAAATAGATTGTTTTGTGGATTTTTCAAAGAAAACATCCTTTGTGGAGTTGCCTGCACTGCTTGGAATTGGACTTGATCATTTAGATTGTGCCAGGTAGAAGCTCCAGTGGAGGGGTGACAGGACTATTGTCCTTACCCAAGTTTGGTGTCAGTACAATATAGAATATTTTGTTACACTCCTATTTAACATAGATCCGTTTTCAAGCCAGACCATTGCCCTGATTAACTCCTTACTACACTTGTTTATCTCTGTGGCAAAAAGACGTTTCCTTCAGCTTTGAAGGACCTTCATTGCTTATCTTTCCTTCATTGGTGGTAGCTACATAGATCACAGTGCAGCTCTCACCTTCTTTTATGGGTTCAGAAGGGTTTCAAGTCCACCTTAAAATGCTTCAGGAGTTGAACTCGTGTGTAGTTAGGAAAAATAAATTTTCAATAAGGTCCTTCTTTCAAATATCCCCCTCTCTGTTTACCATGGTTGGACATATGGGGCAAATGCACACATAACAAAACTCTCCTTTCTTCTGTTCTCATTTTAGTTCAGCTCATAAATTTGCCAGACATTGATTTTTTTCCCCTAAATTTTCCTAAAATAGTCTATTATAAAATCAAACTGAAGTTATTATTTATGAGGTTACAGCACAGCTGCTGGTTTTTTCTCCTGTACCTGCCAGAAAACCAACCAAATGGACTTTTTATTTGTGGGATGTTTTTATTTTGTTGTTTCCTTGTTTGTTGGATGCTTTGCACTGAAAAAATGTTTTCATCTGCTTCCTTACCCAAGGCAGAAAAGTCTTCTATTTGAACTTGTCTAATTTCTCATGTTTTTAAGGTGTAGGTACAGAAAGGTAAGAGGCTTGGATTTTTTAGATGATTTCTCTTCTCATGTATTGTCTGCAAACCAGAAGTTTAGAGGGAAGGTAGGGAATTATATTAGAACAAGTCTTTAATAAGCCATCACAGCAGGTACATATATTTTATTGGAGGCTATTCCACAGCCCAATGCCTACTAAGATAAATATTTATGTAAGAGAGTGGTTTTTACCTGCATATCTTATTTCATTTATATTAGTTTGTTGTTTTTTTCACTGTGGAAACCACTTCATATTCTTTGTACAGCAGTCTGTGCAAAAAAATCTGCAATAGCTTGTGCTGTAACTGAAAAACTTTTAGGGGTCTTCCAGCTGAAGAAGTTTGGAACAAGTGAATTAAATTTGATGTAAGAATTAACTTTTACTCTTGACATTTCTCTTCAGTAAATAACTATCTAACAACAGTGCTCATAATTCACATGCCCCTGTTTGTATTCTTAAATTTTGAGAGATTTCTGCACTTTACAACTGTTCAAACTGCATGTTGGTGGCCGTAAAAATGAATTATCTTTAATTTAGTACCACTGAGTTTTCATTTTCAAGGAGTATCTTATGTAAAATGCATAAATGTGATACACTCTGGAAGATCCTATGAACAGTTTTCCATATCCTTTTCCCCTTTCCAATCTTTGAGAGCCAATCTTTGAGATTATAGATGTTATTTTGAGATTTTTGCACAAAGTAGATAGCTGAGCATGTGCTTGTGTGCACTCAACCATGTGTGCTCCTGGGAACATTTTATTTAATGTAAAAGAGAAATTGGTACCTTCCCAGTTTATGATAACAAAGTATGGAATTAGGGAATACAGACATTTGATTGTGGCAGAAAACCAAACACCAAAGAAGAGCACTGAAAACAAGATAGCAGGGCTAACATAACTTTTAGGGACAAAGGTGTGTTTTGCTGCTTTCCTTTTCCTTCTGCTTAATATAATTACCTAATTTGTGACTTTGCATTAAAATCTGCCTTACTGTCATGTGAAAACTAGTTTTTAATTAGTGTTACCTTCAGTGCATTTTCAGAGACCTGGTGAATCTGTAATTACTTGCAATTTTATAATTAATTTTAAAAACATAATGACATAGCTGTTTACCTATGCAATGTACTGGTATGTAACTTCATGCAGCATAGAAGGCTTTTTTTTTTTGGCAGGCCCATGTTTTGCTGATGTTTGTTTTAATTTTTTAATGATTCTGTGATTAATGATAAACCTCAGCTTTTAAAATTGAAATTTTTGTGTGTAAGTGCTGAGTGAATGAACTGTTTTGCTTGGTATCAGACAGGTTTAAGGCTGGCTTTGCATGCTTAAGCTAGCTTTATACATGCTATTGAGTTTTGATTATGAAATTATTAATACTGAGAATACCAAGTATCAGTACACAGAATACCAAGAGATTTTTCTGCAGTCATGTCTAAAGCACTTTCTCTTTTTTATTTACTGTGGGAGAAGTGTTGAACTGAATGCCATGACTCATAAATTGGTCCCCACCTCAATGATAAAATCAGTAAATATTTGATGTGGAAGGAGGAAATATTGATGATTTCCGAATTTAAATTTTAACAAGTCTTTGTACAGTGGCCTCCACTTTCATCTGAGGTCACAGCACCTTTTACAAAGGATAACTTGATCCTCTCTAGGCTAATAAAAAAGGAAATGTAGAATAAAGATGCCACCTTGTGGGTGAACTAAATGATGCAGTAGATGATTCAAAATTTTTAACAAATCGATTCCATGCATTTGTGAGTGGCTGCTGGAAATTGAGTTTGTGTTTTCTTAAACATTTAGAGTTAGTTTTGGATTTACATTCATGAATTTTTAACGAATGTCTAAGTAACTACAGTTGAACCATTCTGGAGTAGGTGTTAAATGACTGCTAAAAATCTTGCTCATAATCACCCCGTAATTTTGGCATCAAATTCAATGCACTGTTCCTAATGTATTAAAACACAATTTTAATGCTATCATCCTAACCTGACTGAGTGCCAAAAAACCAAACAAAAAAGGTGAGGATTTTGCAGATATTCCCTGTATGAATACAGAGTGGTGGTGCATTCAGGTTCCTGTGCTGGAATTCTCAATATATACTAAGATTAACACATGAGATGTGTTAATTTGCCATTCTTAACTGCATGTCATGGATTTCTTACAGCATTCAATGACATACCAGGTTGTCTACAAACCTTGGTTTTGAATCACCTTTGCCTTGGGCAGGTTTATATAGAATGCTTTGAATTTTTAGAACTTTTATTTCACTAGTTTTTGACTTGTTCAGTGGTAATGGCCTCTTACAGCTGCTCTGTGTGGGGAAGACAATTGAGAGCAATGCTACTCATACCTCTATTCTTGTATAGATTTTTAGAGATTCACTCACTTTTTGGATTTTAGAAAAAAAATTCATTTTTGCTGTGCACCCCAGGTTTCTTTGAATAAGAGTCTTACAAACTCCTCAGGGTCACTTAAGCCTGTTTGTGACATTGTGAATCTTTGATGTGACACTGGTGTGAGGAGCACTTTGTGCTTATCTAAGGTACTATGAGCAACATCGTGTTCCTTGGGCTGTGGATTTATTTCTTCCTGGTTTGTCTGCAGGTTTCAGGGGGATTGTTAATGTAATCAATGTAAATACTTTGGCAGGGTTCTTCTTTTCCATGAAATTTGGTTCATGTTAGGCAAAGGCAACTCCTGTCCTTTCCCTTTTTTATGGATTAATGCAGGTGGGGGCTCTGCTGTGCAGCTGAGCAAGTCATCACTGGCAATTAATTTCTCCATATATGGCATCTCAGATTATTTTATAAAGGCGTGGTTTTACTACTAGCCAAGAGATTGAGACAGACCTTTGATCTGGCAGCTGGAATGGTAGAGGAATTCCTGATACAGGTCACAGCTGTGAAATCTGTTTCTTGCTGGCGTGCATTCCCCACGAGCTGCTGAGGAGACTGTGGGAAGCTGCAGCAGCACAGAGTCTGCCCTGTAAGCTCTGCTGTCTCAGGGCTCTCCTGGGGGCTGACACTGCTGTGGTGGCTTTTCTAGCTGATGTTGACCACAAGACGTCAGGTATTTAAAAAAAAAATATCACAGCACACTGTAAAATATTCCTAGCCTGAAGATGTTTTAGGCTGTTCTGTGTTATGCTCTGAGTTATCTGCCTTGGGCAGCCTTAGGAAATAATCAATGATATGAGAATCATCCAAGAAGTCAAGCCATAAGTGACAGATGAAGATTATTTTTTGTGTATTTATGTGTATTTTTGTGCACACCTTTTAAGCATGCCAAGCTTTAATAACCCATGTCCCATTATTTCAGTGGTGTTTATGTATATTTAAACACTAGTGCAAGAAATTAACATTGTGTTTGCTGGTTCAAAATCTATTACTGCAGCTGTCTATTCCTAATGTTCTGTAAGAGTGCTTCTGATTTGAATGATTTTTCTCTTCTATGACAGCTGAGTATTCTGAACTTAATGCTTTGTGCACTGCTCAGATATTACAGGGTATACAAAATATACCCTGAAATTCATTCAAACATTTAAAACTTATTATGTCTAGCAGAGACAGATTTAAGATTACTGAGGTTTCTGGTTGAAGTACTCCAAGCAGAAATCCATACTCCATTAGGTTCTGAAACATTTTGTGACCTTAATTTTCCAGGTATTTTGCCCTTCAAATTGAAGATAGTATTTTAATACTATTTAAGTCTCCTGAAGAGCCTTGTAATATGATAGGCTTAAGTTGTGAAACATTTGAACAAAATGAAGGATAAAAAAGTAATTTAGAATTTTGTATTTTTTTAAATGTATAGCAACATAAAGATATGCATCAAATAACACATTGAAATAGGCAATAAAAAATTGCATCTTTTCAGTGCATTTTTCAGTGAAATTATGTGTACATACAATCAACTGTATTTCTTGTATGAAGGTCTTCCTTTGTATTTGGCTTTTTTAGGCAGAGGCATTTCTGGTGATTTGAACTTAGGGATTTGTCTCTTATCTTGTTGTGTACTTCACATAAAATTTTACCTGTAGAGCAGATGTAGGATTACATCTCAGGAGATGAAAGATAATTTCAGAGCTAAACTTACTATGTGGGGAAAAAAAATAAGAAGAATTAACTTTAAAAAATTCTTACAGCAAAATTTAGCAAGTGAAAATTATCAGCAGCTGGTGGTAAGCCCAGCTCCATGAGATGTTAGAACTGGACCTAATAAATGACAGCAATGGCTTCTGGTATTTTATCCCCTTTAACATAATCCTTGAGCACTCCCATGGCTATGCAGTATGACAAAGGCAAAATACATCAATGCCAAAAACCTGGAAAAAACGAAGAGTGTGTAATTGAACTATAAGGGCACTTATTCTGGATGTGAAATTATTTATATTAAGATTACATTTTTATATTTTATAAGTGTATATCTTAGGTAACCCTAAGTTTTGTGGTTTGGGGTTTCTCTTTGCTGTAAAAAAATGTATTTTATTCATACACACCAAAAAAGTTAATGGCAGGGTTTTCTGTAACTGCATGCAGTTATATACTGTAAGAACTTAGTGTAGGTTGTCTTACCCAACGATTTTAATTAATTTGCTGATAAGCCCAAAATGTTATTGAATGGAACATCCTTTTGACAGGCCTGTGTGCTGATAGCTGCATAACAGACTATATGAATGTCAAAATGTCAAAGAGGATGGCTGGGATGTGAGGTCAGCACTGAGACATTTTTCAGTCACAGCTTCAGGCTGGGCATTCTAGGTACTGAGCACAGGAAGGAATGTAAAACATAACCCAGCAGGCAGCCATTAATTGCATTTTGCTTGTCTGAGCTGCTGTTTGCCTGTTCTAGGCTGCCAAACACCGAGCTTTTCCCATTATTTCACTAGCTGTTTCCCAGTCCTGGGGGTTTGCAGAGTATTTGGGATCTTTCTCTGAGAGCTGCAAGTGCAGTGGTCAGTGGTGGTTACTGAATTGGGTCTTAGTGGCTGCTCCAGTGAAGTCAGAATAAATTCCTTTTGCTGAGAAGAATGCCAGTTCTGGTTTTTAAGCATCGCAGGCTGCCTTGGCACTTGGTGAGTGTGAACATTCACCCTGTGTTTCTGCCAAGCTAGGAGTAGGACAACTGTGAGTGCAGAAAGGCAGCCAGGAATCTTGAATCAGAGCTGTGAAAAATGATGTCCCCTTTAGTCTGTGCTTGTGAATTTTATTTTGCCAAAAACTGCAAACTTGACCTCTGATTTGCTAGATTTTACTAACTAGCAACTGCAAGCAATCTAAAAAAGGCTGTTTCAAAATTATTCAAGATCGTATATTTGTTGATTTTTTATAATTTTTTGTTTCATCTAGAAAGCTGTGAAGTTTTGTGTCTACTTTACTAAGAGTAATTAGCCCAGCACTCTGAAATGCAAAGAGTGAAGGGAGAAAGTTAGGAAGATTGTAGAAAGTAAAATGCCATTAGAATATGAACAGTTAAAAAACTTATAAAAATTTTCAATGTTGGTGGAGTTAAAGAAATACCTTTGTCAGATTTCTAGAAGTACTGAATATACACCATAACACATCCACTTATTATTTAGAATCTTTGTGAACCATAGTTTTTGTAATCCCATTAGTCTTCATTGAGAGAACAAGCTTCAGTCTGATGCTGGAAGGATGAAGCTGTTTTCATATCTTACTCTCACTGAGAATTAAATAAACTTGTGGCCACTGTTTCTGCCATTTGCAGAATCTCTTCACAGTGTTATGTCACTTGTAATTGTAATCTTGTAATCTCTATGGTTCTGCATGGCAAACACATTCTGGCATTCTCAAATGAAATCAAACTTTCCTGTTCTTCACATTCCAGTCACAGATAAAAAAGTTTTATCTCATAAAATACTAGGCAAGAATGTTTCTATCTACCATTTTTACAAGAGAAGAACAAAGCTAAGTTTTATCTTTGAAAAAACAACATGATCTTGTCCTCTTAATTGAAAGAAGAGATCCTTTGCGTGTGAAAATTAAATCCTCCACAGTTTGTAGCTGCTTTTCAGACTCCTCAGCCTGACAATGAAATTGTGTAATCTGATAATAGCATGCCTGAGGCTTATTGTGATGTTTTTGGGCAGTGGTATTAGCAGATGCTGTGCTCTGTTGATTTTAGTCACTTAGGGTTTGATCCTGATCCCACTGACCTGAGAGTAAATGTAGTGTGACTACACTGACTTCACTGGAATTACCATAAACGTTTCAGGGTAACTGAAATCCACATTTATTTAATCACACTTGTAGTTCTGCTGTGGGCTTTTCAGAAGTCACTAAAGAAAGAAAGGTATGGGTGACTTTCCCCATCTCTTTGTGACAGCTTTCTTAACTCAAAGAGTGTTTGTTGCTGGCCAATTGTTAGAATTTCTGTGTATCTGTCTGTTTGTACTGATGACTCAAGGTCTTTGTGCTAAATGCATGCACTGGTTGATTTTCCCTTGTCTTACAGCCAGTTTGAGTTGCTTTAAGATTCCTGTGCCTTGTCACTAGAATTTCTCTTTATTCATGAACCCTCTCACTGACTTTATAGTCAGTTTGAGGCTGAGATGAATATATTTGAGTGTCTGTGGTTGGATGGAGTAATTTGACATGTTCTAGAAGTGGTAAGTGGTTGGTGTTGGTAAGTGGCCATAAATAAAAACTAGTGAAATGTAGGATCTAATCCTGCTCTCATTTTTCCCCCTCTGATGCTGTCAATGGGAGATCTGTCTTTATAACAGGGACTAAGGTGTCAGGATTGTACAGAATAGAAATTGTAGCTTGTTCACAGCAGATTTTATAGCACAGATGTCTTCAGTGGCACAGACGTGAATGTTTCCTATTTAGTGAAGGCTTTTTCCTAACTCTGGAGGCTTTTCAGACTAGCAAACCAAACTCTCCACAGCAGACCCTTCAATTTTTTCTTATAGTATAATAAAACTGGTTAATTTGACGCTGAGCCTCATGTGCTTTTTTGCTCCTTCATTTTACTGACCAAAGAAATTTAATGGGAATCTTGTGCTCCTTTGTTTCTCATGGTTCTTAAAATCTCCCTTTCAGTATTTTAAAACTCCAGGTAAAAGATGCCAATGGATTAAGGTGTGACTCATAACTGGTGATCAAGTAGTAACCAGTGTCTGTAATCTCTGATAATAAACTGGTTTCACTGTATCTTTCATGCATCCTCAGTGTAATTTAGGGACATCTCAGAAATGTTAAACAAAATCAAGATGGAAAAAAAGGAGGAGAAAGAAAATGGTTTTTGAGATGTTTTGGTTTTTTTTGTGGGTTTTGGTTTTTTGTTTTTTTTTTTCCTGGTACGAGGGGAGCTGTTTGGTACATGTGTAAGCAGGATTTTAGCTGTTTCTAGGGCTGTAGTGCTGCACAGAACATGCCTGGCTCTGGGAATCTCTAGGAAAGTGTTCTTGTGCTTTTTAGGAATTCCTAGCATGCTTTCTAGGAATTCACCTCCCAGCTTTCTAGGCATTTGCACTGGGCTTTCTAGGAAGTGCCAGCTTCTGCTTTCTATTTATATTTCCTCATCACTTTCCAGGATTATTTCCTCAGTTCTTTTGTAGTTTTTTTGTTTGTTTATTTATTTTTTTGTGTGTGTTTTTTCCCTGTGCTGCATCATGGCAATTCCCCCTCAATTTGCAGGAATTGCTTATGTGCCTTCTGGATATTTCCTCTTTCATTTCCAGGAATTTATCTCTGGTTTTCAGTACTTCTCTATCTGAGCTTGCTACGAATTTAATCTCCCATGTTTTGTGAATGTTTATTTGTGCTCTCTGAGGAATCTCCCCTCTAGGCAGGTATCTCCATAGA
Organism: Luscinia megarhynchos; assembly: GCA_034336665.1. Classification (NCBI taxonomy): domain Eukaryota; kingdom Metazoa; phylum Chordata; class Aves; order Passeriformes; family Muscicapidae; genus Luscinia; species Luscinia megarhynchos. The sequence goes on from CM067568.1 coordinate 11,092,141, forward strand.
TTTTTGCTCTGTACTTTGTAGGAATTTACTTTGCATGTTCTAGAAAATTTTCCTTGTGTATTCAAGGAATTTGTCTCTGCCTTCTAGAAATTTTCTCCGTGCTGCCTAGATATTTTCTCCTGCAAGTTCAAGTAACTTACCCTCTGCTTTCTAAGATGTTCTATATGTATTTTGTTGAAATTTTCCTCAGGTTTTTGAGGAATAAACCCTTTTTTTTCCTAAGAATTTCTCACGGGCTTACTTGGATTTCACCTTTCATTTTCTGTGACTTACATCCTTTAAATTTAAACTGAAGGTAAAAACATGCTACTCACAAATGGCTATGTATTAATTTATTAACTAGTAAGATCAACTATTTATGTGGTTTTATCTCAGGCCTTTTGTGTCTCAGTGTTTTCACACTTTTGTCTTGAGCCTTTACTTTTTGCAAGCTGCAATGAGGTTGTGGCCCCATTTTTTTCTGTTCAGGGTGCTGCTCTTTTATGAGCAAAATTGTAGGATGTTGCCTCGGTGTGCATTTGTAGCTCTCGGAGTACTTGTCTTCCTGTAGGAATCATTTGCCATGTAATAATATTTTAGAAAGTTAATTGTGATAACTGACGTTATCTTAATTTAGCAGATAAGGAAAATTGTAGCAGGAGGGTGATGTAGCTTCTCAGCTCCCAACGGAGCTTAGAGAAGATTTAATTTCTAGCTCAATTTAGAAGCAGATATGCCAAATGTAGAAGTGGTCAGTAAGGGTTGAACCCCAGCATTCTGGTTTCCTTTGTTTCTTTAAATCAAATTCAGGTTTTGCAAATGCTAAAAAATAATGGAGGAATTGAAAAAAAGCAGCTCTAGAATGTTAGATTCTAACATATTGGCCACATAGGTCCCACATTCCCACACCAGAAAGTTCAGAGTGGGAGTTCCCAGTGTGGCCATTTTTTATCCATGATGGACACTGTGTCTCTTGTTGCTGATCAAGGTGAACATGCCAACTAAACTGCAACAAAGGGAGCCCTCAGCTCCTTGGATCCCTCACAGTTTTAATTTTGGCCAGAAGCACCTACAAATACCCGTGGGTTGGGAAAGAAAAGTAACCTCAAATTGCTCTTTGGTCACATTGTAAATTTAAAAAGGAAAAGAAAGCAGACTGCAAATATGTGATAGGGAAATGCCTCTAGATGCTGAAAGCTGTCACATAACAATTGCTCCTCTCTTTCCCTGTTGGTGTCACATGATATTAAAAAGAGACAGGTATTAATCTGCTCCTTCTGTACAACTTTGAGTTGTATAAAATGTGCTTCTTTCATAGTTACCTCAAGTGGTTAAGGCAGATAATTCGCTGCTGGAGTGTTTGAGATTTTAATCTATCCATGAGGCAGTCTGCCACACTATTTGCTCATTCTTTAATTGGTTAATTAAATCTGATATAGTTTCTAGTTTCAGAGATTAATAATAGCTTGCAAAATAACCTGTTAGGTGCACAGAGAATGGGGTAGGCTTTGCCTGGTGTCTTGCCCTATGGTTCTGACACCCACAAGGGTCTGAGAAAGACCACATGACTCTCATGAGGGGATTAAAACATCATGAATAGGAAATCTTAATCAAAACTAATGTAAAATCTGTTTTTTTATTTTTTATTTTTTCCTTTAAAATTTTTTTTATGTTGGCAGTAATCTGAATTAAAAGAGCTGTAGGCCTCTCCTTTATTTATTGCTTTGCTGATTTATTTTGTACTAGTAGTAGTTTCTTGTGCCTAGACAAAGGCTTTACAAAGGTGTTTGTGAAAAAGCTAGTCCTCCTTTTTCTTGAATTGTCATATTGATAATATTGAAGAGAAAACCCCATATCCTTCAGTTTATTGATTTATAAACAAAAGACATTACTCTGGTCAAAATTTTTAATATAAACATTTTGTTCAGAAGTAAAATGTAAAATAAATTCAGGATTTTAGCCCTTTTAAAATGTTTTCAGAACATCTTCAAGAGAAGAAAAAGATTTCTGCGTATCATTAAGCTTATCTCTTTTTTGTCTTAGTTATCACTTTTTTCCTGGTACATTTCAAAGAATCGAGAACTGTAATAACTATCATATTACAGTTAAAAATTTCTTATATAGTAGGACCAAGTGTATTAATATTGTCAGAGACTTAAATATGGAAATGGGGTATTAATCACGTTTCATGTAAATTGCAGAACGTAGGCTATTGAGTGAGATTAGAAGTTATCTCATGATAAAAGAGCTCTATCAGAAAAGAACATTCTCTTAAGTAGTTTTTTTCTCCATGTAAGTATTTTGTACTATTGTTTCCTAATAAGTCATCTGTCATTCAAATAGAAAAGCCCTAGATCTGGGAAATGAGGGGCTAGGATGGAACCAAAGGGCTTAAGGATGTTCAAGTGACACCTGAGATTATCTCTGAGGTGCATCAGGGGCAGTGGAGCAGAGGAGATTTTGCAGAATGCCAGCTGAAAACCTTGGTCCTTGTTTTCTGCATCAATGCAGGTTCCTCAGCTCTCAGCTGAAACCAATGTCTTCTGTTTCCTGGCAGCTTGGATCCTTCTTTTAGCTCACTGATGTCTCCTGTGTCTGAAGTGCCAACACCCTCCAGAGACTGAAGCCCCCTTCCTTCACCTGCAGAGTTCCTTTTGCCACTGCTGAGGGCAGCAGCTCCTCAGTGTGGGGAGCTGAGGGATGACCCCAAATTTTGGCACTCAGATCCCTGTCCTGCAGGAGTTGAGCCAGCTATAGGCAGTTTCCTGTGCCTCACTTGCCATAGCCATTTGCAATAGTAGAATAAGTCTCTTTTACAAAGCTGGGCTAGCTTGATGGCATTCCAGGAGTTAAAGGCTTGTCAATCCCCCAACACTTCCAGGGGTTGCTTCTTCTCTGTTGTGTGCTGTGGAGGAACTGAGCTCTGGCCTTCTTGCCTGGAAATGTCTAGCTAAGCTTTCCTTCTTTGGTGCATTTTAACTCTCTCTGAGCCTTTTTGTGCAGCTTCTTTTTTGAGAAAAGTAGACTCTGAGGCATCACGTGCAAATCAGCTCTCAGGGAATTGCAAGAGTATGCAGAAATCCTTGCTTTTGTTATCCCTGTTTTGGCAGCACTGTTGAAGGATGTCCTCACATGATGCCAGTTAGAAGCAAAAGCTCATTTTTACTGGATGCTCCAGATCAACAGCTTCCCAGGTTTATTGAACTATTTTGAAATCCTCTTAAAGTGTGTTGTATACCATTTGCTTTGAAGGAAAAATCTATTATACTTTTGTTCTGTCTGGTGGAAAAAAATGTTTGCTTTTCCCATCTCTGAATGCACCAGGCAATTCTGTAGCTAAAAAAGCTGAAGTACCATTTTTGTCTGTGTGTTTTTTGTTTTTGCAGATCTGCTGTCCAAACCAGCATGCTGTGCTATGCCAATCCAGTGCCTTGTCAGCATGGCAGACAGCTGTAGTTAGAATACAAGGCTTTTGTGTTCCTCCCACCCCCTCATCTCTCAGGTTTTATTCCACTTCTTTGAGCAGTGGACACGTTCCTGCCAGTCTCAGTGTTTTAATTTAATTTGGGCACAGACTATGTAAAATTGAACAGATGTCTGAAAGCAGTGAAGACCATAAAATGAACCATGTGCTCAGCTTCACTCTAACCAAGCAATGCTGTATTATTTTTTTTTGTCCTCATTGCCACAAAGATCACATGTGGCTTGGAGGTGTGTGACAAGAGGATCCAACATGAGGAGAGGAGGTAAGGAGACTGGAATTGGACCAAATTTTCTTTGCTGTGTATTTTTGAGGTGTATTTTCAAGACTGGGTGTTTCTTCATCTTCTACATTGTCAGCATTCATTTCTCCAAAGTAAAGTAAAGATTATATCTCCCAGTAAATTAGAAAAAATATTTTAAAAAAGAGTAAAATCTCCTCCACAGAAAATATTTTTCGTCTCTTAGCCCCTAAAAGACAACTTGACAGTATTTTCAATGGTCGTAGAAAGTGCTAGTTTCCAAGAAATTCCTGGAAACACAGGGTAGTAGTTCCATCCAGTAGGCAGGCCAGGAATTCCACAGCACAAAATTTCACTGCCTAAAAGGATCCATTCATCAGAAGATAAATTGAACAAATTAACCTGAAATACTGAACTTTTAAAAACGCTTTATTTTTGAAGACATTTAACAGAATTTTTTACCTCAAGGTAATGTGATAAATGAGATTAATTATATAATTTTTTGAAAAATTTGTCATGGTTGTGACATGATAGTGATATCCATATGTGATAGTGATATTCTTGTGAGCTGGTTCTTGCAGAAGGTTTGTCTGCATGAATGTCTTCAGTAGATATATTTTCTTACCACTGTCTAAACTGATGAAGAAATACATGTTCTAAAAGATTTATTAATCCTACAAATAATTTAACAGAGGTTAGATTAAGTTTACAGGCTTTAAGGGTATTGTGTTTTGAAAATAAATCTTTTGTTTTAGGAGTCAGAATTTGCATGTGATGGGCAATTCTCTGGTTTTCCTCCCATCCACTTGTACCTTGATGTCTTTCAATTATGGTACCTTCAGATGTAGAAAAGTGTGTAAATAGTAATACCATTATAAAGGTAGTAGGTCAAAAAATTGAGACTGAAGCTGGATTGAAGACGATTGTCTTTAATTTCTCGGTAGTTGACTCTCATTGATGTCTCTTCTCTTATCATTCCTGCAGTAGTTAACATTGATGGAGATATATTTATCCTGTATCATAATCCTCTCTTTCCTACTGAAGGCTTTAAAATTGTTCAGTTGAAAACTTTAAAAGCTTTTGTTGGAGGAGTTTATTACACGTACATCGGAAAAGAAAATTGAGAAAAGCACTGAAACTGAAATTTCAGAATGAAATGCATCATCTTGGAAAGCAACATAAATGGATCCCCTTTCCAGAAGCACTTCTATATATACATGTCTTTATATTCATATACATGGGTATTAAGTAACTATCACCCTAAATCAGAAATATCTGAATAGGCAACCAATTATTTGCCTTTGTGACTTATGTGGAAAATGGGAGTAGGAGGAGGACATGCAAAGTCTCAGCAAGGAAAGTGAGGATGTGTGACCCTAGATGTTGGTCACTACTGCAAAAACAATGTCAAATTATATTGGATAGTCAGCCCTAGTAATTGAAAATGTCATAGCTCTCTAGATGTGTTACTGGCATCTAAACACTATCCACTTTTAGATCTTCCAGGAGTTTTATGAAAATGCATGAGAAAGTTTGCTTAAATGACAGTCTTTTCAAAGAAGATATGCTTGGGAGGCTGTGGGTATTTTTCAGTATTATATTCAGGAACTGCCACTTCATTAAGAACAGTTTTTGATATGTACATTCTCAGTTATGGGCAGTTTTTGCAATTGCTAAGCCATAGGCATCAGTGAAGGGGGCTTTGTTTCTTTTTTGTTTTGTTTTGTTTTATTTACCAGCAGCATTTACGCAGTGACTACCCAGTTAACTACACAGTACTTTTTATGATTATCTGTTTTTTAATGAACTTCATCCATTTGGAAGGAAACTAGAAGGTGGCAGCCTTGGGATGATAACTGAAGTGAAACACAAGACTACTGGCAAAAAATAAGCCATTAAAAAAACTTCAGGAAAAGAGTAAATATCTTGTAGATGTGTGATATTCTTTAAATTATTCCTAGCTTTCTTATTATCTGATGATTCTCCTCTTCCAATATCTGTTTGAGCACCAAGACACAAGTCATATTACATTAAATTCTCTTTTCAGTTATGGTGATGTTTATTCTCATTTTTCAGGTAGTCCTTTGTGTCTCCCTGTGGCAGAAACCTGAAGCAGCATAAGTATTGAAAATACTCAAGCTCTTCTGTTAAACTGTGTAATTCAGGGCTCTTATTCTTTCATGAAAGAATAATTGAGAATATACTTACATATTAGATTGCAAAGGAACCAAATCCCTTCAAAGGATAAATGCAATTGAACAGTGTTTCTTTTTTAAGTATTTATTTAAGTTTTTATCAATAAAGTAAAGGTAAAAATAAGGAACTAAAAAAGTGTTCAACTCACAAATCAGTATGAATACCACAGTGCCAATTTTTGCCTAAAGTTTTGTGGCTGAGCTGACAGATAAGATTTCAGGACCTTATAATGGCAGCATGCATTATAAATACTGCAGTAGGATATGTAGAACAATATTTACTGTTAGATGCATGTGTAGGACATTTTTTTCTGGGTATATTGAATTGTTTGGAAGTCTCATTTGACTGAAGTATTACAGCTTTTAATTCTTAGTTGTTGAAAAGTTGCATTTTACTTTTTTTCAAGGGTTGGTAATCAAGCTTTCTAAAAGTCATTTTAATGCATTAAAAGAGATTTTAAGGTAAATCCATACTTTGCCCTTGATTTGAAATCATTGCATTTTTTGTACATTTTTAAAATGCATATGCTTTGAAAGATTGATGGTTTGTTGTAGTAAACACAATATTGACAATGTTTGTGGCTGGGCAATTGTTCTTTGCCTTCTGTCCATAAAATACTAAGTGCATTGGGGTTCTAGCTCATCACTACAGCTGGAGCATTGCAATTAATTATATATTGTTATTACATTAGAAGAAGCTATACTAAGAGAGAACAAAATCATTACATTCTCCCTTTTATTAATATCAGCAGACATATCTTGTAATGGAGCTGTGTGAGGATGGAGAACTTAAAAAAATGCTTTGTGGTAAAAGGGCATTTTGCAGAAAATGAGACAGGACACATCATTCAAAGCCTTGCTTCAGCAATAGAATGTCTGCACAAAAACTATAATTACATTCCTCTGTTTCTCCCCTATGTTCATTGATTTTGAGGGTTCATACATTTAAAAACAGTTACTGATTGATATTTCATCTATTACTTATTTCATAAGATAAAAATATTCCAGTAAAGAAAAAGTAAAATACACTACATGAATGGTTTTTTTAGAACTTAATTTTTCTTACAAGTGCAATATATGCTGACATTTTCTTTTAATTCTCTTCCTGCACCAGCTATGGCAATAACTGTGTTATTATTTCTTAGCTTCCAAGTGCTTTGCATTATAACTTTAACTTAGTTCAGTTGTTATATGCAGAGTGTATTACAGGAGGTAAAAAAGAAGTGGATTGTTCCTGGTACTTTCTAACATCATATGTTACATTTAGGGGCTCAGTAAACATCAGCATTTTCATCCAGCACACAGAACCATTGCAATTCTGCACAGTCCACAACAGAACCAACCTATCCAAGCCAAAAATTTAGATTTTGTAGATGGTGCAGGAATTATTGGGGTTTTTTGCAAAGAAATTATTAACCTCTTTGTTACAACATAGTGCTTTTAGGAACCCTTTCTTTACCTCTTTTCCCAGAGAGATATATGGCATTATGGAATGGTGCCTATTATAAGGCCTAGTTTCTTCTGGGCCCTCATCAGAAGGACAAAACCCCTTGACTGGTTTGGTATATAAAAATGAATTTCAGGTATGAAAATACAGGCAAATTTGGTAAATAGACAAGATACACTCTACATTTTTTGTTAGATGATGTCAGATTATCCGATTTTAAAAGACCAAACCATTATGTACTTTTGCCTTTCTTACAGGATTGTGGTGAGGAATGAGATTTCAAAATCTCAAATTCATATACAACTCCCTGAAAGAAGTGAAGAAGATGGTTTTTGCTAGGCTGCCACTAGTTAAGAGTAAAATACATGGGAATTACTCATAGGAATTAATCAAAAGATTTTAGAGTGTTTCTGTCAGAATATGTTCACTGTAACAGATAACATTTTATTTCTTACTCTCTCTTGGCAGGTATTGTTTGCAGAAACCTAAATCTGGAAAGCATTTTAGTTAAAAGCAGTGACATCAATGAAATAAATGAAGTGAAATTAAACATAAAGGTAAGACAACTGCAGCAGTTTGGCTTCAAGAACCATTTTTAATATCCAGGTATTACTGGGAGACCTGACTTTGATACATATTAATAGATTTTGAAATGAGTTACTAGATTATGTTATTAGGGAAAAAAAGAATTTGGAAGCTAAGAGCAACTGTTGAAAAGATTATTATTTTTTTAATGGTAAGTACATTTCTTGGTCAATTAAAAGAAAAATTCCTTAAAGTAACCATACCTTATTCATCCAGATCTACATTTGCATAGTCCCAAGCCATTAGTTACAGGAAGCCAGCAGATGCTGTGAGATGTAATTAATATTTAAATTAGGAATGCTTTCAATTTAAAGTAAATCTGTTAGTAATTCAGAAAAAACCTATTTACATGGTATCTTGATTGAAATGCAAGCATATTATAGGATTCTTTTGATATTAATAAGTATTTGCTACCTAAACACAATGTTCCATATGCTTACATATTCTTTTGTATTGAAGAAAACAGTATTTGATGCTTTATAAATCATGTGTTAATTGTGCATCACTAATTTGCTATTTTAGTAGTAGCTCCTGTTAAAGTGTAGGCACCATCATGTACAACTGAATTGTTGGAATTTACTATCTGGGATGACACTGACGTGGACAACTGAGTAATTTATAGTGGATAAAGCCCAGACTGCAAAACTGTTTTCTGTTTCTTAGACTTGTGCATCTTTATACAATCTCGTGCTCATTTTAAGAAACATCATTGTGGATTTCTGTGTACCCTTCAGTTTGGGGCATTGTGTGCCTTTCTTCCTGAAAATAACAGAGGTAGGTAAGACTTTGATAAATTTTCTGTGTTTTCCACAGGTTTTCCATCCTTTCATTCAACTCATCACTTCCATCAATAGAAACTGCTCTTTTTTCATGGCCTTGCTTTATGTACCCCTTGGAACAGCAACCAGCACACTCTGTCCTCTCTCCTGCAAGGTGCAAGCATTTTTTCTATGTTCCATCCTGTGAATGAGGTCAGATCTTCCATCATTTTCCTCGTTCCTCTCATTTTAGAGGAGAATAACTCCTGGATGACTTCAGTGGGAGAAGTTGAAAACACAGAACCAAGCCCCAAAGCTCGGTGTGGCCAGCAGTAATTAAAGTGACTACAGGAGAGGAGAGATCCATCACACAGTGTGAGATTAAAAAAAAACAGCTAAAAACAACATTTAAGTACTTCAGACTTTCAGGCTTGAGGCAGAAAACGTTACATGTCATGCTAAGGTTCTCACCCTCGTGTTTTTGGCTGTGAAAAAATCTTTCTGGATCTTTAAGATTTTCTGGTTTTAGGCAGGATATGCAGACAGAATTATGGGACAAATCCAGATGTGGCTGGTGGAAGAGGTTCTTCCATATGGCACACAAGTACATGGCCCAGGTGCATACTGGCATGGGGCTGAGATGAAATTTTGTAAATATGTATAGAAGGACTTTCTTTTTCAAGCCACCTCTCAGTATCAGGACATTCCTTCCTGCACTCACAGATACTGATATCTTCAGATGTATGTATTGTCTCACAGATGTTGATATGAAAAGTGTAAAATATAAAAGTATGCTGAAGAATTTGACTTCTCCATGTATTGCACTTGAATAAGACTTTTCATACAGGATAAAACCCTGTTTAAAAAAAAAATCAGCATGTTTTTTCCACCATTTGAAATGTCTCTTCATGGACAGTTGGTGAATTCTACCTTTCTGGTAAGACTTCTTTTAACTCTGCATCATCTGGTGGTCACCTCTCTCTGGTGACATAGAGCTAGTTTTTGACTTCTGATATGCTGCAGAAAATACAAGAATCTCCAGCTAAACAGTGGGAATAAATAATAAGCAATATTTTTTTGGCTATTTCCATCCCAAAAATTTGCCATCCCCAGTGTATGAGACTTCTTAATACTTGATGTTGAAATGGAAGGTGAAAAAACCCCAGCACCACAAAAGCAGGTCATCATGATGTACCCTGCCCAAAGGACATGCTTTCGTCAGAGCTTTTCCCTTGTCTATTTAGGCAATGAAAACTTTGCATTCCATAACACGAAGATTTGTAACCTTTTCTGATTTATACCATATACTTCACTCTATTATCCAATATAGCGTTCTTTTGTTTTTTAATTCTCTGGAGTCTGTTCCTCAACAGTTTATAGCAGCAGATTTCACAGCTTGCTTATAACAAATCGAAGCAAAAACGAAATAATTTTTTGGGGGAAGATAATTAGTCCTTCCAGCATTCTGATTTATTAAATACTAGTAGCATTAAATACTCTTTAAGTGAGGGGGTTGTACAAATTTCTTTCCAGTTTAGCAATCATGACAGAAACATAGAGTCTCATCACTGCAAGGGGCCTTGAGTTTGATTTATTCCTCTGTCCAAAGGAAGAAGCAGTTGTACTGAGGTCATTTCTGATGAGTATTTGTGCAAAATGTACTTAAAGACCTCCAGTAATGGAGACCCTATCATCTTCCAGGCACCCTTGCTCTGATGCTTCATTATCCTCCTAGAAATTTCTCCTGCTGTCTGCCCCGAACCTTCAGTTTGACAATCAGCTTAAACTTACACCTGCAGGCCATGATCTAATCACTTTTTTCATTATAAAGTTTCAGTTAACTCAGCTGCAGCCACATAATTGCTCCAGCTGACCTGAGGGAGGTGGTGGAATCCTGTGCGTGGGAAAAGGAAAAGGGTGGAATGCAGTTCACATTTTCAGACTGTTATTTCCTCCCTTATCCAGTACAGTTATGAAGAGCACGTGGCACCTTCCCTTCATCAGCAATCTGTTATTTCACTTCTCTCTTGGCCTCTTGTTCTTTTAAGAGGACAGACAACTACAAAACATGCCTTGACACAGCCTCCCACTTGGACAACAAACAAGTTGCAAGTGTTTTCTTAGAAGCACTTTTTTATGGACCTGTGAATTGCTCCTGTGATATTTTAATGTATTAAATTATTACATTAAAGACAATACTTTGGATTGCAAAATAATTTAAGGAAAACAGTATGAAAATCCTTACTAAAAGAGAGATGTGTGACATTTTATGTTCCTCTTGCAACCCCAAAGCCTGTCAGCCTCTCTGCATGTGGATTTGCTCCTGATAGATCCAAAATATGTGTTACCTCTTCGTTTTCTTCTAGGTGCCTATTAATTCCAGTATTTTCCTGGGAGTTAAAATTATTGGGATACTTCTGTAATTCTTTAATGCCAGATTTTTTACTCTCTTACAGATAGATACCATGATTGCCTTTTTTCAGTTTTCAAGTATTTTATCTGCCTTCCACTAATGGTTCTTGAAGAGCTAATAGCTCTGAGAAGTCTTGTCACTTATAAAGTACTCCAGAATGAATTTTATCGGTTACGGCTGATTCTAAAATTTCCAACTCAAGTGCTTGCTGACCTTTCTCTTCCCTGTAAAAGACTGAGGTCTTGCCCCTTTGTCATTGATATTGATTGGACTATCCACTGCTTGCACTTGACATTTTGGTTAAAATTGATGCAAGAAGACATTAAATACATTTGCCTTCTAAGCATCATCAATCAGTGGCGTTCTTGCTTGAATACAACACCGATGTCTTTATTCACTGTCTTTCCACCACTCATGTTCTTATAGATTTTTTCATTTTGAGTTACATCACTTGCTAGTTGCTCCTCATTTTTTCTTTCTGATTTTACCCCTCTGTTTTGCATTTGGTCTTATTTCCATTTTTTTGTATCCTCCCTTGCTCTGGTGAGACTCATGGAAATTCAGAATTTAATCACACTGGATTTAATAATAAAAAAAAGGTACAAAAGTCATATCAGCTTCCTGAGTTGGTAATTTTATTTTGTGTAGGATATGTATTAAAGGATATAAATGTTTATAATGCTTTCTTAGTATGTTAATAGCATGAATTACTGATAGTTTAAAATTTTAATAAAATGATTGATTAAAAATGGGTCCAAATGTCAGGTTTGGCCAGTTTGACAATATTAATGGTTAGAATTTCCTTTAAAATTTTATTTACCAGTTGTGGTATTATCAAGCTATTAAGTTAACCATTTCAAGATCCTTGTCATAATAATTAGATATTTGAAGCTTGGTGCCTACCTAGAACATAAAAAAATCTGAGATCACAGTTCAACAGGCTTTTTTGATTTGGTGGGACAACACCAAATAAAATATTAACTGTCATTTTCTCCCCTTTGAAGGTTTTTATATTTTGTTCCTTGCTGGGACTAAGTATGTCACCTCCTCTGATTCTGGAATTAAAAACCACAGACCTTGCTGTGAACTCAGCCACATCTCCCATGATGCAGCAGATAAACTCTCACCGAGATGGCCCCAAACCAACATCTTTCTGGCTTCTGACTGAAATAATATAAAGTGAGCAGGGAATAGGTTCTAATTTTTGAATTTTAATCTAGGACTGAAATAGTGAGTTTGAAATTTTTAATTTGAGAGTATTCTGGCACAGACTTTTTTCATCATCTGATTTCAAGAAACAATGTGTTTGTTTCTATGTGCTACCCTTATGTCTGGTCAAAACCAAGTTTGTGTGATGTCTTGCAGTACTTTAAGCCTGTGTGTTATGAACGTTGCTTTAATAACTTACTGTGGAGAAGAAGAGTACTAAGTTTAATCACACAGCTAATGTCACAATGTCACCACCCCCTTAACAGCTAAATGATAAAAGTGAGGACACATCAGCATGAATTGTTAAGGGCTGTACATTATTCATTTAAACATCTGCTGTTGGTTCCTCTTTACATATGGGAATAAATTATACCACATCAGCACATTCTTCATGCTTTGTGTTTAAGCATTTAAAAGTTTTTTTTTTTCTATTATTAATACTATTTTTTCCTGCTTGGTTGGCAGCCCATGAAGTTATCAGTGCCTGTGACTACAGCCAACAGTGTGACATTTGGAGCACAGGTGTCATTATGTACATGCTGTAAGTAGCTTGTAAAAGTAATATAAAATGTACAGACCCATTTATAATACAAGTACTTACAATTTTGCACTGAAATAAAAAATAAGCCTGTGTGCTAAATCTTCACAAAAGAGTGAGCTTTTATAATTACTTGTATGCATACAATAAAACCCTCTATCCAAAATGAAGTAAAAGATATAGTTCAGGATTAAAAATTGAGTATTTGATTTATGGACACTAAATAGTCTGGAAATAACAGAATATTGCAGTGATACACCATAAAATCAAACTGAGAGTTCAGACCTCTCTTTTTCATTGTTGTCTGGATCTACAAATGAGGACTAAGAAGTTGATTTGCAGATTGTTGGTCCAATTCTAACATGAATGACACAAACTCGTGCAATCAGGGTAAAATAAAGGCTTTTCTTTTCCACCTCTGACTGTGGTGACTCTGTAACTGAGATGTTCCTGGGCTGCCAGGTCTCCCTGTACAGGTAAACTGTATGTCTTGGAAGTTTGTTAGTTTGCTGGTATAAGAGTAAGAAATGAAACTTTACCTTTGTAAGACTACATGTATATTTATATTGAAGTCTTTCATCACTTAGAACATTTATCTTAGCTATAAAGTAATTATTCCTCTCTGAAAAATCTTAACCCACCTATGCTAGCTAAAAAATATGAAAAGGTACCCTAGTCATTGAAAATTGATTGTACTAATGATGTAAATTACTGTGCATATGATGCAACTAAAATGTCACATTTTTTCAGGGACGTTTTTCTGTCATAATGCATTTACATGGTTTTTTCTCCCCACTATGTGTTTTTCTTCTCCAAGTTGCCACCAGATAATGCTTTAATGCCAATGTTTTAGAGCACAACCATTATTTCATTGGTTATTATTTCTGTTCTGTGATTGTTTTGCTTCTGTTGCATACAGCTGAGTTATTTTATAACCTAAGACTTCATACATGGATCTGTGGGTACAGACACAGCTTCACAACCTTCTCTTTTCTGGATTTTCTTAGTTTGATTTTTCTTTTCACTTAGTTTTGTTTCTCAGATTCTTTTCTGTAAAATTAGCTCACTTCTTGTGTCAGCACAGCAAGTGTTCATGGCTTTATTGCCTTTATTTTTATTCATTTTTTTATTTCTAAAATCCATGTGTAAAATTTATGCTGATGCAGATTAAGTTTTATTGTTGTACTTCATGATATTAATGTCTGCATCATAGTAGTAGGATTTGTACAACATAGTAGAATACATTATAAAATGTTTGGTAGAACTGGAGTGGCTCGACTGGCTAATAAGAATCCAGAGCTGTGCCTGCAATCAGCACAATTCACAGCTCAGAACTTGTAAAATTCAGAGCAGTGAGCTGTGTTGATTGCAGCTGGAGCTTAGAACTTCTGACCTTCTTCCTTAATTAGCAATATAAATATTTCTTAAAATTAGCATTTTCTAATCAAAACAGTGTCAGAACAAAGTAGCATTAATTCACCCCTTGTTGTGTTGACTACCCAAGAATGAAAACACCGTGTATGAATTAATAGAATGCAATTCACACTCCTTTTTATTGCTTAATTTGGAAACAGTAATACAAAAGCCATAGGATCATCTTTTGATTTTAATTCTGCTTTTGCAAATTGCATTTCTTCCCACCCTGAATAATATCTCGTGCTCCTGGTGCTCCTCTAATGGGCTTAAGGGATACTGTTAGAGGCATTATTGCTAGCAGTGCTGCTTTGACCCTTCCTGGCCCTCAGCTGATGCTTCCCTGCTAAATTCCTGGCTGCCTTGGATGTCCTGACCATGCAGATGGCATATTCCAGGTTGGTGCCAGGGCTGTTATTGTCACCAAAAGCTCTGTCTGCACCTAGATGGGGGACACAAGCCCCAGGGCGACTCTAGAACTCTGTCAGTGCACAGAGTTTCCTCTGCACGGTGGGGCAAGCCCAGCCTGGTGGATTTTTATGTGCAGTTTAAAGTGTTCTCTACACTTCCCATTTCATTTCTATCTTAACACATACTGATAGAAGCATCCACAATAGTAACCAGCAAAAAGAAAATCCATTACAATACAAAAGTGTGCCAGCACATTGAAGTATTAGAGCAGCAAGAGTCCTGCTGCCTGTCATGCTCTGAGTGTGGCCCATGTGCTGCTGTCTAATAGGAAAGGGTCAGGGGATTCTTTCTCCTGGGCAATCTGCACTATTGGATTTCTTCCTCATTCTTCCAGGTATGCTCTGGCCCCCACAGTAGTTCTCAAAAACCTTTGTGCTGCTGAAGAAGCCTGGGATGCCTAATAAATTACTTCCTCCATTACAGCAATAGGAAACCTATTAAGAAAGTGTGGTAATTCTTGCTCCTTTCTAAAGGCACAGAAAATTTCTTCACAGATTTTCGAGGTGCCATGTGATATGTTTCACCTACTTAACTTGATTTCTTCAGCTGAAGTTATCTGTTGTCTGTCACAGCCTTAGTCTGGAGAGAATTTAGTCCTATCTGTGCATAGCAGAATAATGGGCATTGTCACCAGCCAATACTTAGGGTATCATGTCCTGAAATGAATGCATTCTGCCCCTTTTCTGTTCCTCAGATTGAATTCCCATGTGGATTTAAGTCCTGAGGGAGATTGGGAAGGAGAACTGGAGGATAAAAGAAAACAGCAATTTTTGTTAAAGACAATTTGAAATTAAAAGTTTTGGGGAAAATTCACCAAGAAATTTAATTTTATGTTTTACCTTAAAAATTAAAACCATGTGAATGAAACAACACAATATTTTGCTTTGATATAAAGTGACAAACATTCTTCACCAGGATGTGACAACTACATTTTTCAGTACCTACTTCTGTGTTTTGGGAATAGAGCTGGAAAAAAATTATTTGTTGCAAATAATTTATTTGCTGAAGTTAGCTGATTTTTTTTTGTTGTTGCTTGTTTGTTTGTTTTAAATGGCCACCAAAAGGAGTATTAGTTTCTCACAAGTATTTGCTATGTAATTCTTGCAAGTCAGTTGTGCATGACTAGTATGATGTAAAATCCATTAGGAATTTAATCTTTGTTAGTTTTGATTGAAAACACAGACCCCATGATATGGTTTTTCCATTCTATGTGATTAGTAAAACACAGATCAATACTTACTTTCAAATATATTCTCTAATAATCATTTAGAGTTTATGTTGCTGGCTAATACTCCTGTTGGTACATAGTCACAGAAACTGAGTACCAAGTGTCTGATATTGAAACTTCTTTTTTTTTATAGGAATACTTTTGTTCTTAGTTCAATATATGTTTCATTTTTTAATTTGTTTTTGCATCATTAGGAATACAGTCAGTGTGAAGCAGATGACACAAAGATTAAATTGAATATACAGATACCACATTTATTCAAATATTTTGCTCAAAATAACAGAAAATAGATACAGGACAGCTGAGGTATGTTTTTATGAACATATGTACTCTTAATTAGAACACTTATGGGTAGGTCTTCACATTTTTCTACACTTCTTTTCATTATCCTATTTCCATTGATAAATAACTTGGATGAGGCCAAACAAAGCAACAGTCCCCTACATAGGTAAAGAAGATACATCTAAATAGCAGAACAAAGAGTGAAGAATTGAAAATGATGCTTTGTTTCTCCCAGTAGTTTTTGTTTTTGTTTTGTTTTGTTCTGAAAAATATGTCTTTTGGAACAGTAGAAAGATATTCCAGACTTCTGTAATTTTCTATGAATCAGAGTTGCTTTGATTTACTCTTACTCTATGAAGTATAGCACCCTAGTCTGAGAATTGAACACATTTCATAGATTTTAAGAATTTAGAGCTGACTTCTGAACATCAGTAGAATTGACTTTAGAGATACAAGCACTTACTATGTATGACTAATCTGATTTATATAAAAAAATCTACAGAATAAAAGCCTACAGAATAAAAGTATCTAGTAATTCTTATAATGCATCCATGACTTTTGTTTGAGCTAAACCTTGGTATTAGAAAGACAGCTGATGGGGACTCCAATGCTGAAATTGAGAGTTTTGTCTTGTGGTTGTTGTTTCAATTCTTGTGACTGCTGTTAACCCACTAGCCTAAAAACACTGACCCATAAACTTCTATTGGTTCTTATCACTGCAATGTAGTGGTCATTGGTACAGAATTGTTGAATTGTTTGGTGGAAGATATTACTTGGACATGGAATCAAAAGAAATGATAAGTGCACAGGGTTTGCAGTAGACATTATTTCTGAGACAGAAACACTGCACACAGTGTCAGCAAGTTATCCAAGGGATTTGGGTGGGTGAATTAGGGAGTAGCAAAATACTGTGTTCAGTTTAATATTTCCTAGCTGATACTTCAGCTGTTTCTTGGTAAACCTTTGGCTACTGCTTAAAAATCCATATAATAGCAATTACCTTTTACCTCTGTGGATACCTAGTGACAAAGATTAAATCACCTCTTAACCTCATAATCTTTTTCCTTTAAATCTCTCTGAGAGATGCATTTTTAGAACATGAGTCACTTTTGCAGAGGTCTCTGAAGTTTTCCCAGTCCAGCCAACTTTTTGATTTCTGAGTGATCCCATAATACACTGTTTTTGCCTCAGCTGTGAAAAAGAGTAGGTATTCATTCACTGACCCTAATTTTCTTGTACCTTTTATAGCAGGCTTGGAAGAAAAGCTCTTGAACTAATAAGAAGGGAAGACCTCTGCTTTGAAAAATTTGGTCTGGGAAACAGTTACCAAGGCTGGTAAGTACACAATGCTCTCACAGAATAAATGTTGACTACATTGCAATGAATTCCAGAATTACAGTAGTTGTGATATTTTTCTTAGCTTTTAAGTAGTACATGTTTTCTGAAAAACAAAATGGATGATAAAAATAAATTGACATAAATGATATTGTGAACTGATTTCATAGCACTGTAAGAAGAAGGTCTCTGCTGTATTAAGACACTCAGTTGAAAATGTGTCTTGTTATTAGTAGAATTGAGAGGTTTAAAGTTGTGCTGTTTGCTCCTAGAAGAACAAGTTTTGAAACTACTTCTGAAAGTTGATGCTGTTCACCAAATCACAGCTAATTAATTACTTGATAACCAGTGGGTAGCTGAATTTTGAAGAGATGTAATTTCTTTCCCTTGTATTCCTCTTACTTTTATGGTACAAAAATTGCTGTAGTGCCTCAGTCGAACTCAGTAGGTCAGAAATTTTTTTAAAAAGCAGTCTAAGCAACTTAACACTTGTTAGGGGTCTGATCCAAAGCTCCCAAACACATTAGCATGTTGTGCTTATATCCCATGGATTTCTGATAAACCTTTTAACTAAGTTCATCTCTTTACACTGTATTCTTTGCCCAAACCAACTTCACCTGGTATCCCATAGGTTTTGACATAATATGGAAGTATGGGTTTGGGTCAGGTTTGATTAATTCAATGATAAAACTTATTTTTTTCTTTTCTATTTTTAAATTTATTAAAAAAAAATGAAAAGGAAAGAAGTTTGAGCTACAGGGCCATCCTGAAGGCAAGTGAAAATGTAGTGCTGGAAGGGAACCTGAGAATTCCCAGCTTGCTGGCTGGGCTGCAGATCCTGTCACTGTGAGAATACTGAACTTTCAGCTGTCTCATGGAACACCTGTGCTGTTTTATAGTTGAAATTAAAGGAGAGGGAATGGACATAGCTGCTACTTAAAGATAACCCATGATAGCAAACCCTAATTTCTTCCCTGTCTGTCTTCTGTACCATTTAGAAATAGAAATGCCTGTGAATCACTGCAAAATATCCTGGTATGTGGGAGGATAAATAGCTCTTTCTATTCAAGATGGAGCACTGGTTTTGCCTCACACCTTCCTCTACAAAAGAGCCATTCTGGGCTAGCCTGCAGCTTTCTTCCTTCTGCTAATTGAGTAGAGCTGAACAGGAAGGTTTTATCCCCCAAGGTTTCATTGCATTGTTGTGTGTGGGAGAATAGCCACAATCAAATGTGTTACTCTACAATGGCCTGGAAAATGAGGCAATTTTCATCCAGCTCTGCCCTGTCATGCTATGAGTGCCCCACACTGTCTTTGCTTCATGAAAATGAAGACATGGAAAACTGCCACCCATGTGATTTCATGACTTTTCACCATGTATATTCATGGAGCTTGAGACTGATTTCCATATGAACACCATTGCATGTAACAAGACCTTCCTATATTTCTCCTATACTACTCCTATTCCTTCTCTCCATGGTACACAACATTTCAGACACTGCAGATTTTAATTTCCAATAGTCTTCTTTTATAAGGCAGGTAGCAGCCTGGCTATCTTATCTACAAAATACCTACAAATGCAACCCTGCATTAGTTGGTTTCCATTTGCACTTCCACAGTAAATTTGCAACAACTTTAAGCATTAGTTTCAATACATAACTGTATTTTAGATCTTTTTCATCAAGTTTGAATGGTTTCTCAAAGTTGAGAGGTGGTCATCATAGGCTGATGGCAGAATTCCCTCATGCCAGGGAATGTACTCCGGGCTTTACAGCCATCCTTGGGTCAGAACCCATCAGAAATGAGCTCTGGAAATGAACTGAAGCTGTTTGCACCTCCAGCTCATCTACTTCTAACAGTTTTAACTGCTTCCTTAAGGGAAAATTTCCTGGTTAGACAGTGCTTCAGGCAGTGATTTTGGCTTCATGCTTCAGCCTTTCCTGTAGGTGATCAGCCAGTGTTGTCTATTACCAACCCTTTGTGCCTCCCACCAGGCACCAAAAAGGACAGTCATGGTTTAACCCCAACTGGCACCAACTCACCCCTATAAAAATTTACTCCTCAGCTTCAGTGGGCAGACAGTGAAGAAGAGTCTTCTCCTGTTCCATACCTTCTACATTCCATCTGTATGTTCCATCCAAAGCCCCCAAATGCTTTATTGGCATTCTCCTATGATGCTTCTGGTTTTCACATATATTACATATTTTAGTGTTAAAAGTTTTTTTCCATTTCTAGTAAAAACTCTAGGTTTTTAGAGGAGCATAAAAATAAGAAATGGGGACTCCAAATGACATTCAAAGTGAAGTCTCACTATGCCAAATTCCTAAAGAATGCTCCTAAATTACCCTGAAAACTACCTGGTTTTCAGAGGTGTGGAACACCTGTGGCTCCCTCCTTACTTCAGCAGGAGTTGCAGACACTCATGGAAAATCAGGACACCAGTTTCTACTTCATGCTTGTGCCTTCACAGCCTCTGTGATTTTACAATAGCCAGATGGGGAATGTGAAAGTGCATTATCATGTAGAGAATTCTGTGTGTAAAAAAATTAACCCCTTGGAGCCATGTGACACATGAGCTGCTACATAGGAGAAAAATGCATTTGGCACCACAGTCTCCCACCAGGAAATCCCTACCATCTGTACCAAAAATTTATGAAGTCACAAGTCATTCTCTATGATTAAAACTGGCATTTCAAACATAGGTGCAGCAATTTTATATTCCAGAACAATACTTTAACAATAAAAATTTTAATCTAAAAGTTACCATGTTCTTACAGCCAAACAACTGACCTCAAGCTCAATTCAAGTTAGTGGATACCTCTGGAGGTTTCTGTGTTGTCAGTTTGAGTCCATATAGAGTTTTGGCCGGGGGCTATGCAAAGAATGATTAATTATTTACCAGAAATACTAATTAATGCAGTCCTGTTACTAGTTTTGATTATTCTGATCTCTGTACCAGTTAAAACTTTCCCAGTTTGTTTAACTTTTTACATCTGCTGAAAAGTAAGAGCCATATAGATGACAGGATAGCAAATATTTTTAAGTTTCTAAGAAACACAAAGACTGCATTACCACTATATGGTATTTCTGCATTATTTGCACAGAACATTACATATCCAATGAGTATAATATTTGTGAAACATGGAGTAAATCTAGTTCTGCAATAAATATATTTATGGATACATATACTTTGGTTTGATTTTATATAATTTCCAATTACTTCAAGCTACATTTTAAAAATAATCTCTGTTCCATTTCCTACCTATATATCATATGGATTGTGATATAGTTCAACTATAAGAATATTCTACGTCATTTTCTTCACTTCTCACCCTGAGAATTTGATATTTCCTTAACTCTGTTTTAATGGAAGTTTGTTTCTTTTCAGATAGTGGGGTGGTTTAGGTTTTTTTTCTTCTCCTGTGTTGATTTTTATTTCTCTCAGATGAACTTTTGAGCACATTGGTTGTGAGCTCTGATTTAGAATTCTGTACTATTGCTGTGATTTTATATGTGATTATACTTGACTGAAGAAGAAAAGCAAGACACTAAAATATAAAATTTACGTGTACAGCATGTGAGATTTCTTGTTTCTTTTCAGATTGACTTTTACAAGGAAGCCAAATGCCTAAAGCTCAAATCCTCTTGTGTCTGAATTGCAGCTCCAGTTCAGCAAAATGCTTGTGTATCTGTTCTGCAAATTATTTAAGCACATTTCCAAAAGTATGTGAGGACTTGAAAAATGTGACTCAATGACGTGCTGAGATCCCTAAGGATGCCTGACAGTTCTGAGAAGAAATCTGCTTAGAGCTCTCACTTCCCCATCTTCAGTTTTCTCAGCTCTCTGAATTTGGATCTTTTTGTGCACCTGCACGTCTATACCCTGGCAGTTCTGGGCAGTTTGGAGCAGAGTCAATTTATTTGTTTTAATTCCATGGTTACATTTGGGCTTGTTTTAGACTCCAAGACTTCTGTAAGCATCAAGACTTTTCTCTGTCTCTGTCAACTTTCCAATAGTATCAGAGGTATTTTTACTATTTTCAGGTAACTTATTCTTCCATTTGCTGTGTATCATAACTAATTTGAAGGTTTTTCTGTTTACCTCTACACCATTCTAATTCTTTCAGTGGAATGATTAATGTATTCTCAATGTCCAATTATCATAAATCAAGAATTTCCCAGTTCTGTTTCCTCATCTTGGTGTTAGCTAATTTTTTCCCCCCTGAATTGATATGAACTATTGAGCCCTAAGATGTCTGTTTAAAGTATTCCAGACTAATGCATTGAACAATTCTTGCAAATAATCACTTCAACCAGTCCTTCTCCTTGGTGGTTTAAAATTGGTGTATAAGTCAGTGAGATAAACAGAATATGGGTGCTCATCAGGCTTCAACCTTTATTTATTACATGTGTTCATGAAGCAAATGCTTTTTTGAATTCTCCAAGAACAGCTGGTTATCGTGCATTTGTGTCTTGAATCCTGCTAAAGTTTGCTTACTAAAAAATTGGGTAGGAAAAAAAAGGTGAAATTTAAAAAAAAAAGAAACATAAACAACATAATCTGTCAATTAGTGACCCCCAAGCCTGTTATCTGCAGTTGGCACCAGGTGCTGATGAATTAAACCCAACAGGTGTTCAAATGAGCCAACACAGATAATTAGCTTAAATGGTCCCATTTTCTTAAAAACTGTCATGAAATAAACCCCCTCTTCCCTTTTATGGGGTATACAATTATCTGGCACTTTGTAAGGCCTGGCTCTTTTAAAAAGGTCTAATCTCAGCCTCTGATTTTGTGGGTGCAATTCACTGCACGCTGCACATTTAACTATATAATTGTTCATGCAAAGGAGGTAGTTAAAATGTGTGTCATCAGTTTTGCCCACAGTTGTCATAATTGCAGATGTAAATCGGCTTGTGCAGCAAATGAGGCTGTTTTGCACAATCCAAACCCACCTTTCTAATGGCTGTGAGTGTTTATGTCTTGCCATTTGCTACATAAGTGACTTGGCTCTCTGTTTCAAACAAAAGAAATGCTTTCTAAATACCAGTCCTCATGTAACAGAAAACAAATAGTTTCAAATGAGAATTGTCACTTTAATGAGATGGATGAAAGAGCTTTAGAAACTGTCTCATCTGTGACCTCCTTTCTCTGCTGGATCCATTGTGTGATCTCAGAAAAATAATTATATTTCCTGCCTTGCAGCTTACTAGTCTGTACAGTCTAGATAAACTACCTAGTAACTATATATCATAAATTAATATTAGAAGAATATATCCCTACTGTTAGTGAAGTACTCAAAGAGTGCCAGAATATTAATAATATTAGTGTCAAATATTATCTCTTAAAAATATGTAAACAAGACAACTCTGGTTTTCAGAGTTGTGTATAAACTTTGCATATAGCACGTGCTTGTCTTTTCTTTCCAAACTTTCAGGTATGTAATTGCCAGCTTTACTGAATAGCCAAGGTAATAAAGCCAAAATGATTTTCGCTCATTCAGTATGATCTGAGAGGAAAGATGCCTGGTCAGTTTAGAAAGAATTGTTCCTTCAGTATCCATAGATTTTTTGCAGTACCCATTATGGATTAGGCTTGATAAAATGAGAGTGCTGTCTAGGCACACTTATTTGCTCAGTGACCTAAAGAAACATGGATAGGTATGGACAAAGGTAGAAGCAGGGATAGTGAAAAACTCTTGGTCATTTTCTGACTCTTCGGGTTTTCTTTTTGTTTCTACAGAGAACGCTAAAATTCCTTTCCCAAAGGCACTGAAAAGTACTTTTTCTCAGAAATGGTTGCTGAGGAAGTAGAGATGGTAATGTTTCTTAAGCAGGAAGTCGTATCAAAACAGAAAACAACTCTAGTAGGTAAGAAATTACTTATGGGCTAAGATCATCTATGTCAGTGCTCTCTCTGACAATGATGACAGGAAATCCTATTTGGGGAGAGTGTTCAAGCCTGGCTATTTCCTCCCATGTAGCACCAAGTCTGGATCCTTCCTTTCATTTTAGTACCCCAGTATTCAGAATTATCCTTAAGGTTGTGAGAGGATGCATTCCAACATAGTCCTGCTAGCTTTCATCATGGCCTTGTTGTCAATAAATATCCCTGATTCCTTGTTGAATATGCTGATGCCATATGCAGCTGCCTGTGGCTGTAAGATCCAGAAATGCACTACTTAATGAGTAAATAAATATTTTTGTCTTTTCTGTTTTAAAATTATCTCCTAGTCTATTCATCAAATGGCCCTTATTTCTAGGGGTACAGGATGTGGCAAAAACTTCCCATTCACTGCAAAGCAAAATCTCAGTTATATCCTTCCTCAGTCACCTTCTCACCACACTGGTGACTCCAAGATTGCTTTCCTGACTGGTGACTCTAACTGCCAGTTGGATCATCCTCCTGTTTTGGATTACTTTTCCCTAAGTGTACAATTTTATTTGTTTTCCTCTCTTGTTTGAACCAGTATTTTCATTGGAGGTGACCAGGGTGTTCAGAAACTTAGGAGTGTATTTAGGAGTGGAATTTTCAGCTTCAGTAATGTCAGACTACCTTCCTTGTTAGTATTGAATATTATTTGAGTTAGAAGGAGTGTTCAGAGAATGACACTTTTGAAAGTAAAGAAATAGTCATTGTACTGAGGAAAAAGTCTTATCTTCTCAGCAGGTATAAATCATTATGATGATTATTACTCAAATCACTGATTCTTATCAATTAAAGATCTGTACCAAGGAATATTCAGCTGTTTAGCTATCTTTGTCTTGTTCTCTGAAGAGATAAATCTAGTAGCAAAATGCTGAACTTCATCCCATGAGGACCACTGATCCTGGCTTAGTTGAATTTTAGCCACAAAAGAGACCAGAGATGTCAAAGAATGTATTTTTTCTGAGAGATGAAGATACAAGTCTTCATCTCTTGTTTTCATAATATGAAGATACCATTTTCTATTGTGTTTGAATATTGTGTTGAGGTAATATGTGTCATTTTGATTAAGAAGCCTAGTTAGTAAAGACTGAAATCAAGAAAAAGGTCATTTACATTTGTTAAAGCAAAAAAAGTTTTGCCTGGAAGATTGAATTTAAAATTTAAAGACAAGAAGCTTGTCTCTGTGTACTGTAGGAGAGATTTAAAGTTATCTGTTATAATTCTTTTATTTCTGCATGATCTTGGTTTTGCATATTTTATGATATATATATTAGAGTAGAATTACATTGGAATATTATTTTGTAATTGTCCTCTGTTATGGTACTTTGTTCATATCTGTATTCTTCCTACCTGTTTAGTGTATTTATAATGTAGTCTTTATTTTTTTTAAATTGGACTCCCCTGAAGGTAGATCAGTATCTCTTGTTTAAAATTCAGAGCAGAATCAAAATTTCCAAGAAAAGAAGGGAGAATTTTACATGTTCTTGGTGTCCTCCACCCAGAAACTGGGAAATAAAAGCCTCCTGAAGTCTGCTGTCTCACTCACAGTCAGAAATCATAGGACATCCATCGACTTTGAACAACTCAAGAGTAAACAACTATTACTTGTGCCAAAATGAGCAAACTATATAAAGATGGACAAATATATCCTGAAGTGTTTTGTCTCTTTACTTCCCTGAACCCTTTAATCAGAAAGCTTTAGTTTTCCATTAGCACTGAAGAAAATCTTACAGCAGTGTGAACTCCTAACCTGGAAGAGGACATCCACTGATTGTATTTTTGTCAGAGTACAAATTATGGAATTGTCTAAAATGTATGTAATTTATTTGTTCTATACTAATAGACACCCTGCCAGGTAGGCAATTTTCTTTCACAAATCCATTTTGTTGTGTTTTACTTGCTTTTACTTTCTTTACTTTTGTTACAAGCATTGGGGGTGGGGGGACCTCTGTGTCATGAGGCTAGAATCTGCAATAAGGATTCCTGATAACTGCATGCTTCACACTCAGAGAATATTCTAGGAAATTGCTTATAAATCTAACACAAGTGCTTCAGTCCATGGAATTTGTTACTGCCATTTTAGGTTGCTTTCAATTGCTTATTTTCGAGCAGAACTCATATTAAACTGCACAAATAAGAGTTGTTCTTTAAAGAACAATACAATTCTGGGGTTCTCACTACTGAAATTCTGGTGTGTTGATTAAACTCCAAATAAAACAGGTGTTAGAGTAATGGCCTTTACAAGTTAATTAATCTTCATTTTCAAAGTGTGAGCTACCATTTGGCTTAGCTTTATTATACATAAGTGTAAATTACAATGTGATTTACTGTTCTAAAGAAAAAGCCACTCTCTAAGGACAGGTCTTGCCAGTAAACTGGCATTGTGGCACATGTGTGAGCAAATTATGCACAGTTTTGGTTGAAAACATTTCTTTAAATATATGCACAATCTGATTTATTGCTTATTCAAGAAATGTTGCTGGGAATATCAGTTTGAGGAAACACCACCTATTTACATACCTTCTAGTCTTCAAAATAATATTGAAATTCCTCTTACAGTCATTACATCCTTGATTTTATTTAGGTGAGAAGTATTTCTGTTACAGGGGCAAAGTCTTTACTGTACATATGTGAACACTTGGAGAGATTTTATTTACAGTAAACTAAGAAAGAGCTTTTTTGACAGCATATAATATTGAAAGGGTAAAATAGCCCCTCTCATTCTCACTGCAGAATATAGTTATATGTATAATCAGGCACCTTTTGGGAGGGTTGATCTAGTTTCTGTTTTTCAGATCAGGACAAAGTCAAGCCTGTTGAGGAGAAAAAAGGTATGTTCTACAAAATGCAGTGAGTCTAAGCCACAAATTTCTATATTTTTCTGACAGAATTCAGTTAGATTTTCACTTGAAGCAGAAAGTTGTCCTTTTTTTTTTTCTTTTTGTTGTGCACCCACTCAGTAGCAGAGTCAACTTCACGAATGAGTTCTAATAGTCACCCTGTTTTTATTTGATGTGCTTCCAACCTTTTACAAAGTCCCAACTGCTTTCTGGTTCTCATGACGTGGAGATGGTAGGTCAGAGTGTGGCCTGGATAACTATCTTCTCAGCTCGGCAGGTGACATGCTCATTCCTTTCATTTAGTGAGAGTCACTCAGAGGGCACTCTGGACCCATCATTACCACAGTGGCTGTATCCTCAGCTCACCCTGGGGCAGTCCTACCCCATCTCTGCTCTTGCACAGCAGTAATCTTGGGGCACAGTGCTGCCCAGTGCTGGTATTCTATTGTCAAGTGCACTTTTTTGGAAGAGAGATGAAATTTTCAGAATCCCAGTGGACATGCTGGTGTTTTGTACCACCCATGCCCTTTCAAACCAAGGGAGCTTTACAAACCAAGGTGCACTGCTTTACATCAAAGGGTTATGTCATTTTACAACACTAGCAAAGCACAATAAGTGTAATTTGCCTTTAGAGAGTGAGGTATTTAGTTTTCATGTGTACATTCTCCTATCCTGAAGCCTTAAATAATTTCCCATCTCTACCAATTTTAAGATATCTTGGCTAGAAAACAGCTTTTGTGGCTGGCTCCTGAACAAAAATAACTTTGATCTCACTTGATCTTTTGTTGTGACTTCTCATCTCCTCCACACTCCAGAATTTATTTTGTGTGCTGTCCTGTTTAGGTTCAGCACAATTCTGTTCCCACAAGGTTTTTTGCCACAGACCAGATGTACATCCTGCATTGCCCTGTGTAAGCCTCTTGTATGTCTGGTGCTGTCCTGACACACCAGCACGCTCTGGTGAGGTGCAGTGGAGCTCCTGGGGCTCACAGAGGAGAAGGCAGAAGCCTGTCAGATCCATGGCTGTGACCTGTCTCCTGCCCAGAGGTGATTTGTGTCAGGCAAAGAAAGGAATGAGGAGTTATGATATAGGTTGGAAGTATCTCGAAGGCAGCATTGACAGGATGGGAACAGCTGGGAGATGCTAAATGGTTGAGCTTGTGCAGAACTGCAGAAGAGTAGAACATCATCCTCCCAAGTGCTTGAGAAGAAACTTTCATTCTGTCAGTGACTCCTAGCATTAAACCTCTTCTTAAACAAAATAGAGCTCTTACAGTAAGCTCCGTGTATTTTTCCTTTTTCTTCCTTATCCCCTTTTTTCCCCTTTATCCTCTTTTTTCACTCCTTTTCAATACATTCGTTTCCTCAGTTGATTTTTTTTTTCATTTGTCAAAAGATTTCTTTTTTTCTTCCACAAATCCCTTTCTTGTTTCTCCTTTTGATGTGGCTTTTCTCTGTGTTTCCCTTTCAACCCACAGAGCTTATTTTAGTCTCTTCTCTGTATTTGTTACATGGAGGAGTGATATTGAAAAATTAAAAGTAGATTGTATAGGATTTTCTTATTTCTCTTTTTCCTCTAGAGGCCTGTTTCTCTTCCCTGCTATTTCTATGAAGTTTACCGTTCCCAAATGCTTCCTTCCTTTTCTTTCAAATCATTTTGCTCATCTTTTGCTCTCTTGCTCTGTCCTTCAACTTCCCCTTCACTTACTATTGCTTGATATTTAATTTCTCAGGCAGGGAGAGTCTTTCTGGAAGCATTCTGGATAAATACTCCAATCTGTACCCCAGTTCTGCTGACAAACACTAACTTCCCAACTGCATCCTAGCTGGCTTTTTGCTCCACTTTTTTCCCCTATTTCTCCCCCAGTAGCAGCAGCGAGGTTGGCAGTATTAAGTGCTACAGTCCCATTATAACCACAGCCTTGTAAAACCCATTAAAGATCAGGTCTGTATGACATTGTAATACTAATAGCAGTCACTGGCAGCCTATCTCTGCTTGTTCTCCTATTATTACAACCACCAGTAGAGCTGTTCTACTGGGAAATTTCAAGTGTAGACAAAGCTTTAATCAACAGTAATCTGATCCTTTAAAAATGCAACACCAATTCATTTATTTCTCGTTTCACATATGAAATTTTAATAGGTACAATCACCCTTAAGGATGTTTCAAATATTAACATTATGCACAATTACAAAACAGAATCTTTTTTCTGTATGAAACTATCAGCATCTTTGAACCAAGTAAGTAGTTTTCTGTGCAGACATCAAGTTTACTATCAATCAGAAGCTTATTAACAGCTGTGTTAGTCCTAATTAAGTGCAAAGCAATGGCAGACTTTTTAATTAAGTCTTATTTTCCTAAGAGGAGTCTGATGGGTTTTTTTTCTCTTTCTCTTCCCCACCTCCATCCTTATTTACTGTGTAAAGTCAGCTTTAAAAAATAACTGGGACACAAGATGGGGCCATTGACATGAGGCCAAGGCACCAGGAAATATTTCCTTTACAGAATGGCTGTGTTGTGATTATACTGACCATATTTTATTCCTCTGGTTTTGTAAAATGATTCTGATTTTTTTTTTAAACTTTTCTGCAGTGTTTTTCATTTTGTTTTCATTTTTAGTTCTCCACTTGTCTGAAATGTATTTCCTGCATCCTCAGTTTCAACAGAAGTAGAAATTAATTTTAGTGTATAAATTCACATGAGAGAAAGTGGAAATGACATCATATACACCAAAAAGGTTCTTGTGGCCTGACTGGACCTCTGTGTAGTACAATGTAGTAAATACTCAGTTGTTATGAGAAAGAATTGGCCTCACAGGTAAGCTGAAATTTAGAAGTCTCTACAAGTGTTTGATTTTCTTAGTCCTGAGCAGTGCCCAGGGGTGTACAAGTGAAGGAGGGAGAGAAGTGCCCTGAAAACTCTCTTAATCTGCACTTTCTACCCAGCACTATTTAAGCTGGAGTACTTCTGTAACCACAAATGATGTCTGGATTGTTACTTTGCTAAGAGGATAAGCAGTGTGTACGTGTAAGAGGGCAGAGTAACCTCTCACAGATACATCAAGGGCTCCTGTGAAATGCTGACAATTTTACACGGGGTGAGGATCTGCCCTCTACAGCTTAAAGATAGGGTGGATCACCACATGAGATGAATTTCAGGGTTTACTTCTCAAACCAACCCCTGAGCTCCTGGGTTTGCTCTTGCATATTTTAGGCAACAGATTGTTTTCCTTTGGACAATGTGTTCAGCAGGAAAAACTTAACATGTTCCTGTAAAAAAAGGGCTCCAATGGGGAAGGAGGGAAAGATCAGGGCCAGCAAGCTGAAAAGGAGCTGCAGCCTAAAGCCATTAAACCTCAGGGTGTTGCCTAGCTAGGCTTAACACTATGGGCTCTGAGGAGCAGGAATTGTCATTTTCTAAGGGTTTGCAGAGCACTTGTTGCAGTCTGATCTGGCTTGAGTCTAAGGCACTGATGTAATATAGGCAATGAGGTCGGTAAAATCATAGTAACAGTCGTGGTGGCTTTGAAATGCTCTGGCTCAATTATGGCAGTAAATCCAAGTCTAGATATAGCAGCTCTTCATTTATGGGCACACAGGTATGCCATAATTGTCTGTAATAAAGCATGATGGAAGTGAAAATGGCAACAGTTTACCTCCCCCTTTGTGGAGCAAACCAGTGAATTTTATTTTTTTTTCATCTATACCTCATGTGTGGTTTCTGTGCTGTTTCCAACCCAGGTTCTGGGTTTGTATATTTAGAAGTTTCTGTTCAGTAATCAATACCTGGTACGTTCTGGTTCATTACAGCCGCAGGGGTTAACGAATGGCTATTGTTTATACGTTGTCTGATGTTAAAGCTTAATCCATATTTGAGTCTGATGCCAGCTTTGTTTCCAGGAAGAAAGAACTGAGATAATGGCTAGGCATATTTTAAAAGAGAATAGGGTTTTTATAATGGTTATGGATCATTTTTATACTTTGGTTATCTTGAGTACATTGGACCTTTATGCTTCAGGATTGCCCAAGTCTGATTACTTTTTTCCTCTTACTTTAATAAAAAGCAGAATAAGCTCATTAATTTCTTCCACTTCTTTTTCCCTGTCTCTCATCCACTTACATAAGGGTTTATATTCATGTAAGAAAAACTAATGTCCTCTGAAGAATAAAATTTTAAAAATGCCATTTTACTTATTTTGATTACAATAGCAATGTTTAGGTGGGAGTTTTGACATCCAAACAGGATTCTCAAGGGTTGTCTGGACAAGGCAGCTTCTTGTATTTTGGCAGTTTGTTGGGGGTTTGTCCTTTCCTCTTGTTGGAAAGGGTTGTCAGAAATTGGAATGGGCTGCCCAGGGAGCTGATGGAGTCCCTGGAGGTGTTGAAGGAGCCACTGGATGTGTTACTCAGTGCCATGGTCAAATTGACATGGCGGTGTTCGGTCACAAGTTGGACTCGATGATCTCAGAGGCCTTTCCCAACATAAAAAAATCCATGTTTTCTCTGTAATGGAGACCTTGGAAATTGCTTCTTAAAAACAGATGGTACTGTAAGATTCCTGAAACTTCTGCCAGTTTTCCATGCAAAATATCTGCTTTCCAAAGGTGGAAGTTTGTTTTGCTAACTCCTACACTGCCATGAGCTATACAACACTTAATTTATACCACTCTCCTATGTTTAGTGAGGATTTTTTTAACTGTTGGAATTTGTTTTTCTGTCCAAGTTAAACATATTAAGGAGCACTATAAATGTCACGGTGTTTGTTAGATTAACTACTGTCTTCTGGCAAAATTTGAATAAATTTTTAACAAAAATATGTGATAAACGTGAATTTATCTTTCATGTTGATACTGTGAAGTAGTGGATTGTAGGTTTTCATGAATATGCTCACAATTTTCAAGAAAAATAGAAAAGTATTGTGCAAATATTACTATATCCAAATCAGAGCCTGCAAATAAAATATGGTGCTTAAAAAAAATAATAAAATTACTCTGTTTCCGTAAGTAGGTAGTTTGCTAATTATCTATAAAGATACAGGAATAGGGCAGCCATAAGTGTGACTGTTGAAGACTAAATTAGGGAGTTGTTGGAGGCTTCTTAGCATTAACTAGGAAATGTTTTGGAATAGAGTGCATATTAGTACCTACTGTCAAAGGAAGGGAGACTGGGGGGTGAAAGAGAAGGAAATGGAACCAGCAGCACAAGGGTGACTGCCATTACAGGTCTCTGATAAAGAAAGGAGACTGCACCTGTCTGGAATGAGGAAAGCCAGCAAGGACATCTTTGAAAGAGATAAAAGGATACTCTTCCCCCTTTTCTCCCTTTATTTATTCAGTGAACTTCAGCCCTTGCAGAAAGCACCTGGCTGACAGCTCTGTACCTTGTAGTCCTTGGTGTATTCCCAGCAGGGTGTGCACTACAGACATCTCCAGCAGCAGGTTCCCGTTTGCTCTCCTGATGGGAAATGTGGGCTATGCTTTTATTTCCAAGGTGTGTCCCATCATGGGCCTGTCTGCCCACCTCTGCTCTGGGGTGGGCACAGGCTGGGGGTCTGCAGGGCCTGGAGACTGGGCTCAAACAAGGCAGCTCCTGCTGTTAGTGCCCCAGCCATCATCCCCACCCTCTGCTGGATGTTGCCACCCCTGAGGCAGCGATGTCTAATCCACTCATGAATCAATTATTGAACTGTCGCATTTTTCAGCCTGGCCTATTAAATTAAACTGACATCAGTCTCATCTCACAAAGACATTAGATAGTGATGAATTTCAGGTACTGTTAACCTGGTTTTGAATTGGCCTGCTAGAGACAGACAGATTCATTTTACATTCGAGCTGCCAGAACCACTGTCATGTCCTATCTTGCTGTTGTGGCTTTTTGATCAATGGCCTTCCTTGCAAACTCCTAAGAAGGAGCAATTTCATAAGAAGAAAGAGAGCATAAGAAAGCCAAAAAGGTCAGAACATGGATTTATTTTTTTCTGATTTTAGTAGCACTGCGAGGAAGAGGGTGCACATGTAAACAGTGAGATTGGCTGGCTGGTTAAAAAAGCTTCACTGAAAGAGTCATGGAATGGATTAGGCTGGAATGGATGTTAAAGATCATCCAGTTCTTCCTGCCATGGGTAGGGACACCTTTCACTAAACCAGGATGCTCAAAGGCCCATCCAACCTGGCCTGGATCTCCTTCAGGGCTGGGGCATCCACAACTTCTCTGAGCAACCTGTGCCATTGCCTCAGCACCCTCACAGGGAGGAAAAAACCCAATACTGCCTACACGGATTTAAAAGGCACTGCGTGGAATTAATGCAGTCCAAGTTACAGGAGTTTACATCCTTGGAAAAATGGAAATATTCCATACTGCCAACAGCATTACTTCATACCTGCAGTACACCCACTATGAATAAGTCCTGCTTGGTCTGTGCTCTACTTCATCCACTGGGTGCACCTCGTAAGTAAAATGTGGAAACTTTTTTTGCTTTGGCCTGCTAAAATGTGGAAGGTCCTCAGACTGCTCTGAGCTGAACCTGCATCTGTTTGGCTTTGTCTGTACTCATTCCCTTCTTGGATTCTGCTTTTATTGGTAACTGAAATAGAATAAAAAAGGTATTCGCTGCTCTGGCAGTTTATTTTCTTTTCTCCCCCCAGGACTTAGGGGGAGTTGGTGAGGGTCTGTGTGCTTCCTTTTGACTGCACAAGGCAAGATGGAGCCACTGGAGACCTGTTGCCCAGGAAGGCAGTGGGTGGGTTTGCAGAGAGGAATGCTGACCTGTGCTGGTGCCCTGTAAAGCCTGTGTTTCTGAGTGCCCATCTCTTAAAAGTGCTTGTCTTTTACACCATGGAAAAAAAAGAAAAAAAAATCAACAAGGAAATGCCGGCAGATATTTCCTGCCTGCTGGAGCTGCGGATTCATTACTATTAATAGAACCCTTAATTGACTATTTGAGAGCAGCTATAAAAATTGATTAGGTGCATATGAGGAAATAAACATGGGTCAGTCTGTAGCAGCACAATGATATGATTTTGATGACCTATTAGAACACTTTTGTGTCTAGCAAAGGACTTTTTAAATAAACATTAAACACTTCGCCCAAATTCTGCCCTCTAGCACTTCTCCCAGTCTAATGAATGTATAATGAAAGCAAATATTTGGTATAGCAAAAGAATCCTATTTTTTAAAATCTCATTCCTGTACATTTTTAAGAGGTTAGGTTACTTGACGTGTAAAGCATCTATGAATTTTTAGTGAGGCCAGATTAGTAAGGCTCTGTAGTTGCTCTTTCATCTTAATGTGACCAAGAATGTCCTCTAGCTCACTCTATTTACTAAGAAATTAAAAAATAGCAAATTGCACATCATTGCAGGCCATATGTCCATTCCTCTCCTGGGCTCTGCTCTACAGCAATGTTAATTGACTTGCCCAGACCCTCTTCTCCTGAGTTGTGACCACTGCTGATGAAACAATCAACAATGCTCCTGAGCAGAATAGGGAATGAAAAAACAATGCAAAACACTGAACCACATTAAGAATAAATTCATTTCTGCAAAGGATGATAAAAATTTAATACTGACATATAACCTGGGCTTTCAAAGGTAAAATCTTGTTTTAAGCTCACTTAAAAAGCGGGAGTTTCAGCATGGCCTGAAAGTTGGAGATTTTTAAAAGGCACTTTACACTGAGAAAACAAAACAGTAATATACAAATTATTGACTGTTATATTTATTTCTGGTTTAGTAGACTTTGATTGAGGCACACAAAATTTTTAAGAAACCTGCAAGGGCTGTTAAATAAAGACTATACATTCTTCTACTGGGCAAATAATTTGATCAATCTGTATGTGGAAGATAAATTGGGTTAGACTACATTGAACAAAAGTACAAATGACTATAAGCTCGTAGTGTATTAATGAGCATGCTTTTTGTTTTTTCACCTGGGTCTTCAGAGAACCCCCATTAGATCACAGGCTTTGTCTTTTAAGGCAATACATAGTATTTAGATGAGGATGCATTACTCCGTGCCCACAGCACAGCACTGTGGAGTGTTACAGGACACACCTGAGTGCAGGACCCAGCTGAAGCTGGTTTTCTCCACAGCCTGTGGCAGCTGCTGGCAGTTGCCCTGGGCTCCTTGCCCAGCCCATAAAGAGGTGTTAGTGAGTTTCTGCCCTTTTTGGGTAGTTTTCAGACCTTCTGGGCTAAGGGCTAAGCAGGGCTGTGTGAGGGAGAGATGAAGAGCCCAGGAGATGGGCCAGAGCCTGGCAGGAGCCCAGGCTGCAGCCCTGTGCTTTCCTGCTTGGCCCAGCATCTGCAGAGTGCTCAATCTCCTACCAGCCAGGAAAGATCAACCACAAGAATTTATGTCACTGCCCCTTCAAATGCTCACCTTGAGGGGCTCTTTCTCAGTGTACTCCATCCAGACTGACTGCAGAATGTGGGATTTTCCAATTTCACGGTAAGTTGATGCAAGCAACTCTTCACTCGTTGCCCAAACCGAACTTTCTTTTTTTTTTTTTTTTTTTTTTTTTTTCAATTTTTTCAAAAGTTGTGTTAGATAACATGATCAGGTCAGAATTCCCTCTCCTTTCCTTCTTGCACTTTTTTTTTAAAGCACCTAAAATGGTAGGTCTTGTGGATGTAGAGAAAATACTTCAAATATGAAAGCTGAAAAGACTCAGAAATAAAAAAGCAACTATAATGTAAACTTCATTATCGTTAATAGCATGATCACTTTCTCTAGCAGTTTTGTAATTTTTTTACTCCTCGAAGCTGGCAGTGCACAAAAATGGAACGTGACCACGGCAGGCTTATTACAGATTTCCTGTATAATGTTATTTGGTTAGTAGCTATGACGTTAGAATTTTAATTTTAATTGCCCTTTTTTTTCTAAGCACGGTCAATCTATCTTTTTACTATGACAAGTTATTTTAAACTACTTAGTATTCAGGATATTTGCAGTTGCAACGAACAAGTTCATTTAAACACCAAATAAATCAGTATTTTCACTAGAGAGAAATTTTTAAGTACCAATTAAGAATGAAAAAGTGATCTACATTCTCTAATACAATATTAATGTCCTGAGGGGAGTGATCCCAACTGCATGAGAAAAAATGCAGCTGTGCATATGCTTGTTTTAAGAAAGAGGGTTTTTTCTGTCACTTAGAATAATTTAATGAATAAAAAGTGGTTCTTTTACTGCTGCTAATGAACGGAAATCCCATCAAATTGCAAGGCATCAACACAAGGACATTACTCTTAAACTGAAAGTGCCGTAGATTATCCCAGTGATAATGGGGGCCATGAGCACTTTGTGGGATGGATGGACTGTTCTCGTGGTGCTGTGCTGGAGTTACCTTTCAGCAGTGCATAGATCACAGCCAAGAGTTATGCTAGGTGCTTTGTTCTGTTATTCTCTGTTGAAATACCAACCTATCTGCTCATAATGAGACCGTTTAAAAAAAGCATAATTACGGAAGGAAATCTCGTCCTTGAGGTTGATCAGGTGTGCACTGATCTGCTGATGGAGTAACTCATACCATACTCGTCCATCATTGATGGATCAATTGGGCATGGAGTGGAGGGAAGGATACTGGCCTGGCTCTGTGTTCCAGTGCCCATGTTCTCCTCTGGTACCCGCAGTCTGGGTTTTTGTGTGCTTTGCAGCAAGGAGAGCAGCACATGAAAAAGCCTTGCGGGAAGGGGACCTCAGTTTTTAACAGGAACCAGCCTGGGGTGGAGATACCCCGTTTAGGTGGGATTAGATTGCATGGAAAAAGGATTTTACAGGCCTCCAACAACTGGAGGGCAGTTCAGGAGACCCAAAAAAGAAGGCACCGGTGCTTTAACCACAAGAGGTTTTATCACCTTCACTTAGATAGCTTTGTTTCAGTTTAACGCCCACTTGGCTCTTTAGAGTGGTGTGCCAGGAACGCTGCTGAACAATAAGGTGACAACCTCACCCTATCAAAATGACATAAAATACATTTTCTTTTAAGTTGTGTTTGAACTTGTCTTACCATAAAAGTATTTTTAGAGCACAGGCACCTTGGGGGAACATCTGAAAATGGGAACAGAAAAGAAAGAACCTGAAGTTGAATTGTTGAACCAAAGATTGCCTGGCCTCTCCAAGGATTTCATTAGTGCCTTTCCTGTGAAACAGTTTCAGGAGCCTATCTGCAATAATTTTGGTTTTCTTATCCAAGTAACACTCTTGCATTAATTTGTATAAATGCTTTTTTTTTTCCTGTGATATTTCTGTAAGTGTTATCTAAATATATCCTTGGAAAGGACTGTTGGCTTAACTATTTTAAGATAGTATCTTTATGAAATAGACTTTTTTTAGGACAGCAAAAGATATAGAATCTCTTTCTGATTATCTAGGCAGAAAAAAGTATTTATTATTCATAAACACAATAATTTGTGCATATAAAACCAGAGCCATTGAAGTTGGCTCGATATACAGAAATTGAAATCAATCCATGGTGCTCTTGAAGTACTTGTTTTGCAGTTTTGGCATGAAGAGTTTGCAAGTAAAACAGTAAAGCTTCTGCTCACTTGCTGGTTTATAAATAGTTTGATATATTAGGCATTTAGTATGCATTTTTTAAATAAATCATTACTTGTCCTGAAATTCAGGATGCTTTGATCTGTGCATGCTTTCACAAATACATAGCACCTCTAGGATGACCCCAGTGCTAGCAGCAAACTGCATGGGAGGGCTTTTCAGAGGAATATTCCAAGTTTTTGCAGTTTGGTGGGCAGCAGCCTTGGCCGTGTGCCCCATCACCCTGTGTCCCACAGGATGGTGTGTTGTTGGAAATACCACAAAACCAGGCTCGAAGTTACTGTGCACAGGATGCAAACACCTTCGTGGGATATTGCTGTGATGATCCCAGCCTAGCAAGGTACAGCTACATCTACAAGATCCCTTCAAAAGAGAACAGGAAATGCAGCAATTGAGGGAGTGAGTGGAGTCATGTGGGAAAATGTTTGTAGCAGGTGACTCTTTTCCAGCACTGCACTGTTACATTAAAGAGCTAATGTGTAAGTTAATGCTGCCTGAGGCAGGATTCACTTCTGAGGTGTAGGGGTTGAAGATTGCTAATGGCCTAGCCAGCATGAAAACCATTTTGCCTGGGAAAGGTGACTTACTGTACTCCTCTTATCTGGCTGCTGCTTGGTTTGTTTTACTGAGCATCTGGCACTGAATTTTCACGGTCTGCCCAGCTCCTGAGGGGGCACAAGAGCTGTTTCCAAATCCAAGGCAGGCCAGAGCCATTAGTGAGGAGATCTGTGCAAGGAGATTTGTGACTGACTGCTCTCCTGTCTCTCCTTGGGATGTTCTGCTGGCACAAAAGAACTTGTGCTACTTCCCTGGACCAGGCTTCTAGCTGCTGCCACTGAGCAAACCCCAAAGAAAATGGCAAATTTGATAATAATTGATTATGCTGATGATTCTGGTGATGAATGCTGTGGTGGATAGAGATAAGAGCATGCCCTCTTCCATGCCTAGCCCTAGCTTTTCTCCTCTGCTGTGGAGGGGTGGCTGTGGTCCCTCAGATGTGCCCCAAGTATTGGATGGAGGACAATTCCCACGGGAACCTGCTCCCCTGTGCCCTTTTCCAGTTTGGGTGTGAGGAAATGGGCTCACAGCATTGCTCACACACACAGCAAGGTAGACTTTAAGTGGGTATGAATTCTCTGGGGATACTTGCCACAGAGCTTCGTGTTTCTCATTGGATGCTGTCTTTGTAAGGATTTAGTCTTTTTTTGCATTTCTTCCTCAAATGTGCTACCGAGCTCTTACTCTGCTCCCACCTCCTGCTCTGGGAAACTACTTCAGTGTGCTCTGCTGTGCTGAGGGCACTATTTCTTCAGCTTCTAGCTGCTTTCTCACCTCCTGGTCTCTATATGTATCCCAGCTGCAGTGGGTTCTGTTGATTTGTGTCTCTGTATTGGCAGCTGTGCAGTCAATACACTTTCTTGTTAAAGTGCATGATGTTTCAATACTGCTCTGTAACTGCCCTCTTAGGATAAAAGGGAATTAAAAAAATTGAAATTAAATCAAGAGATGAGGTAAAACGAACGACTTTTCCACCTTCTTATAAAATGTGTTAAGTGTGGGTGGAAGTGCTTGTATAGACTCAGCAGTCTTCTATTGGGTTTTATTCTTGAAAATTCGTACCTAGAAGTAGTATTTCAAATATAATATCTTTTTTCATGTGTCATCTTTCTGTGAATATACTACCATTCAGCTGTTGCAGAGGTAACAAGACCCATCAGCATCCATCAGGATGAAGGTGATTGCCATTTTAGAGATTCCTGCCTGTTCTGTTCCTGCAAACTTTCAGGTTGAGTGCTGAATGGACTATTTCTTCAGCACACGTGTGCACAGTGGCTGTGTGAGGAGGCAGAGGGGATGAGTGATGTTGGTGAGGAAGCCAGGAATTCCTTCAGCAGAACCAGGACATACTCTCCTCCAAGTGAACATGGATAACTCGATGCTAATGGGTGTTATGCACAAGGGAGAGCATCTACCCCATTGCATGCTCTGGGAAGTGCAATTTAAAGCTTTCCTGAGGCATCTTTAAATTAAATTTCTTGGAATATCTGTCTCTGAGTTGTCTCACATGCAGAACTCCCATTGACTCAGCATGGCTGGCAGCACACAGAGCAGTGGTGGGAGATTTCTCTTTTGTTGTATCTTTCCAGGAGATGTAAAAGAGACAGAGGTAAATCACTAATTGGTATGAGAGACAGGTGTTTGCCTGTGTGTGTGGTAGGGATTCACTACAAGGTGTGCACTTTTGGGCTATGTGAATGCCAAAACACTGGAAAAAGAAGCCAATTTAAAAAAAAATGGTCAGGAATTTCTTTCCTTCAATCCAGAGGAACCCCTTTTTTAGGAGTACCCTTGCCTGCTGACAAGACTTGAAGGAGAGAACATTGGTCAGATGTGCTATGAAGACTGGATGTCGAAAATGGCTAGCAAGCACACATGGATTTGCTGTGAGAAGAATCATACAAAACTAAAACAAAATCCCCATGGCCACAGGGCTTGGGTGACAAAGAGGTGTGCCCATAAAAAGGTGGATTCTGTAGCAGCTGTGTCAGAGCTTTTAGCATCTTTCTCAGATGCAGCTGGTATTAGTTGTGGTCAGTGGCTGCAACGTGGGATTCAGCTGACCTCTGCAGCTGACCATCTCCCATGTTCTGGTTTTTATCCAGCAGAATTCAAAGAGCCTGGATCCTTTTAACTCTGCAGAAGATGGACTTGTGTTATCATAGCTGTGCAGTGTTTGGCCAAATCCCCCACATTTTGCTTGTGAAATGAAGGAGGCAGCATGTGGGTTGTTCTGCTGAAACCAGAAGCATCAGACTAACACAATGCCAAACTGCTGCTTTGCAGCCTTACCTTATTTCTTTTTCCTTCTTTAAACACAAGGGAAAATTTGAAATGATATCTTTGTCTTCAACAGATTTTTGAAATCAGTGGGGGTTAATTAAAAACTAAATTTGGAATCTACAAACATCCAGAAATTATTTACACTGTTGTTAATTTCTTCTTTAATATTCATAAGTGTTTTCTGTTAATTAAGAAGAGAGGGAGAACATGAAGAAAGGCTCAGAACAAAAGCAGTCTGCATACAGATTAGGGACTGAGTTCTCAAGGAACTGGACTAAATACTTGCTGCCAGCACCGAGTGAGGAATTTATATGCAGTGAATGTATCTAGCAGCCAAAAAATTGGGCAGACTTGTGTCTTAAACTCACTGCATCACGATTTGACATGATCCTCTTACCCCCATGGCTGCCACTTGCTTTCTGGCATTGGACATAAAGCAGTTTTGTGGAATCATTGAATGACCAGGGCTGGAAGGGACCTTAAAGATCATCTTGTTCCCACCAGCCTTTCACCAGACCAGGCTGCTTAGAGCTCCATCCAACCTGGCCTTGAACCCATCCAGGTATGGGGCACCCACACTTCTTTGGGAAACCTGTTCAGCAGGCATAGGTGTTCACCAGCTTTGTTCTTTCCAGTTTTTAGGAACACCTGCTTTGCTTCATTCCTACAGTGTATTTACCTTCAGTGTTGAAACAACTTCCTTCTGTAAATCTTTTATTTGAGATGTTTTGAATACTGACCTATCAGGCTGCAATTTTTCAGCTCTGTAGGATGTGAGTGAGCTTTAAATAATGTACTTTAGAATATACTAGTGAATAAAAGTACTGTATTTCCCAGCAAGATTTGGGAATCTTGTGTTAGTTGTAAATAGTTGCATTTGATGCATGTGTGGATTCTCAGTATAGGGAAGAGATTAAAAGGATAACGTTAATTAAGGATTTATTTCACTTAGGATATTGAATATGCCTGTTTCTAAGCTGTTTGACAAGTAGAAAACTCAAACACCTAGGCCCCTACAAATGCCCCTTGTAAGCAGGTTGTGTGATTGGCATTCCTGCACTGATGGCTGCTGTCTTGCAGTGCTACCAAGACAGGCCTATTTTCAGGTTTCAGACTCCACCATCCGTGCCTAACATTGTGGCAATCTTCTAAGAATGAGCTGTGGGGATAACAGAAAGCTGGAAATAAGGAAAACAGCATTTTAAAGAAGAAAAACGAAAATAATTATTTCTTACCTCAAATCAAAGGTAGCAAGTTTGTTTTTTTTGTTTTTGGGTGTTTGTTTTTTTTTGTTTTGTTTTTTTTTGTTTCCTAGGGGTGGAGAATCTGGAATGTTGCTGAGGGAAGTAATAGAATTAAAGACGAACAAGTTCCCCTGTGCTCTAGGGAGGCTGTTGTATGCTCTGAACTCATTGTACACAATATTCTAAGCTATGACAGTAAGCAAAAAGTTGCAGAAAAAATTATTTTTGCAAAGGTTTATGGAAGAAATTAAGGATATAGGGAAGTCTGGAGAGTAAAAGCAGACTTCAGACTCTGGCAGCTTGAGCACAAGTTAGAGACCTGGGTTAGAGATGAGCGAATGTACAAATACATTTCTGTGATCTTTTTGATAGGAAAAAGAGCACAAATTATATCAGAAAATACAGGGTCAGCTGTAGCAAGAACACCTTGGGGGAGATGGGAGTTGCAGTAATATCAGAAGACATCTGGTAATGGGGCTACAGCAGATATTTTTCCCCCTCAGGGATGACGGTGGAACAGTAATTACCAAGAAAGCCAGCAACCTGCAGAGTGCAGGAGTGTCTTGCTTGTAGTTAGAGCTGCTGAAGCCTGGAATATATAGGAATCAAAATTTGGTCTCTGAACAACTGAATCTGCAGATGGTGATAGGTAAGAATGCAAATGGATTGGGGAAGGAGGAGAAGGAAATGAACACTGGGATAAAAGTGACTTCCTCAAAAAGCTAATACACATTAGTTATATTCTTTAAAGGTTCATCAGTTAGTGCAACTGCATCTCCCTAACCCAAGTTTTATCTATCATGAACCCATGAACAGGAATAGTCCAGGTATAAATGGGTACAGTTGGATCAGTCCTCTATGTCTCTGACATAAAACAGTGTGGCTGTGTTTTTAATCTTCTGTTGTTCTCCCAGCTGCTCTGCAAAAATATTGTGCTGGTTTAGCTGGTGATTTTTAACCCTTCATGTTCTAATTGCAAACAGCATTTGCAATTTGGGTTGTTGGTATGAAGATGAAATTAAACTCTGCTACAAGTAATAAGCTGCTTTGTAAAAAGGACATATGCTCTTTGAAGTGACACTGATTTAAGATGCTTGAAGTTCAGTGAGAAATCTGAAAAGAAACTGTGCTCTTGGGACTGCTCAGACACCTCTAAAGATCAGCCCTCTCTATGCTGTCTCAAGGAGGTCAGCTAAAAGCTAGATGAGGCAAAAAGCTGTCTCCCAGTAAGACAGTTAAAAGTGAATGCCTGGAAAATAAAGTTTGGTACATGAGTGGCACATATTTTCTTCAATACTGGTTCCAGAGGCTAGAACTTACTGATGTGTTTCTGCCCTTGCACATACTTCTATCTTCCCTGCAGAAGTAAATATAGTTTCTTCAGGGATTTTTATTGTTATCTGTGCCAATAAGCTCCAGAGCAATCTGCAGTGTCAGAGAAAAAACAAATCTAAAGGCTGAGATTTCAGTGGCAAATTGCTTATTCCCTCTACTGCAGGTGCCCTCAGAGTTGCTCATCTCGGTATCAGTTGCTCTATTTCTCTTGAAAATTTCCAATTGCTTGGTTTCTGCTGGGTGCTACTTTGTGTGACTTCGATAAGTTGTTATACTGTATTTATATGTAAGCGTGAGACATTCTTCTCTTTGAATAAGAGTAGAACAAGTGGCAATGAAAATGCAATTGAAAACAAAATCCTACACAGCTGAATAAATTCTGTCCTTTGCATATTAATGAAGATCTGGTGGGACCAGCAGAAGGTACAGTGGAGGTGAATTGTTTGGGGGGATCTGTCCAGCCCCTGTGTGAGAATCAAAAAAGATGAGAGTTAAGTCTCTGCAGAACAGTTTAAAACGCACAGATTAAGAAAATCATATATGCTATTTTTAAAAGAAATAAAGCAACAGATTACTATTTTTCATTTTTTTAGCTGTGGACAGAAATAATTTAGCACATAGATTTGTCTGTCAGGAGACCCCTGGTTCCTCACTGGTGCAGTGGAAATCTACCAATATAATAAAGCTTTTCTGTTTCTCAGTGTTAGAACATCAAACACTGAGTAGCTTTGAAATGCATGTTTTTTAGCAGAGGTCTTTCTAGAAGGAAAATTAACTGCACATCACTATTTAATGTATGAAACCACGATTTACTGTCCTGAGAACTAATTTCAGCTTGCTGCAGCTGTAAACTTGCCCTCAATTAATGTGCTACTGGGCCCAATTCAGAGATGGGTAAAGTCAGCAGGTCTTTCCAATTACTTTTATGGATATCAGATGAAGTCTTTAATTAATGCACCACTGAGTGCTCAGGCTCATTTAAAAATTTCTCATTTCTAGATAGAATGCAGATCTTTCAAAATGTCATTGTACTTTAAAGCTGTTCTGCTCTCTTGGATGAGAAGTTATTTACACTTGTGTGACTACATCTGATATATTCCTTCTTTCCTCACACCATAATATGCCTACAGTATGTGTTTTGATATATTATGTGTATCTTTGAATACATAATATATTACCAGATGGTATGTGATTAGCAGGGTACACTAAAGTAGAAAGATGTCTTCTGCCCTGGGTACATGTACACAGTCTGGTAGTGTTCATATTTAAAGTGAATATTTCAAGATGTATTTTTAGGAGAGAAAATAATCTGTT
This sequence comes from Luscinia megarhynchos, assembly GCA_034336665.1. Classification (NCBI taxonomy): domain Eukaryota; kingdom Metazoa; phylum Chordata; class Aves; order Passeriformes; family Muscicapidae; genus Luscinia; species Luscinia megarhynchos. The sequence continues at coordinate 11,135,773 of CM067568.1, forward strand.
GGTATGTGCAAAAGTTCTGTGTGTGCAGCAAATGAGCTACCCAGGAAAGTTTCATATCTAACGTGCTGCTGGAAGAATTGAAAAACTACCTCTGGCTCATGAGGTCAGCCTGGTGAAATTTTGACTTGAGAGGACTTAATGTTCAGATGCCACTGGTATGTCTTCAGTCCCAGGAGCTTAATAATTCAGATTTGGAATATGGAATGGCTGTTCCTAATTTGCAGAGGAGCAAAGAAAAAGGGCTTTTGATAGGTTACTGCTTACTTGGGTGGAAGCATGTGAAAGCCATTGTTTTCTCAAGATAAATAAGCAAAATGCCAGCTTGGGGGTTGAGTTCCAGCATCAAGGAAAGCTTATGGATCTATTTCAGACTCTTGAAAAATCAAGATTTAAATCAGAAACATTGATGCAGCCTTGCCTGAACTAATGTAATTTGCTGTTACAATTCAGGCTGGTGTTGTGAAGACACCTGAAGTTATGGTCACCTGTTCCTTGAATAGATTTTAGTCATCAGAAAATGGATGTCATTGGCCAAACCTTCAGCTCTTAGCAATAAAAATTACTCAGTGAAGAGGAATTATAGACATTCCAGAAGTGAACTGTTCCTGGGTCGATTTGGGTTTGGAGGTAGGTTTAGGCTGGTGACTGATAGAAAATTCATGCAAGAGTCTTACCTCACATAAATCAATAAGGCTTCCTTGATTGCAATGAGCTAATGCCAATTTATACCACCTGAAGAGCTATTGCCCAGATTTACAGTGTAAGTATAATTGCTATGACATAGATTTGCTTTGGTTCACTGAGCTGGCAACCAGCAAGGTTTAGAGTATCGTGTCTTTTTGTTCCCACTTAAATTGCCTTTCTGGAGGGTGGCTGGAGTTAGAACCCAGACCAGAGTTTGCCTCCCAATCGGCTGTTTTGATGGTATTATGGATAAAGTGGGGATTGTTCTTACAGGCTCTGTGTGCTGCTGGCACAGCAGGGAAGGGCCATTCCAAAGTGGTGCTTGGCACAGCAGGAACCTGCTGACAGTACCCAGTACCTGTAGGAGTAAGCAGATGCATTTTATCTATTATTTTGTTGTAAGACACTGCTTGTCTTTGGCCACAAGCTTTCCTGGTCTCCAGATTTTCTCAGCACAGATCTTTCTCTGCCTGGCTAAGGCCTACCATTCAATTTCCATTAATTTTCCCATTTCCCATTCATGACGTGTCTTTCCCAACTGTTAATATCAGTTAAAAAAAAAAAAAATCAAGAAGTATTAGTAGTAATTAAGGCATGGGTGGCCCATTATACTGGGTGGGCTTGGCCCCTCCAAATACAGATTCTGCACTCAGCTGTGCAAGTGCACCTGGAGTTACTTGGTGCAAACACCTTCATCTCTGGATGTAACTGAGAGCAGGATCTGGCCCCTGGCTCCAAGAGATATTCTTTTAAGATATTGTTAAACACTGTAAAACTTCTGCTTTTAAATGGTTGAAATGCCACCTAACTCAGAGAAAATTGTGCAGGAAGGGAAAGAGCTGGAGTGAGTCACTGAGCAAGCTTTTTGTGCTTGGAAAATAAAGAAACTTGTTTCCAAGTGCTCTTTGTGTCACAAATAAGAGTAGAGTAGTTCCAATGGTAGTTTCATCTAGCAGTCATTTCCCACAGCATAAATGCACCATAACTTAGCATGATTTCTGTGCTCCTGGGAGGCCATGACTTAAATAACAAGGGTGCTCCAGGTCACAGCTGAGGTGCAATTAACCCTCAGATGGAAGAAATACCTTCCCACCTGCAGGAAGGATTCTCATTTTGAATAGCTTTCCATTAGTTTTCCTGTGGGAATTACACAATATTGGCAGAATTTCTGGAACTAAGGTGACAGTGCTAGCCAGGGAGCAGCCTAGCTATAGGTCCTTAATACTTCTGTGGTCACAGGAATTCTGTGGGCTTTGAGTCAGGCTCTATCTTCTGGCTCTTGGGAAAATTTTTTTGCCCTTCTTCAACTGAGGTGATGCCATGTGGCAAAAGAAATGCCATGCCTGTATTTGAGCTATGTTTGTGTACATCTGAGATGTGATTCTAGTTGTTTGTTAATTCTTTTTGCTCCCTTGGGTGGCCTGTAGACCTGACAATGGTGATTCAAGCTGACCAAAAATATTCAGATGTTTGAAAAAATCCATAAAAGACATTTATTTTTATTTGAGAAATAACCTGATGGATAAATTGAGTAGACACACTTATAAGAACCAGAGCTTCTCATTATTCAAAGTCATATAGCTAGGATCACTAGGAAAAGTTTGGGAATTTGAAAATGGTCACTTATGGTGGAAAACAATTTATTTTTTTAACTTAGTGTGCAATTTTCACCCATGATTAACTTCCCATGTCTCTGAATTCCTCTGCCTCATTCTCATGGAATTGATTCCATGTTCTCTGCTTCTCTGCTGCAAGGTTTCTAGATAAATTGATATATCCAGATTGATGCTGCCTGCTATTCAATTACTTAAATGTTCTTTCATCCTTCTTTTTTTTTTTTTAAATAACTCTTCCTTTACGGTAAACCCACTTCTGTGGAGGGATACACAATAAAATAAGGGGATGTACAATGAAAGTGAAACAAAATAGGAAATACTATTGTAGAAGAAGCTTGGTTAAGGACAGGATGTCCTTTAAGTCTTATGAAGTGTGGATGCTTGAGATGTCCAGCATGAGATAATCCCAGAGGGAAGTGCCATGTTCATCTGGAGAATGGGTTTGGGATGACTAATGGTTTGGTTTATTGATTCTCCTGAAAATTTCTGCATCTGTGGAACATCCAAAGCCACTGGCTAATGGGAGAGATTGAAGTGTCTTGGAAATCAAGTGTTCTGCATCTTCTGCTTTCCTGCCTCCCCTGCCCATGGATCTGGCCTGCCTGGCTGTCTGGAATTGTGACTTGACAAGTGCTGCTGTCACCCATGAGGATATGATAGGCAGTGCTGCCAGTGGCTCCTGTTATCTTTGAGAAGCAAAATCTGCAAGGTCCTGTAGAACGAAAGGCAGCAATACTGAGAGCAGTGAGCAGTGAGATGCAGCTGCAGTGATGAGGAGAAAAGCAATAGCTGTAAAAAGCATCACAGAGGCAGCCTGGCTCATCTGTGCTGTGTGTGTGCTTAGGAAGGGATTATTCCCAGCTACCAGCTCCCACTCTGTCAGATAACTCAAAAAGTGAAAATACTTAGAGGCATAAAAAAAAGCATAGTGGATACATATTTTAATCACATGAAAGTGAAAAAAAGTTCTTAATTTTCTTAAAGGATCGTGAGGCAGGTGGAGAAATCACGAGTACTTATTTACATTTATAGTGATTACTGAATGAACATCAAATTTGGGAGGTAGAGGGATTTGAACCAGATGATTTTCTAAGGTCCTTTTTGTCCTAAATCCTTCTTTGATTATCATTTTTGATGAAAGCAAGAGGCAATGAACTCTTAAAGGATGTTTGGGCCTCTATACCTCCCTGCCATATCATACTACTGAGTCCATGATGTTAAGGAAGTAAAAGAGGATTACACATCAGTATAGATGAAAAAGAAAACCAAACTCCACTCTTGGGTTGGATGAGATACCTTTTGCTGAGGGCTGGAGGTTGTCAGGCCAGCACAGCTTGTAAAGAATTGTCAGAAGATTTCTAAAGAGGTAAAAAGGAGTTTTCTCTCCTTTCCCTGGCACAACTGATGTGGGCCATGGACAGACAGCTCATCTGGCTTGTCAGGACACACTCTGTGGAGAGTGAGTTCAGATTTCAGCTATGAGAAGATAGGTCTCAAAATCACAGCATGGGAACTTCTTTGTAAGGCAGTTTGACTTTCATATTAAAATTATTGGGGAGAAAGAAAAAAATTACATTTTCCCTGGATTTAAAACCTGCATTTTGCACTGGCACCAGATCTGTTCTCTGCTGCATGGATGGAAAGAGGGTCCAATTCCCCATGTATTCATTCAAGGTGCTAGGCTAAGAAACACATGAAGGAATTAAGCAGGGAAATTATGGATTTCTTCCTTGAGGAGGGTACAGCCAACCTTGTTACTCTGCTCTGTGACCCCTGGAGTAATGTTACCCCAAATGAAGCCAGTGGTTTCCTACTTATTGCAAAGTAGGCCAACAGATTCTTGAAGTGTTAAAAAACTATTAATCTTCTTGAGTAAAAGCAGATTTAGAAAAGAGGGTTGGCTCTTTTCTACAGTAAACCCACCAACCTGTCCTTGTCCAGAATTTATTTCAATAAAATTCTGTCTTGAAGAGTGGGTAATAAGAAGATTATTTTGAAAAGTGAGAGGAAAAGAATATAAGCCTGAAACCCACTTTTGTTAGTGCTGCAGTGTGAATTTGTTGCAAGGCTAATAATAGAGTTATCGCTGTCAACAAAGGAAAGAGTCTGACAACAGACGAGAATTCCAAATGGGTTTGAGTTCCTTGCATAATTGTTATTTTAATTACTGTGCTCAGGAAAGGCTTCAGAGGTTCCTCAAACACTGCTCATATCCAGATGAGATTTAGCAGAGCACCACTCACAAGCTTTCTTTTGAAAAGTCACTTTCTTGTTTTATCATGTTTACAAAAACCTGAAGTGAGAGTTAGCTATGAATCTTGTGTTATTTGAGTCGATGGCAGATGCTAGGAAGGCTTTGCTTTGTGATAGAGTTAAACTCTCTGGGACTGATTACAAAGAAATTCCATTAGCAATATTTAAATGCCATCCTTGAAAGGCACTCAATAATATGTGTGTTGGCGCTGATCAAGAATAGTACCTTTTAAAAATGAAAAAGTAATGTGGCTGTTAGTTTAACATAAAAATGTCAAACTGTGGGCAGTCTCTTGTCAATTAAAGAATCTGGGCTATTCCTAATGGGAATAAGGATGAAGGGGCAGGGGGAGAAGTGGGTACTAAAAATTGCAGATATGCAGAACTACTTAGAGATAATTTGTGCTGGCAAATAACACTGTCAGCCAGTTTGGGAGTAATACAGGCAGCTTGATACCTGTTCTTCCTGAGCCACCTTAGTGATTTCTTTTTCTTAGTATCTTCCTTAATAGCTAGCAAGGCTTTAACAGGAATCAGGGGTATGGTAATGTTGTGCTGAGCAGGGGTGGATTTATCCAGGTTTAAAGAATGTGCTTGCTAAAGTTCATAAAATGTATTAAAATGGCAAACCTGCTTGTTTCTGAACTGAGGGATATACCTGTGAGAGGGGAAGGGAGGGTTCTTTAAAAACTTTGGAGGCTGGTGGAGCTGGTGCTCAGATGAGGATGTGCATCTTTGTAACCTGTCAGTTCTTGTTAAGGATATATCTCCATAAATAAAACACCACAGTCAAGTTTCAAACTTTGCCTCATCTAAAAGTAGCTTCCAAGGAAACAAAAGTCTGGTAGAATTTCACTTGGAGGGAATGCCACACAACAACTCTCTTTATTAGCTCACATGGGCCTATTGCTTGTTTTTAGGTAGTCAGTGCCTGATTTTTTTTTTTTTTAAATCTTAAATCAGTGTTGTTTCCATTGTAATTCACACACGTTTCCTCAACCATCTTTAAATTATTATATTTAATGTTCACTCTTCCTACACACATTTCAAATCCTTCTCACTTCTTAGAGAGTTTCTAGGTATTTGCTCCAAACCTAAATGTCCCACTTAAAATGAGGCTTGTGCCCCAGCTGCTGCTGTGGTAGTATGTGCATGCACATCCAGAGCTGTCTTATGATCTAAATGTTAATTGGAATGGGAACGTGAGCATCTCTCTTTTGTAGGGCTGGAGCTGAACATGAGAGTGTGACATGACCATGGTCATGCAGGTCTGTGGCAGGCCCAATGTGTTGTCTGAGCCCTAAGACACCATTTAAAAAAAATATCTATATAAGTTAATGACAACTGTCCAAACTGTAACAGATTTTCTTATTCTTCATCCTGGGATCTTTCCTTTTATTCTTTCATTTTTTTTTTCAAATTCCTTTAACTGCTACTTGTAAATTGCTAACCAAATATTTTAAACCAATAATTCAGATCTTTCTCCTTTCATTATGCTGTTGCTCTTTTTGCCTCAATTTTTTTTTGTTTTAATGTCTCTTATCCCAACTTCTTAACAATATTTCATCCATAGATTTGATGGCTTTTCATGTGAACTTATATTTTGTCATCCCTTAGGACCACCACTCATTGGCTTACCATTTTTGTCATTGTGAATTGTTATACTTTGTTTTATTGCTCTGTCCTTCTATTATCCTTTCCCGATACTTTGCTCAAAGTGCTATATAAATTACTAAAATATAGTGTTACAGGCCAACTATAAAGTAAATTAATGGGCAATCTTGCAGTGAGGCCAAAACCTGGGATCCTCAAGAACTGTGCTGCAGAAGACCAGCTGAAATTTGAGCTCTGGTTTCTCTTAGCACCACTACTATCAGAATTTCTCAGTGCTAATCCCCAGTATTATAGCTATAGATATAGATTTTTTTTTTTTGCATACAAGCATGTATATTTCCCAAAAAATGAAGGAGGTGGCATGAATTTTGGGTCTTTGAAGGAGCTGTGGATATTGTAATGACAGTTTCCCAGTGTTTGGAGGTGGTTAGAGCAGAGGTTGCAGAGTGAGGAGGGGATGCAGCAGGAGCAGACACAGAGCAGGCAGTGGGTGGTGCACACCTCTCTGGCAGATTGGGCTGCCAAGCCTAAAACAATTTTATAGTTCTTCCAAAACTCATGTAACCAGGAAAGTGAGAATTTTTTCACAGAGCTGAAACTTTGGACAGCTTTTAGAAGCAAAATGTACCTTGTTAATTTGACACAGGAATGTGTGAGCCTTTAATTAGGGACTCTCTAATAAGAGCAGCAGCAGACTTCCCCTCATGCAAGTGCTGTGTGGAGGAAACTTGTTCTCCTGAGTTTGATGAGAGTCCTTTTTTTCTCTTATTACATTTTGCCTTTAAAGAAGGAATAAGTGTGTTTATTAAGGTGGTTGTGTTTACCCTTAATGCAATGCATGATGCATCTATCTATTTGGAAGAAATCTGCTTTAGCAGAGAGTGTGCTGGCAGGAGAGCAGAGCTATTGATTAGACAGTGTCTGAGGCATTTTGCTGTCATTAGGTCAGAGCAGATTTGGTGTGGTGGACTCTGTTCCTATAAACACTGTGCTGTGCATGCATATCTTGTCCACTGCATGTTTAATGGTTGCTGTTGGAAGTGATTTCTGCTCTGGCATGGCACTGGTATTGGATGAATGGTGGTGTTTCCTCTTCCTTTCCATTGTTCTGTCAATGGTAATAATTACCAGCTGTGATTTCACTTTTATTTATATATTGGTCTCTCATGTACTGTAAATGGAGTCTCAGTACCTGTATTTTTGCATGAAATGGTGCTTCTGGAAGCTCTGGAATTTATTGCAAAGAGCTTTTAAAAACAAACAAGAAAAAAAAATAACCTTTCAGCACAAAATAATTTAGGAAAAAAGGGTTCAGAAATCTGGACACCAATACAGGACTTGAGGGATTTTTGTAATTCTTTTGTCTGTGATGTTGCACAGCTATAAAGACCTGTTTACAATTTGTGTATGTTGCAACTTTCACATATTTTAGTGAAAGTAGTATTCAGCAAACTCATTTTGTTTTTTAAAATTTATTTTATATTTTTGAGAAATGCGAAAGAAACTTTTTTTCCCTATGAAAAATGAAGTAATTTCTGAATGGCAAACACTGATTTGCTGCTTCCTAACAAACTTAATGTTTCTGCTGCATGGTGTGAAGGCTTTCTTTGTTTTTTTCTGTTTGCTTTTATTTTTTTCCTTTGTGTGTTTTTTGCATTTGTTTGTGTTTGTTTGGGTTTATTTTTGTTTGTTTGTTTTCCTTGTTTGTTTTTAGTTGTTTTTTTTTTTCAACAGTAAAGTTTGTCTCCTCTTTGGAAACCAGGAGTTCATTTCTGGGACACTTCTGTTTCCTTTCCCTTCTTGCCCTGAATAAGCAGCAATGGCAAAACCTGTGTTATTCATGGTCATGAGAAGAAATGAGTTGGAGAGCTGGCAAAATCAGAAAGAGAACATTAATTTCCATATGTATGAAACTTATTTCTCCTTCTTTGTGCTGATCTTCAGCATCACAAGCTGAGGCTATGTCTCTTGTTTTCAAGAACCCTCACCTCATTTCTGAGACAAGTCTGAATGATTTTGTGTCACATCACAGTGCACTTAAATTCTTGCCAGCAGTCTTAGGAATGCTAGACCTGGGGGAAAGTTTGTAGACAGTAACAGCAAAAAGGCTCTACAAAACCTGAAAAAAAACCCCTGAAAATAAGAATTTTGGATAGCTTTCCTAAATTAGAAAATTAAGGGGAGGCTTGAAATTTAAACTGTTTCCTTTTCAATCCTTTATTCACAAGATGTGTGTGGGTTTCTGTCCTGGGAAGGTACCTATGTGACTTTTTTTCCCTTGGCATGCCTGGAAAATTGGGTGCAAAGGTTCTGTGCTATCTTTCCAGCAAGGCAAGCAGTACTTGAATGCTATAGCAGAACTGATGCTTCCTGCAAAATCAAGGCTGATCATAGAATCAGGGTTGTTCTTCTGGAAAAACCTTTCTGTTGTAGAAAGATAAACACATTTGTTTTGTTCTTCAGGGAGTGGAAAAGAAGTGTTTTTGAAGTCAGGAACATTTTAATTAACAGAGAAAATAGATTTACACTAGACATACTAATATGGGTGGAGGTTTTACTCTGTTCTAAGCATCTCCTGAAAATTTTTAGTCAAGGAACCTAAAAATTCTTTGGTAGGAATTTTGGAATACAATGGTGGCTACTGCCTAGGTTTCAAACACTTCAATGAGAGAAGTGTAAAAGAGGCATTGGAAAATAAAACAATGAAAAAAACAGTCTAGGCAAAGGTAAACCCTGCCTTGTCATTTTAATAATTGTATTTATTGGAAATTGTATTTATTAGAAGTGTCAATGCTCCTCCTCCTTTGTTGATCTCGAGCACCAGGGTAAGGCCAGGCAGCTGTGCCACTGCCATGGTGAAGAGGGCAGGCACAGCTGCTTCCTTCAGCAGCTGTGGCCATTTCCTTGGAAAATTGAGTGAATTGGGGAATTCTCTCTGCCAGCTTTCTCACCAGAATCCTGCACCACCACTCAAATGATTCTGTAGCCACATTCCTCGATTTAGTCATCAGCAGAGGGACCAGAACGAGTAGAAAAGGCGGCTCCATATATATAATCATTCCTAAACTGAAATATCCTTAAGGAGCTTGTCCATGCTTCACAGGCAGATCTGCACCCCTGAGTGTGAGTGTTTTTTGGTAGCAAAATCCCAAGTTGTGGATGTGTCTGAGCAGAGGGGTGGGGTGTGTATAAACCCAGTCCTGGCAGGGTACCTCAGCTCACGTTGTTACACATAGTTAGCCTACTAAAATTGAGACTGCTTACACATGGATTTACTCCAGTAACATCCTTCAAATCCCATTTGCTTGTTTGCTCTTTCTGTGCCTGGCTGGACTCCTGCAGCTGCTGTTTCTCTCCTCCAGAGGCTGATGCTCATTTGCCCAGGATGGAGCTGCTGCTGAAACCTTTGAGTGGTCTCTTTTCTGCCAGCTACTCCTATATTCCCTCATCAAATGTACCCCAGGATCAATATTTTTCCTTTTGGGTGGAAAACCCTGGTTTTGGGGCCTGGCAGCTGCTTCCTGGGCTGCCTGAGGGGTCTGCCTTACTCTGGAAAGTTCTCTGGGGACACAGAAGTTCCCCTTGGGGAGAGCACCTTGGACACAGCATGTGGCTGACAGCACTTCTTCAAAAGTGCTTAGAAGTGTTGGGAACAGCCTGGTTTTGGAGTGAAAGTGTGCTCTGAGCAAGCAAGGGTTTGGCTCTGAGGGCCTTGTGCTGCTGTAGGAGAGGGGTGCGATGACAGTGGGGACAGGCTGGGCACTGAGCAGTGCCAGGAGGGGAAGACATCTGTTTGGGAACAAAAATCTCTGCTTCCTGGTGATGGGGGATGCTCTGTTATCCCAGGAAAGGGGAGAAATCGCCTGAGGACAGTCCCACAGCAGGGCTGTGATTGGAGCCCTCCAGCTCACTAATCAGGCTATTGCTTTGTCACTAGATGTCCTTTCCTTGCCATTTCTTAGATTGAGTTTTTCCCTTACTGATTTTTCTAAAATATTAAGATCCTTGCCTTTTTTTTTTTTTTTCTTTAACCATCATGTTTTTGAGCTGCAGCCATGGAACTGCTTCTCTGCCTTGGGCCTCAGGTAAATGGCAGCAAGTGCTGCACTGTAGGTCAGGGATCAGGAAAGGGAAAGGCTTTCTCCTGGCAGAATTGCATTTTATTCCACAGGGAGACAACATTTCTTTGCAAAACACTCGTCTGACTTTAAAATAATACATAATAACTATAAAATTACCAAATGTCAGGTAAACAAAAAGTTATTAAGAATGACCTTATTAGTTCTATCTGCAATTCGCAGAGCGAGGTAATTGTCAAGCCTCACTGTTATTAGGTTGAAATAATAGTTTGGGGACCATCAACATTAAAATTTCATTATGGTGGGACAAAAAGGCTCATGTATAATCAATAGTAAGAATCCATTATTATTGACTTGGAATGAATGAAGCATGAACACATTTGTGCAGATATGAACAGTTAGCAATCTTTTGAATAATCAAGAATTAACACTACACAGATAACGCCATTCTGGGAATTGGACTTGAACTCAAATTGGTACATGTCTCTTTGTTATAAAGTCAGATCCACCTCCCTGGGTAACTTCCATTAGGCCTTTTCTCAAAATACTCACCATCTACAGTTTTGTATTCCTCAGCTCTGGTTCATGAGGGATGGTGGGCATGCAGGCCAAGGTTGTGCTGGAGCATGGTTGAAACAGGTGCTGGGGATGGTGAACATGGAATAGAGAAGTACAGAGCCTGTGGAATGTGCTGGGGATGGTGAGCATGGAATAGAGAAGCACAGAGCCTGTGGGATGTGCTGGGGATGTGAGCTTGGAATAGAGAAGCACAGAGCCTGTGGGATGTGCTGGGGATGTGAGCATGGAATAGAGAAGTACAGAGCCTGTGGGATGTGCTGGGGATGTGAACATGGAATAGAGAAGCACAGAGCCTGTGGGATGTGCTGGGGATGGTGAACATGGAATAGAGAAGCACAGAGCCTGTGGGATGTGCTGGGGATGGTGAACATGGAATAGAGAAGCACAGAGCCTGTGGGATGTGCTGGGGATGGTGAACATGGAATAGAGAAGCACAGAGCCTGTGGGATGTGCTGGGGATGGTGAACATGGAATAGAGAAGCACAGAGCCTGTGGGATGTGCTGGGAATGGTGGACATGGAATAGAGAAGCACAGAGCCTGTGGGATGTGCTGGGGATGGTGAACACGGAATAGAGAAGCACAGAGCCTGTGGGATGTGCTGGGGATGTGAACATGGAATAGAGATGCACGGAGCCTGTGGGATGTGCTGGGGATGTGAACATGGAATAGAGATGCACGGAGCCTGTGGGATGTGCTGGGGATGTGAACATGGAATAGAGAAGCACAGGAGCCTGTGGGATGTGCTGGGGATGTGAACATGGAATAGAGAAGCACAGAGCCTGTGGGATGTGCTGGGGATGGTGAACATGGAATAGAGAAGCACAGAGCCTGTGGGATGTGCTGGGAATGGTGGACATGGAATAGAGAAGCACAGAGCCTGTGGGATGTGCTGGGGATGGTGAACACGGAATAGAGAAGCACAGAGCCTGTGGGATGTGCTGGGGATGGTGAACACGGAATAGAGAAGCACAGAGCCTGTGGGATGTGCTGGGAATGGTGGACATGGAATAGAGAAGCACAGAGCCTGTGGGATGTGCTGGGAATGGTGGACATGGAATAGAGAAGCACAGAGCCTGTGGGATGTGCTGGCCATGTGAACATGGAATAGAGAAGCACAGAGCCTGTGGGATGTGCTGGGAATGTGGCCAAAGCTGTGGTTGGGATGTACAACATTACCTTGTCTGTGTGCTGGGACAAGATGTTCCCAGCATGTTCTGTTCTGTCTCTGTGGGATATGTCACATTGGCAGTATTGCTGGAGCTCTTTTTTTTGCACTGATGAGGTGAACCCAAAATGCATTTCATTATGTGCTAAATCAATTTTTTTTCAACCTGACTTTGAATTTCTCTGCCTTTGAAAGGTGCTATTTAGGGGTATTGTAACCCTCTTCCATGCAAATAGCTGCCTCTCAGCATTGTCTTCTGGCTGTGGTTTGGCTGCTCCCTCATGCTAGCTCCCAGCTGCTCTGACATCCAAGGTACCCTGAATCTCCATTCACTTAGACTGCATTTTTACAGGGAAAAAGGTTTGGGTTGCTCCCAACCTGCCTCTGCTATTACAGTGAAGAAAGTCAAACATGTAGTGTTACCTACATCTTATGGAGTGTCCTCCAGTGCTCCTACTCCCACACCTTTCAAATTCCTAGTTGTGGAGCACTACAAGGGAGATTGTGACCTGCTGCTCCAAGTATCAGATGTGCAATCTTAGAAGCACTTTCTACAATTTCTGGTCCAGTCAAAGAGCACCTAGGAGCAGAGTCTTCTGGAAATCTGCCTGGCTTTTTTCCTGTGGCTCCATTCTGTAGCATGCCCTATTTCTAATAAAATTGGGAAATCACCTGATGCCTTAAAAAGAAGTAAAGTGATCTTGTGGCTGTGGCACTCGACAGGCTCAAGGAGACTTTCTGGGGAATCTGGGAAATATTTTTTTTCTTTTACCTGTGAAATGGGAACAATTATTTTCTTAGTCAGTCAAGAGGGAATTATTATTTATTACTTGCATTGCAATAGCACTAAGGGCTGGTTAGGCTAAATGCCCAGAAATAGAGAAAGTTATTTAATGAATTAAGTGTATTTTTTTTCAAAAGCACTCATAGTACTTTGGATGGAAGTAGGAATGAGTGGTGTATGGCAGTGGCACCTGCTCTAAGCCATTAGAGTGAGTACAATCATGAAAGCATATGAGTGTCATTTCCTTTCAGATTTACTAACAGTGCATTTCTTGTTCCCAATACTTAACTTTCAGATGCCCTTCAGGGGTAAGAAAGGAAAACAACTGAGAGAAAAAGGGCAGTAGAGTGAGGCAGAGGGAATAATCTGACCCAATCCTGGGAGAGAGGGACAATTACACTGGCTCATTTCCAGTGTCCCCTTTTCCAAGAAGGGGGCTACAAGAGAGGGAAGCCCTTGGCCTTTCCAGCAAGGAAGGCCAGAGATCCAAAAGTTTTAGAGCATATGGATATATATTCAATTTGACTTAATACCCTAAGCCTATTTGAAATGATGGGCATACTTAATTCTTTGTAATCTCTCCCTGTGAGAGCAGAAGTTATGGACAACCTGAGGTGTTTTCAGTGAGAAAGATTGAGGGGAAACCTGAAGAGTGGGGAGACAATGAAAATTTTTGTCTTGCTGAAGGCATGAGCCTCTTCTTGCTCTTTTCAAATTCTTTTGCTTGTTTTTTCCTGTTGACACATTATATAAGCTGTTGATGTTTTCTTTACCACCCTAAGGGTGAAGAATAAGAAATAAATAGATGTGTATAAATTTATATAAAACAAGAGGCAATTTATATTACTTTTTTTGGTGCAGGGTTTAATTTCTGAAAATGTTCTCGAATTTTTACTATTTTTTTAAAGTGAGAGATACATGCAGGGCACATAGAAACATTAAAAAGATTCTACAGAGCACATACCATAAATCAATGAGTAAGTTGTTCAGAACAGCACAACAATGAATATAACGGAGCATATATAAATCTAGGGAGAAGGAAACCTTTTTTTCTAATCTTGTCAAGTCTCCTGCTGATTTATAAAATAGGTGAGTAGCCAGCAAAATCATCAAAGTGTGCCCAGAAATTATATAGTGGTCTAAAAATACAATACTATTGTATTCACAACACAGAGTACTCATCACTGATATGGTTCCATAATTATAATTGTTAAACATGAGTCCTCCATACCAGATCTGATACTTTGAGTGACTGATCACTGCAAAATTTGTCTACAGAGAAAAATCCCATTTTTCTCCAGTGAATTGCATCAACCTATTTTCCTTTTAGTGCTAAAACTATTTTCAAGTACTCCATTTCAAAGCCAACTTCTTAGCATAACTAAGTTTCCATTTAAGTTGAAAATTTAAAGCCCAAGTCTTTCAGAAGTTTTTCATACCTAGAACTAGGAAGTACTATAGGCTATGAACTTATGGATCTCCTCTTCTGCTTCTTTTGGATTTGCTTCCCTGCTATGCTGCTTGGATCCTTTTTGGCTTCTGTGTGTTTGTTTCCATTGGTATATAAGTTTTTCTGATGCCATACATTTAATGTCTGGGAAGGGACTTGACATAGTTGAATTCTCTTCATGGGAAAAACATTTCAGTTCTGCCTTTCTTGCAATCTATTCCTGAAATGTTGAGGCAAATGATAAAGGTGTAGTGCCTTCCAAAATTAGTAATATTTCAAGTAAAAGCACTTACTTCTGGGTCATAATTGTTTTAAAGTAGTATTTAAAAAGGGAAAATGCAGTGCAATTTGCAGTAGTTTAAACCAACCATGAGAATGCTTCATGCTAATAAACTGCATTTCACTTTAAACTGTTACAAATACCCCAGGGACCATGAATTTGCATACATGCATTTAAAACCCTGCATTCTCTTTCCTTTTTTATTTGTGTGCATGGTGACTTTTTCCTTGCTGAATTGCTGCCTCATGTCTGTGGCCTCGTTTTTATTGCTGTAGCATACCTGCCACAAAATAATTGCAAGTATGGGCAAGGTCTAATTTGATTCCTCCTCCTTCTTACCAGCTGGAGAGCACATAATACTGCTGAAGAGACATAATCAGAAATTTTTGCTTCTTTTAAGGCATGAGCATGTGTGAACTCGAGAGAAGCCCTTTTTGTGTGACCTCCCCACTAATGCAGCCCTTTGGGTTAGAGAGGATTTCTTTCTAGCAATAAGGTAACCTACTCACAGAACTGTTGGTAGTGCTATTTCTACTTCTGGATAGAAGCCAAAGTAATGAGAGATAGTCTAAGTTGTTGCTTTTAGGTGGCTTGCTTTGTATTGGGTGAGAGAAATAACTTTACCAGTTTCATGAGGCCTATCAGCCTTCATATTCAAAATAATGACCTTCTGCTTCTCCAAACCCAGACAAAACCCACTGTCTTGTCCAGCTGACACTTTTAAGGACAATTCACATCAACAGACTCTTGTCATTAAAAGCAGATGGGGCAATAAAACTGATTCAGTCTTAGTCCATGCAAATGGTTCTAGAGGTTTTGTAGTCACTCCAGTCTAGTTGGCACATTTGATGTCTATCAAAAAGAAGAGGTGTGAGCCATTGAGAAATGAGTCTCGTCTTTGAAACAAATCTGTTCATTTTTTTTTTCTCCTTTAAGTGCAAAAAGCATCTTAAAAGATTTAACTTCTGTTTCTTTGTCACTTTTATAGCTCCAAAATGCCTGACAAGTGTTCTTGAACATCAGCAAAACTCTGTGAATGTTACTGAATTTTGAGTGGTGGAAGGAAGGTTCTGATGAGAAAGACTTGTGCTCATATCAACTTCCAAAAGTTTTGGTCCTCACTTAAACCTGCTCCAGTCTTTGATCTGACAGATGGACTGGAAATCTCTTGGCATCTGATATTAAACTTTTTTTAATTTCTGCCACTGTAAAAATTTTCTGAGAAAACTATCTTGCATGGCTGCTTTCCCTTTTGCTGTTGGAGAGAGCAGGTTGTTGTGAGGTCTTGACTTTAGTTAGGACCTAGATCTGGACTTCAAAACCATGTGGGATGGAGGGAGGGGAAATTTCACAGCTGAGTTTTCCAGAGCATTTTGATTGCTGGGAATATCACTAGCCAAATCTTGTTTTGTTCTGTTTGTGCCTTTTCTTACTAAAATGTATATAGTTCTGTAGTAAATTCTTAGAATAGTGCAGTCTCACAAACATTTCAATTTTTACATCGTTTAGTTACAATTCAGTGAAAAATGATTCTGCCTGTCACAGGCAACTATTTTCCCTGTGATGTTTGAACTTCCATTATGACACTCATTATATAATGTAATAGGGAGTGTTCTTTGTAATTACATTTTGACAAATACACGTTTCATGTTCATGACATTATACAAAATAACTTCCCTTTGTTTAACTCTTTGGTTTCTGCCTTGTTTTTATTTCACTGCAGTAGGATTTTACTATTGAGCAGCTTTCTTTTTATGGAATGTATGTATAAAAAGTCCAGTTTTGTAACCTGCATGTTCATATTTGTCATATACACAGATCAGTGTTTGTGGTTTCATTAAAATAGGAAAAGCATGAATGGGTGCAATTGTACCATGTAATAGTTTTAGTTTATGTCCAATTATAATTTTTTTATAGAATTGTAATGGGGGAATTGATTAGACTTGATAATCTGAGAGGTATTTTCCAACCTAAATGATTCTGTGATCAGAACCTCCTCTTTGCATATCAATTCTATTCAAGCAGTCCAGTGTGAGTGGAGTTTGTGTGCTCTATCAGCAAAGGTTCCCATTGATTGGGATAGGTTTCATGTGGAATCAGCTGAAGCTCACCTGGTGTTTGCCCAGCTCTGGACAGTGCTGGGCAGCAAAGCTTCTGTTCTGTATTTGATCCGTGGAGAGTTAAAAGGAGCTAATTCCCCTGTTGGGCACAAGGAGAGATAAAACCCTGCATGAGCAGAATCTCTTAAATGCATACAAAAGGAGAGGTGAAACAGTGCAAGTTGCCTCTAGTATTCAGTGTTGTCTCCTGGCATCTTCTGCTCACCCAGATCTGGTGAACTGCTCTATAACTGGCAAGGATTCACGTAATATTTCTCCCCCATTTATTTAGCAGGAAAATATTGTTGTGGCTTCTCAGCTTCTAGGTTTTTAAGGCTGTCCCTTTGCTTTTGGTGATTGCCTTCCACTTTGCAGATCGTTCACAAATGACGCCTGACACCTCTGTGCTGACAATGTATGAGAAATTCTCGTGTTCAATACCCTGTGTTTGGTTCTGAAATCTTTGTTCCCAGAGAACTGTTTCCCTCAGCTCTGTCCATTAACAGTAGACCACATTGTATCATATTTATTTAAAAGACCACGGGAACATTGTTATCCAAACTAGCAAAATTGGAATATGTTCAATCCAAAGAGATTTTCCTCTCTGCATTCAAGGCATCAAAATTTTTTCTTCCATCAAAACATAACAATTGTAATGAATGATATCATAATACTGAGAGCTGCTTAAGAGCTTCCACTTTAAAACTGTAATGGGCCATGCAGACAGAAGAGGAAAAAAAGGCTAAAAGCATAAATTGAAGATAATCAATGTGAATAGACCTTACCCATTGTGCAGTTTGAAT
This sequence comes from Luscinia megarhynchos, assembly GCA_034336665.1. NCBI lineage: Eukaryota > Metazoa > Chordata > Aves > Passeriformes > Muscicapidae > Luscinia > Luscinia megarhynchos. The sequence goes on from CM067568.1 coordinate 11,153,180, forward strand.
AGGATAAGCACATATTATCTGGCATAATTGGTTCATGTGATTTTCTAATTGAAGAGAAGAAGTAATTAGAGCCTAATTGAAGCAAAGTAACACAATGTCTGTCAGCATTTCTCCTTCTACCACACATTATATTATTACCTGTCATCTTTTACTTTAGTGGGAGTGAAAAAAATGAGGAGAAAACACCAATATGAAGCCTTTGGAGTTTACCTAGCCAAAGCAAAAGTACAGATAAAAGACACTAAATAAAAGCAAATAAGGGTTGACATTAACTGGGTGCTTCTAAACTAGGAGTGTTCACTTTGCCTAATTAAAAGATGAATTGCGTTTGGTAAAATTATATTATAAATCCAGTCTTATTAAATATTAGAAAAAGACTATTTAGGATTTGTTTTATTTGATTCAGGGCTCTGTACTTTCTGCTCTACATTCACCTTTGCAATGACAAAATGGTTGCTATATTTGGCAAAATGGTGGAAAACATCATTGCAGCCCTTTCTGCCCCCCCCCCTTTTTTTTTTAATGAATGACATTATTTCAAAACTGTCTAACATGAGAAGACCAATTGCTCTCAGTGAAGAAAACAGAATGCACTCAGAAGTTGTTTGGGAGATGCTTTGAATAAAAAGAGAGAGGAATTTGCAGGTTTTCTGTCTTGGGAACAAAAATATGTTTTAAATATTTTTAATTCCCAAAAGAGAGAAAAGAGCCTGGATGATGAATTAGTTTTTATCACTCTACACCCCATAAATTCAGATGTAACTTGTAAACAAGTTTCTTGAGACAATATGCAGTAATTCTTAATATGGAAAGGTGATATCTTAATGGAACAAGATGTTCCATGAAGTAAAGAAGGAATAATATTTTTGGTAAAGAAGTAATCTGCACTCCCCTTGTTGCTATCGTGTATTTAGTGTTGAGTCGCTGCCAGTGGAGCAGTGTAGTGAAAATTAGAGTTCAATCACCTTCATTTTACAAGGCCACTCAGGTTTCTTGTTGTCCAGCCTGACATAGTCATTAACCTATGATGTTGGTAACAGATCTGAAACCTTTTTGGTGGAAGCTCTGAGACAAACCAGCTAACCATGATTGGAACAAAGCAGCTGGCTCACAGCAAGCTCAGGGAGGCTCACTTGGGCATCTTTATAGAGTCTAGAACAACTACAGACCAGAAAGGAAGAGGGGTTGTTAAAAGGATAAAAATCCTTTTTGAGGAGCCTAAATTGATAAAAATTGAGCTGAAACAAGTTTTGCTTTTTGTCCTGGTGCTGTTTGAGTTTCAAATAATACATTACCCAGTACAAACATGTTACTTGTGAACCATGCTAATCCTGCCTTGGTGCTGGGTACGTTTGTACTGCCCATCAGAAAATTAAATTTCATTGAGGACAGTGAGAGATAGTGGAGGAAAGTCTGAGTAGCAAAAATGGGTGAAGGTATGCAGCCTTATGCTTAACTTGAGAATATATAGCTTGGAGCTAGGCAGACAAATAAAACTATGGTTTCTTTAAAAAAAAAAGGAAATTAAAGTTCTAACTTAATTTTTTTGTTGTTGTTTCTTTAAAATATTAGAAAATGCATCTGTTTTTTTTAATGAAATCTGAGGCAATTCCTAGCTCTGCTTGAGTCTTTAATGAAATAATTTTGATGGAAAGGCTTTGTGTGGAGTATCTTGATATTTGTTCTCTGTGGTCACAACTTGCTGGGCAGCTGCCTGATATGTACTGGAAAGGCTAGAAAGATGTGGCCCATAGACATTGTCCTCAGTTTGGTGCTTTCTGTAGGAGATTCTGACATTAAAACAAAGATATTGAGGGCAATAAAGGAGAATAGTAGTCTGAACAAGAGTAAAAGCCAGAGCTGCATAAATTGATTATACCTGAAGCCTTTGCCTGCCAGATTCCTAAGGCAAAGGAAGTTGTGTTCATTTGGAAAAGCTGACATAAGATTTTTTCCTTGTGTTTGAATTTGGTTCACTTCCCATGAGAGGAAACATTTAAGTTAGGCTTTCTAAATTCTTGGAGAAACTTTGAGTTTAAATTTGGAACTAAAACTTCAGGAGATTTGTGGCCCATAATGTTCCTTTCACCACACGGCATCCAGAGCCTTCCATCCTCTCCATCAGGGCTACCTTTTAGCTTTTCACATGTATTCATTTTCCCATTTTTTGATGTGACATTGTGGGAAGAATCTGTCACCCTCCCATCTGCTGTTGACCACCACTGGGGCCAGGCTCATTCCTGAATGCCATTTACTATTCTGAAATACACGATTAACAGTGAGGCTGTAAAAATGCTTTGCTGCATTATGTTGCTTTTTTTATGGAGGTGAGAAAGAATTACATTTTTTAAATAAAACACTTCATGTGAAAGTAGATACTGAAATAGCAATGCCTCCAGATGCTGGCACTGTCAGAGATGCATCCATTCAATTTGTCAGTCCTTTAACATGAGGGCTTTTTTCTCCTGTGCTGAGTAAATGTGGTGCATTTTGTCTGCGTGGAATAAAAACTGAATGTAATGACATGCTTTGCACAAGCTGGTGAGCACAAAGGAATTAAATCTGTCACCTGGCTGGGTGGGAATTCCCAGCGTGAGGAGCTCTAGCACTGAGCCAAACACCTCACTCCTGCATCCCCTCCTGTTTGCTCTGATGGAAGGCACATGTTAGCAGGTGACTGTGGGCTTCCCGACCTGGCCAGCAAACACACCGTGCCAGCTGGTGCCAATTAGCCCCTTTGCCTCCTGCCCCCTCCCCACTCTGCAGGGCACAGCACCTGCCTGGGGGCTGAGGCCGTGCACCCACCTCCCTGCCAGCCAGCTTTGGGGAGGGATGAGCTCTGCAGGCTCACTGCTCACCCTCAGCTTGCATAAAGCCTGTTCCATGTGTCTGCCCTCCTGTGATTAAATTAGTTTGATTAAGCCTAGCACACATGAGTGTACGCTGCAGTCGTACATCCTGGCTGATTGCAATGCCAATATGTGTATAGTTAAATTCCCTTTTGCTTTCCTTAAGCAGTGTGAAACTTTGACTGAGTTCTATCTTTAATAGCTCTGCAATTTATGTTCATTGATGGCGGGTGCAAAACAGAAGGAAATTCAGATCACAGTCAGCAGCCTCTCTCAACCTCTGTGCTTAATTAAATGGTTCTTCTCAGGAACACTAAATATGAAAAACTTGTTAGTACAGGCTACCAATGCATTATGCAGGCTGTGCACACTGCAAGCAAGGTTCTGATCTTTGTGTACAGTCTCCTTTTTGTTTGACAATGCATGTCAATAAGTTTTTACCACCAGTGCCTTCAGTTCTCCTTGAGGTTTGCTGTGCTGGTGTTGGAATGTGTGCTTGCTTTAAATACATCTCTGCTCTGTTGGCCTCAAGCACGAGTGGGAAAGTGTAAAGATCAAACGGGTATCGTCTGAACATTTTCCATCTAATTCTTGCAAAAGCCTGGAACTCCATTGTTGAAGACATTAATGTGGAAAGAGTAATCTCCAGCAAAGTCAAAGGCCAAGCTGTTTTTATTTTTCAATACAATGAGCCTCATTCATTTGGAAACTGATGGAAAAATTAAATTAAGCATTTGCATGTACTGTAGATTGATGGAGGTCATGTTTCCAGCTTGCTTTACAATCACTTACATTGCAGACATCCTCACAGAGCAGATAAATACTGTAGGTAACACTGCTCAGGGCAGATGTGACAAGGGGAGTTATTTGAATGTCTCCGTAATAATTAAGGTGTATTTTTTGATTTTAAAAATGCCAAGGACCAAACCTGGGCCCTAGGAGCAGCCTTTTGCCCCCTATATATTGTATTTTCATGCAGCTGTTTTTTGTGCCTAGGGAAGGCTGGAGTGTTTTGTGCTTACTTAATTACAAGATGTATAGTTTGACCCTGTTGTTTTTGTTAATACTTGAAAGGGAAGAGACTGACAGAACCTAATAACAATGACTGGAGTATAAATATCTTCTTTATGAGTCTTTCCCATCTCTCTCTCCCAGTACAAAAATTAAAAGGAATCAAATAAAATCACCAGGAAGCAAACTGGATGAAAAGACAAATGAACAATAGAGTTTATTTGCATCTCTGAAGGTGTGTCTGTGTTGTGTGTGAAGGAGAAAACTTGCAAGCATATATTCTGATTTTCTCTGATTGAGTACTCACCTTGTAAGGCTTGACAAGTATGAATTCTGATGGTATTGCATATTGTTTGTCATGCTGAAATGAGTGTACTAATTCTAAATATTCTGGGTTTTTTGAGGCTTGGGTTAGACCTTTAGGAGTACAATTTCAGCCTAGCATCTAATATGCCACTATAAGCTATACTGAGGTACAGTCATATATTTAGCCATCTGTATGTGGTAGACTTGTGCTAATAAACAATTACATGTGCAAAAAAGTGAAAGCCAATATTTGAAAGTCAAGCTGTAAGTTATTCTGCAGTAATGTTCCATTTGTGTTTTATGCTGCAAATAAAGTACAAGCAGCAAGTTAAAATACAAGCCAACAATTACTTGAAAAAAAAAAATCAGTTTTACTTAAGGTGCCATTGTTGAAGAACTATTAAAATAGTGAAGTGAGGGAGAAAGAGGAAAGAGTCTCGGTGAGGAGATTACTCAATGCAAAATAGAATTCAAAGTAAATGTGTTTACATGTGTAGACATGTTAAATCTGTTAAAAACAACCGGGAGGAAAATGTTTAGGAGTGATAAACCAAAGCTGAAAACATGTGCTACAACATTTTCTTCAGCAGTCCTGTCTAGAGAAGGAAAAGATAAAAAAAATCCTTGAAAACATTCGAGTGGTATATGGCTGCAGAACCCAAGGCAAATGGATGCAGGCAGGGATTACATGAATAGGGCAAGAGAAAGGTTCAAAAATGTTTGTATGTAAGAGTTGGGTTGGAACTAATCTAGAATCCTACTGTGCAGGAAAACTATTAGAAGAGATGCTTAAAATGGTGAAAAAAAACCCTCACTGATGCTGACCATCAGCAATATTATTAACAAATGTTGTTCTCAAATAAGATTAATTTCTAGTGTTTGTGTACCTTTGTTTAATTTTGGTTTCCTGACACTAGGGCTTCTTGTCTTTTGGCTTTGAAGACTTTTCTTATCCAAATCTGTTACTCATTTATGTACAGACTGCAATCACAGCTTACATCTTAACCTCTTGTTCAGGTGCAGATTTATCTGTGCATTAGTGATCATGTAGTATCTTCCAAATCTTCGTTATTCTCGAGGCTCTTCTCACTTCTAATTTATTAATAGCACTTCTGGACTGTGGATATTAAAGCTAAAGCCTGTATTCCGATACTAATTACCTTAATGCCAAAATAAGGGAAATACAACTTTTTGATTCCATCTTGGTGTTTGCTCCTTTCAAGCATTTTAGGACCAGGTTCTTGGCAGCAGCGTTGTTTGGGATCCATACTTGGCTGAATATGACAATGACACTGAAGGTCCAGTCACAGCTTGTGCCCCAGGGTCTGCACATATACACACTGTTCCCAGATAAATTGCTTTAATAGTGACATAAGTATGCTCACTGGGAAGCAGGCTGCTCAGATTCTCTGCAGCTCCGGGAGGAGAAGGGTAAAGATTTTGGGGGGGTTAAGGTTTTAGGGGGCAATGATTTCAGCTCTGAATATTATGAAGAAAGGTGGTGGAGACCTTAGGCTTTAAAATCTGGAAGTTTTCTGAGCACGGAGTCAAGGTGATGATACACTGCCTCTGAGGCAGTGGCTGCCTAATTAGCATGCACAGTTAGTGTTAATGACTCTCCGCTCCATTTCGGGCCAATTCGGCCGCACAGTGCTGCTCAAAACACCGCCAGGGAACTTTCCAACCCCACCCCACCAGCAAACACCTCTGAGCTGCCATTTCTGCTGCAAGTGAGGGAAGAAAAGGTTGTTGAAGAAGTAAATAACACAACATTGTAGGCAATGTTATGCAAATTGATTTTAGCTCCATGCACTCCTAAGGATTTCCTGGTTTGTCTTCCAAGACTGAAGCAGATGCTTCTTGTGAATGTGTTTCCCTTCCTTTTTTTTTTATTTTATTTTTTTTTTTAATGAGGGTGGAGCTTTGGCTCTAAAAAGCAAAATTAGAATGATAAATGGTATCCCAAACTTCATATGAAGGAGAGGCTTTAATAAGAGTCTTATTGTTTCTTATGGAACATCTCACACTGTGACTGGTGTTGCTGCTGTAACTTGTGTCCTGTACCCCCTGCATTTAGAGAGAGAGGCTAAAGACTTTCCCAAAAGGTCAGGTGTTTTCTGCAGGGATGGGCTGCAAAAATAAACTGCAGAAGGCAGCAGATTCATGAATAGGTGTGATCAAATGCATTTGGACTGCTTTGTGGCTGCTCCATCTCATTTCCCCTCTGTGTGATAGTCTTCCAGCCCCAGAGAGGGCCATGTGTTCAGCTGGTCTGTACAAAACACTGAGGAGCATGCACTAAAAGCAGCTGGAGACCTGAACTCCTTGATACCTGGCTCCCACCTTTTGTGAGATTTGACTTTAATAGTAACTCAAATAAAGAATGCAAGTCTCGTGTCTTTGTTGTCTCTGCATACGAGAACTCTCCTGCAAGCAGAACTACCTTGCACCCTTCTTGTCCAGAATTATGCTGGAAGGTATAATCTTTCCAAGAAAGCAGAACAGGAAATCTTTTTCCCAGGTTTTCCTTCCTGATATGAGGCTGCATTAACAGCACTTTTGGACTGCTTTTAAAAGTGTGACAATTTTTGTGAGTAAATAGAAAGAGCAGTCTATGAACTTTCAGTTTGTGTTGTCGTGTTATATAATCTAAGCTACATGATTAAAGGCAGTGTGTGTTAGTTACTATTTGATATTTGGTGGTGGCTCGAGCAAATACAGCACAACTTGAAAATGCAGTTATATGGGTTTGTTATTTTTGGAAAGTGACAAAACTTGCATCTCAGAAGTTCAGCCTCTGTGTTAATGGATGGCTTTTTAAAAACAGGGAGATCTTTGTATGATGTTTCAGAAACCCCCAAAAGGCCAGGGGGACTTATAAGGCATAGAGAGGGTGCTCATAAGCATATAACTAGACAGTAACAAAATTGACAAAGTCAAAGAGAACATATTTGTAATCATAAATTCTAAAAAGCCAAGGAAAAATTTGGTTTAGATATACGTGAATGAAGAATCAAAGTCGCTGCATCTGGATTTATAGGATTTTGTTTAATTGCTCCCAACATGCTGAAAAGCTGGAATAAAACAAGAATACTGTTGCTAGTATTCTTGGGCCTTTTCCAGACACAGATCCAGGCAGTATTGATCTTTAGCTTCCTTTAGAGAAATATAACCCTGGAGTCAATTACTCAGAATTTAGATTTAAACTAATGCAGAAGAGAACAAAATGTATCCCCCATTGTGAGCCAAACGATACCTTAAAAATAGTCTAAGTTTGGGTAAAACCATGCTGTCTTTCATCTCCTGCATTATTAACATTCCAATCATAGGGTTTTCTCATATGTTATATGCTATTGAAAATTTACAGCTGGATCTGGCTTTTATTTATTGTTATTTAACTTACCCATATCTACAGTTGGCCCTGAATTTGGCCATTCTGTGTTGTTTTTTACTTCAGTCACTGTTTTTCTTTTTTTAAAATTATCTGAAAGATAAAAATCCCAGTTTCCCACTTAGCACTTTTAAGTCTCAAATTCCCTTTCTCTGTTTCTGTGTCACTGACTGGAGTTTTTCAAATCATTCTTCTCTCTGTCTTGATCACTTTGTTGCCTTGTAATACAGAAGAGCCAGTGATCTTTTCTCCCTTTGACTGGTATGTGGAGGCTCTGGGGACAACAGAGGAAATTATGCTGGCAGTTTAATACAGACCCATCAGTAATACTTGGTATTGATAGTATGCATGGAATGAGTCTATTAAAAAGTCAAAGAATAGCATTTATGAAAATACAGCATTTACAGCAATATTTTGCCTTGGCATCAACCAAGAAATATATTCATGTAGAGCGACATAACATTCAGTGGAGTGGAAAATAGTTTATGTAAAATTGTCCTGACTATGAAATTGTATCAATACTCAGGAAAAAGGGAGATATTTTTAAAGGTAAGAAGCAAAGCTGTTCTGTTGCCTCATGTAAGAGCTTTTACATGTGATAAAAATTACTTTAGACAGCTAAGCAAAAAAGCTAATTCACAGGAATTACCAAAGAAAACAAGTCATAGGCACTGTGAAGAGAGGTTGCACTGAGGTCAGGACCTCATAAATGATCATGACAGAAAATCGTATGCTCTTTTTGTCTGACCTGCATGAAATATCCATGTCTGCCCTAAGTCATAAATGATATTAGGTCTGCAGTCTGACTCATTCATAAACCAGTCTCTGATAATCCTCTGATGGATGGTGATGGTTCCCAGTGATGAGAAGATATTTATAGTCTGGTGTTTTGGGTACTCCTGATGCAGAAATTCTCTTCCCATGGAAAAAAGGGAGTGCAACAAGACAAAACTCTTGAGTGAATGGGTTTGATTCCTGCCCAAATCCTTCAGCCCCCGGGGGTGTGTGGCAGGCCAGAGATGTCTTTCAAGCCTGAGTTCTCCCTGTTCTTCCCAGTGCCATTGGAGCTGTGGCTCTGAGGTTCTCCTCAGCTGTTGCTATTGGTCTTCAGGAACATGAAAAAGAAGGTATGGAGTATTTAATGCAGCCTCAGGCTTAGGCTGAGTGGCTGTCAGCTCTATTCACTTGCTTTTTTCCCTCTTGACTGGGCCTAGAGCCAGATCCCCAGACTTTCATCTCTGAAGAGATGGTGCTGGAAGGGCAAGGATGTAAGTGTAAAGGATTATGCACTCAATTACTTGTAGCCAGATGGTTTCTGTGAACCACAAAATCCCTTCCAAAAGGAGGGAGGGAAAGGTGGGTGTGGAGTTTTTGAAATATCTTTTAATATCAAAGATCATTGCTTTATATCTGTAATTACCAATACAATGGTCTCCAAAGAGATTTTTACCTTAAAAAAACCCCAAAAAACCTAAAATCATACCTCTAACTTTCTAGCTGTTAGAATTCTGTGGTCTACTACAAAAGCTACAATTGTCAGGAAGTTCCAGCATTATGAAATTTGCATACCCTGTTTTTTACTGGCCTTTACCATGCATAGTTTGCAGTAGATAAATTTACTTAGAAATGCTGATTAGCTTAATGTGGAGCCAGCTTTCCAAAGTTTAGGACAGGACCCTGTGATTTTGCACAAAAGACTTCATTAATCTCTTTCTGGGTTTAAAAACAAAACCAAAAAGCTCTTTGAACTTGAAACCCATAGAAACTGATTTTCCCTGTTGTATCAGCCATATAGACAGGAGGGTTTTCTGCTGATGACTTGCCTATATTCTAAATTTTTGTTGCATGAGATTTTGTGTGTTCTGTTATTACATAAGTTTGTAGGATATTTGACCTTTGAATTCTTTGGGTTACACAAGCACAGAGTCCTAGCTATTTCTTGCAGAGTTAATTTTGCAGTGTTCTGATTATCTCAGAAGGTTGTATTAAGCTCCAAAAAAATCTCTTTTACATGGACATTTTTTCTAATCGATCAATATGTGGGAAATCAGAGATGCTTAGTATGAGTTTAAGTTATCCATGTATCATGGAAATCTTCAGTGGCTGCCTTTCATTTCAGTGTTTTTCTCCAAATTGAAGTTTCTTATGCTGGCTAAAAGAGGAGAATTACCTGTACAGATGCCAAATGTCTGGGCTAGATGTAAAAAAGGGATCAGCAATGAGCCTTGCTAAAATAGTGGATATGCTGCATGGAGATGACAAATACTAACTTAGTTTTTGGTGGAGAAATTGATTGCTCAATAAAACTCCAAAGTTACTTTTGTAAAAATGTAATTATTCTTTACTGGCAGCTTAAGCAAAGGGATAGGAAAGTGGACTCATTGTCTGTGCCCACATGGCACCAACTTTCATGTCAAAGACATCCTATTGTAACTTAAAATCTGCCTCCAGTGAATGCACATTCTTTGCATGCTGCTCCTGGAAAAGTCTGTATAGTGCAAAGTAATTTTTTCCTTAGGTATTGAATAGGTCTTTATTGATATAATTTCCTTCATTGCCCATACTTCGTGGATCTGACATAATTACATTAATGTGAACTTTGTTGTACCTAATGGTGCAAAGAAAATGCAAAGTTCTCTTCCCACTTATCCTCATCAGTGTGGTCAACTGAGGGCAATGGTTGGGTTTGATACAAACAACCTAGATGGTCTTTCCCTTCAAAGGTCTCAACCCAAAGGCTGTTCTAGTGAAACAGCTGTGCCAGTCAGTAGAGAAAGGGATTTTTTTTTCCTCTGTTTTCAGAGGTTTTTCATAGGTTAAGGGGGAAACCAGATTGCTTGGTTTGTTAGAGGGAGATGAGAAGGAACAGGTGAAAATACTGGCATGGCAGTTGTTTTGTTTTTCTTGGACAGTAAGAGACCTGCTTACACCCTCAAAAAGTTATGTGATGGGACTGGGTTAAAGTATTTAGAGTGAACTTGATACAGCCATCCTTGGGAGCAGGACAAATGATGTTGAAGGAATCAGGGTGTCTCCACAAATTGATTACATAAAATTCTCTGTAGAAGGGAAGGTGGGGAATGGAATCAGATCAATAACATTGCTAAGATCTGACTTTTCAGAGATGCTCAGGACTCTGAGTTTGTACCAGTCCTACAGAAACTTCATCTTTCATCTGGTAGCTGGGGCACTTCAGAACATTTTCCTGCTCTCTGTTATTTACAAACACACAGGCAAATTATGATGACTGCAAAGAACTTGTTTGGGGATGAGTAAGCGAGGGTTTGAAACAGTATGGGGAATTATGAAACAATCAGGAGGAAAAGGCTGTTCATTCAGAAAAATTGGTATTTACAGATGTATGAAAAGTTGTCCCCAGAGAAAATCTAAGACTGATTCACTCTTGCTTTAACCTTCTGTGCTGAATGCAAAAAAGCTTAAGGTACAAACAGATTGGGAATTAATTGGTGTAATTAAAGTTTTGCGATTGTAATGACTTCTAATCAATACTTTATGCAAATAGCTGTATTGATGTGCTGAGAAATGGGTGCTAGTTTTATTTGGATGGGAAAACAAAAATACAATCCACTTTAAAGTCCTAAAGAAATTCAAGCCTTTCAGCTCAGGTGAAGTCCTGACCACATCTCTTTCAAGGTAAAAGGAAGATCCTTTAGTGACCTATTTAATTAAAATGGCTCTGATACAGCTGCTGACTAAACTTCATGAAATGAGGTGGCTGGAGGATGAAGCACATCCTCCTGCTGACTGCTCCCTCTGTTAAAACACTGTGTTTTTTCATGTTAACAAAGCAAAACAGAGAAACTGTCCTGACCTGAGCTCACAGCAGTGAAACCTCTTCCCGTGGTGGGTGTAGCCTGGGGAACTTGGTTCAGATGTCAAAAAAGTGAGGGATATCAAGAAGCTTTTCAAGGCCAGGAGGAAATGGATAGAAGCCTTTTTTTAGATGAGTGAATGGGATCTGACTTCTTTCTCTGTCTCTAGAAATCACCTTTGAGTTGTTCCTCAATTCTTTTTCCTTTCTGAAGTTGTATTTAGAATGAGTAGTTTAGGGATCACAAAATGTTAGATAGGAACTGCCACAGTGTCTCCACACTCCAGCCTTCAACTTTGTAGTAAACAATACCTTTAATGCATTTTATTTTCTAGTGGTTCCATTTCTTTCCTCTTTTGAACATGAGTTGGAGATTGGGAGGCATAAAAATGGTTAAGTCAAACATTTCCTGAATCATCTATTTAGATAAATGGTGGAATAAGAAAAATCTTTGAGCCTTTGTGTTCAGAAGGAGCAGGGGGCCTTTGAAATTGTAGTTTGTGAATTAGGAATTAGGCTTTTGCCATAAGAGATCATCGTGCTTTTATGGAGGAACTTCATGACCTTAAGGGTTTTTCCCAATCTAGATGGTTCTAAGGAATGCATTTCAGGTCTTCAGTTTGGGTGTTAAAGGATATCTTCTCACAGGGGACAGGAGGACATCAGTGGAGTCTGAGGACTGTGACAAGTCAGCTTTGAGGGATCTTGGAAAGCACCACATTGGGAAGACCATATCATTGTCTTTTGTGAAAAGGCTACACTTGACCAACAGAGAAGAAAACTGTGAGAAAGTAGATGAGCAGTGTTGGCCTTGTTTTTAGAGGTGGAACAAAAATGCGTTTTGGTGTGGTTTTTGTGTTCTCTAAGGAAAAGTCTCCCTACTGCTGGGAATGCTCAAAGGGGTGCTGGAGTTCATCAATAATGTGATGCTGGTTTTGTAAGACTTGAAAGCCTTTTGGCGAGTCACAAGGAAGCATTAAACTTTTCAGGAGAGCCTGATAAGCAAACTCCCTTAGTCCTCAAAGAGGAGGCAGTTCATGCCAGGTATTGGCCAAAAATAGCTGTTGGGATTTCACACAGTAAGCATGTGTCTCATCAGCATTCTGCAGCACTGCCAAAGTTTGCTACAGCATGAAGGAGAAAGAAACAAAGAAACATAAGGAGAAGGGGGGGAAAGGAAGCTAATGAGAAGAAAAATTGCTTTTTAGCCGTTCGTTGCAACTATTTTGGTTTCCCAGTGAACCTGAACAGCATCTTAGGTGATAATGTGGGGAAACTAGCATTTTTGGCACCTGAGCAAGACACATTTGCAGTTTGGGCACTCTGGAAAGTACTAGTTTAAGTATTTGCTGAACAGTGACAGAATGGAGTTTCTGTACTTTCCTAGTGTCTTGCTGAATTGGGACCTTAGTCTGACTCTAGTGGTCAAAGTACCCCCAAAAACTGTGAGTTTTCACCTGGGACTGCCATGGACCACAGTCCCTTATTAATGGAAGGTCCACACTTCATATGTGCATACAAATCTGTTTAACTGCTCTGGGAGTATAAAGCTGTAAATGCCACGGGGTACAAGACCTTCTTAACTGACAGTCAAGCCAAATGTAATTCTGTTTGTATAATCTGGTGGGGTTCTTTTGGCACTGGACAGAATAAGGTGTGGTTGTTTGAGACAGATGCTCAAAGGAAATTTGAGAAGATTCCTGCTTGGGTTGGCCTTCTTGTGATAATTGCTTTCACTGGGTCATTTAGAATTGCAGGCAGCCACTCTTCTTCTGAAGAGCTCCCCTCTCCTTTGCAGCTGGTAATGCTCTCCCTGATTTGCTGGGGCTGACAGAAATGCTGCTGAAGTCAAGGTGTTAAACTCCAACCATCAGAAAGATGCAGATGTAAAGCTGGGAGGTTCAGAAAGTCACTACAGCAGGACATGGGTGGCAGCCATCTGCCATTCCTTTTTTTTCCAGAGGAAGCAATCTCGGTGAGTTTTCCTCTGTGTAGCTACAGAGGAAAACTTTCTCTATCTGTTCTCTACTTGTTCTCTCACCCTTCATGTTCCACCAATAAATTTCGAATTAAGAGGTTAGAGGCACAGTGGTCTCAAAATATTGTTAGACATTTCATGAAAACAAGCATTGCTAGTGCCCTACCATGCACCAATTACATGCCATGTGATCCTCATCACATAATGAGGAGTCTTTGTAACCTCTAGGAGAAACTTGTTTGGTACATGACCTAAATGAGCAGGATACAAATGTTTGGAACCTCCAGTTTTCAGAATTGCTTGTCTGCAAACAGTGTGTTTTTCTTGTTATTGCAAGAAGAATAAATTAATTTTCTGCCTTTCCTGTATTGTAAAGGTCCTTTACAGCTATGATGTTTGCTGTCACACTGTGTCCTTGAGTGATGGTCATAAAAGTTCTAAAGTTTTGTTGGCACTTATGGCTTAAGAAGGATCTGACTGAAAGCAAGATTTACAGGCTCTAAAGCATGTATGCAAAAATTCAGTTGCTCAAGGGGCTCTTCTGCTTTGTCCTCAGCACAGCATAAATTGCCAGGAAAGATGAGATCCAACTGAAGGCTCTAATGTTTCAGCTTTGTTGAAAGAGAAAGTACAAAAAGCTAAAAAACCTTTTCTGGGAATGCCTTTGATATGGCTAAGGAAGTGGAGACTGCTCTGTATCTACCTGAATTCTACTTCTGAAAAAGATGAAATGAAATATTTCTACACTTTGTACCTGTAACAGACACAAAACTAAAATCTAGGGAGTCTCTATAGGCTTCAGGAATATTCTTCAGTCCCTTTACCAGCTTAGCCTCTTATTTGTTTTCAGACTTGCTTTGTATTTGGCTAAAAAAAAGAAATCAAAATACTTCAGATACTGTGCCTCAGTAACTTGCTGTGTGCATGTTGTGTGCTACTTCCCTTCCAGAAGATTATGGCCACATGAAGGCAGGCTGGACTTTCTGCTGGGTCGTGTCATGAAATATCTTTACTTTCTGTAACACTTTTGACCAATAACAAGTGATTTTTTTTTTTCTGGCATGCCTTCTGCTTTATCTTTAATGTGGAAGCATGTAGTAAATATTCTTGAGGCAAGGCTGGGAGTGGGGCTTCTAAGCCATTTTGGTGCTTTTGATGTCTCTAAAACAATGTTGCTAGGCTCCTACTTATTCCTGCAACGCTTACCTGTGCTGTGGTCAGAGCCACTCTAGAAATAATAGCCATATGAATGGCACTAACACCTTTCCAAATCAATTAACCCCCTTGAATACTCGTGTGAGTAGGCAAAGAGGAGGGGGAAGAACAGCAAACTCCAGAATAGACCTTTGAAAAGAATTACCTTGAGACCATAAGATGAGAGAAACCCGACAAATAGTCCAAACACAGAGTATTTTGCAGCCTCTAGAGAGGTGTCAGGATGGGACATGGTGCTCATGGGGCACAAACTGGGACTGTGAGTGGATGTTTGGCAGGCAGAATAGAGGGTTTCGTGTGACCTGGGGCTCACAGAAGCAAATCAAGGCAGTTGGCCAGAGCAAAGTGATTCAGAGAAATTGCAGATTTGTGTGCTGGGATCATTTGTTTCACTGAGCTGTAAAGCTGAGAGAAACCACCAGGCATTGCAATGGAGACAAAGCAAACATGCAGGAGAAGCAGCATTTGGAGACCTAAAAGCTGATCTCACTTCTGGATTCCTCATGGCCTGTAACCAGGCAAATCTTTCCTTCAACTCTTCTGTTCCGTGGCCTTAAATTGCAATAGCAGTCGTGAAACCTTCAATGTTCACTTTGTTCTGTAAGTTCTATTTGTCTTTAGTTAGCTCAGGGAAATAATTGTGATTAAGCCACTTTTATTCTACAGTCATCCTCTGCCTCCATTTATCTCTAAGAGCTCTTTGAACCTGTCTTCCAATAATGCAGCTGGACTGAGTGCATTTTCCTTTTCCACTTTTGTGAAGTGTGGAAATTTGGCATTTGGCTGAGCTGGTCCAGCCCTTGGTGGGAGCCCTGCTGCTGCACAGAATTCCCCTCCCACTTTTACATGTTTGTTGCCTTTTCTGCATCAACCTGATGTTTAAAAATCTCCCAGACCTCGTGCTTTCTCCTCAGACCAAGAGTAGTCACCTCATCTCTGAAGAGGCTTCAGTGGCCTGAAGAGAGATTTTAAGGTGGCTTGGGTTTGTTTACACCCTGTGTGGTACAGAATGAGGTCAGGCAGTTTTGGCAAAATTTAGGACTTTACAAATATTCAGTCATGTAATGAAGATGTTACTCTGTTCCATCAGCTAAAGGTGTGTGAGACAGCTGTCTTCATGATGCTCAATGCCCACTGGCAAAATATGCTTTGAAATGTAGTTTATTCAAAGTTTTCAAGTGATTGTCCATTGCCTTGTTTTTCAGTGGCAGTTAAAGTCTTGAAAAATCTTAAGAAACAATAATGACAGACTATATAATTTTTTTCTTTCTCCTTAAGTGTTTAGTAAATTCTTGTGCGCTTTCCTTTTTGTAACAAATACGTGGACAGATCAGAGATGATAAAATATAAGATCTGCTTCAGAGAAAAAGAACACTAATGTGGTGGACTGTTCTAGAAATGGATATCTTCTGATTGATAATGAAATCAGACAATACAAATCAAGTGAAAAAGAATTAGAGCTGATGCCTGGCAGACTAGTTGTTTACAAGATTCTTCTGTGTGCTCTAATGTGTGGAGTATTTTTGCCAAGACTTACTAAATGATGAAATGATACTGCAATTAGAATTAAGACTAGCAGGGACATTTGTTAAAATTCTGCTATTTCTTCTCCAAAACATAATCAATTAAAAAAAGGTCTTTGAAAATAATGAGAACAAATGAGAAGTCAGGAAGTAGCCAAGTAATCACTTGGCTGGTTCTGTTTAGAGGAACTGGAAAATTCTTCCCAGTCACAATTAAAAATTAAATTACACAAATTACGTCCTCTGTCCTGCAAGTTCATGGGGTGGATGTGTCTGAAAGAGAAGAAATAGCTGCAAAACTGTCTGCTTCTCTGCAGGAGAGAAGCCAATAAAGGTCAGGTTTAACCTTCCCTATAACCAAAATCAGGGTGCTCTGAAAAAAAGTATTAAAAACCCATTTACTGCTCCAACTATTTGCTATCACCAAGTGAGATCCTTACAGTTAGCTGATGATTCTAAAACTAATCACAGACCCAATTATATGCTTATAAATATTATTATCAAATTATTGATTTGCATAGCCTGAGCACACAGAACATCAACCTGGATTAATGTCTGGTTGTTCCGGGGAGGGCATGAGCAGAATGAAAAAGGCAGACCCCAGTAAATATCACAGTCTGAAAAGGGAAATGTGATAGCCCAGATAAGTAGAGCAAAACTCTGAAAGAAACCACTGGCTGAAGAGAACACAGATGAGTTGTTAGATTTGGTTTGGTGTTTGGTTCCTTTTTCCATGTGATTGAGGCTCAGGGCTCCACTGGCACATCATTCCCTGCTTCCAGGTCACACAGCTTCACTTCAGGATTGAGCAGCCTAGCTGTCAGTAATGAACTTTTGAGATGTCCTCACAAGATCTTCTGAGAAAAATAGACCCTCAGTTTTCTGTAAAACCTACAAGTTTTAGTAATTAGTCCAGAATCTGAAGTCAAGTTCTGGAAAGAAAACAAACGAGCGTCCCATCCCTCGCCCTGCAATTATTATGCCTAGACACCAAAAATTAGAGAAGATTCAACTGACTTTTGGAAAACCAGACTTGAACCAAATTGCCTACTGTAAACATGGGAGTCTAGAGCATTTTAAAATGAGACTTCTAAAAGCTCTTTAATTTCATTGCTACTAAACTTATATGGAAAGCTTTTGAGGCTAGGATGACTGGCAATGAGATGGATTATTCCATTCACACAGTACAACAGCAATTAAATACACCTTTACAAGATTTTGCCAAAGTTACTGAAGTTATGTTGAGCCAAACTCGTGACTAGTGCAACTCCATCTGTGTCAGTGTTCCTGCTACATCTAAGCACGGAGAGATGATGAGTCATAAGGAAAAATGTATTTTCAAGGAAAGAGAGGGAAAATGGGTAATTGTAGTACAAACACGAAGCAAGTTACTAAAATTGTGTTTGACAAAAGACAGTGTTCTTTGATATTTTCCCAGCTGGTTAAAATTTAACTAGTTTCAGGAGACAGCATACAGAGTTTGGTCATAACTAGTGTAGGGAGGGGAAGCTTTTCATAAAGAATTGCTAACAAATGGGATTCAACACTCAAGAGGCTCAGATGGCCTATTAATTCTGGTCCTGGCTTTCTTCCAAAACAACTGTGCTTCTCTTAATTCATGGCTAATTTCTATCAGAGATACCAAGAGACCATTTTCTTTTTTTTTTTCTGACAGGAAGCATCCACGTTGCTTAAATGGATTGGTGCGAGGGGCTTTAGCGAGCAGACATTGATTGGGTTCTCTCTGGGGCCCAGAGGGTTCTGCTTTGACACGGGCAGCAAATGAAATACGACCTCCTGTAAACGGGCCTGAGCTCCTGGGCCCTTGTGGGATCCGGGAGCTGAGGACCTTTCCAATCCCTTTTAATTAATGAAGTGATTTGACTTGGCTGAGATTACGCCGGCAATAATGAATTAAAAAGTAATAAAAAGAAATCTCTGAACAAACATGCAACAGGGAGCAAGGGCTGGATTCAGTGCATATCTGACCCCCTCTGTATATCTCATTTCTGTGTGCACTTCAGATCGATTGTTTTAAAAGGGAGGCTCTTATTTTCCGAGCACTGACGTCTGCATGCTTCACTTTTTTCAAGTGCTTTTATACAGAAGATTAAAATTATGGTGATCTCATGTGCCTGGATGGTTGTTTTAGTCCTTTCTTATCTCTGTTGTGCCAAATCTCTCTATTCCTCGGGATTTGTGACTTCTTATCCCAGCCACCTCTGTACTGCACTTTTCTCCTGTGGTATGGCACGTTTTTAGCTGCACTTTGCTCCACACCAGTGAGCAATTGCCACTGTGTATATGGGAATGCAGTCACCCAATGTCACTTCTGATGGGCACATAGTGAGTGCAAATCTGTGCCCAGCCCAATTTAAATGATTCCCCTCTGTATTATATCTGAAATCGCTGTTGCATTTTCCCCCCATCCCTTTCATTGTATTATAAAGTGACATGTTGTAGAAATGATCCTAAATTTTCTTGGAGAAGATCACATTCTGACTCTGATGGGTATGTCAGAGTAATTTTGGAGATATAAGTCACTGTCACTTGCTTGTTTTCCAGTCTGTTTTGAGTTCAGGTGTGATTCAAGTCTGTGCAAGTCTAGAAAAACTTCACAGTAATAGTGTGGGGCCATTCTGATCCAAGAACTGTGGCTTAGAGTTCTCCCTGATGTCATGTTTCAAGGTGTCTGAAGTGTCTTTCTTACCAGCTGAGAGGGTGTTTAAATAAAACACCTGATTTAAACACTCAAATCAAAGCTGAAATGGAAGGAAAATATAGGTTGATGGAATAAATGGATCAAAGCTTCTGTATTCTTGGCTGAACTTGTGATATCTGGGGGCTTTCAAGAATGTCAAGTGCATTTAAGTGCATAGATGAGAAAAATCATGGGGAAAACTTCATTCCAAGAGTTACATTTGTACATTTTTATTGTGTGTTTGTTCATGGACATGCACAAAATTCTGTGTGTGAGCACACTACAGTGCAATGTGACACAGAGGGATCTTGGAGCCCTCTGCTCACAGGATTTCCACTGTGAGGGAATTGCAAGGCCACTGTAATCAATCTACTTTATTATATTATAGGATGTGCTTGAATTCAATTAACTCAATTTCTTTTTTTTTTTTAAACAACCAGTTGTCTTCCTCTGCTACAGCATAGATTTATTCACTTTTAATTCTTCTTTTGCGTTTTGTCTATGGGAACTGATCTATTTTTTTTTTCTGCTGTAAAAAAGAAATGCTGTCAATATAATGTTGAAGTAGAAAATTTAAAATTGTCAGATTTTTAAAAATAGTTTCATCATTTAACAGACTAGAGCAAAACAGGGGTACAGATGTCTTAAAGGCCTTCTGTATGATCCACTGGGAACTCATTAAAAAGCAGTTACACTTAGATACTATTAGGTTTTTTTAGGATGAGAAGGATTTTGACATGTAGAAGAGGAGGATTTAGAGTGGTAAACACTGAGCAGTAATGTAGCAATTGATTAAATTAAAAAAAAAAACCATAATTTCTATTACAAGTTTAGTTTTCAGCATTTACAGCTTGGTTAAGATGCTGCTTAATAACACAAACTTGTAAGAAATCTCTCCTTAATTGCTAATGTAGTGGGAGAATCCACAGAGAGGTGGTTATCATCCACTTTAATCTGTTATCGATTGCTTGAAAATAAGTGACCTAGAATTAACCCCCCTGCTCTCTGGAGAAGTTTCCCTGCAGATTTAAGTTTGGGATTGAGATAGTTTTAAATGCACGTGTAGACTTTTATACTAATTGGAAATTAGAAGTCATCAGTGAGTGAACGAACAGCTGTTTTTAATAAATGTAGTTTCACTGGCCTGGGACACCCACCTGATATGGTTCATAAAGAGTTAAACCTACCAGGTGCGGGGTTCTTAACTGCATTTTCCTCTGAAACTTCCTCCCGGTACTTTTAAGCCCACACTACCCACTAGGCGAGTACGCTCGGGTAAGATTTAGTGACTCTCCTGTTTCCACCGTCATTCCCCAGCTCGGAGCTGGAATCGCTGCGGAGAGCGGGCGGCGAGCAGGGGCAGGGCAGGGATGGATCCCGCTCTTCGGGGTGTGCGGGGAAGGGCCCCAGCCCCTCGGGGCTGCCGGGACCCGCACCCACAGTCCCGTGGAGCGCACCCGCGGGCCAGCGGGTCCTTCCCGGCGAGGCTGGGGCCGTGCGGTGGTGGAGCGGCACCAGGTGGCAGCAGCGCTCCGGGGATGCGGAGCCGCTCCCGGGGATGTGCGGGGATGCGGGGCCGCTCCCGGGGCTGTGCGGGGCCCAGGAGCCGCTCCCGGGGCTGTGCGGGGCCGAGGAGCCGCTCCCGGGGCTGTGCGGGGCCCAGGAGCCGCTGCCGGGGCTGTGCGGGGCCGAGCAGCCGCTCCCGGGGCTGTGCGGGGCCGAGGAGCCGCTGCCGGGAATGTGCGGGGCCGAGGAGCCGCTGCCGGGGCTGTGCGGGAGCCAGGAGCCGCTGCCGGGGCTGTGCGGGGCCGAGGAGCCGCTGCCGGGGCTGTGCGGGAGCCAGGAGCCGCTCCCGGGGCTGTGCGGGAGCCAGGAGCCGCTGCCGGGGCTGTGCGGGGCCGAGGAGCCGCTCCCGGGGCCCGAGGAGCTGCTGCCGGGGCCGGGAGGAGCCGCTGCCGGGGCTGTGCGGGAGCCAGGAGCCGCTGCCGGGGCTGTGCGGGGCCCAGGAGCCGCTGCCGGGGCTGTGCGGGGCCGAGGAGCCGCTGCCGGGGCTGTGCGGGGCCGAGGAGCCGCTCCCGGGGATGTGCGGGAGCCAGGAGCCGCTCCCGGGGCTGTGCGGGAGCCAGGAGCCGCTGCCGGGGCTGTGCGGGGCCGAGGAGCCGCTCCCGGGGCTGTGCGGGGCCGAGGAGCCGCTCCCGGGGCTGTGCGGGGCCGAGGAGCCGCTGCCGGGGCTGTGCGGGGCCGAGGAGCCGCTGCCGGGGCTGTGCGGGAGCGAGGAGCCGCTCCCGGGGCTGTGCGGGAGCCAGGAGCCGCTGCCGGGGCTGTGCGGGGCCGAGGAGCCGCTCCCGGGGCTGTGCGGGGCCGAGGAGCCGCCCCCGGGGCTGTGCGGGGCCGAGGAGCCGCTCCCGGGGCTGTGCGGGGATGCGGAGCCGCCCGCGGAGGAAGCAGCGAGCTGAGCCCGGCCCGCCGGGGGGAAGTTTGATCTTGGAATGAAAGCTTCCCCTTGGAAAGATGCCCTTAGTGAGGGTGGTTGGAGTGGCCTCGGTCCTGAGGGAAGTGGTGCAGGAAGGGAGGCAAAGTAATACACTGATGTCTCAACTTCGAAATGTCCGAGTCTGATAGCTTTATTAAGCTTCTGCTTATAGCTATATGGTGGGTGACTAAGAGAAGAAAATCACGCAGGAGGTATCTCTGAAGGAGATGGCAAGCTGGCTGGAGCACAGGAATCCTCAGCAAGTTGGCCATAAATTACAGATATAATCATTTACGTGCACACATTTACTTGCATGTGATGGAGGTGCCTCAGTTTAGTTATCCTAACATCCTAGTACCGTGAACTCACTGTAAAGTAGATGCATACTCATTTTCTGTGGTGGGTAGATCTGCTGGATTTGGTTTTCAGAAATAGTTTTAATTAACTGGAAAGTATCCTCGAGAACAGAGATATCAGGGAGGAGGGGAAAGAAAAAAAGAGATGCATTAATCTGGCAAAATGTGAAGAGGTCGCTGTGGTTGGCTGCCCACCACAGAGGGCAGTGATAGCAGGAAGTTTTCTCAAACTTTGAATACAACCAAGTGGGAAATGGAGGAATGACACTGGGAATGACTATTTAAAATAATGCAGAAGGAAAGATTCAGGAGTGACACAATGGATGAGTAGAACCCATTTTCTTTTCCAAAATTTGGGAGCAGTGGGAGGAAGAGGGCTGCGAGGCAGGAGCAACATTTTATGGAATGGTAAAAACTTTAGTGTAAGGGAAAGGAAGATTATATGGAAAAGAGTTGAAGGATTGTGCTGAGAATGAGAAAGGGCCAAGAGACAACTGACATCTCTTTCAGGAGAGCTGGGAAAGCAGCAGGAAGAATTTGAGAGGGCCACCCTCAAATTTAAAGTATATTCCATCCTCATCAGTACATTAGCAGGTGAACTGCTGAGAGCTCAGAGAACCTGGCAAGGTCTGACACGTGGAAATTAAGTTCCTAGTTGGAAATATGTGCGTATTATTTTCTAATGTGGAAACTTGGGGCTCTGTGACCCATTTACCTCCAGTTTCCCTTAAATCACCTCTTTGGGTGTCACTGGTTTGATATTGTATCTGAGATTTATTGGTGAGATTTGTGCTGTGGTGCCGTATTCCAGTTCCAATGTGCACTGTGTTCCTTGGCAGTACTCATTTCTATGATCCCTCCAAAGTCCTGTGAGGAGGTGAGGACAATATTTCATAATTTCCCTCCATGGGTCCAGTAGTGCTTTATGATAGCAGTCAGCATCCTGATTCTCCCTGTGTAAACAGAGACTCTGTGCCAAAGATGAGGGGGAGACATGAAACACAGGTCCATTTAGTCACTCTGCAGCATGATGGTCTGCATGTGCAGAAATCCCTCGTGGAAAATTTCTGGCTTGGTGATTGCCAGGAGGTGCACCCAAGGAAAGATGTCCATGCTGTCCCCAGGCTGTGCTCCCCTTCCCTGATGGAGACAGCTCACTGGGATCTGGCCTGGCACACCCATCTTTGTGATCTCTGTGGATTCAGGTCATGCACGTTTGCTTTGGCTGGAAAATTTAATAAAAGTAGAAATCCAGAAAAGCATAATTTTGGATAACAGTGTATCATCCTAAAAGCACTGCTAGGTCACAGTGTTTGGTGCAGCCCTTACCTGTGGCAGTATTAACATTATGTTGCATCCTCCCTGCCTTGTGCCACGTGATCCTCTCAGCACATTGCCCTCTAGTATTGTCTAAATAAATACAAGACGAGTCAGCTATAGAAATTGAGTTATTTTTACTATTTTCATGTAATAACTGTGAGCCCTGCAGGCCTAGTGCTGGCAAAATACCACAGATTTGTCATTTGGAAGCAGAAATTCCTGTATAATTTCCCAAATAGAATTTTGGTCCCCTCTGCTGCACTGAATTTGTTATTGTTGCATGTTTTTCCTGGTGTTTCTAATGAGCTGTTAATGAGCTGCTAACTATGTATGTAAATTAAATGGGGTTAGACGCTGAAAGGTTATCAGGAAATAAAATGCCATATAATACTTCAAAGTGATATAAAATAAATTAGTGTATTTAATTTTGCTGGCACAAAGCTGATATTTAATCACCTATGGCCTCAATTCTTCTAAATGAAGTTAATTTAAAACATTTTCAATCTGTACCCCAAGTGACACAGCAAACAAGTTCTTTCATTCCCCCTTTGTTAGAAGATATATCTGTAGTGTAGGTGTGGGTTCCTCTGTGCCTCAATTGAATGATCGAGTTATTAAAGATAATTGGAGACCAGTGAAGCTTAATGTAAATATTTTTGTTATGATTTAACACAGCAGGTTAAGGATGTGGCTGTGGTGAATGCTCTGGTTGTGGTGATCTTTTGAAAATTGTGATACTGGCAGCTCAGCTGCCCTGCCTGTCGCTGTGATTGTATTTCAGCAATCAGTATTTCACTAATGAGACCAAAATATCCCCTGTAAATATTAGCATTTCCATTAGATATATTGGTACTGTAGGACAAGGAGCTGATATTCTCCTTGTGTCTGACTGGGCAAGCACTAGCTAGGCTGAAAAACCCATGTTTTAATTCAATGTTCACCTGTACCTTGGAGATTTACAAAGCAACCAGGCATCAGCTCTGGGCTGTACTGCTCCCAGTGTGGTAGGTACAGAAAAAAGCCCAGGCTAATTTTTAGTTTGGGCAATTAGGAAGCTGAGAAACAGTACCAGAGTGAAAAATCTAGGGTTCTGCATCACAAAATGTAATTTAGTCATTTGTTTGACAAGTGTAGTTTAGCTTAAATAATGTAGAATAATACTTTGGAGTATGCTAGCAAATGTTCTGCAGTATGTATTGTGAAATTAATGAGGTTGTGGTAATATGAGATCTCACTACCACAATTTGCCATTAAATGTTTGCTGAAAAGTAGGACAGGGCACAATTCTTTATGGTGGCTGACTCGTGAAGAAACCTGGTTAGCCTACTAGGAATCTGCATTATCCTGCCAGACTTCAGTGTGAATGGGTATTTGCTCCCTCGTGTTGAATACTACATTTATCTACAAAATGTTGAAATCTGGCTTTTCTTTGTCATTATTTGAATGTTTACATTTTCTGCAGAATATTATGCTTAGGTTAGTAGAAGCATTTAAATTGTCTTGGAAACCAGAAGAATTGGTAGACTAAAAAAAGCACATATAACCATGCTGCTTTTGCTTCCCATAATTTCCCAGAGTAGCTGCAGGAATTTCACTGTGTTTTACTGCCATACCTACCTCAGAAAGATGGATTTATTCTGAATTTCAGTCAATTTAGAGATCTGGGATAAGATCCTTAACTGTACTTTTTCAGTATTTACATGGAACTATGCATGTGTTTTTGTGAATTTTAGATTTTTTTTTTTTTTTTTTTTTTTTTTTACTGAGCCATCCTTGCTGCTTGCAGAAAATAAGATGTATAATTTATGTTCATTTCCCAAGAAGATTGACAATTTTTTCCTAAAAGCCTGTAGGGACTTTAATACTCCAGAGTCAGCACTCCAAAGACTAGTAACATAAAGCAGCACTCCACTGCAGACAAACTAATCCTCCAACAATGTTTCATTCAATCAAGAAAATGCTGCAGATTGGAGGTGTTATTGCATGCCTGTGTTTTCAAGAGATTATTGTGAATGAACCGTATTTTCCACTGAATAGTAACAGCAAAACAGCCTACCCATCTAAATGTTTCCCATGATAATTTTGCCCTTAAATGTGCAAAGATTGGGAAACAAGCAATTTTTTGTTTTAACCTTTTTCCCTTTGAGTGTGTGAGCAAAAGCTGTTTTGAAAAAAAAAAAGATGGTATTTGCAGTTTAAATTCCTAAAATGAATTTTGTTTTATTTTGTGTGGTTCCTGTTTTTATCTTTGACTAAATATGAAAAAAAAATTACTGACAAATTTTGTTATGACACTTATCCTAGTTTACACTTTTGAATTAATTTTGCCACATGTATGCCTACATACTTGCCCCCATGTATGTAGTTTGTTTTGCAAACAAACCTGATGGAACTTTTCCAGTACATGCAGTTTTCTACAAAATTTGCATTACAAAAGGTGTTTCTTTGGACAAAACCTTGCTTCTGCTGTTGTGATCTTAGTGGAGTGCCCATATCCTGTTTTCCAGATGCTCAGCTATCTGCTTTTGTGTCTGAAAGTGTTCCTGTGTGTCCTGATGATAGCACTGAGTATTTAAAACCAAGATCTGCCTGCAGAAATAATGTGGCTAAAGCCTCCATGGCTGAGGTGGCAGGTCCATTCCCAAATTTGCCATTCCCTACATTAAAGACTTTGATCCAAAGGGGCTCACAATGATGTGAGTGGCACAACCTTGTGCCAGTCTTAGGACAGTTTCGAAGTTCCTCCCCAAAAAACTCTTTGGGGAAATGCACAAAGATAAGTGGTGGTCCAGTTGCTGTTGCCTTTTTTTTCCATAGCAAAACTGAAGTCCCTGCAAATTATTGTCAGGTGTGGAGGGAACTCACAGACTGTTTGTGGGGAAAATGGGCCTGTTCCAGTTTGCCATGGTGAATATCCAGATGTTGGACTGGGCAGCTGTCAGCTGGATGCTTTTCCACAGTCCCATAGTTCATTCCTAAGGGAAAAATCCCAAAAAGGTAATGAGGCCAGCTGAGCTGTTAACCCAAAGCCAGGGATGGGCTGGTGCCCTCTGAAACCCACATTGCCAAATAATATAATGACACAGTGGCTGCTTTATTTCTGTTCATGTCTTCTTCATAGCAATTAAATGTTTTGGTTTTAAGGCTCAGAGCTCAGCTTCACAGAGCAGAGATGAAATTTCAGCCTAGATTAAGAAGGATTTTGCTGTGAGATGCTGTCAAGTACTGCAACAGTACAAATGGGCACTTACAGCTTGTTAAACAGGGAACAGCTCCACTGATGCCCACAGTCCCACCTGGCATTTTATATGGCTGGGATTGAAGATCAGGGGATAAAGGTGTGATCATAATGAAGGCAGTGGAGGGAGGGAAGTGGTGGTGATGGAATGTTTGTACTGGTAATTGTTTTATGAAGAAAACAGAATGAAAAGGAGGGAGAAGGAAGGAAAGAAAAATTAATGTTTCAGGGGGAGATGTGTGTATTTATGAACAAAAGCCTTCTTTCCATAAAGTGAGGGGGAAAAGGGTCTTTTAGCCAAAGGAGGTCATTCCATGCAAACCTCTAAAGGAAAGAGGATTTTTGTACAATGAAAGAGGGGGGGAGTCTGTTTCTTACACTTTAATGATTTTTTTTTTTTTTTTTTTTGCTTCTCATAGATAGGAACTGGAACTCCACACTATTAGCCACAAATGGCATTTTGAAATGACTTTTTTTTTTTTTTTGGGCAAACCCAAAAGACATTGCTAAGATTTACATTTTCAAATATATGCTGACCTTTTTTTCCTCTTTCTTTTAGTTCATTTGTCATCAGTATGTAATTGAATCAATATATTTCCTGATCAACCCAAAGATTGAATAAGGTCATGGGAAGCCATGTGTGGACATTAAAAATCATTATTTTACTCAAAATGAGCAGAGATGGCATAGACCATTCAGAGTTCCAAATGAAATTCTATTAGATTCTATTACACTTTTACAATTATAGAGACGTTCCAATATTACAAGGGGAAATGAAGTCATAATAAAAAAGCCCAGAGGTGTATTACAAAGAAATGGGCATACTATTTTTCTAGTTAAAAACTTGATGAAAGGAGCTCTGCTACTTTTCAGTTGCTGAGATGTGACCTTGTTCTTTAAAAAAAAAAGGGAAAAAAAATACCAGGAGCCAGTTTTCTTCTAACCATTTACATTTCTTGTTTCACAGCATGTTTCCAAGGAGGACAGGATGTTTAATCTGATTTCAATTGTAAAATATTTATAGAAAGATGCAATGAAATAGGTCTGATATATTTAAACACAAATCATTTTAGAGGCTGATACTGGAAAAGTAGTTTTGGGGAGCTGCTTGCCTGTTTATGGAAGCTGGAAAGATAGAAGCTTTTGGCTTGTAAGAGACATGAATCTGATCATTTAATCTGCTTTCCCTAACTCTTCCTCTTTACTTCATCTCCCACCATCACTGAAGTGTTTGGTCAAGCTGCAAATTTTGGATTTGAGGCAAACTTCTAGAATTTTATGGGAAACCCAGAATTGGTGTCTGGCAGGGAACCATTCCTGTATCTTGGGAATGCAGTAGTGCCCTGACCTGCAGATGAGGATAAGGTTACTGCAGAGCTCCAAAGGCACAGCCATTGCATGGCCAAGGACTGTCTCACCTTGGCATTCCAGGGAGAGGGGTGGAAAAAATCAGCTTGTGGAGTTTGAACTCCATTCCATGTCTGCAGGAATAGGGGAGGGCTTCTGTGCCATCTTTTTTTTTTTTTTTTTTTTTAATTCAAGCAGGCTGTTCTGTACTTAAATATAGTGACCAGGGTGATAAAGAGTTTCTCTCCCACTGCATCCAAAGAAATAAGGTGAAGTATTGGGACTGTTCAGAGACAAGTTAATTGAGAAATGAAGCTGTGAGATGTTGCCTGAGATACACAAGCAGTAGAGGAAAATGGTGTGGAATATTCCAATTCCCTAACATACCAAAAAAAGTTACTAAGAAAATACAAAACTGAGGAATGGAGATGCAGAAATAGTAGATCAAGTGTAAAAGCGGAGTTCTACTCCTTCGGTAGGGTTCCTGGAGATCTGAGAAAACCCAGGGAAATGCTCTTTGGTGCAGATGTGGATGTGTTTATGCACAGGATTCTAGACTGACACAGG
Source organism: Luscinia megarhynchos (assembly GCA_034336665.1). Lineage (NCBI taxonomy): Eukaryota > Metazoa > Chordata > Aves > Passeriformes > Muscicapidae > Luscinia > Luscinia megarhynchos. The sequence goes on from CM067568.1 coordinate 11,181,287, forward strand.
CTGCAGAGATATCTCAGTTTCCATAGGGGCATGAAGAAGGAAGCAGGGTCTTCCACACCACTTTTCTAGTCTCTAAGTCAGATGGCAACTCTGAAGGCATTTATTAAACCCCAGAATAATGTCTATTACCCACCACAATAAATTATGGTCATTTTCAGAAGGAAACACTTCAGAGATCATCAAGTGGAGCATGTGAAGGGGTCAGATAAAGAAGCATAATCTCTCCTTTCCTGGGTTTGGGACGCTAGTAGAGCTGCTCTGGAAGAATTCCTGGTAATAGGGTCACCACTTGTTTCCTTTTTGCATGGCTAAAGGCAAAAACTGTGTTTCAAGACAGAGAGGAGTACTTGAAGAGCCCCCCGGTAATGCCAATAAGGATTGGCACATTAATCTCCCATAGTGTTTCCCATGTTGCCTTTGACAATGTTCCCCCAGTACCTGAGCTTGTTTCTGCTAGCCAGGCACTTTGCAGACAGTTTACACAGACAAGTCAACAAACTGTGGGTGTATTTCCAAAGGTGAGCGAGCTGTGCTGCTGGATGAGTACTTTCTGAGCACATCTATGATTCAGCCTTTGTTTCAAATCATTGCATAAATGGAATGAATTTGTGATTTCAGGACACAGATGGCAGGTTTAGTCTTGGCTCTCTTGGAAGCTGCCAAGAAGTCTTTTTAAATGGGCAGTGAAGGATAAGCTCTCTAATATGTTCCACTGGTGCCATTAGGGATTTTTCCAGACACTTCTTGTGGGTGCTGTAGAGTAAATATGGAACCACAGAATGGTTTGGGCTGGAAGGGACCTTAGAGAACACCAAGTTCCAATGTCCCTGCCATGGACAGGGACAAATTCTGATAGACCAGGCTGCTCAGAGCTCCATCCATCCTGGCCTGGAGCACTTCCAGAGATGGGGCATCCACAAATTTTCGAGGCAACTTGTTTCAATGCCCTACCACCCCCACAGTAAAGAATTTCTTGTGTGTATCTACCTAACCTAAAGCTACTCTCTCAGTCTGAAGTTGTTTCTCCTGTCCTGTCACTACATGTTCCTGTAAAAATTCCCTCCCAGCTTTCTAGTAACTTCCTTTCAGGTACTGGAAGGCGACCTTGAAACCTTTTCTTTTACCAGTTCTCTCAGCCTTTCCTCATAGGAGACATGCTTCAGTAGCTGATGTCTTGGTTTTGGATAGCAATCCTGCATCTGCTGTTTTGACCTCTTAAAATGCAAATCTGTTTTGGTTTTTTTTTTGTTTTCCCCTATACAATTGTGATCTTTTTTTTTTTTTTTTGGGGAAGAGACTACCTGACAGGTTGGTGGATTTTGGCACCTCTTCAGGACTTCTAAAACCTCACAGCTTTCAATCAAGTAGTTGCAGATCTAACAGTTGCTAAAACTAACAGTTTTACCAGTAGAGGTGGCAACTGAATATGTAGTAAATGAATACAAATATGGATTCTTTCATGTCTCTCCTGGAGCTGGTAATCCTGAAAATGTATCTTTGTCTTCTTAAAGCCTCTTGCTGGGATAAATGTATTTTGAACTGGCATATACTTTACAGGATCCTGTGCTAGGCCTGTGAAAGGAGTTAGTACAGAATGAAATGAGGAGGAATAAAAATCTCTTAGAGGGTATTAAGCCAGGCTGAAGTCACCTCCAAAGCAAGAGACTGATCTTGAATCTTGAGCACAGATTTCTACCTGCTACCTTGAGGTTGTGCACTGAGATTTGTTTTAGGCCCTTTGTGTAATGAAAATATGTGCAAGTGTCCTGGCAGGCTTTTAAATGGGTAAGTAATAATTGATGAAACAGTCAATTGCTGGAATGACCTCCCCACACCCTCCTGGCAGTTCCTGAGACATTAAAGTGACAGAGATGGGACCAAGCTAGCAAATGGGAATGTGCATTCCTGTCTTCTCTGGATGATTTCCACTCACTGCAACTATTTTGAGCCCAGAGTATTGTGCAATAGTTTTGAAAGCAAATCCCTAATGAAAAACAGAATTTAAATGCCATGGTTGTTTAGTGGGTTTTTTCACCTATAAATACTCCGTTTTGCCATTATTCTTACCCTCTCTGTTCATTTGTCAGTGTGTTTTATCTCTGTGTGGAGAAAATGGAGAAAACAACAGGAAAAATTAGAGAAGTAAAATTTATTTATTTTTTTTAAGCCAAAACCTTTGTCCTACTCTAGTATTCATTCTTTCCAGATGCTAACCACAATAATTCATTTTGGCTATCACCTTGCAAGGAAACAGGTGAATATTTTGCACCAGTTTCACAGAAGCTGACTGATTTGAAGGGCAAATTTTGCTTTCCTGTCTTGTACTGCATAGTACCTGCCCTCCTTCGTGAGGAGAGCTATTTGAGTCTGACCTTAAATGATTTGTTGAAAGCCAGAAGAGCAGTCAGTGTTAGAGTGGAGGAATTTTGGCTTCTAATCCAGAGTTCAAATGACAAAACCATATATCTGATAAAATGAAACTTAAACCTGTGATGCTGCATACCATACAGCACATTTAAAATGCATTTACTTCCCCACCCCAGGAGCTTCAATAGCTCCAAAATAACTTTTCAAAATAAATTGTTTATTGAAAGATTAAGGGCATTTTATTGACTTTGCAGTTATGGCCAATTTCACTGCATTTTTGTGACAGTATCTAGTCCCAGATAGTCTCTTTGCTACGTGTGATGGTTTTTATTATGTGAAAGAAGTCTACCTACTGTTTATCCTTGCCTTGCTCTCATCCTCACAGTCTCCCAAGTTCCCCCAATGCTTTGTATGTGAAACCATCTCTCTGTCTCAATTCAAATCCCTCCTTAAGAGATGATTTCTGTGCAGATTTCCTATAATGATTCCCCCAAGATATCCATACTGATTTGGGACAGCACTCTCATCTGTTGTGGCATGTTGATGACAATTTCTGAACCTAATACTTCTGTGTTCAGAAAAGTTTTGAAAAATCTTTAGAAAAAAAATCAAACTTTTTTTTTTCACTTGTCTTTTTTTTTATTTTATTTTTTTCACCATGCCTCTGTAAGAATAAAAAAAGTTTGTTTTAAAAACAAGGTAAATGAACAGATCATATTCTAAATATGCAGAATAAATGTTGATTAGTTCACAAAGAGTTTAAAATTAGCATCTTTATTAAAACCCTGTGGTGTCCTCCACATCCAAGTGCACGTAGAACTCCAGTGAAAGTGAATGCATCTGTAAACTTTTGCACTTTGGTGGCTCTTGCAGCCTTTCTGTGCTTTCCTTTGCTGTGTGTGGCCTGAGCATGGAGTGATCTGGGGTGATTTTGCAGCCAGTGCCTCCATTATGAACAGAGGGAGTCTGCCCCTTGTGGGAGTTTCTTATGTGCAGATTTTTAAAGCTAGAGTTTATTATTGTGCAGAGTGGAAACAGTTCTACCTTTGCAGCTGAGCCTTTGCCCAAATATTAAATCAAAATCTTGCTTTCCTTTCTTACTTCTTACTTAGCTGATTAATTTCATCTTTCCCTGCTCTACTGAATTCCATATTATCACAGATGTATTTTTTTTTAAAATATCAAAAATAATATGGGCTGATCCCTTTTTGTGGACATGGACGCACAACAAGGGGTGTATTGTGTGGTAGTTGCACACATGACTGTATAGAACAGCCTTCTAAAGCACCTGTATCCTGCTAATCTCTGCAAATGAGACAGAATTAGCTGACCTCTGCTCTGCTGTGACAATTTTCTGTGTTCAAGGAACTTTCTGGTAATGTTCTACATCAAGTCACAGAAAATGAGGAGGGGAAAAATACTTGGAAATGTTTTTTATTCAGTAGTTTCTAAATGGACTTGTGGAGTTTGGATTTTTTGTTTGTGCTTTTTTAAAATTTTTTATTACATTTGGAGGGGGAAAATTGAAATAATAGTCGTGATGCAAATGGCACTTTCTCCTAACAGTGGCTGGGTGGATATCAAATCCCCAGGAGCCAAATAAACTCTAAGGAGTTCTGTAAAATGGCACGTTGTTGCAAGGGATTTGGTGACTTATGACCACTGTGCAAGTATGAGCCAGCAAGCACACATAAAAATAGACTTTGTGGTATTGTGGTAATTTTTAATCATAAGCCTAAAATGCTTACAGTATTTCAGTCCACTCTTGTTGATTTTTTGGCTCATGTCTGTCCTGTGGCTTCTGCTTGGCTTAATATGTTTTAAAGGTGGAGTTGTGGCTTTTAAATTTCAGTCCAAGAGAAGCTAGCTTTTGGAAGGTGGTCTGAAAACATGCAAACCAAGTCTTCCATTAAAAAAATAAAAAAAAAGATACCCTTCCCCCATATTTGTTTTGGATCCTTTGAACTGGAACCTCTGAGATAATAGGTGTATCATGGATATAGATCTATAATCCATGACCTTATTACCAGTGATAAATTAATATTTGCAAACCTAATTGCCTCACTAATGTGCACCCACACCTGTCCTAACTTACTACTTCCATTTTTCAAGCTGCCAGTGGAAGCAGCTGATCACCATTCTCTACTTAAATAAATCTACATCTGGTGGGCAGAGTGAAGAGCAATATCCTACTCACAACACATTGAAAAAAGGTGCCAGATGACATGTAGATAGAAATAGCTTGGAACAAAATGTGGATTCACCTAAAAGCTTTGCCCAGAAAGCTGTTTAACCCACAGGCCTCACAGATGTGCTACCTTGAATCTGGTGGGCTGGGACCAGTGTAAATGAGAATCTGGTCATTGCTGTCAAAATACCCAGGACCTCTTCTCTCTTGGGTGCTGTTCTCATTCCCCTGTGACTCCAGTGCTTCTCATCCTCCTCCCTAGCACCCTGTCCCACTCAGCCACAGCCTCCCCAGCTCCTGACATTATCAGCCAGCAGGCACCTGGCCAGGTGGAATTTGAAACAATAAACGTTCCTCTGTCATTTAGCAAGGGATACTTCTGCAGGATCTGTTAGATTTCCTGAGTAAAGCTGAGTTAAATCACTGACTAACCTTTTGGTGATGCAGCAGGTTTTGCAGTAGTCATATCTCTGGCTTTTGGTCTCTAATACTGTGGTTGAAGGGAGCAAACAAATATTTTTCTCTCTGCTTCTTCCCCTGAATTCTGGAACCAGAAATCCAAAACACATTTCAGTTCTTTTGCATATGATTAACTACTCCTCTATGCAATGTTTCTTTTATCTCATTATGGTAAATTCATAAACCAATTGTTTCTCCAATGTATTTTATTCTCCTAAGTGTCCAGTATGCATATTGGTCCCAGGGCACAGGTGTTTGGAACAAAGTGATAAATGGGAATATATTGATTAGGAAACTCAGCTCTAATTTCTCAAATGTCACTGAATAAGAGATCACTCTCATGTGAAGCAGGATTGCCTAGTTTGAATACTTCTAGGACTCTTCTGGAATGCCAGCCTTCTTTTTCAGAAATTATTAGGGGATTGCTAATAAAAGAGCAGGACTTCCTTGTCAAAACTAAACATTCAGTACTAAAAAACCCAAACAAATAAACATAACCAGAAAACCCAGAAAACCCTTCCCCCTTTCCTGTTCCCCCCAGACCACCCTCCCTCCCCCCAAAAAAACCCAACCAGGAAACCCTAAACCCCCACAAAACTACCCTCTGCAGTATTTCAGCCTTGTGCTACAGTCCTTAAAAATTGAAATACCCTTAGAAAGTCATAGCTGATATGAAATTAGAATTTGTTTGGAAATCAAGTGCAGGGTCACAGTGAGGAGGGTAGGGAATTGAATGAGAATTTCCACAAAGAAAGTGAATATACTTCCAGAGGCATATAATGGGCTGATTTAAAATCTGATGTTGACAAAAAGAATAAGATGTGGAAAGTCAGAGCAAGATAGTTAGAATCCAGTATGTAAAAGCCACAGGTGACTCTTAATAGGCAGTAAATTAGCAGAAGGCTAGCTATTGCTATTTTTGTGGTAATAGCAACCCTTTCAGTTTTATAGCAAGTTTTTAACTTAAAAAATTAACTGAAGAGCAATGCAAAGAATAGGGAGGTAATTGTGAATTAGGAGCCAAATTATGCCAGGCACAATTGAATAAGTTCTGACTTTTCTTACTGACAGACATGTATATTAATAGTTGGCACTTATTGAACCAAATATGAATATTCATCTTCATTTATATTTCAAGGCCTTTCATTCCTCAAGGACCACAGTGCTTTTGACCAATTTTCATCCACATTACTAAAATGACAGCTTTCACTCCTGGGCCCTGACAGAGGTCTGCAGAATTCATTGGAGGTCCTGGGAGGAGGGAACCAGCTCCCGCTCCCAGCTGTCCACAAACACTCATTAAGAGAGGCAAATATCCAGCAGAATCTCTGTGAGAATTTTTAATCACGCAAAGGCTCTGCTAATTAGGTAGCTGATGGGGCATAGAGAGCACAAGGACGAATTCTTTAAACAAAGGACTAGAAACTTTAAGAGCTTTAATTACTTGGGCACAGAGTTCATTTCAGAACTTGGGAGCAAATTATTCTAATAACAATAAGACCAAGTAGTGGGCCATATTAGTGAGAATTGTGTGGAAAAGTTCAATCTTCTTGGGCTGTCACAGCTGTCATTGGAGTGTATTGGAAACTGAGGGGGCTGTAAAGGTATTAATAATAAACTTTATTGTGAGCTGCATTTGATGCAGAAGATTTCCTAGGCTCTTCTTTTCTGCATTGTCAGGGAGTATTGCATTGTGTCCTACACCTCAAAATGCTGGTGTGACTCAAGATACTTTTACACAAATGAAGAACAATGCCTACTTCCAAAACAAAATCCTCCTTTTTGTTTAGTGCACCAGACTGTCTCCAAAACCTAACAACTGGAAATGTGTTGCTTTCTTGTAGGCTAGAAGAAAATCCATTTCACTGCCTGAAAATTATGTTGTTGTGGGTTTTTGGGGTTTTTTTGGTTTTTTAAAAATTGTTTTGTAAGTGCATAAATAACATATCTTGGTTGTATGGTTTCTCCCAGAACACAGTTCAGGCAAAAACAATTTCCAGGAAACCTTTCTCCTAGGTGAAATAAGAAAAAGAGACAGAAATTTCCAAGGAAAAGGAAGATGCAGAAGTTTGAGGGATTCAAATTAGGAAACTGTGCTCTCCTACTAGTTAAGAATATAATACAGAAAATACACAGTTCTGTTTCCCTTGGAAAGTGGAAAACAGCTGATGTGCTACTCTTGATATTGCTGCTGAGAAACCTTAGCAAGCTTGTCTGTAATTGAGCACAAGGGGCACATCGTGCCTGCATGCTGGATGAGAAGCTTATTTTCCTTGCACAGTATTTGGGGTGATGGGGGAAGAAGGAAAGGAGACACTTGCAGTCTGCAGCCTTGGACATTTTTGCAGTCAGGGTAGGTGGAGCCACTGTCTGGGACACCTGTGTAGATTAGAAATCTTCTGTGAAGATATATATTGAATATTCTTCATTTTTTATGAAAGGATGATGACTTGTCTGGGGTCCCTCTCTGGCAAGGAGAAAGCTGGTAACTTTTAAAGTGTGTTTATATGTGTTTTAAGAAAACTCTCTTCTAAGCAAAGGGCTGCTTTACAGCAGATTTAGTGCAAAACACACACAAGGAATAGTCATATGCTAAATGCTAATGGAAACTTCAGTATCCAAGAACAGGTTCCTCCTTAGAGAACTGCTCACTGATGCTGGGCAGATGGGCTTGAATGTGTCATTTGAACATGGGTGAAGAGACAGGTGAAAATGTAAGTTGTGATAATTGAGGGCTAGGTATTCTCAGTGAGTAAGTGATGAACTGGTGTTCAGAGTTGCAGAAATAAATTGGAGAAGAAAGAAAAAAAAAGATACATCTGCACAGAGAATTGGTCTGAGTTAAAGCCTCACTATCAGTTTTGAAACTTGAGCAAGTATTTTGCTTGTGTTTGCTATTGAGCTTGCTGCGTGCTTTATCCACTGTAAAGGCACTGCTAAAGAAAAACCACTGCAATCTGTGGCTATAGACAGGCTTTCAGTTTGTGTGGACTTTCCCCACACAAATAACCAGAGGTCTGATGCAGTGACCACAGAGCTGAGTCCTTCCATCAGGAAGTCATTCTGCCCACTGTGGTGTCTCAGCCATTCGTGAGAGCATTTTCTTTCCACTGTTGCTTTTTGGTCTTCTTTTATTCCCCAGGGAAAGCAGGTTAAGCTGACATGCAGGAGTAATTCTGTCACCTTAGATCCCGATATTTCTGATAGCAGTAAGATCAGAATAAACAAATAGGCAGGGGAGAAAATGTGAACAGGAGATGGGGGAGAAAAGTCCCATATAGTACCTTCCTTTAAAACAATCCTTCTGCAATTTTGAAAATCACTTAAGCTTCAGGTACACTGTGCTGTTATTCTCTCCTGGATCCTTTGGGGGAGTGGGAATAGTGTAGTTTGATGCTCATTTCATGTGCTGCTCTATTTTTCTGGCTGTTACTCTTACTCTACTTGCACGTTCTGGCCTTGGATATGCAGCAAACCACAGTAGTATCACCAGTTTGATCACACTGCATTGATTTAAACAAAAAACCCAACCCCAAACCAAAACTTTATACAGCCCAAAGTCTCCAAGAACACAGATGAAACTAATTTGGTTTCTTTTTTTTTGGATAAAAGTATATTTAATCTATTTTATTAATAAGTACTGTTATAAATGTAATTTTAATATTTTACTCTTAAAAATTATATAGAGCAAAGTTTTCAGTTATGTTTAACTTTTTTTTTGATGGAATAGAATTTGTGGAAAGTGTGGCCCTGCTGCATCAGCTTAGCTTTTATGACTCAGATAAAAAAATAAAACTCCAGTTTTTCAGCAGTTCCTTCATATGTCAGAACTCATTACAATTTCTTTTTTGTAAGAGTAAATGGTGTATTTTTCTTTTTTTTAATTGTAGATATTAATTGCCCATTTTGTGTGCTCTGAAACTACGCTCTTTCAACTTGTCCAGAGATCCTGAGCACAAGGAAAATGTGTAAAACAAAAAGACATGCAAAGAAGTTTTATCAGCATTGCACTGAAGTTTTAAGTAGGTCCATTTTAGACAGATTGTCAATATCAAGATCCCAAAATATGAGCATTTTTGGACAGAAAGATAGCTGTCTATGCACATTTGTCAACTGTTATGTTCTGTTTTCTATTGGAAAAAGAATCATTCATCATGTTACAATCACTGTCCAGTGCCAAGCTGATCAAGAGGCATAACCATTAATTCATATCTGTCCACAGGTGTCAACTCTAAAGATGTATGCAGTCTGTATGAAAATAAAAAAAATATTCAAGTAATTGAATACAAGAGTCTTTAGAACCACCCTCACGTCCTTTTGAGGGATTTTGCCCTGTAATGGGAATGTGAAGGAGCTTGACTTTGGAGTTGATACTTAAGGAAAATAATCTTGGAACCGCAGAAACTGAAAATGGCTCTTGAGTGTGGTTTCTTATCTAGAAAGGGAAATAGAGGAGAGAGATTTCTACTGATAATGTATTTTGATAGGTTTATGTCAAGAGAAGCCCTGAGAAACTTTCATGATGCAAGAATATTGGAATTCCTAATACAGGCAGAAGAGCTGCTTTCATATTCATATCCTTACCCAGAGAAAAGAAAAGAAGTCTTTCCCCTATCTTTCAGCAGCTAAGAGTTAGACTGACTCTTTTAAGAAAAAAAAACACGTTGAAACCACGAAAGTCATTGTTTGATGGCAGCACTGGTGGAGATCAGCAGGTTTGTATGGTTAAGGCAGACCTAATAGATCCCATACTGATTACACGGTTAAGATGCTGATTGAGAAGAACTTTCACCCTAACTGATGGGATAGTCCTATTCTTCTCCTCAGTAGGATTTCCCTCTCTCCATTTGAAGCTGTGACTGGGCCTTTGACAAATGCTCAATTTGGAGTACTCAGGCTTAAAATGGAGACTTTTAAAAATCTTTAATTGGGGCTAAGTGCTAGTTCGTCATGCAGCCCATTGTTTTGAACAAGGAGGCAGGACTAAAGAGTTAACTGCTTCCAATTGTAAATGCATCAGTGGCAGGCACATTACAAAGCTCTATACAATCCCGTGGAGTAAATGGTGGACAGCTCATCACAATTAGGCATGGTCATAATGAAGAGCCAGAAGAGAGAAAAGGGGGCATGGGGAAAAACAGACCTTTTACAAATGTTTTATATGAAGAGAAATTATAGCTAAAAGGGATAGTTAATTAGTTTAAAGAATAGATGGTAATGCTTTCTCTTTGCAGAAAAAGAAAACTTTGAAAGCATGGAAAATGGGTGAGTTTCTAGCTGCTGATCTGGAAAAGGAGAAAACAATTCAGAGCAGTACTGTAGGTGGGTGTTTCTCAGAAGAGGCTGTGGTGGGAAGTGTGTGATCTGAGTAGTTTGCTCTTAGCAGAGACAGAGACCCTGCATGTAGCCTTGTTTTCTCTGGCATGCATCTGTGTTGTTGCAGGTGCTCAGCAGAGGCAGAGATGCTCATGGTCTGCTCCCCAGCTTTGCTGCCTCTGAGAAGGGCAAAGCTGAGAAGGATGCAGGGAAGAGAGAGGCTTGTGCCTCTGGCCATTTTGCAGTTTTCTGGCCAGCCACTCACGTGTAAAAACAATTTGCACTCTGAAATTCCTTGTTTGGGGAAGAAATGAAGAATGGCAGTAATGTGCAGCAGGTTGCTAAAGAGCAGTGTAGGTGTAAACTCAGGTGTTGTGCTGCCATGAGGTGCAGGCTGTGGGACACTGCCGGGGGTGAAGCTTTTTCCAGCATTGTTGAATTTTTGTGTGTCTCCTGCTAGCACCAGTTCCCCTGTGTGTATCTTGGGTAAGGTGGATCTGTGTGCCATTAATAGGAACACAATACACTCCACACAAACTTTCTGCAGTTTGGATAGGTATGAAGTGCAGTAATTTCCCAGAAAGCTGATTGAGTTTTGTACTGCTGGGATCAACTTCTATGGCTTGGTCATGTGTGTTCTGTGTTGCACCACAGATTCTGAGAACTGCAGGATAACTGCAATCTTTATTTTTTATTCTGGGATTTTGGAACCACAGACTTCACTCCCTGTCTGTCACATGGCACACAATAGATCATGTTATAGTAGTGAATGGGATAAGGTTATTATTTCTCAACTGTTTCTGCCTGTAGTGGTATGTGTAGCATACTACTACACAAAAAGGAAACTTACTTGTACTAAGAGTCTGATTCTGTGTAAGTAAATGGGTGGCTGTTGTGGGACTGCTTTGGTCTCTTGCCTCAGGGAGAGAAAAATTGGTATTGGAGTTGTCTCTAATCTGTCACCTGAGTTCTCTTGGAATTTGCCTACTTCTACAACATCCATCAGTCTCCAAGGATGAGTAATAGCCAACTGCACATGCCAGTAGTTGTGGTATTGCTTCAACAACCCATAGATTCTATTGTGGGTTTTGTGGTTAAAGTGGAGACACACAAGATAGAATTTTAAAATGCTAGTTTTCCTGCTGCTGAAATCAGTAGTAAGACTTCTGACAGAACAAAGTTGGGCCTGCTTTTGGCACTTTAAAAACTTCCTGTAAAATATTTGATTATTTTCATTAATTGTACATATTTGCTTGTCATGACTTCACAGAGAAAGCTGTAGCAAAAAGATTGTCTTCCATTATTGTTCTCTGCAGCCCAAAATCAATATTTCTGTGACTCCCCTTTTCTTTAAATCATCTCTGATAAGGTCTGCTTTAGCATTTGAATATGTGCAAATAAGATGGATTCATGCCCCCAATTACATTTGTCTTGCACATGAACAAACAGTATGATTAGAAATTTAAAGGATAAAACCTGTACCAGTGCCTTCATCAGGAGCTATGTAAATATAAGACCTTTGAAAATTACATTTCATTGGTACAAATCGATGTAGAAGGGAAACCAGAACCACAGAAGGCAGATATTCTGCTGAATGATCAGGAACGCAGGAGTGTAAAACTCTAAGTAGTATACAGATCAGTCTTCAGGTCTCTCCAAACACTTCTTAAAGGGTTTTTTTTAGAGTGAGAAAAAGTGAAATTTGTATCATATATTTTAAGAATGAAGAAAAGGAGCATCATCTGTGTTGGTGTTTGTTTAGATTTAATGCAGGGCTGGATGTAGGCTGTGGGATATTGAAAAGGAGAATAGAGAATAGAGGATGCTGCAAGAAGGATAACAGACATTGAACATTATTCTGAAAGAAACTTGTGTCCTTAAAATAATATTATGCAGATGAAATGTTGGAAGAAGGGCCTGTATGAAAATCTTGAAAGAATTAATAGGGTCTTGCATCATATTAATGCATAGGGTAAAATATGAAGTTGGAAGAAAATTTATTTTTCGACTCAACCACCTACAAGTAAGTGGTTTTTATTTCTTGCATATCTATGCTTATGTGGATACTAAAATTTCAATAAATTATTCAGTTTCTCTGCCAAAATCTGTCCTCAACCTGTAAAAAAAAATAAATCTAACTCTGGTCTTTAGGTGGGTAGGGAGTCTGTACCAGATCAGTCCATTCCTGTCACTTTACAGAAATACACATCTAGGAATACTTCATCTCTGAGTCTGATATAACAGAAGGAATGCTTTTTTATACACTACCCAGGAGCTGGGTCAGAGAACTAAACATCTTTAGACAATTGTTTCTGTGAGATTTTATTTTATTCTATTTTATTTAACTGTTTGGCTAAGCAGGGAGACAAAGTTGGAGGTGGTCCAAGCCCAAGAATACATAACATAAATTGCCAAGACATATGAAGAACGTGTTTGAAAAAAGAGAGCAAGAGATGGGCACAAATAATGAAAAATTCCAACATTTTAAAGATCATACTGATAAGGAAAGGTAGCAGTTGATGGAGGCCAGGCTTATAATACTTTCTTGCAGTCTTAGCAAAGTTCTAGAGAGTTTTTCTGTCGGTCTGTGAGGTATAAATGAGGTATTTTGTAAAGACCCTCAGTCAGTCATCTGGTAGGATCCCAGTGCACAGATGAATGGATCAGGACAGGCCTGTGAGGTCTGTGGATCATGAAGTCTCTGCAGAATTGCATCTCAGCCATGGGCAATTGCAAAGCAGAAATCTCTTCATTACAAAGGTTTTGGTCCTTCTGGAGGGTTGTCTGGTAAGAGTGAACAGAGCAGCTTGACCACCCTGCCTCTGTTTGGATGGTTAGTGTGTTCACACTCCTGTTTGTACCAGATTGTGGCTGTAAATCAGGCTTTTCCTGGGCTGCCATTTACAGAAACAGTAATATTCACTTTAAGCTTCACTGTCTGCAAATGCTTGCTAGCATTTAAATGCTAGCATTTAGCTGGCAAATGTTCTTTGTGGACAGGTATTTTTGTCACATCAAAACCTACCAAAAGTCCCTTAACTGTAAGATTTATTAATATTTGGAAATTTGTTATTTAATCTAGAGTTTAAATGTAGTTACATATGCCAACTTAACGCCACAAAATAGCCTAAGAATATTCTTAAGCAGTATGTCAGCTAAATTTTATTGCAGTTCCATTAGTATTACCATTAAGCAGCTGACTAAAGGTCATAATGAATACTTACTATTTTATATCACCCAGGAGGTGCTAAGTACAGCTGGAGTCTATTTCACTACTTGAGCACATATAATAGTCGACAAATTGTCGATCAGTGGATGTGTCCATCTTATCAAAGTACTTTGTCTGCCCAAGTATGCAGCCATTCTTCTGGTGTGCATTGCATAATAGATGGTGGAGGGTTTTTTTAGGAAAGGGAAGTTCTTATTAGATGGCTGGTTGTTGCAGTCCTATTTTAAGTGCTGCCTGTAATTCTGTGCTTGTACTGACATTTCAGAAATGCAGTCAGGGCTTAGCATGATTTTTGCTAACCAGTTTAACAGGTGGGGTAACAACTATTGAGATTTCTGGTGTTCAAGGTGATGAAAATTATTCCATAGATTTTATTTTGTTGTAGGTACTGCTTTTCATACTTTTCTGACCATATAATTCCTTCTACTGCTGCCAAGTTCTGCTGGAACAGCAAGAAGATCATGCCCTTATTGCAATTTTTTTAACAGCTGTTGCAAAATAAGTCCTGGCCCTTAACAAACCAGTTCTGTGCATTTAGAATGGATTTTTATTTTTTAGAATAGATGGTGGGAAAAAAAATCATCAAAATAGATGGTTTGATTAACGTGGTGATTTGAGCTTACTTTATTCTGCATGATATTTATCTGTGTGAGCAGCATGGACTTGGGATCCTTCTAACAGTTGTGATCTATCTGATATTCTTCAACAATTTTATTTGCAATAGGAAAGCCCTGGCTTCAAGCAGAAGTACTTAGTATTTTCAATTATTGCTTTCTCCTGTTCCAAGTGGATTTTATGAGTACACAGAGCTACACAGGGCAAAGGGACAACTTCTTTGTGAAATATGAAAAAATATTCCACAATCGTCTTGGTCCTATTTCTTTTCACCACAGAAAGTCTATGAAACTTCAGGCTGCATTCAATTTCACATTCATTTTGGCAGCAATAGTACTGTAAAACTGCTCATTTCCTACAGGGCTTTTGCAATATGTATTTTAGCACACACATTCAGCAATGGCTGACTTTTGATCTAAAATGAACTAAAAACACTTTATTAGGAGAAACTGCATGCGTGAATGTAAATGAAAGAGAAAGGTTAGCCCTCAGCTGTGTTTGGCTTTAAATGTCTTTTGACATTAACTTGTTCAAAAGAGAATAATTTACACTCAAATATAATTATATTAGCAAGAAAAATAGGATGCTCATCTAAAGGTTTGCTTTAAGCACCTCAGGTGAGTGAATTGATTTCCTTTTCTTCATAAACACAAATTTTCTTCTTTTCAGCAGCAAGTCTTTCCCCTTTAGCCCATTAGCACTAGGCAATCTCTTACCATTAGTAGCAAATTGAAAGACAAGAAAGGGTTACATTTTTATGACAAAATGCCTTGTTGGCCTTATCAGTCTGAGTAATTAGGTAATTCAGCAGCCACAGTTCAATGAGACTTGATGTTCAAATGTTGCTCTTCTCCACACCTCGCCCTGGCTGAAGCTGGGAATGTAACTGAGGCCACAGAAGATATGTCAGAAATGTCCCAAATCTCATGGTTTTCACCAAAGTATGTGCTGGTCAGGTGGGGCACAGCAGAGCTGCAAGATGAAATTTTGCCTTGCCATAAAAGGGACCAAATGGATGTGGCTTAGACTTCCTTGTCAGAGTATCTCAATCTGATGAGAACATTGAAGCTGCATTGAGATTCAATGGAAATTGAAAAATGCAGACAGAAAAATGGGAATGAAAATTGAGAGGTATTTTAAGAGTGTCAGAGATTGCAAAACCCTCAAGTTCTGTACAGTATCAGAGAGAAATAGAAGCCACACTTGTAATAAGTCGCTTTCATGCCCTCTATACACTCACATATCAGTTGACATCTCTGTAAAGTTCTTTCAGGCTAGAAGTAATGGAATATAAAAATTCAAAATAGAAAAAATGATGATTGCTGCTGACAGAATCAAATGCTATGTCTTTTGCAGCATGTTTAGGGTAAAAAAAATAGTCTCAAATATCCACAAACCCAAAGAACTGTATAGATCATTCACTACATGGAAACTTCCAAATTCTTCTTAGTGCAGAAAAAACCTCCCAGATATGATTAAATAAACACTTATATTTGGACAGAAACATGGTGCTGTGTCCAAATACTCTATAAGTGCAATGAACAATTTTAAAATCCATTAGTTGCTTAGCTAAAGAAGGTCTTTAAAAAATAAACATTTTGGGTTTGGTTCAAGCAGGCTTAGGTGACCTCAGTGCAAAAATCCTAAAAGGCTTTGCTGAGATTTCTGGTTAACCTCTTTACTTTTACTAAAAGGTGATTTTTTTTGCATATTTTGAAAGTGCCATGAAACTGTGCTAGTGTACAGAACTGCAAGCAGAATGATTTTGATTTGTGTAAGTTAGTCAGCTTGCTATTGATTGCAGGTAGATGAATGGAAATGCTGATTGTGAATTCAGTAAAGAATTACAGAATGGAAGCGTAGCTCATGGCTGTCACATAGTTTTATGATGAAAACACCTTGTAAAATAAACATTCAGTTTCCTCATGTGGTTATAAGTCTAATGGATGTACTGGCTAGACAGAGGGTATTTAGGCTTCAAACAACCTCTTGATGCCGTGTTGGAATTAAGAGGAGCAGTAGCACTGTCACAGCAGTACCTAAGATATTGAAACTGGCCTCACTGGCAGATCCCACAGAGGTGTTTTCAGTGAGGAGTGCTTATTCTGTGGGATGTTCCCAAAGCTTCCTGCTAGGACTGACCCTGCCAGTGTGTGGTGTCATCTTCATTGACAGGACACCAACACAGAACCTTGGCCAAGAACATTTTTGGACTAAGATTAGTGGGAAATTATAAGGGAGGGCATCCTCAGGTTTTTTGTCACTTTGTGTCACATAGGCTCTACCTTCCTGGAATGAAATGCATTTTGACACACTCAGGTGTAAGGCAGTACAGAGGAGACAAGTGTCGACAGAAATGCCAACTGCATGCTGTAAAACTTAAAAGACTCTGAGGTCACAGTGGCAAGACTGATGAACTGGAGCTCTTAGGGAAGTGCTCAGAAGGGCCAGTGGGACTCCTGGATGTGGCAGGAGTGGCCTGGAAAGTGGTTTTTACCTCCAACAACTGAGTGACTGTCTCCCAATCAATACTCTGCTAACTGTTCTCTTACAGCCCCTTTGTATTATCTGGGGAGGCAGCTTGCCTTTGTCATTGCTGTTCATGCTTCTTTAGCACAGTGTTATAGGCAGAGTGTCATGAAGCAGAAGAACAGGTACACTAGCAATTTCTTGGATAAAAGCCCCAAAGTACAGAACTCTCACCTGAGATGGTCTGTGGTCAAGGCACTAAAGGCACTTGTGTGTCCTGGAGCTGTTACTGGTTCCATGCAGCTTTTCTGTGTGAATTGGAGCTGGTTTTGACACCATCTGTGGTGCTGGTGAGAGAGAGAAAGTTGTGATCCTTACTCTTGAGGTGCATTTCTTCTGGGACATCAGAGAGGCCATGCTCTGATTTCATGATTTGGAGTCATTTGCAGTCATGCCCATCTGCAGAGCAGAGCCAATGCCTCTTCCCAGTCCTGGAGGCAATGAGAGGGTGAGCACATTAATGGCAGTGTGAGGACATTGCAGCAGAGAGAGCTTTGGGAGCAAATGAGACAAATGCCTCGTGTAGGGGGATGTAAAGGAATCTGCTCAAACGTCTTCCTAACAAATGCTGTGCAGAAATACCAGCCAGTCTTACTGAAACCTGACTGCAAGTTTGTTTTAAAACTATTTTTAAATGTTTAAGACATAATTTTAAATGTGTTTGCATTAGTGTATTTGTAGAAGTGCTTCAGTTCCATCTTAGCACTGGATATCCATTTACATTCAAGAATGTATCACTCCTTTATTAAATATAAACTCCAAGGCCCTAACACACTGTCTCCAAGTAGAAGTTCTACATTCATGTATTCTTTATCACTCCTAAAACATTTAGTTCTGTGTGAAACATTTAAGTTCCTTGCTGTCTGTAAGTACTGTGGTAGCCATGCACATGGCCAGAGAAGACAAAGATTAACTGTTTATTAACATATTAATTAATGGTTTAAAATTCAGCAAGTCATTTTAAATGACATGGATACAAAGACATCTTCATACAGAAGTGTTTTTGGACCAAATTTAACTTGCTGGAAGACAGTAAGCCTAAATACGTGGGAAGACCAGAATAATGCTCAAACTGGTCAAAATAAGCTACATGTTTATCTTAAAATTGTTTACTGACAAAAATTTTTAATGTTTTTCTTGCTTTTAGGTAGCCAGAATCTTATTAACATTTTTTCCAAATCCTTAGCAAGGGGTAGTAGCTCAGTTATTCGATAGCTAACTGACAATAATTAGCCTATTATGATGATTAATGCTTATTCAGGACATTTAATTTGCATGCTATAAGCATGGTGAGACAGCTAATTTGAAGTTATGCCAAATACAGTATTTAGTTTTTATATACAACATTTGTTTGCCTTTCCAAATATAAAATAATTGACAAGAATAATCAACTTGCTGACCCAACATCCTCAGCTATTTCATTTCTCCTTTTAATAACAATGATGTGTTACTTAGTGAACCAATTAGCAAGGTAAACTTTACTTGCATTAAAAATTGCATAAGGCTAAGGAAGAATCTCTAAATTGTAGTTAATGGAATGTCAACAAAGATGCATATTCTGTCATTTTAGCCCAGGTGAGAACCATCTGTCCCAGATAGATAGCATTTCTCCAACTTCTCACAAGGAAGAAGGATACAAGGTCATTTTTATGCACCTTGTAATCAGGATTGACTTTATGAAAGTCAATTAAGCTACTAGGCCTTAGCCATAGTTTCAAAGAAATAGACAGTGAAAGAAGAAATGTCTTTAATCATGGTTACTAGAAGCATTCACTTTTTTCCTCAGGAAATGCCTATGCAATGTGGAATTTGCATGTTGTTCAGGATATTTGGAGGGGCAAATTTTCCTTGCTGCTTCTGGTTGCTCAGATTCCTTGACCCAGAGACAGCAGAGCACGTTGAAAATGTGATGCTCTTCTCCAAAAGCTTCAGTGCCTCTGGATTTGAAGGTTAAGTCTCCTTAAGTGTGCTCCAGAAGAAAAAGCCAAAAGGGGAAAGGAAACACATAGAGGCTTGCAGTAGTGTCTGGAAAGCTACGTGATGCCTTTGGAAGATGAAGGGAAAAACACATTTCTCTATGGGAAGTGTTGGGGTTGCCTTACAAGTCTTCCTTAGGTTTCAGCCTTTGAAGCAGCAGGCATTGCAAAATTCCTCCCTGGGCATCACATAAAAGTAGGTAGCACATCTGTGTTCATGTACCTGTCCAAACAGTCATCTCTGCTTAATAAATATTTCTGCTTTTTTTCTGCAAGAGGCGTTTCTGGCTGTTCTTTCCAGCTAAGCAAATGGCTGGACTGTGGGTCACTGATGAGAAACAGAAGAATCTATCTTTTGTGAAGTGCCCAAATGTATATTTTAAAATGTTTTCTCCTTATTTTATTTTTTATCATCTATCAACCTCAAATTTGAAATACCTGGGATAAGTTGCAGGATATTTATTCTTGTTCATACCATTGTTTCCACAAACTGCTGATAAAGCAAAGTGTCTGGATGCTTTCTGACTCTGAGGAATAAGAGAGGAAGAGACAATTGTTCTCCTAGAGGTGATGACAAGACCCCAAGTCTCTGTCATTTGCTCAGGGTCCTTTTAACCTTCTGTTATTTGGAAGAAGCTGGCATCTGTATTAATCTGTGTGAAAAACAGAGCACCTATTTCTGTCCATTTGACCTCCCCTGCCCTGAAATGATCACAAGCCAGCCAGGCAGGTTACACCCAGCACTCCCACCTTCCTGCTGAATCAAGCAGGAGCCATGCCATGCCACTCAGGGCATTGTCCCCTTTTTGTTTACAATTACAGCCACAGAAAAACGAGAAACTGTTCCCAGTTTTTCAGTAAGAATACGGGGAATCACTGGTTATCCACCACCTACTTAGATCCTCTTTATTTTATTTTTCTATTGCATCTCCCAATACTTCATTATCACCTTCTTAACTTAGAGGAGAGCAGGGACCAATTTAAAATCCATTGAAAGAGCCTTTGGCTTTCTGCAGTGGCTCCTGGATCAGGGCCAGGGGGTATAAACTGCTTGTGGCAAGTTTACAACAGGGCTCCCTTTGTGGGTGCCACTGCTGGGGCTCACTGAGGTGGCTGAACACTTCAACAAAAGTGATTTTGCAGATTAACCCTGCGACAAGCTGTGTGTTCGCAGTGGGAAATCTTCCAAATTTTTAAAAACAATTATAGTTCTCTGTCCATGAATGCTGGACTATCACATTCTGCCAACACATGGAAGCTTCAGGGAGGATTTTTTTGGGCTATGCTGAATCTCCCTCTGTCTTTGTACTCTAACTAATCTAATCAAAGATTAATTTGCTGCTTGCTTTATTATCCCCATATTCAAACACACACAATGCAGTATTTTGTGAGCTTACTTCTGAAATAGATTCTAGCAAGGTTAAAAAAAATTAGCTTCCTTACGCTGCATATATGCCCACTTAGTCATGCATTAAAAATACCTCTGATCTGCTATTGCCAGGGAAAATTAACTGTAAACTGAAAGAAAAAGTGGTGCATTGCACTACTCTTTCAGTCTTGGATTTATTCAGATTGATAGTAATATAAATACATTAGTCAGTAATTTGGTTTTTATTCATCCACAGGCAAAAATCACCATTTCCTTAGTTTGATAAAAACTGTTCTGATAGAAATGCAAATCTTCAGGAGAAGTTCTGACATGATTTAAATTGTCCATTGCATATTTTTGATCACTTACATGAATTCAAGGACTACCCCACTTGAAGCAAAGCTCTCAGTTAAGCCAAGGAATGAAACATGCTCCTGGGTGAGCAGCTGCCTAAGAAAAAGTCCAGTGTTAAATTCTACCTGTGTTGGTTGTTGGAAAGCAAAGAGGTTGCATTACTAATGGATAAATCAAACTGATGAATTATTGCAAAAATTTTTTTTTTTAAAAAATTGAAACTGTTCTTAGTTGAAACGTGTTGAAGCTCTGAGAGCAAGTTCACAGTTGGTTTTCTAATGAAGGATTTTTTTTTTTGTTATATATTGGGATAATTTGTTGTTAGGTTTCATTTTTGCTGTTGTTGAAAACTTAGCTTAAACCTGTTCTTGTGAAGCTTGGAAATGCTTGATGTATTTGTACAGCCTTGAATTCACCATGCACAAACAAAAAACCCAGCCATGTGGAAGCTGCAGTGATGATTTCCCAGCAACCTGTGGCTTGCAAAGCACTTTTTTTTACTATTTCAGTTGTGATTTGCTACATTCTGCTCTTTTTTTATACATAACGTGTAAAGGTCTCTTGTTGTTTGTGTATCATTGATACAATTCTCCTGCAACCAAAAACAAAGAAGGCAGTAGTGCTTTTAATAGAGGGTGCCTGATTGATAAGCTAGTTGCAGCCAAACCTGCTCTGGCTAATTGTCTTTCAAATGCCCTCATTAATCACACAGAGGAGTGACTCTGACAGGAGGGCTGTCACTGTTTTCATGATTTCCTAGCACTCACCTCGCAGTGTGAGACCTGGCTGGGTACCCAAACCGTGGCCTTTAAAGCAGTTTTAATGCCTGCTCACTGCAGAGCACACCTGGCTTTGGTGGGATGGGGGCCTGCCCAACTCTGAGCCACGATCTGCCCCAGGAGACCAATTTAGCAGTTATTTAGTGATTCATGGCTTGATGTCTGGAAATGAGTGCTCCACACGATAACATACATAAACAAATTTAATTAGTTTTTGCCTTTTTTGCATAAGTAGCCACCAGTGAATTAAAGCTGCAAACAAAACAGGTAGGCTGCCTGGAAAGTCATTGAAGCTGGTTAACAGCAGATCTTTG
Organism: Luscinia megarhynchos; assembly: GCA_034336665.1. NCBI lineage: Eukaryota > Metazoa > Chordata > Aves > Passeriformes > Muscicapidae > Luscinia > Luscinia megarhynchos. The sequence continues at coordinate 11,202,782 of CM067568.1, forward strand.
CAAAAGGCTGTGGTGCTTTCTTTCATCTGCTGATAGTCACTGATGCCTCTTTGCTCAGGTCCTGAAGGTGCTGGGTTTGCTTATTAAGAACAAGGGAAGCAGCTATCTCAACTAGCTTTTGCCCAGGTGTTAGAATTACATATCTACAGCAAAAACTGGCAGTCTCTCATCTACTTCAAAGCTGCAGAACAGAATATTTTTTGAAACTGTTTTAAAAGGATGTGCTTCATATGTTTCCTGTTTTGCAATCTATTAGAAATATTGTTTAGTAAACATCAACCTGAGTTATTGTTCAGAGATGGGGATTTATATATTTGCATTTTTATTGAACCTACATGAAAACATTGCAAAATGATTTCTAGTTGTGCACCTACAAAATAGGGCAACATACTTAATGCTTAAGAAAGCAAATTGAAAGCTTAAGGGACAGAATCTCTTTTTAACCTTCTTTTGCAACATTGCATAATTAACACTGGTGATGTATGAAGTGCATGGGGGTTTGTTGTTCTGCTGTTAAGTGTTTCAAATTCTCTGTGGAGCAGAATTCTAGAACTGATAGTCCAGAATAATATCTTGTCATTCTCCTAAGCAATATAAGTGAATATATTTTGCATGAAAAAATGTTGTATTTTGCATATATTCATATTAAGTGAAGATCTTACTTTAATAACATTTCAGGGCTGAAAATTATTCAGCGAAACACATTGCAAATATTTTATACTGGAGGGTTTCTTTGAACTGCACACAGCAGAGCAATATAGCTTGTCTTTTCTTCTTCATCTGGGAATAGCTTCTACCCACCAAGTGGAATATTTACTCCTATGAGAGGTGCCTTTTTCTTTAATTAGGGCAGTTTGATCATCAATTTTTGCAGATCTTGGTTTTGGATTCCAAACTGTCTAAACCAGATACCTCGTTTTTCCTGAGCACGGAGAGGAAAATCTTAGCATGGAACTTGTTGGTTCCAGGAATCCTGCAGTCATCACTTTATAAATGTGCTTGATCTCAGACTTGAACAAGGGGGACCAAGCCATGAGTTAAGATGATATTCTGCTATCCAAAAGCGAAATTCTGTCTCCAGCAAGCTCAGTGGAAACTTTGTTATTGGTCTCAGTGGGGCCAAATTTTATTCTTGTTGAGATATTGCAAACTTTGAAAGCAATTTAGACTGGGAAAGGAGGTGGGGACGGGGGACAAATTGCTTTTGACCTTTTTCTTTTTGAAATTTAACAGAGACCATTGGCTCATTTCTGCCAGTACCTCCCAACACCTATAAGAAAATGTATTTTCTCTGAGTCACTATTAATTTTATATCATGGCATTTTATTTTATTATGAGAGACAGGGTTCCAAGTGGTGTGATTTATAGGACGTGCATACCAAGGTAGATACTGCCTCCTGTTTTTTCTTCTCTGTAACTCAAAACACAGAGCCTTAAAGGATATATTAAAATCTAGGTACCTGCTCCTAAAATTTGACTGACTTTAACAAAACCAGTAGCATGTAGGTAAACATTTCCAAAGGCCTATGATTGATTTTATGAACTCATTCAATGCCTGTGGGTTGAGCTCTGTGGACACTCATAAGGATTTTTGATTAGTGTCATTGTGGCCCCTATAAATCTATTTTCTAGGGAGTCTATATCTTGGTAATAAAAACTTGTCCTGCAGTGAAAGGTCTTGGCATAATGGCAGAATTATTACTATTTTTACTGCATTTGAAAAGCAATTCTTGCACCTTGTCCCCATCCTCTAGAAACAGTCTTTATTTTTTTTTTCTGTATAATGCAACCCCAATACATTTGTTTGGTGATTTAATTAGGTAAAATTAATCAGTATACACTTCCTTTTTTATGTAGATCTATACAGGTCCAACCTTATCACTGTTATCTCTCTGTGCTGACCCCTGGCAGACTTTGTCCTTAGGGCCCTCACTTGGGAAATTCTGTCAGCTTCTGTCTCTATTCCTGCTGTCTCTTTCAGATTTGGATTCCCCAATCAGAATGGCTCTTTAAGATACAGTGAGGGATCAAACTTTGTATTTAAGTGTCTTTCCAAGAGCTGTGAGATGTCACACCATTTTGAGACTTCTCATATGGGAAATCTTCAGCTGTGACCAGGAGCCCTTTCAGGCTTGGTCATCTGAAGTTTGAATTTTGAATAGAGGTCTGTTAAAAAGCACAGATTATTATGTGACAGGATCCACAGAGCAGACAATACAACACCTAATTTTCTGGGTGTTTTTCTGCTCAGAGTTAGTACAGGTACCACCTTGACAATTGCTGCTGTGCCTGCTCTCAGGGAGAAGCAGTGCAGGACAGTGCTGCCTTCTGCATAACAGGTGATGTTTTTGTTATCCAGGTAAATGAAGAGTTTATTTTTATTCTGACTGGCCTCCTAGTGGCAGTGATTCCCCTCTGCAGCCAGCTCAATAAAACATTTGCACGGGAAATAAATTTAGTGATTTATGTTTTAGGTCTGTCTATCGAATATTCAGTGTATCTGCTGTTGAGAAAGATGCTCTGCTATTCCCTTTTGAGATGAGGCATGGGTTTTAGCTAAAGCTATGCTTTATTTATTTGTGGAACTGTTGTGAATCATATAAAGAAATTGCAAAACGCTGCCTTAAGAGAACTGCTGAGTGTAGCATTTGATTACAGGTAGTTAAAGGGCAACAGTGTTTAAAAAGTGCTAAAATTCAGGAAGTGGGTAGGAATTGGCAGATGACAATTCCTGTGTGAGCTAGGCATGTGGATCCAGCACTATTGCCAGCCTGGATTCTGCCTTTGCAGGAGCAGGAGAGGAGAATCTGCCACGGGGCAGCTGCAGGAGGATCAGTATCAGATCCCTGATACCTGATAATAGCTGTGATATATTAAGAATAAATAAGATTATAAAGGAGTTTTCATTAGCAGTAAAAAGGTTATTTCATCTTACTTTTCCTTTTGTTTTTCTCATGTATAATTTTAACTACAACTTCAACAGTTTATTAGCTACAGCTTTTTTTAGCAAGCAATAAAAAACCCACCCAAAACATACAAAACCAAGGTGGTAATATAATACTTATAGGACAATTTTGGTTCTTTGTGTTGCAGAAACAATGTTGCTCATTCAGATCTGGTGCGAAAGAGGCGGGAATACAGTGCTGGAGAATTACATAAGGTAAGAATTTGTTATTAAAGGCAAAACATACAGGACTGTCATCTAAGTTAAATGCTGATGGATCATGGATTAGACTTTATCTGAGGGCTCATTTAGCCCTTAGGTATGGGGTATATCTGCGAGTAAAGTGCTAATGGTGATTATTGCTCTGATCTGCTCAAAAATAATCATTGAAAGGACCTTCCTGAATTTGTAACATCACCTTATCCCATGGAAAAAATGCATAGATGGGAAGAGTTCCATTTGAAATGGACATGTATGGAGCAGTTTCTCTCTCTTTCAATGTTTTCTAGTACTTTATTTGTTGTTATGAAGTCTTAACACTAAAAACTGAAATTTCATATCAAACTTCAGCAAAATGTGGTTACTGGTGAAAGATGCTTATTGGATTTTGGTTTATAATAACAAAAGTATTTGGGCTGAAAATGCTTTACTGATGGATTCAGAACAGCTACCTAGAGTAAGTCTGCTCTAAATAAGACATAAGAAACCCATTAATTACTTCAGCAAAGTCAAATTAATTTTTGCCTTTTAATTGTCTTTATTGTGGTCACTTACCATCCTGAAACTATGAATGATTAAAAAAAAAGGTGTTTCTATAAGGGACAGAATTGTGAAAGTCAACTGAAATACAACTTAGGAGCTTGGTGTGAAAATTTTTCATTTCAAGGAACAGATACATAACACTGCTAATTTGTCAGAGACGCTGGGCTTGAGCTCTGAAAATTGTGGGTGAAATTCAGATATCTTCACCAAGACATCAGAAATGTAGATATCAAAGGCTGGGGAAGTCACCCTAGATTCACTTTGCAGACAACTGAGGGAAAGTGGGCACCTTCAGAGAGTGATTCATCTCAGCCTAAAATAGGCAGGTCAGGCAACTTGCCCAGCCTACAGTGACAAACTCAGAATTGGCTGTGCAACCTTCCAGTGCCTAAAGCTGGGCTAGATTAATCTCAGGTGAGGAGACCAGGACAGGCTCTGCCAGCTGTGCAGGTGGTGAATAACTGCACTGCAGCTTCCTGGGGTGCTCCACTGGGACTGCTGCTGGAGGGAATGGAGATAGTCTGGGGGTCCTCAAGACCAACGATCCCAATGGTGATTTTTGGGGTTTGTTTGCTTTTCGTTTCAGTGGTAGTAGGTAGTTTTATTTTAACTGTGTAAAAAACAAAAATGGAAATCCTGGGGTTGGTTTGTTTTGTTTTTCCATCCCCCCTGTGGAATGCAAAAAATGAAGGTGTATTTTATTCTGTTGAGTGGTAAAAGTTGTTGTGGGGTTTTTTTTTCAAAAGCCAGTGGCTGTCTATTATTTGTTGTCCCACTTGCCTTCCCCATTTGAAATGTTGCAGACTGTAGATAGATAGTGGCTATCCTGTTAATCAGTGAGCATAGAGGAACAGGATAGATTTTTTTTTTTTCTTGAGGCTGGCAAGGTATGCTGGTTCTTGGATGATGTCTTTGAGATTGAAGATCCAGATACATTTGTAATCAAAAGCCTTTCCTGTTTAAAATTAAAAAAAAATTAAAAATTGAGAAAGATATGGGAATGAATAGTGGTGCTGTTTTGTACAACATTTGCTATTAACAGGGTTAATAAATAGGAAATGTTAATAGGAAGGATATAATATTATGAAAATATTTAGAGAAAAATTGTGGGTTTGTGTAGTTTACAAATTAGAAAAAGAAGATTTCTCATAAGACCCTTGCTTAAAAGAGAATTGCCCTGAGCAGTGAGCTATACAGTGATAGAATGTGTTCAGCCTTTTAGGTCACAGGATACTTTTCATGCTGAACTCCTGTAAATACAAACCAGTTTGAACATAACAGGAGCACAAGGGCTTTTTTGCTTCTTCCAGAAATCCCCAGAAGTGGGAAGATGGAAAAAGTCCCAATAGTACTTATGACTTTTATTTTCTGTCGTTCAGAGAACCTGCCAAACATATAATAATTAGAACTTTGTGCTTGAGGTCATACTGGTTCAGTGAATTTATACCTGAGCTGATGTTTTCAGTTACAGAATGTTCTGAATTTTCTGACAGTCACAGATGGGGCAAAGTGGCTCAATAGTTCAACACCCTTGTAACCTGCTGTTATTTGTTTTTTATTGGGGCTTTTTCATGTCTTGACAAATACTAAAATAGGATATGGATTGTTCCAAATCTTGAATGTAGCAAGTGGCTAAAAAATCTGAGAGATAGAGGAAGGAAGCTTAAACTTTGTACAACTTCTTACATCTTCTCTTGCTTTTATATCTGCAAACTAAGTCCTTTCTTATTTAAATATTTCCTAATATAACCTACCATGTCGGATGCTTTATTTGAGTTTAGCTGCTTGCAATTTACCAGGAAAACAAGAGGAAAGTGCATGGAAGGCAGGCTGCATACTTTGAACTGGAATTGAGCTCTGCCTTCATAAATAGTGGTAGGATCTCTAAACAGACAACAATGAACTTGTTAAATTTAAATTTAGCCAAGCATGTTGCATAATACTCAGTATTTCTCTTCAGACAGCTCAGAAATGAGGTAGTTGTGAGCACGTGCTGGCAGCTGTGTGCATGTTGCTAATCAATCTTTTGTGTACAACTTATGGGCTGCTTCACCTACATTTACTTTTCATTTAGCCCTTTTCAATTACCCATTCAAAAATCTTTGAAGGCTGTTCCTCAGTCCTGTAATCTCTCTTCAATGAAAATGAGTAGAGCCACAAAGAGAACTAGAATAGAATTTATTCTCTTCTCTGTAAAAGAGAATGGATAAAAGCTTGACTTTAATACAGGTATGTGATAACACTGCTGTTATAAGGCACCTTTTGACCATATGACAAACGAGCTGAAATAAATCTGTTCCTTATCATGCAAGGCCTTCCTAATTAATGGGGGAAATCCTTCATCAGAAAGATGAAGAAAACTGAGTAGAACTGAGTACACCAATGCTGGGAAAGGGCAAATTTCCCTGTGCTTCTGTAGATATTACCATTTGCAATCTGGAGGCAGGTAAAACTGTTAGAATAGGAACACTGCTTTAAATGCAAGTGAAATTGAGGGAGTGGGATAAATCTTTCAGAAGTAAAGAATTTCACCTTCACTAAAAATCAGGGATTGTCTTTCCTGTATTGGGATGGCTGGAAAGTAATTTTACAGGTGTATTTTTTATTCAGTTCACTTAAAGTATAACTTATTTACTTGAAAAATATTTATATGGAAACATATAGTGGAGCCTCTTAGCTACACTGATTTTCATCACAGTGGCAGTCTTGATGGCCTTCTCCCACTGCTATGATCTGAAAATAGTCTATATTTTGAGTTTTACAGGATATCTCCCTGAGTTCAATTTCAGAATAACCACAGTGCTGTTATACTTGGAAAATAATAACTATTTGCATGGGGTTTAAGAGGTGTTTCAGGGCCAGTGAAATTTCTCAAGTTGTTGAAAGGATGGTCTGAGTAACTCCTTTTAGAAGCTCAGTTAATGCAAGGGCACAATAATTTTTGCCCTGACAGAACTGATGACATGATTAGCCCATTAAAAATCTGTATCACTAGGCAGATATTTCTTTGCTTTGGACCCTCCAGGAGTTAAAATAGTCATGATTTTGAGAAAATTCTCATCACTGTTGGATTTACCAGAAAGTACCACCTTTTTTTTGGATGTTTTCTGAACAACAGTCCCTTATGTGCCTTATAAAGGCAGTGCAATGTGAAGGGTTTCTAGTACTATAAACTTACCAAACATGATTTGTTTCACTTGAAACACGACTTACCTTGGTTTTGCTTCCTTTCTGTCATTCTCCCCATCTCATTGGATTTGTCTTTCATTTTATGGGAAAAATTTTGGATGCAAAGTCGATCTTTGAAACGTTTTTCTTGAATGTCATCGTGTAGTTTCTGTGTAAATTTGCTGTTGCAGGGACTGCAAAATTTTGCTGCAAATTGCCATGATATTAAATAAAGGACTTGATAGCTGGAATATAATGGGAATATAATTAGAGAAATGGAAATGGGCAAACAGTGTCAATACAGAACAGAAACAAGGTGTTAGCTGGGGAGAGCAGTAAATCCTTTCAAAACAGAAGTTTTAGACATTTAATGTCCTCTAACTGCTGTCTAACTGACAAGTGTAATCTAATGCTGGGTAGAGCTCTTGACCACCTTTGCTGTTTGTAATAAGGAAGGATCAATTCCCTCATCCATAAGCACAGGGTGAGCTATAAAACTTTCAGTGTCATTGGAGAGGCCCTGGCACCTCAGCCCTCAGCTGAGATGGTGCAGTGTAGATAATCTTTTATTACTTCTTTCAGAGCACTGAAATGCTCTATGGCCTTTTTTTGCAAAGCAGAAAAACTTGCTTAGGTTATGTAAGTGATTAATATTTCTAGTTTGTTAAGTCAAGGAGTCATGACAGCCATTTGTCCATTTTCAGTGTGTGTGGACTTAGGAGTTTTTCTTTCCAACCATCTCTAAAAGTTCTCTGGAGAAAGAAAATAGAATAAAAGGCTCCAAAGCTATCATAATGATTAGAAAGCATAGGGATCAGAAAGCAAACAGACCAGACTCTCACAAAAATACCAAATTTCAAGACTTTATAAATAATACAAAATTAGTCAACAACAATTTTATATTTTCAGAAGGACAAACCAGTATGTCATTCAGACTTCTTTTGGAAAATTAATTTTTGAATTTTTTCCTTAAGTGATACCATATTTAGCCGAAGTTCTAAATCACTGCATGCTCTGTGTCAGTGACATTCCAAGTGTCCCGTTTTGCTCCTAATGGAACTCTTGTGTGTGTTTGTGTGCAGCCTGCAGTTTTACATTCTGTCCAGAGATGGAAGCTGCTTGCTCTGACAAGGTCAGGCTGGGAAGGAGGCCACATTCCCTGAATAAGAAAGCCAGGAGGCCAGAGCATGCCACTTCATTAGACAGCCCAGGACTCCCTTATAGAAAAGGAGAGAGAATGAATGCTATGGAATTTAAAACAACCATTTCAGCTTTTCTGTAGCTTGGAAAATGTTGCTCTTGGGCAATATTCTGTTAATGATCACTATTGGGCCAGATGTTCAGCACACATAAATGAGTGTATTTCCATTGACTTCAGTGGAACTAGGCCAGCTTACTCCATCTGAGAATCTGTCCCCTCAGCTTTCTTTCTAAACTAGTAGTGATTTTAGAAAAGAAGTTGCAGTACTATCTGTCATAGTTCTGGTTTTCAGCAGAGGAGAAGAAAATTAACATTCTTATTTGCTTCATCAGTGTGAGAACAGATTAAACTGTGACAAAGAATCAAAGTAATTCAAATAATCAAATTTAAGAATGCAAAACATAACAGACTTGCTTTGTTTTGCAGTGGATATTTTGTCTGTGAAAACAAAACTTTATAATTTTCTAGATGTCTAGTTCTCCAAGCTTCTGATGCCACTTAGGCCAGTGGCATGGAATAAATTGAACACATTAACCTCAAAAAGGTCCCAAATATTTGTTCTTTATTGTTAAGGTTATTTTTAATTTATTAATAAATTAAGATGGACTCATGCAGGGGCTCTAAGAAATGGGACGAGCTCTGTGAACCTGGTGCATTCCTCCTGCCTTTCTATTCTGCTCCCATTCAGCACTTATAATGGTAATGAAGTCTAATTACAAATGCATGTGACTGCCTGTTGTAATCTGTCAGTGTTTTTCTGAAAAAACCTTGTGCCAGTTCAGTATTGGTCATTAGATAATAAGGATTGATAAAACGTAAGGGGCAAAATGTTAAAAATGCTACTATCGATTAGAACGCACCTTAATAATGAAACCATGGGCCTGGGGACGAAAGCCATGGATCATTTTGACAATTCAGCCTTAGATTGTGGATGAGACAGAGTGGGGACAATTAATCCCTCAGAGCCACAAATCACAAATAAAGTAGTTGCAGCTCATTACAACCTGACCTTGCTAAACGGCCTTGAAAACATAAGTGACCTTCTAGTATTTGAAAAGATTACAAAGCTCCGTTGAGAAATATTTATTTTTTTTTAAATGCTTGGGAACCACATGGTTTAATTTTAAGTGATCTTGATGAAAGAAGCTTTTAACTTCACCATCTTTCAGGAACCAAATTGCTAACGTCTGATGGAACTGATGGCAGTACTGCAGGGCAGTGTTTGGGAAAGATCTTAAAAGTCAAAAGTCTTGATCTATGCAATTAATCAGTGGAAGTTTGTGCTGCAATAGCTTTGAAGAAACAATAGTTTCAATGAGCTATCTGGAAGTTCTAGTTAGGGCTTTTATAAATATTATGGTATTATTGGAGCACTGCATAACTGCAGGAAAACATTTTTGTGCATCACAGCTAAGTCCAACCCCAAAATTTGGAAATATGTTTAACAAAGTATTTTATGAACTCCCTTCATGTTCCCACCTTAAATGGGAATAAGGAGAGGTCATGTATTTTGCATTTCTGTCCTTTGACGTGCACTGCAGGTGCTCTTTGGCTAACTGGCTTGAGTGCCTTGGCATGGGTTAGTGCATATGGAAATCTCAAAAGATTCCATGTGAGTTTCTGATGGAATAGTCTACCTTGATTTGATCCTTAATGCTGAGTCAGGCTCATCTTTCTACTGACTGTGGAAGGAGGAGACATCTTTTCAGCTCATTCCTGAGAAGGGGTAATGATCACCATCCCTGATGTTATCTTAAGTGTGCAATGAATTTTGAGCACTTTCTGATTTCATTGTGCTTTGGACTAGGTCCATGTGTGACTCTGCTTACTGCTCCTTCCTTTCAATGTACCTGAATGAGGTGTTTCTAGGTGTCCTCACCATGCATGAATTCCAGCCTCCACCCCATGTACTGCATCCCCATAAATTAGATAAATGCAATTTCTTTTAAACCCACTTCTCTGTAACTACAAGAGGCTTGTGGCTTTCTGTGAGGTCTTTGCTCTATTCTACACAAGAGTTGGAGTCTGCTCTGGTGCTGAAGGCGTCATCAAGAGTGCTCTACAGACAGACCTTGTGACTGAGGTAAGAGAGTGGTGACCCTCATGACATCAATGATGGCTGTGGGGATGGAGGCAACAGCTCCAAGTTTCCTGTTCTTTGATGTTCAGACAAAACCATTAAACATAGTAGTGTGGAACCACTACATTAAATCATAGGTTACTGAGGCATGCTGAGTCTGAGAAATGGCACTGGATAGATAACATTTTCTGCAAAAGTGGAGCTTTCAAGATAGCTCTAAAATGCAACCTTACGTAGAGGACATGGCAAAAAAATCCCTGTGGAATGTATCGTGCACAGTAATTGCAGCCCCCTGGCTCTGTGGGGAAGCAAGGTGAAGGAATCTCCATGCTGCTGCCAGAGAAACTGTGAGAGCCCACTCTCACAGCACCTGGATTTAGGTTGTTTTACCCTGGCATTACCAGGGCAAATGGTTTTTAGTCATGGCAGAGCTATCTCCTTGTCAGTGGGCTGGGATGACAGTGCTTTTGGCATTGGGAGTCACAGAGAGAAGTCTGTGATATCACTGTATGTAGTATATTGATAGTGGCTCTCCTTTTATTAGCTTGAAACAAAATAGATCAGATGAACAAAAGGAATTCCTTGGAAGCTCCATTCAATTATTTCACAGTGACAGCCAGGGAAAAACTCAGTCTGTCCCCTGGATGTAGCAGTTCCTACTTCTGATCAGAAAGCATTGTGACACTTTCAGCACATCAATGGCTAAGCAGTGACTCCACAGTTTGAGTTAACACTTCATCTCCTGTCATTCCAGCCAACAGTCCCACCTGCCTTCCAGAGACTTCTCCTCTCAGGGTCTCGTGACAGGGATAGTCCTGGCCATGCACTTGTAGGGACACTCTGTGGGACACAACACAGCTCAATTACTGGACATAGCATTGGGAAACAAGTGGAATAAAATGACTCCTTGCAAGAGAGAAATCATTCAACCATTTTTTAAGTAGATCAAGATGCTGAGGGTATTCCAGTATAGAAATGGACAAGCAGAGCTATTGCTCTGACACTTCCCATTTTCCTTTTTGCGTGAGAATTTCAACAGCATTTCTACAGCATCAAAGGTGCTTCAATAATTAAACCAAAAGATTCTTTTACCTTTCTTACTTAGTAGGTCCACTTAGTGGCTACTGGGATAACAAAGGGTTTCCCTCAGCACCTGTTGCCTGGTGCTGTGGTGCTCATCCTCCTTCCCTCCATCCTGCCGGATCCTTCAGGCTCACTGGATCACTGCGGGGGTGTCAGAGACTGACAAGTGCACTAATTGCAGACTGGGAAGGCACCCCTGCTGACTCTCAGCTGAGTTATCCTGGTAGCAAACCTTGTCTCTGGATGTTTCTGTATCGAGTTGTTGTGTAGTTGTGATTTCCTGTGGAAACTCGTGGTTCATACAGAGCACGAATCTCAGCAGCTCAGCACGCAGCCTTCCACCTTCATGGGTGACCCTTTCTGCTTGGCATCAGTGGCTGATTCCTCTGCAGGCTTTCTGCTCTTTGGATCCTTACTCGTTTGGTTTCTGGCTTTTGGGGATGAATTTATCTCCCTTTGTACTCTATTTACTAGGAATGTGATTTTTCAGGAGATATCAGGCATGATTGAAGAATACTTTGGGGGACAAATTCTTCAGAGGAGCAGAGAAATCTGGCTTCAGGAAGGTGAGATGCCAACTGTTCTTTATATAAAAGCTTGAGGTACTACTCAAGTAAAAAATAGCTGAAGCAGTGGAGATATTTTGGTGTGGGAGGAGCAGAGAAGTGATTGCCAGTGCATAGCTGTGAACATAAATAAATGCTGGCCTTTCAAGAGTGTAAAGTCTGTTTTTACCAAGCAAGGCAAACTCCTAATAGCTGTCCCTAAAAAGTGGTTATTTTGGAGGATAGAGTAAGTGTTGTAGGTGTGCATTTGGTGTTTGTGCCAGTGCTCTAGACATTTCTGGATATGACTTTGTGTAACCCAGGTAATGTTCAGAATACTGGCTTGGTAACGTATGCAATATTTGGGCATTATGTCAGCTCTGAGAGTTACTGCAGTGAAAATTAATAACTTTCCCCTTTGTAATTAAGCACTTGTCTCTCCTGTGGCCTGCTGAAGCAGCGAGGTAAGGAGGAGCAGTGATTCCCAGGTCCAATTGTGTAACCATGGAGCTGCTGTCTGGATCACAGGGTCTCAAAGGAGCAGAGGGCTCACTGGGGATGGCTTCCCTGGGTAGCTATGGGACCCTCTGGGTAGGGGAGGAGCAGCAGGAATTGATACACTGGCAAAAAGCACATCCAGTTCTTGTAGGTAGACCTTGGGAACAAATAGGTGCCTGTTTCTGGGGCAGGCATTTGGTATATACAAAATTTTCAGTGTTTACCTGCAGGTTTTTTTCCCCTTCCTATTTGGTGAAGACCACATTGCATCTAGAGAAGAAACCTGTTTTTTTTTTTTAGTTCACTAACTACAATTCATTCATATTTATGTCAAGTATCCACATCCAGTGGCCTTTACTACTTAGAAGTCAAATAATGTTTTTCACAATGCAAGTCAAAGGTGGTACTTCAGCTTTCCTGTAAGTTGGTATGCTGAGGATTGACCAGCCTATTGAATTGATGTGATGAACCATATGGATCTCAGACCAGGACTAAATCACGTCAAATATAAGTTCTTTCTTGAGTGCTTCATTTTTTTCTTCTGTAAGTCTATAAATGCATGTACAAGCTCTTTTCTCCCCCTTTATACGTGCCATAAAAAGCTAATAGCATAACAGTTAATGTCACAAGTGACCTATTTTAAAACATTACTTAGAGTTACTAATTTCAGCACTGTCTGTGCTGAAATTTTCTATTTTGGATGCCTGCCTCAGCCCACTTCTGTCTGTTTGAAATGAAAAAAATCCTATTCTTCTCAGAAAAAAAGAAGGTGAAGTAAATTTTATGTGTTCTTATACATGTTTGATCAGCTCCATCACACTCTTCTTCAGTGTCAATCTAAAAGTTTTGTTGGATCATTATCTTTTACTGTTCCAGTGAAAATCCATTAGGGAAAACATTGAAAAATCTGTTTTTTCGCTTGTTCAGTAGAGATTTGGTATCTGAATTCCTTGAAATTACTGTCTGTATGACACACTCCAAGCATGATATTGCAGGTGTTGAGCATAGCCTTGTCAGGGATCACTTTTCATAAAATTTTAGGCTATTGTGGCATCAAGCACTGGAAGTTCAAGCATCTGCTGACCCAGCACGTTGTGCTGGGATGCTGAGGTGGAGAATTCCACTCCTGGTTCCAAGTACAGTGCAGACCTTCAAGGCTGAAAGTGAGGAGATGCTCCTGGGGTTTTGAGATTCTCTTTTTACAGCTGCTCAGATCGAGATGGAGGAAAACCTTCTGAGCTGAGGAGCTGTAAAATGACTTGGCTAGGATGAGACCTTGAAGGGAGCAAGAAAGAACTCATGTGGAAATAGGGATGCTGCCACTGACATAAGAGATGGCAGAAAAAAATTGGAGGAGTGTGCATATAGGTTGGGATAGGAGGCAGAAAGAAAAGATGTAGGACTGGAAACTGAGGGTAATATGTGGGAGAGAGGATGGGACTAACAAATAGGCATAGGAAGAGGAATATATACTCCTAGGGTGAATCTGAACAAGCCATAGAATACAGCACTAAACAGAAGGTTACAATGGGGAACTCGGACTGGAGGAATTCAGGGGCTGCATTTGCAAAAACATTGGTGCAAGACAAGGACTGGGAGTGGGGGGAAGAACATGAGAGAAGAGTTTTTACAATGGAAAGCAGCAGAAGGCCACCAAAGATAGACCTGAGGGGCAGAGCCAAGATACACAGTGCCCTGCATTCCTGTGCTGCAGAATTCCCTGGGAAAGCTGCATGCATGCCAGCCCAGCCTCCCTTCAGCCTGCTCCCCATGCAGCCTCTGCCGTTGCTCTTCCACTCACGTGGCCAAAGCCTCTGCTGTGGACCACGAAGTGCCAGACCTGTATTTCAGCATCACTACCATTCCATACAATAGGGTTTTTTCAGGCTTTCTTTTCTCTCCCTTTCTGTATTTTTTTTTTAAAGCAACCTATGAAATTATAGATAAAAGGGTACAAAACTATGAATGTTGCAATAAAACCAAGCTCTATAAAAAAAAAAAAAGGAAAAGGAAAAAGAATAGTGCTGTCCATGAAGCCTTAATTGGGCCCCCTTGTGTGTATACATTTTGATACTGTCTCTAATTACATGGTCACACACTGCTTTTCCCATGGACCCCTGCATTGTTCTGTGCACTAAGTAGAAGGTGATTGCTGAATGAGTGCAGCTTTAAGTTGTTTTATTCTCTCTGTTGCACGGGTAGTCCCAGCCTGCCTTACTGCAGACTGCTCGAGACCAGCACAGAATCACTGATTTCCTCGCGGGTTTTCCATTGCTGTCTGTTTTGACAACAGTAGCGTTTATTTTCGGGATGCACTCTCTCCAAGGTGTGTGGCCAGGCTCTCTGCTCCCCGGTGTGCAGGAAGGGGAGGCAGGGTGGTGGGAGGGATGGAGCAGGGGCTGGGGCTCTCCTGGCTCTCCAGGGAGTGGGTTATGCCATGTGCTTCTGACTCCAGAGGCAGCTGGTGGGCACAGAGCCTCCTGTGACATGGACTTCCTTCCCAGGACACAGCAAGTGAAGATTCCACAAAAAACAAATGCTGTGGGAAGGTGAGCTTGCCTTCAGTGCTGGAGACCAGCTATAACCTGCTAGGGCAGAACTGCAGATCCCAACCCTGTGACCATTCATTTCCTTATTTCTCTCTTTTCTCCTGGTCTCTGGCTGAAGATGAGATATGCAGGGAGTCCTGTTTTACTGATGAGGACAAATTCAGAGCGTGGGTTTGGTGTGGATGGTTTGAGATTGTCTGGGGAAGAGCTGTGCAGTCAGAGTCACCATGGACATGTGGTAGGGTGGGGGCTGAATTAAGGCTGTGCAGAGGATCTTAATTATGGCTTTTGAAACTTCTGACTGCTTTGCTTTTCAAATCTAATGTTCTTATAATTTAATTTGGGTGTACATGTGCTTAATATATATTGCTTCTTCACTTATGAAGAGATGTTAACAGGCTGCACTCTTCAAATACTTTTATAAAAATTCTGAATTTAGCTTTCTGAACAGGTTTTTGAAATCAATACAGAGAGAGCTGCTAACAGGAGGTAAACTACAAACCACAAACACTTTCAATAGGATAGCTCTTTTTATATAACATTTGATATCATTTTCACAGCATGATCTCTACTTTCATACTGTGATAGCTTTTACCTGGAGTTTAGATGATTCATTTTTGTAGTGGATACTTAACTTTTATATGAGGAAAATGCAAGAGGAGCCAGCACAGCATTAAATGAACTATAGTTGCAGCATTAAATGAACTACAGTACAGTAATAATGTTGAATGCTCAGATCCTTGCCATGGCACAGGGTTGGATTCATGAAGCTCTATTGATTCATAACTGAGGAGATAGGGAGGCCTGGAATTCTCTGTTTTTGGCATATCTAATTCAAGTTTTAAGTGCAGGTTGGGCACTCAGTGATTGTTTAGTAATTGTTGGAAGTCCCTATAGGATTCTGCTTGAAAATTGTCTATGACTGGTGTGGGTCTCAGAGCCATGTGGCTGTGTTGGTGGCTTGTCCCCGTGTTTTCTTTCCCTGAATCTCTTAAAATTAATTTAGAAATCTTAGTTTTACACTGACTTCTACAGTAACCACCTAGACAAGGATGAACATTTTTGTTAAATTTTCTTGTTTATGATGATTATCCTTTCAAAGAGATCCAGATTTTTGTGGGGTTTATATGGACTGCATGGAACTAAGTCTGTTATTTCAGCTTTTCTGGTAAATGATCACAGTTGTTGAGGCTTTCTGGGCTACCCTGCCAAGTTTCTGTTTTCACATGCTTGTGACTTCTTATGAACCATTCTAAAATGAAGTTTTCTATATATATGATTCCTAACCAGTTTCCATGTCTACTTATTTCTGAAAAATGCAAAAATGAAAAAACTAAGAAATATTGGTTTGATACTGTTGAAAAGTAGTTTAAAGATTAAAATTGAGTGTTTGCTTTATTTCCTCTGTTCAGCCTATCATCAACTTTTACTCTCTCTCTTCAGGTTTCCATCAAACTCTCATTCCTTT
This sequence comes from Luscinia megarhynchos, assembly GCA_034336665.1. Taxonomy (NCBI): domain Eukaryota; kingdom Metazoa; phylum Chordata; class Aves; order Passeriformes; family Muscicapidae; genus Luscinia; species Luscinia megarhynchos. Next base: position 11,219,080 of record CM067568.1, read on the forward strand.
TTTCCTGTCCAGGAAACCTACATTGGAATACAAAAATTTGAAATGGCCTGACAGTCACATACTATTAAAAATCTGTCAAAATTGAGGTTAGTCATCAGAAATCTTCTCATCAGCGTTTCTGGAGGGAAAGAACAAATCAATTAATAATTTTAGATAAAGTTGAGCTGGATGAATTCTTTAAAACTCTGTTTAAGATTTTTGTTTGTAATTTAGTTCTTGCTTTAGAAAAGATAATAAAGGAAAAATTTCCACTTTACTAAAAGCCAAACATCCCTTGCACATTTTAAAACAAACAAAAAAAAATCTTTTAGGTCTTCTACTGCTTTTATAGACTGAGGATCAACCTGATTCTATCAAAAAGTATCTTACAGGATTTGTTTTGTACTTGGTCAAGTTGAAGGTGGTTGGCCCTTTCTACTCTCATCAAATATATTGTAAAGCTATTTTGAAATGAATGAGACAATTGTCTGAGCCTGGCAAGCTTTGCCAGTAGGTGCTGCAAGTCCTACCCTGGCATTTCAGGTTTGAAAGGTTTGAAATCACCCTTGGTGATTATCTCCTGTACTTTTCTGTACTGAGCAGCACACTGTGTCTAATCAATATTTCTTCTGCTCCCTGAGGTTCTTAATTCACACGCTCAGAAAACTTCATATTTTGTATTCCTTGAGGTACACCCTACAAAACCTCAGATACACACAGGAATGCACATTAAAGACCCCCTGCTTGCACCCATCTGTCTGAGCTTATCACTGAGAATGGCTGAGTGAGGTTTGCTTTACAGCTCGAACTTTTGTGTGCAGGCACTCTCCTCTCTCTTTTGATTCTCCTGCTGGAGCTCAGGAGACAGGTTTTACCTACAGCAGGTTTTACAGAGTGTGCCTAGCCCTCCTGCCTGGCTTCTCCCTGCTCCTCTGTTCCAGAGCTGCATATCTGATCTCATTTCTGGGAGGTTAAATTATGCCTGACCTGAAGTAGAATAATGTTATTTCCAGTGTCTCCTAAGACAATTTTTATTTCTAATGGGGTAGGGATCCTAGCCAAGGTCACAGCCTGGGCATGCTGGCTGCTGCACAAACATATCATGACAGTCACAGTTCCTCTCCAGAGAAGGAGCTGTAACTCCCACAGTGATGGCTCATTGTGCTTTAGGGTTTCTGTCCCTAAGGCCGAAGTTTCAGTGCATTTATGAGATTGGTAAAGCAAGGCTGCTCTGCTTTATACCTGGTGAGGACTCTGCTTAAGGACTCTGTAAAATTTGAGACTCTCAAATTTAGATTTAGTTGTTTTAAACAACAAAAATCCTGAGAATCTTGTAGGTATTTACACTGTACATTTCTTGAAGTAAAATTGAATCTATTTATGTGAATGTATCTTTTATCTTTTTTCTGAGCTGTACAAATTCAAATTCTACATAGCTGAAGCTAAAATGTTATGAGGCATGGGGTGAGGGCAAACTTATAGGATAAGCACATACTGGGTTTTCTGACAACATTTTGGGAAATGGAGCCAAGTACATATTTCTGCTTCAATAAATTACTATGTGCAGCAGACTTAAGGTTACAGTCATTTACCTTCCCCTTCACAAAATCTCCTTTCCAGTCTGGCTTTCAGTGCCCTACTGCTGTGTCTCAAAGTGTATCTAAACTGAGTTGTGCTCAGGACAAGAACCTGGACATCTCCTTGTGATGTTTTTGCATGACATAGGGGATCCAGGGAGAATCAGAGGTGGCCAGAGGGGAATCCCAAAGCTTTCCAATCCTGGAATCCCTACAGTGAGATTTCAGTCACTGGCCTTAAATTTGAACAAACAGGTCAAAGACACTCCCTGTGAAAATTTAATTTAATTAGAACTCCTCATATGATTAAGACTGTCTTTGATATGGTTTATTAGCAGTTTTGATCCCAGATTAATATTTTGCCATGATAAATTTGGACATTGGTCTCTGACCTTCCTTTTTTATGTTAGGAAAAAGATCTCTCTTGTACTACAAGTAAAGACTCAACAAATTATACAATTTTGTTATCAATGTAAAATTTGCCTTTTTTTTTTTTTTCCTTTTCCCCAGTGTGGACAATGTAACATACAGAGATTATTAATTGAATAAGAACTCTGTCTATTCTTGTAAGACCTTTGTTACTAATATCTTTTTTTAAAAAAAGGTAGTAGATAACTATAAGGACAGGACCGCAGATGAAGTTATTGAAAAGCCAGAGAGTTTAAGTCTGAAGATCAGTGGTGAGCCCTAGCACAGGATTTATGCCCAGTGAGAATCTACATGTTCTTATAGTCCCAGGCATCCTGGTGAGATGCTGTGAAGAGGGCCAGGAACAAAGTCAAAATCAGATTAATTTCCTTTCATCTTAAAAAGTAGCATGATGTCAGCTTCACCTTGAGCTAAAATTTGTCCTCTGATCTGATAAAATCATTATTTGCCAATAAAACTCCGGATGATTCTTTCCCTTTCCCCCCACCCCTGCTGTGCACCGAGGCACTCTGTGTTCAGCTGCAGCTCTTGTGGAGCTGTGCCTTGGCTGGGAGCAGCTTTCACTGCGAGCAGAAGCTGCTGTGCTACCCCAGATGTTGCCTCTGATTAACTGGCTCATAGTTGTGGTCATAAAGGGCTTGACATCACAAATTAAGGGCAGTGCTTCACTCTCCATCTTGGATCTGCTGCTATTTGCTGATAATTGAACTTTAGTTTTACTCATGGGAGTTGTCAATGGGAAGAATAATTAGGCTTCTTCATCAAGTGAGACTTTAAAAAAAGTGCACCAAGAACTGATGGTCAGGCTGATTTTCAGTCAGAATTAGGGAAATGGTTGTTACAGGTGCTCATCTCTCCACTTGCCTCATGTTTTCAAGTGCAGCCCCTCATCTCATCACAAGGAAAACCCTCCCTCAGGCAGAACAGCTGACAGCAACTCTTTAATCTGCTGATTCTGATCCCAGCAGCATTCTGAGTGAAGGGAAAAAAACAAGTGCATTTGACCCTTGACAAACTGAGCTGCAGCATTTACCAGGATTTAGAATTATTACCTTTCACAGGATTTAAATATGAGCTGGTATTTATGTAAATGATGATTCTTTAATTTGTTTAATAGTGTTGGGTTTTATCCTTTCCACCTCATTATTCATTTCACCATTTTGCTTGTGACATCTAGCTGTGATCCAGATTTACAACCAGACAATGATTTTACAAGGACTCAGTAACTTTGTATCTAATGAAGTCCAATAATGATGTTTGTATTTTTTTGTATGTAAAACCTGCTTGAAATTGGACTGTGTGCACCAGGTGAAATAAGTGAGAGAGGAAAGTAAAATGACCTGAATATTTTCAGTGAAATAACCAGTAAGACATGTTGGAAAATAAAGAAGACTTTCCACTACTATAAATTACAGCTTAGAGAAAATGCCTTTCAAAATTACTTTTAATATTTGTAGTGGGCCTATATATAAAGATTTTGTGACAAAACACATATGTGTTGTTACACACCAAACTGAATGTGTCCCCATATCCCAAATAATATCAGGCAGTATATCATATAGACAGTGTGTGCCCAAAATAGAGTAATAGCTCTGAAATAGCTTATTTGTAACTGGTGATGTTGTTATAACAGAGGTCATTGGGCTGTCATTTTGTGTTCTTTTACCTGAATAGCAGGAATTTCTTTGGCCAAGCTTGCCTTGGAGTCACAGAAACTACAACTCAGGAGAATATTTGGCAAATACAGCTCCACGATATCTTTTTGTGAACCCCCAGTAGTGAGGCTTGAGCAGTGCTGCTGATCTGCTGTGTCCTGGGGTGGCCCCAAGCACTCAGTGCCTGTTCAGGCAGTGGATGTGCTTTGGATATCAGGGAACCCTGACCACACCCTTTACCTCACTCCTGTCCTTGTTCTGCCCATCAGTGGCACAGGCCAAGCCCTGCAGGTCTCCAGCTTCACAAGACTTTCCAAACAGAGTTACTCCTTGCTACTTGTAGAAGTGCAAGTGGGGCACAACCATGGTGCACGTTCTGCTTTGTCATGTTCTTAATGTGATTTGGCTTCCTACACCACCACTCAGCACTGGATGTGGGGAGCAAGTGAGCAGGCAAGGTGGGATGGGATCTGTGCTGCTGTTCCAGGAGCCACTCAGTGGGTGTCCTGGTTTGAAGGACAGGTGTCTGCCAATAAAGGCAGAAACTTCTCTTTGAAATGGAGAATGTAAACCCCCTCCCTCCAAATTATTATAATTTTTGAAATTAAGGGGCCCTCAGGCAAAGATATGGGAATTAGGAATAACAGTTCTTTACTAGGAAAATTCAAATAGAAGCACAGTATTACAAAGAACAATCCCAAAACACTGTCAGAGTCAGAACACAACCTGACACCCTGTTAGTCAGGGTATTGGTAGCAGTCCCATTAAATGGTGGCTGCAGTCCTCCTGCAGTGGCAGATGTGGTTCAGCTGAAGCAGTGCTCCTGTAGAAGGGTGCAGTTTTCCTCTGAAGGTCCAGGCATGATATGGAAAGGTCCAGCTTTCCTCTGGAATCCAGTGGAAAAAGGCTGCCTTGCTGTCCAAAATCTCAGTTTTTTATCTAGGTAGGAAAGGCTTGGCTCCTCTCCCTGGCTGGAACATCTCCCCATGGGATGATGTAATTTTATCAGTCATACAGTGGGACTGAATGGGCCAGCAGCAGATGATATCTTCCTGGAGGGAGGATGGGCTGGGGAAAAGATAAAGATGATTGCCCCACCTGGTTTAAAGATGGCCCATGAGCAGATGGTATGTGCCACGGAGATAAGGAAATCACTGCCCCACCCAGCTTCAACAGATGGTGATAGAATGCACATTTCTGGCCACATCCTGTAGTGCAACCCAGCACAGTGGGATATTGCCACAACGTCCCAGATTTAAAAGCTGTGCTGAGCTGACCAGCAACTCTTGTCATAATTGCCCAGTCAACATGGTTAACTTTTTGTGAGGTTTTGTTTATTTTAGTTTTATTTCCAGTTTTGGAAAGTAACATGAATATTTATAGCAGCTGATTGTCATTGTGCTAATGCAGCCAGACCATTTTTCACTCACTTTAACCAGGAATATTTTCGAACTTTAGTTTTCAGAAAAACCCAAACTGCTGCTTCCCAGAGAGATAGGGAATACAACAGAGGATATGACCTTTCTGAATGTTTTCTTATCAGGCAGCATAAGTACTGTATGTCCCACTAAGCTGCTTCAATAGAACCTTGTCAAGTTATCACATTACTCGACATGTTGCTGATAATGAATACATAAAAGCTTTAGATATTGAGGACTCCGAGGAAATAAATAAGATTTACTGAAAAACTGCCTCAACATATATCCCAGGGCCATGTTTGTCTTTTTTTTTCCTCGTGGATTGCGTGCTGCCTTTAGTCCCTTAGATAAATGGAATGATGCAAGAGTTTCAGCTTCTTGAAATGTAAAGTGCAGATGTGAGCAGATAAATGAAGAAAGTAAATGGTCATCTATCTCCATTGTGGAGAGCTCAATCACATTGTAACCGTATCAGTCTTGTTCTCCAAAAGTGCCTGATATTTTACTTTTCTGCTACCACATGCTCCTCTAGCTCTGGCTGATATCTGCAATATCTTCTCTTGTCCTGTGTTCTTATGAGTGCTGAGTGTTGGGGAAGAGTTCATATTCCTCTTTGTAATTTTGCCTTTGATCACTCCTGGTGACTTTGAGGAATTAAAGACACAAACCCCAAACCCAAAAATGCAGCAGACAGAACCAGGATCAGCAGCATTAACCCCTCATGTCACCATGGTAGAAAGTGGCCTTCAGACCTGGGAATCAAATAGCACTTGCTGAGAGGCTGCCCAGAATTTCTTGGCTGGTTCCTTTCCCAGCAGGAGGGGACACATGGAATAGGAAACTCCGGGTGCTGCTCAAAAGGAATAGGATGATTTACCCCCTCACTCTATTTCTGAAATGCTGCACTGTGCTTTGGAATGGTTTTGGTCAATTCATTTCATGTTTTACCAGGGTCTGGAAAGCTGTATGTCTCCCATCTGTCCTGAAGACAGTCTGACATTGGCTGAGATTTCATGTTTGCTTTATTAACAGTCTCCCAGTACAGCTGGGCAATAAGATCTGACAGTGTCGAGATGATTTGTTGCAAATAAGCATCTGAACTTTGGAAGCAGTTTTTGATAGCTATCAAGGATTTATTCAAAAAGAACTGTTTGTGTGCCTTTGACTGCAGAAGGTAAATTAATACCTTCTGAATCTGATCTCTGCAAATTCTGACTTGTAAGAGCTGTAAAATTCATGACAGTTATCTTCTTAAATAAATACATAATCAAGTATTTTAGTAATCTCTGCTTCAAAAATATGCATTCTGTTGCCTGTCTAATTCCTAATTTTTCATGTTTAGATTAAATGGATCAACTCCTATAGAGAAGGTGACTTTGAGATTTACTTCAAGTTTACTCATTTGGTAAACTACTGTATGCTTAAAGCATAAAATAAGAAGCTATTATTTTCCCACTTTAAAAACATGTCCCAAATAAATTTTAAGTTCCCCAAACACCTGCAATTTACTAACCTATGAAAAGGCACCCATAGAAGTTGCTCTTTATTTCCACCCAACACCCTGAGTGCTGTGTTTCTCCAGAAGGCTGTGATTTCATTCTGGGCTCCTGTTGCACATAAAGAGACATCCTTACAGCTGCTGCCTCGGCTGGTTGAGACTTTTTCTTGTGCTTGAAGTCCCCTCTTGTGTGTGAGTGATCAGGAGGCAGTGGGAAGCGCTGCTCTGGCACAGTGGCTCGCAGTGGCTGTAAGCAATGATATCTAACAATGCCCTGAGGAGCTAGTTAAAAAGTGCCTCTCACACTCAGGAAAGAGCTTTAATGGAGCTGCATTAGAAAGCTGTCAGTTGCTTGTTGGGCAAAACAGACTTTATTTTTTTTTTTTTTTTGTGCCGTAAGGATTATTGGTGCATTTGTTACATGGTAATTTGGAAATCATAATAAAACATTTCTAATTTCACCTCCCCCAGCAAACAGCCAATGGATCTAGTGCACAGGAAGCACAGACAGCATGCTAGAGAGCCGTGGAATCTTGCTTGTACTCCTAATTGGGAGGGCAGGGGATAGAAGCTGTAGCTATTTTTTTTTCTAAGTGTCCTTCCCAGAAACAGAATTTTCAAAGGCAGAGGTAGGAAATAATTTGGTAACTTTTCCACTTTTTGTATGCTTGTGCAAATACATTTTAGTGTTGTTCAAATGACACGTTAATTGCTGATGAAATGTCAGAACTCTAGCAGATGATTAAATGTTGTCAGTACTGTCCCATAATAGAAACCCTGGTGAAATGGTAACAGATGAATAGAGATGAGATTTTACAGAGCTCTAAGAGGGTGGCTGGCAAGAAGTGCTTTTTTAGAGGATGTTGTTCAGCAACTCTCTGCAAGCCAATGTCTTACACAGTCAGAGAGAAACCAGAAATACTTAAAAACGAAAAGAAAAACAAATATTTATTCTTCCAAACTGTCTCCTTATACTAAACTGTCTCTTTAAAGCATTATGGTCATGATTTCTCTCTGGAACTGGAAAGGCAGAAATGTGATCCAAAAAACTGTACACAAGCTTTTTTGTAGCTATGATGGAGCTGATGTTGGATGCCCTTAGGTCCAGCTACCCAAAGATTCATCTTGATATTCTTCAGTTAAACTTTAAATGCAGATCTATAATTTCTAAAAAAAACAAAACCCAAAAAACTAATACCATCACATCATAAATAGCCTCACATAAAAAAAAAAAAATTGGAGAAAGTAATGAAGTGTGATGATTTGCTGAATTTCAACCTTAAGCCATAGTTAAACCTGATCACACATGACTGAAAATGTCAACTGTTATTTTTTTGTCTGAATTTTTGTGGAATTGGCATTCCCACTTATCCAAAATGTCACAGGCCTAAGGATATAGTAATGATGAAAGTGCATTAGAGAACTCATAAATCTATGGAGTAGATTTGCAGTTGGAAATCCAGAACATTTAGCTGCATCTGAGCAGAAGCTGAGACACCCAAATATTTCAGTAAAATTCTCCTTTAAAAAAATTCTCCCAACCCCCAAAATAAAAGCACCCTTTCTTAGGGAGATCTTTTAAAAAATAGGGATATACATATCTCTTTTTTTGGTCAGCTAAGAAAACACTGATTTATAACACTATATGTTCCAAACAATATTTTCATGCAAACTCATTTCTTTGAGTTTTGTGACCAAGATGAAAATTATTTTGTGTTTCCATGCCTCACACTGAATGGAACAACCCTTGATGAGCTAGGGCTTATGCTGTTCAAGCCTGCATATTAGGTGAGCTGTAGTAAAGTTTGAATCATAGATTTGAGCATGGAAAACTCTGGATAGCCTGGTTTTAGCTAAGGAGGACATGAACCCTTACCTTCAAATGGAGAAGCATCAATACCTAAGATTAAATATCTAAAAACAGTCTGAGGCACAAAATTGATATCTGAGACTGGGAACCCTACATTTTCTGACTGATGCAAAATAGCTGCTGTAGAGAAGCCTTTTTAAATTTTAGAGTCAGAGCTTTTTAGCAAATTTTGTCATTCAGATGGCAGTCCATATTTTTCAGTATGGAATTACAAGGAAGTTAGACTTGAAAAACTTGAAATTATTCCCTTTCCCCATTTGCTTATGATTCTATGTCAAATATAAAAAGGAAACAGTGCTGGATGCGTTTATTTGCTCTGGTATTTTCAATATATGCTGTTAAACAGTGGCTGTTAAGCTTAACAGTGCAACATGTGACAGAACCCAGGAAAACGGAGAATGAGAAGGAAGTCTGGACAGAAAAGATCAAATGCCTGATTTTATTTTTGAATAGCAGCACACATAAGAGATTTCTTTAAGAGACCATTGTGGCAGAGAGGAGGAGGAGAGGGAGATAGAAGGCCCTGGAAGAAAGTGGAATCAAGTTTCTGAAAACTGCCGCCTTTACAAAGAATGTCCTTTAGACACAAATAACGTGCAGGTTTATAAAAGAGAGAAGTGGGTTTAGAATTAGGATCTCAGGATACCAGTGAGCGTCCAACAATGAATCTTAGCAAAGAAAAATACCTGTTGCTGTAGGAGCTCCAGTTGTGCCTTGGAAGTACAATGGGGAAAGGACAGAAGCAAAAAGACAACTATTCTTCTTTCTATTCAGGAAAGGACTGGCTTTCCCTTCTGACAACTGTCATCTCAGTTTGTGCAGGGTAGCCCTTCATGAGACCTGGAAGGATGCTTGATGGTAAACTGTCTTCAAGAAAGAACAGTTCATTACAAAAAGCTTTAGAATTTGGGCCTCCTTAACAGCCTTTCAGATAAAAGGGACAGACCAGTCTTTCTTACATGATTTAAGTAAGAGTGTGATTACTGAATAGATCTGCAGGATGGCAACAAGGACAGAGATTTATATAAGAGCTTTAAGAACAGAGGTTTATAATTAATTAGTCAGCGGTGGAGCACAGGGAAGGAGAAGTAAAGGAGAGACCCACAGTGCTGCTTGCAGGTTAGTCTGCAGTGAAAGCTCTTGGGGCGTGGGCCAGACTGACAGAGTTCTGCTAAAAGGAAAGAAAAAGCATTAACCTGTGTTCATGCCTGGATTTAATTCCACAAGACACTGCAGGACCTAAAGCAAACCAGTTGGGACCTAAGGTACATCAAGTAACATTTAACCAGTTGTATGTTCTTTTTATGACTTCTGTTTGTGAGGGAGATAAAAGCGTGTCTTAGGCAATAAAACATTTCCCCTGATGATAGCAAATGGTGTTTCTTTTCCCTCGTGGGATGTAATAGGAATATCAATGTTTTATATCTCTTATTAAAAAAGCTCAAGTTTGATAAAAAATGAAACACATTTAGTAGAGTTGTTATCCCAGGTAAGGAAAAGTACCATTATACCATCACAGGCACAGAACAGTGAGCAGATTCACTTACTGCAAGTCCAGCAATCTTCTGCATACTGCACCCAAACCCCAGACAAGCCTGGAAAGAAAGGTGAATGACCAGGCTTTCATACAGACCAATAAATCTCTAAGCAAAGCCAGGTGGAACTTTTTATCAAAAGGAAAAACTCTCTTGCTAAATGCAGGAAGTGGATTTTTAAATTGGGACACAGTTGTATACGAGGGGAGGAGTAGAGGGGAAAGCATCTGAGGGAGTAAGAAAACAGAAGAGAACCAGCTCAGAAAAATAATCCTGGGAAGTGTGTCCAATTTTTCTAACATTTCTAATCTCTAAGTTCTCCACAGTTGTGTGGGTGTCCGTGAAAGTAGAATTTGTCCCCAATAGAGTTTGGATAGTGTGCTGAGCAGATGTTTTATTTCAGAATTGTAAATATGTAAACTGGTTATGCCAAAATATTTTCTTTGATGTGGGATAATAATATCAAAAGAAAGGGTGAGGCAAGCTTGCCCTTCCCTTCTCTATTTTGAGCTGCAGTTTTTCATTTAGTTGTGATGCTTCTGGGGGAAACCTTTTCCAAGACTGCAGTTTTCCCTTTCTGTGTTGTGACAAAACCAGACTCTCCCAACTTTTGCTTATGGTCTGGATACAAAGACACCTGTGCTTGTGCAGCCAAAATCCTGGCAGCTTGGGAGTTTACCTGGGAGGAGGAAGGCTCTGTGTAGGGGAGGTTTCCCAAACCACTGCCCCCGGGGGTTTGGAGCAGGCTCCTCACCTGCAAGTGGAGTGCTCTCATGGCCAGCCTGCTGTGCTGGTGCTGGTGCTGCTGGGCATTTCATCTTGGGTTTTACCAAGCAGGCACTTTCAGAAAAAGGCAGTGAAGACTTGGCAGTGGGTCTCCTCTAACACCCCAGCAGTATTGTCTCTCATTGCAGGAAACAAGAAATTTTCCATGTGCTTCTAGGGGTGCATGTGCTATGTTTGACAAATTCTGCATATTCCTTAACTTCCCAATTCTGCTAGCAGACTGGCTCCTGCTGCTTCCCAGGACACTGCTTTCCAGACCCCTGAATGGAATACCCAGCTCTAAGCAGAGGTTTTGTGTATGGTGAGGCAGTGTTTTCACGGCTCCCTACTTCTGAATGGAGGGGTTTAATGGGGTTTGAACTGGGATCTCTCTACAAAATTATGGCAGAATAGTTTTCACAGTTAATTCTTGTGAAAGGAGATGTGTTTTAGTGGGGGCTTTTGGTTATTTGTTTGGGGTTTTTTTTGCAGAATTTAATTTATAGCAGGCATGAAGGAATTTTTTTTAAAAATAGCATATTAGTTCAGTATTGAAAGAAAGCATGACAGAGTTTGGTTAGGGCTGTCTGGGATGAAGCACATGCTGGATTGATGGCAACCAGCTCAGGTTTGGCATTTTGTGGTGAGGGTGTCCTTCAGACCTGCTTTGGGGGGAGTCCAGCAGGCTGTAGGAGATCTCAGCTTGCCAATGCTTCTTTGTACTGCCTTTTAAGGTTTAAAGTACAATATAATTTCTTTTAAAAATTGGATGTAATCTGTATTTTATGTAGTATGCATGAAGTTCAAAGAACAGATTTCAGGCTTTGTACATTGACATGATTTATTTTATTTCATGTTTTATATATGAATAGGGTTCAATGTATTGTGGTTTTACATGTGTGCAAGTTTACATTAACTATAAATGTGACCTCACAGTGTTTATATGCAATGTACTGAAGCTGCTCAAGTTGACAATTACCAGGATGTTCCTTGTGCTACACTAAAACTGAGAATCAAAATTTCTACAAGATAAATCTGTGCAATTTTTGTTTTTCTAGATACACAAACCAGCTAGTTTAGCTTCTCTTGTCATGTTTTCTGCTATGCCAGTTGACATTTTTCATTGGCAAAACTTGTGTCTTTTCTAAGAAGTCTGTCTTCCATTTTTGTGAAAGTGAATAATTGCTTCCCTGAAGATTAATCCCACAAATGTTTATATTCAGTAAAATCACTTCTGACCTCTAGTTTCATGGGATTTTGCCAGTAAAAAATGGAAAACCTTACAAAACTTGAAAGTCCTGCAGAAGAAACCACAAGAATGAATTTCAACATCTAGAGATGACATATTTATGCAGGAGTAAGAAGACTGTTTTTTCAAAGTTATAGTATTAAATACTTAAAGTTTTGCTCAGCTTCATCCCCCTCATCCAAATGCTAGAACTGAACTAAATTAAATGTTATAATATTTTTAAAAAATACTGTGTTTTAATATATATATCATAATTTTCAGATGATCTAACCTCATTTAAAATACCAGTCCCTTAAACTGTGACTGTGATAACCTGCATTCTAAGGGAACACACCCTAAACTTGAGGGTAAATGTGTTTTATTATCCACAGTTTGCAGATTTTTTGAGGGGGTTTTGTATTTTTCAAGACAATCACATTTACTAGCATTTTTGCACATTTAAATGCCTGCAAAAATATGGGTGACAAAACCCAGCCCTATTAGCCATATTCATTTCGTACAACGTCCTTGAAAGTACACAGTGCTCATGCCATCCTAAGGACTAGAAGACTTTACTCTAATTTTTGTTCCTCTCTAAGTAGAGTCAAAGTGCTAGGTAGGAAATTCCTCCTGTATAAATCAGTTGTATTACATGTCAGTTTTGGTTATGCTTACAGAAGTGACATTTCTATTTCAAGAAGTTTACAGAGTACTACAGTGATTTTTTTTTTTCTGTCTCCATTCAGATTCTTTTTTGTTTAAAAGGAAAAAAACCCTCACTTCAAAATATGTTAGAAATTGCACGCATTGTAACCATTGGTATTCAAAGTCCTGAGGTATAACATTGGCATTTTGCAATTTTATTCAGAAATTGGAACTAATGGTGTTATATCTAAACATTTTGCACGTTTATTAGAAATTAAAATAAACCATCATTTTCTTCCTTAGAGATCTTTTAAAACATTTATCATTGGACGGTGCTCACCAGAATGTTTGGTGTTTTAATGGCAGTGGACCTCTCATTGGCTTCAAGTTCTGGAGTACCAGCATGATTGATATTGATATTTGAATCACACACAGTCAGTGTCATTTAGGTAGGATTGCATCATCCTTTTATTTTATTTTTTTTAAGTGTATGCAGACATGAACAAGGTATGTACAGTGTCCTCTGCCTCAGTGTCCATCTGCTACAGGATATGTGACTTCCATGGATCAAGTGATTGCTTTTTTCAGTCTGGGGTTTTCTTGCTGCCTTGCTGTGGTGGTTTTATATCAATGATTTTATGTGAATCTGTGGCTGAAATTTCAGGAATTCAAATATTGCTGTACAATTAACATAAAAGTGGGTTTTCCTGTATCTCAGTGTAACTAGTACATAGAAAGTTATCCACAGGGAGCAGGGTGTACAGATTCACAGTGAATTGATCAGGGCACTGAGTTGGTAAGAAGAGATGGAAAGCACGTGTTTTCTGGTTTTTAATTCACGTTGAAAGTTTGACACTCGTAAGCTGAAGCTGCAAATATAAAATACCAGGTTTGACCCAGCAGAGTGCCAGCAGCTAACTCACCAATTCTGTGGGCTGCCCACTTTAAGGGTCAGCTTTGTCTTATCCTTTCAGAGAACAGGCAACATTCACTTTCCAATAGCATTTTCTCTTTTTCTTGTATTGACTGCATAAAATGAAACACAGCTTCCCTGGCAAAGTCACCGACAGTTGAGAAAAACAGTGACAGCTTTTGTACAAGATTTTGAAATCTTCCTAAAACAATTGTAAACCAGCGCTGCATGTCTGTTAGAGCTCCACAGGACAGGGTAAAAAATTCCTAGAGGAAGGTCATCCTTCTTTTACCAAGTTGCACAGGTGTTGGAAGTCATTCTGTGGAAGCTGGCTGCATTGTGTGGAACTCAGTTTTGTGGCCCTCTGAGTGCTGTAGGATTTTCCAGAGGTTTGCTGCTCGGTGGCTGCTCGCCCTGAGCGCTGCTCTCGCCCCACGCTCTGCTTCCCCATTCAGGACTGGGTTTTTCCCCATTCAGGACTGGGTTTCTCACCTCCCCTGCCTGTGTCCCAAGGGAGGAGCTCGTGGGAACCAGGGGGCAGGTCATTCTCAGCGACAGGCTCCTGGCTCAGCATCCCACTCCTGCCAGGAATCTGTCTGAGCCTGAATCTGGCAAAGTTTAGGAAGCAGCGTTAAATGCACCTCTTTGTTCCAGGCTTCCACTAACACAAGAATTTCACTTGGCAATCTGTATCCTGGCTACCCTTTTCATGGTCCTTCTATAGCTGCTTCAATAGCTGGGAGGGGAAGGGACCAGTTTCTGTGGTGATTTCGATCAGAGGTGCATTATGTAAAATGTGCCCAGGTACTCGCGATAATTTCCCCTGACAATTTAAATCTGTGTGTGTGTATATATATAATATTGCTTGACTGGTTTATAATTTAGTTTAAAAATAGAGTGTTTAGTCTATATAATTTTAGAAAAGTATAAAGCCTGAAAAATAGGCAGTGGAATGAGATCTGTGTGTAGGAGCAGTTTGCAGACTTTTTATCGTGGTGTGTTTTCCTTTATTACTTTGGATAAGTGCTATAACTCTAAAGTAAGGAGAGAGTAGATATTTTTTGAAAACAAAATTTATTGTTTAGCCTTAGGAAGAAATATGAGAATTGGGCATTTCATGCCAATTTCCCTTTATTTCCCTTTACAGAACATGCTTTGGATTTAGACACTGAGTCCTGTAGTCAAAATGTGTTAAAGTTTCTGCACAGGACAGATTTTCCTATGGGTAGAAAGACAGTAGGATTTCAATCCTGGGCAAAAGCTCTGAGGGTGCCAGCCCTGCCTTGGGCATTAGCTAATTCCACTGCCAGGAGGAGTGCTGCATTAGCCCTGTGCAGCAGGGAGAGGATGTCTAGCTCAGCAGGCAAGAGAGCACTGCCTGTAGGAAATTTGCTACAGTGCAGAGTACCTTGGGGTCTAGGCATTAAAACAGGCCCTCACGGAGTAGCACTTCCAAATTCTGAGTGCTTTTGCCAATTATATAATTATTTGCTTGTATTTCACAAAGGCTGGGTTCTGCTGTAGGTGCACTAGGTGCTTTCAGCCTCAAAAGCTGCTGTTGCTGAAGTCAACGCGAGCTCCTTTTGAATATTGTTGGCTGTTGCATATCTCTGGCTAGATAGGAGTTTTACAATTCCACATTTCCCCTGTGTGTCTATCCAGCAACAAATGGATAATTCCTTACAGGTCTTGTGGCAGGACAAGATGCTGAAGAGAGTGTGGAGGAGGGAGAAGATGGGAATAGAGGGACTTCAATACTGCTGGTGTTGGCAGAGAGGAAATGCCACAGGTAGTGCTGCAAGGCAGAGGTCAGACAAAAAGGAGAAGTGTTTAAAATTCCCATGATGCTGAAGAAGAGCTGCTTGAACTTTGTTGTAGGGCTAATGGAAAAGCCAAGTAGGAAGGAATGTGTCCAAGTGGCAGGGAGTTGACATGTCTGAAGTGACAAGTGAGCAGCTAAGTTAGTGTTTTGATCACTGAGGGTAGATGGAACCAATTGCTTTTTTTTTCTAAAGTCACAGGGAAATGGTTTGGAAAATAGTGCATTTCCTGCAACTCCTTTTCCAGCTTAAATCATAAAAGAAATCAGAGAACTGGCCCTTGCATTGTACTATTTAAAAAATAATTTAAACTAGAAAATTTGCATATGTGTCAAGTCCTCACGAGGACTGTTGCAAGATTGTTCAGAATCAAGTACCTTTCAATGTCTTTAATCTTGAAATATTCACCCATCAAGGCATGACTGCTGAAATCACCATTTCCCACCATGCTTGCTTCTTTTTTAAAAGAACATGTTCTCCCATCTCCTACTGCTTTTTCAACTTTTTCACCTTTTTTTTTTCTTTTTTTTGGTGAATGTTACCTTGTCCTTGCCTCACAAGAGAATTGCTTTGCCTGACTCCCCAACACAATCCCTTCTCAAAGTTGATCCCATCCCTACTGAGTCCAGGCACTCCAAGGATCTCAGTGTGAGAAACTTCTTTTAGTCTGTGCTTGTCAAAGATATTGTGCCCAGCCCTGCTGAGTTAAATTCTTGATCACATTTACCCACAGGCTGTGCTATCCTGCATTTTTCTGAGGAAGAAAGCCTCATGTCCAGGATAGGGGATTTATTTAAAGGATCCCAGGTGTTTAGAAACCAGCAGCTGGGACATTTCTTACTGCATTGCTCACCACTGAGTCAGGCCTGGTTAAAGACAGAATATGGCTCAAGGTCTCTACCAAGGCTTTTAAACCTTTCTGTTGACACATGTTGGTGGCTTTGGGAATGTTTTCCTATGTGAATGAGGGGGATCTATTTAAAGATTTAAAGTATAATAATAAATATAAAACAAAATAAAAATTCTTAAACATTATCTCTTTCCTCTTTCTTCTTCCTTCTTCTCAATTTAAAATAATATTTTTAATTAAATAATTAATACTACACTACAAATCACCAAAAATCAATTATTAAATAAAAATATAAATAATATAAATATTGACTCTTTATTAAACTATTTAACTTTAAAAAACTTATTACTCACTAAATTCACCTCCATTTTACTCACTTTTAACTAATAACTAAAAATATTACAAAACTCTCCATGCTTTAAATAAAATTTAATAAGGAACCAAATGCAAACACAAAAAAAATTCATCTCCTTCATATCTTTAATCCTATAAAAACAAAACTACGAAAAAACCCCAAACACTAATTAAATAATACAACTAACCAACTACAATTCTGCACTGTCACAGGGAGACACGAATCAGATTGGGAGCCTTGTGGCTCCAGGAGGCAAAAGCTTCAGGGGAGCCTGGTGAGAGCTGCAGAATTGGGCTGGGCTGGCACTGGCCCCTCTCAGCAAAGGCTGAGCCAATCTGCTCCTTGGAGGAAGGAAGATGGAGAGAGACATGGATGTGCTGTCCATCTACCTGAGTTAGCAAGATGCAGTGACAGAGATGTTCCTAAATGGCAATACTTCTATTTCACTCATTTCAAATAACTTGGGGGAGAGTTCTGCTTTTTAACTCTCCAGTACCTGCTTTAGGTTGCTTCTTTTACTAATTCCTTTGCTGGCTAAGAATAGTAGCAAAGCTTTTTACATAAAGCAAGTGGTCTTGCAGTGTGATTTTTTGTTTATTCTGAGTTATATGTTTTAATTATTAATAAGTATTTTGAATTGAGATAATTGAAACATTTCATCACTACATTTTTAATCCTTAGATTTGAGATGGACCCTGGGTAGAGAGTTTACATCTAGACCTAATGGCATAAACATATCCTTGCTTTAATTGTCAGAAAATAGTTTCATAATTTCTGTTTTAGTGAGTCTTCAGTTATACACAAATTTAGCACCCTTTTTATTTGATCAAAGTTTGTATGTGTGACAAAGCAATTGTCTTGTTGCATGCATTCCCATCCTCTTCGATTTCATATCATTTCTGTAGGATCTCATCTAAGGGATGCTTTTTTCTTATCATTCTTTGGGCTTAATTTTGCTGTGGCAAATCAGGCCCTGTGCTCTTTTTGTTTCACACCCTGTCATTTAGAATCAGACAACAATAATTCTGGGATTGGAATGTGCTTTCTGTTATCTGGCTGATTTTGATGGATTGTCATGCGAGGGTTTGACTTTGCAGGGGTTGAATGTAGCATTCAAATGTTTTGAGCAGTTAACTGAACAAACATGCAAGGGAAACTAGAGAGAAAGGTCACCAGCACAGTGTTTGGTGAACAAAGCTTTGCAGGTTTTTTTGTTGGTGTTGTTTGTGGGTTTGTTGTTGGGTTTTTGTTGGCTTTTTTTTTATTATTTTTTTTTTAAACTTGAGAAAGCTTTGAAATAGTGTATTGTAACACAGTTTGCAGACCACTGAATTATGCACTGTACACATGGTTAGCAATTTATGGGGCCATGAGTTATTTAATCAGGTAATGCATATGCTTTGTACAACAAGCAAGCAGATGCAAACTCTGAATGGAAGAAATCGTTTATCCTTTGAATGACACACATTATATGCTGTGCTATTGGAAAATAATATGACTTTTTCCAGCCAAAAGCTGTCATTTCCAGTGGTCATTGTCTCATCTGAAGACATCAATTAAGCATCAAATTGTAATAAACAGTGACTTTCATTTGAGGTGTGGTAAACAAGGCAAAACAGAGAAACCTCAGGTCTCTGGCATTAGGGTCTTGTGTTGTCATTGCTGTGAATTTTAGGTTTTTTGCAGGAAAGGACACTGATTATGACAAGGCTTTGTTAATACCTTGTGAAACTGAAATGTCATCTTGCTGTAGAGGTTTTAGCCCCAATGAATGGGAAGTGGCAGATAGCTGCAATGATGTGTTGCAGCATAGGATATAAAGGGTAAGGACAACTAAGGAAAAAGCATTGTACTCTTCACAACAGACAGGGCTTTTTTGCAGTGTTGGCTCAGCACTCTGGGGCTCCTATTTTGGGTTGGGCTCTGTTGGTTATGTAAAAATGAAAGAAACAGAAAAGAAAGTAAGAAACCCATTAGAGGGAAATAAAGCAAATCTCAGAAAAAAGGTGATGTGAGGATGAATTTTTGAACTCCTTGTACTTGGGAAAAAGCCTTAATCTTCAAAATTGTGAGGGACAGAAAGGGGGGAGTGGAAAGTTATGATCAGCTCTGACTCTGCTAGAGAGAGGAAGTGAAGGGGAGATCTTATTGGAATCTACAGCTTCCTTGTGAGGGGAAGCAGAGGGGCAGGCACTGATCTCATCCCTCTGGTAACCAGAGGCAGGACCCAAGGGAGTGGTCTGAGGTTGATTCAGGGGAGGTTTAGGTTGGGTATCAGGAAAAGGTTCTTCCCCAGAGGGTGTTTGGGCACTGGAACAGCTCCCCAGGGCAGTGGTCACAGCACCAGCCTGACAGAGCTCAAGAAGTGTTTGAGCTCTCAGGCTCATGGTGGGACTCTGGGGGTGTCCTGTGCAGGAGCTGGACTTTGACAATCCTTGTGTGGCCTTTCCAGTTGAAGATATTCTATGGTTCTGCCACAAAAGGCCCTGTCTTTTGGATGTGAGAGTGGTGGACATGAAGGAGCAGGGTCTTGTCCCACTTGCTACATCTCAGTGTCCATCCCAGTAACCAGAGCCACAGATCAGACCAGGCAGGAATGACAAGGAGTCCTTCCAGAGTAAAAGCAGAGGCGTTGTGTCACAAAGGCATCCCTAAAGAAATGAAGCCTTTGTGACAGGCCTGAACCTTTCAGTGTACCCTAGGAGAGCGATCCAGTGGACCCCTGAGGGATGATCACACTCAAGAGCCACAGATACAACTAGGCACTGACTTCTACAAGCTGAGACTGCACGGCATGCTCTAGATGTGAGTGATGTAGCCAGAGCACTGCTGAGCACTTGTGCGAGGCTGGAAAGCTGCGCTGAAGTGACTGACTGTCACCTACAGCAGGGATGAAATGCTGCCTCCTCAGAGAAGCGTTCTTCACCCACTGCTCAAAGCCTGAGGACAGTGCAGAGCTCCCTGGAGCTGCTGCTCACAGCAGCTGGGTGAGTGGGAGATGAGAGGGAGCAGTGCAGACGGGTCTCCTGCTGCACTGTCCCCTCCGTGCTTGTTGGAGTCAGTGAGTCAGGGGTCTCTGAATCCTTCAGGGAGAAATCAGAGTGCAGGGATTGAATTAAAGCCTTTGGATGGATTGAAGTACACTAAGCAGTTCACACATAAAGTAGACATTTAAGTAGAAGTAAGTTAGTAAGTTTTAGGGTGAGCTCTAATGCTTTTAGTAAGTGAAAGGTTTCAAACGCCACAGTAGCAGTAAAAGTTCTAGTGAAGGTCAAAAACATACTGATATCTTCAGCAAGAGGCTCCAGGCCCACAGTTGTAGACAGGACTTAGACATAATAGAGCTATAGCAAGAATATTGCTTACATTTTTCACATAGAACAAGATAGGTTGTATGAGTTGTATATGTAACCCAGTGTGCTAAGAAACTAGAATTCTAATAGGTCAAGGAGTGGTGGTCCAAGCTTGCATCTTATCTTGTTAGAAAAATCCTATATAAGAGTATGTATTGGGGAGAGTTGTTTTAGCCATTGGCTTTTGCCAGGGCTGCTAGCCATTTGCTTATTGCCACTGCATTTGCCATTGCTTTGCCATTGCTTTTGCTATTGCCTGTTGAGAATGATGTGCTTTGTAATAAATAACCTTTTTAACTATTAGCTGCTCTGCTTATTTAAGATAACCCAACGAAGTAGCAGCCAAGAGCTCAGAGTTGGTGCCTTAGAGCACTGGGGGTCAGGAACCTCAGCCATGCTCACCTTCCTGGGCTCTGCCATGCTCCCTGCACCTTTCTCTGAGAGACTCTGGCTCTCCCACAATCCCTCCTGGTCAGATTTTTCTCTGAAAGCTGGAAAGCTGTCTGGGAAGAGAGGGAGATGCTCCAGTCTGTCAGAGTGGCATTGCTGCATGTTTATTCCTGGAATGGCTAGGCCCACTTTATTTTCTTTGTAGAGTTGGGATTTTTTTAATTCCTGAGAAAGGATCCAGCTTTGAAATTTTCCCTGATTATGAAGAAGCAAAAGTCTTCCTTCATGTTTCCAGCATCTGACTTCAACAAAAGTCCCCTAAGGTTTTCCAGTTAGAGATTGGACTTATGTGAATAATGGTGACTCAAATATTCCAAAGCAATTTTAATATTCCCTATATCCATCAAAGTACTGCAGCTTAGGTCCATGCAACTAGCTTCAGAAAGCCACGTGAAAATGCAAATGTTTGCTTTCTCAACCAGAACTGAAAAATACTAAGCATTTCTAAAGGAGAAACAGAACAGTATGTTCTACTTTCCTTATGTATTTTATAAAAAATGCATATATAAAAATGAATATAAATTCTTTTAGGAGAAATTGTTTCATAAAAGAAACATGAGTTTGCTTTGGCAAAGATGCTTATGATTTATGGTTCATTCTGTAAACTTGGCCAAACAATTTCCTTCTCCTTTATGATTGGAGAGCAGAGCTGTCGGGGGCAGGGAGTTACAGCATGGCATCTGTTCTTAGAGCAAGAGAATTATGTTTATTCATGATTAGTTTATGCAGCAAATGCATCAAAGAGTTTATTTGAATTTTTGATAAATTTGCCTTGTAGAAAAGAAATATTTTTCTTAATTGGACCTTATAGGAAAAATCCCAGTAATGGCAAATGCAAATGAGAAATAATCTGAATTTGAAGAGGGTTTTTTTTTTTTTTCAGAACCACTACTGCTCAAAGTAGGGTGAGGCCACTGTCTTTGCACTTTTTAATAAAATTGTGGCTTTTCTTCTCCTCTTCATTTCCATATGCATATTCCATGGTAGTACAGTAGTGGTTTAACATGTAGCTTCTTCATGAATCTTTACTGAGAGCAGGAGATAAGTTTATCACTATCATGCTCAGTAGCCTTCTTTCCCTGCTTGCTTTTTAGTATTGAATGAGGTTTTATAAAGTGCCACCAACCATGCCAGTTTTCCATATTTTTCACTCTATGTAAATTTTTGCAGAGAGGTAGGGAGAGCAAGTGAAAGATTGACACTGGTATCTCCTGAAACGTTCCCTGTTTTTTTTAAGCAGCTCAATTTTCCTATAGCATTGCCAAAAACCTAACAGATGATGTTTTCAGGATCAGAGACAGGAGATTGAAATGTTGCTAATGTCTGTAGCACTTAAGTCATAGAATTCTGTAAAGAAATGTGCCATGATTGATCTGATTAATCTTTTAGATGGGTGGTGGGAGAGAAAGAAGCTTCTCCACCATGTGGAATTTTTATATTTATATAACTGCTTTTTAGAGGCTGAGCTTGGGTGTCCTTGTAATATCCTGACACGGGTGACTTGCACTCAGCAATTCCAGCTGAATTGAGTGCTCTGCGTCAGAAAGGAAAAGTTTTCTGTCTGGCTGTAATAGAAACATTTTTTACAATTCTCTCCCAGGAGCAAAGTCCTGTGGGATCCTTTGGGGAATGTAAAGCAGCGTGGCACACAGGCCTGTTGTCACTATGCAGAACCTGTCCCCTTGCTGCAAAGAGGGTTCTCCACCTCAACCCAAATTTGGGTCATGGCCAAAAAGCATCAGGGTGTAGCTCATCATTTACAAGATTAGCTGGAATTTTGGATGAACATGGATGCTCTAGCTGAGCTGGAGAAACTGGCATTTACCCTGCCATGCTGATCTGCAGCAGATTTATTAGTCAGCCTTCATTCAGTCTAACAAAGCTACAAGACCTGGAGCTTGTGCTGGAGAATTCCAGTCCTTCCCCAGCTTCTCACTGATGAGGAGAGCAGGGGCACCTCGTTCTGGTGCCACCAGTCATGGCACAATGTCTACAGAAATCCTGGTTTCTCCTTGAAACTCACAGGAGCAATTACCTGCTGGTTATCTCACACAGAATTGGGTCTTTCCAGCCCTGCCTTTCAGCTTCAGCGCTGCAATACTCGATAAGTGGAGCTAAAGACATTTTCCTTTTCAAGTCAGATCTTGTAAGTTCTCAGTCTCTGGGCTGGAAGCAGAGGGCAGTATTCATGTGTCTGTGTAGATACACATGCACACAATTCATCGAGCTTTAGCAAGGATGCAAAAAAGCCAACATACAAAGCACTGCAACCAAAGAGCAGAACTGGTCAGGCATTGCAATAATATAGCTTTTATTTTGGGAGGAAACAGACTTAGAAAAAAGACAATTCTGTTGTTCTCTAAATTAGTAGGAGAGGAAAAAAAAATTACCAAAATTCAGAAAATTTAAAACATTTGATTAAGTCTGTTTGGCTTTCTCTCTTAAAGGAACCTGCTAAGTAAACACCCAGAACAATGTGCGTGAAAAATAGGCTTCAGTAGGGCTTGTGTTCCTACTGTTATTTGTTCAGTGCCTATAATGCCACACAGAACTTAAAGAACATTTAATATTACAATTAATTATATCATGTTGGAATAAATAATTTCCTAGACATGCACTCTGTCATGGTGACCACTGATAAGGAATTTAATTTGAAACCCAGCTCTTGGCTTCTGAAAATCAGCTCTAACTAAATTGTCGCAGTCATTACATGTTGTAAAGCCTCTATATTTCACACTTCATTTTCTATCCAAATGGATGACAGCCTACTTCAAAGGGGAAGAAGTAAACCTGTGGTCAGAGTGTTCACCTGAGCAGCATGCTCTCCCTAGATCCCACGTCTGGCAGTTGCACGCATTTTGAATTCCTGCAGGTTTACAATTTAATTGGTCAAAAATCAAAGGGTGTCCAGTTGAACTTGACCTTATAACAGGGTCAGAGATTGGGGGCAGTGTTTGATTCTCCACCTTTCCTGACATTTCGCTGTTGCACAAAACTGGGAAAGATGTTTCAATGAACTTCCCAGGCTGGAAATGTTAACCCCAAATGTTCAGAGCTTGTGGGCATGAAGTTTATATGGCAGAGAGACAGTTTTATAGCCCTGTTTGTGAGCCTTGTAGATGCTGAATTATAAGAAGAGAAAATGTACTAATTTGTACCTTTGCACAGTCTGTAACATCACCCCAAGTACTCAGATCCTCCTTCAGCCACTGTGAATGGTGCCAGTGTGTAAGACTTTGCCATGGAAAACATACAAATATTTCAAATTTCAGAGGCAGCATATACTGAACCCTCAACATTGTCTTTTTCATGACCAGTTCAGGAGGACTGGTGATGTTCCTTGTTGTATTTGTGGGCATCAGTCCGTGGGTACTTCTGATTTTTTGTTTTTGTGGAGATTATTGGGGGAAATGCTTGGAGGCAGGCTGGAAAGTGTTTGAAAGAAGTCTTAAAACAGAGTTGGTATGAATCTGAATGAAAAATTAAGGTTTGTTTGCTGCCTCATTGCTTTGGACAGTTTAAGTCACATCTTTCACAAAACCTCATTTTGAGTATATTTGTGGATCCCTGGGTGAAATGAAGCTGGTGTAACTGAGCACAGGGACTCCAAACTCTTTCCTCTTTGCTCTCCTCTTTCTCCTACTCCCTTGGGCAGCCTGGTCTAAAGTGAGCAGAAGGGAATCATTGATCCTTGCTGAGGTTTGAAGGAACAGTGAGCTCTGCTGCCTTTGCTGGTCCTGCCAGCTGAGAGGGAATGCAGCAGGAATTTTTGGCAGTGGTGACATGGTAACTGAGGCAGGACTGTGTGATTGCATTGGCCTGTCTTCATTTCAACTCATGAACTATTTGTGTCAACACTCAGGGTGTGCAGCTCACAGAAAGGGAGATGCCCTGTTGCTGTTGGACATGAGTACAATGGCCATACAGATTTAATTTGTATGGGGACCCAAAAACTCTATTCATTTTCACTTTTTTCTTTTTTTCTTTCCTTGAGCCAAACTCCATATCTGGGGCTGTGTCACAACAGAGAGCAGTGTTTGGGGACCTCAGTGTCATGTGCAAGTAATAAGAACATTCTCACTGTTTATCTGATCAGAGATTGATAGCTCAATACCTTTCACCTTGGCTGGGAAGGTAAAGGTGCAAGGATTTTAAACACTCTGTTTTCATCAGGGGACTGATTTGGGCTGGTATTTGTGATACTGTTCGTGTGTAAATGCCTGCTTTTAAAAGCATTTGTGTTTAGATAGGACCAGTTTGCTTTCCTTTTGGAAAAAACCCAAAGGAGATACACCTAGATGTATCATCAGAAAATGAGTGCTATGGTAGAAAATAGAATGCTTACTACTGTTAACCACTGTCCATGCTAAAAACAGTAATGAGCATTTTTTAAAAAATAAATTTTAAACATCACTCATTTATAGGAAAAACATGTTAATTTTAAAAAAAATCTAATTTTCCACTCAGATTTATAGTCCCTTCTTCTTTACTCCTCATTCAGATTATTCATGCAAAACCTGAGGTGTTACTGGATGCTGGATATTTCTTTACTTATTTCTTGTTCATGTTTGTACCCAGCTCATTTGGCCATTTTCAAGTTATAACTGTGTTTTTTGGCACAGCTTTCAAAAACCTAACCAACTGTGGGATGGAAATTGCATTGTACAAAGTTGTCCCCACTTCCCACTAGCTGCCCATTTCACAAACAGGTTTATAAACCTGGCATGGCCCAGTA
This sequence comes from Luscinia megarhynchos, assembly GCA_034336665.1. NCBI lineage: Eukaryota > Metazoa > Chordata > Aves > Passeriformes > Muscicapidae > Luscinia > Luscinia megarhynchos. Next base: position 11,244,155 of record CM067568.1, read on the forward strand.
TCATTATTCTGCAGCAGGTGTCAGCTGGGAGTTTTTTTATCTTTCAGGATCCCTTGACCTTTCTTTTGGGCACACGTACAGTGTGTTAATGATGAGCGATGTCCACACATCAGCACTAATTCAAACTTGAGCTCTTCCAGAGTTTGAAATATGCATGGATAAAGTCTGTGCAGATGGTCCTGAATTTTAATATATAAAAGTCACACTAAAACAAAGTTAACTTTTAAAATTCTGCAATAAATCACAAAAAGCTGAATATGATCCTCTAGATGTCTTAATTAGATGAATTTCTTTCACTTAATCAGACATTCAAAGTCAAAGGGACAAAAGACACAGCCTTTTTTAGTCACTAAATCTTGAATAATGGCTTAGTGGTCAGAAGAGTTGATCAAATTACTTGCTGCCATTCATGTTTATATTTTGTTGTATTCTTTTTTCTTATTAAGTTGGAAATCGCTGCTTCAATTTTATTTACAAGACAGAATCAAGAATACCCTTCATCAGGAATTGTAGTGATAGGACATGGAATAATGGGTTCCAATTGAAAGAAGGGAAATTTAGGTTAGATTTATGGAAGAAATTCTTTGCTGTGAGGGTGGTGAGGCACTGGGTGAGGTGTGGATGCCCCAGGCCAGGTTGGATGGAACTTTGAGCAAACTGGATTCATGGGAGGTGTCCCTTTCCAGGACAAGGGAGCTAAAATTGGATCATCTTTAAGGCCCCTTCCAATGCAAACCTTTCTATGATGCTAGAATTCCCAGCAGCTGCATTTCCAGGCTTGCTGCCACCCAAGAATTTGGCATCCTGGCCATCTGCACAGGGATGCATTTGAGGAGTGGTTAGTTTGCAATCTGACCTTCAAAGACGGGTGAATAGCAAGAACCAGGATGAGCCCCACAACCCAAATTTAGGCTTCTCAGATAGGAGCCAGCAGCAAGAAGGGCAGGGGGTGAGGTCCCTGAGCATCCTCTGGGCTCAGAGAGGGACACTTCACCCTCTGTGTGCTGCTCAGAGCTCACACAGAGCACATGGAGCAACCCTACCCTCAAGGACTTCTGTTTACCACAAGCACATGGCACTTTTAAAAATTTTCACATATGGCTAAATTAACATGATTTCCTAATGAGGAAATTAGCAAATGTCCAACTGCTTCAGGGTTATCTCCATGCTGAGTTCCCGGCGTTTTTTTCTCCCAATCTTAAAAATGTTCCATTTTGGTTTAAAAAAGTGATTCATGCTGGCAACCTCTCCAGACTTTTTCTAGCTTTATTGAAAACAGCTGTGACATTTTTGCTGAATTGGGATGTCTTTGGTCCTGCGTGTTTGGTTTTTTGGTTTTTAATTAAGCCAGAGGTAGAGCTGGAGCACGGAAACGTCAGTTGCAACTATAAACAAAGTTTTTAGAGAATGGGGAGGAAGAGAGAGCCTGAGAGCAAGGATTTACAAGTGTTAGGATTGACTCTAGGTGTCACTGTGAGCTATGCCTGTAATTCTGCAGTTCCATTTCCACTTTTGTTCAGTGACCCCCCACTTTCCAGCCTTCTTCCTCCTCTCTGTTTCTCCCATGTCTCCCCCTCTCACTCTGTAACACACACACACACGGGCATGCAGAGAAGTCACTGACAAATAATAGCTGGAAGCAAGGAAATTACTGTGATCATTACACAACATGGCATTGATACAAATTAATAGGTATTTAATAAAAATGCTGGTTAACCAAATAGTTATGATGCGTGACATCTCATTTATATGAAGTCCTGGAAAGAAAATGAATTGAAAAAAAAAGTTGCTGATCTTTTTTTCTTTTCCCATTTCAATACTTCTACAGGTAAAAGCAGAAAGCAAACACCAGCAAACAAAATACTCTCACAGTTTTGTTGATTTATATTGGGCAGGACTGGATCATTTTAGGCATTATGGGCTTCATTGGTGGCACAAGGGGTTCTGGTAGATTTTGAAACTGTACCCATCTGCAAAAGCAACCTCTATCTCTTAATGCTTTCTGTTCACTAATATTAAGTTAACTTCCCAATTTATAATTTAGAGCACTTTCCTATTAGATCCACTTAGAGAATACTAACTAATGACATACAGCAACATCATTAAACACTTTAGTGCCTCGGGGTAACAGACTACAATGCATCCTGCAAAGTAGCACTCAGAGGCTGTATGAACATATTCTGTCACCTTGCAATCTCTTACAGCATAGCCCTGGGAATGTGCAGGGAGATAACACACAGTGGAATAGAACAAAGTCTGCTGGAGTCACACTCTCCTTAACGTGAGGAATTATCAAGATGCCGAACGCTTCCCGGTTAGGTCCCAAACAGATGAACTTCTGCAAATGAGCAAATTTAAATGCCTTCTTATCACACATAGGCAGAACGCTGTTTTCATGGTGTTACTGAGAGTCTGATGTTACTTCTAAGTGACTTTGTGCAGCGATCAGTACTTTGGTCCTAATTAGTAAAAGTAGTTACTGCCTTAGATTTAAATCATAAACTGAAAAATTGGTCATCTGATGTTTTCATTCACCCCTCTGCCAACCTGAAATTATTCCTTGCTCTACATACTCTAACTTTTTCCTGCATCACTCTAAATTTCCTAAGCAACAGTTTGCATGACTTCAAGTTTTTTTCTTTGGAGTTTGTTTTTTTTTTACTGAAATTTAGTGAGGCTCTTCTGAGGGACAAGACCAACTTTTAAAGTGGCTTTGTAGAACTCCATCTCCTCTTTGATTCGGGTTCCTCTGACAGTGCTGAATCTTGAATTTTTGTATCATCCCATGGGAAAGGGGTGCAAATTAGAAATTTTCCCAGTGAATGTTGCTTGCTGCTAGCTGGAATTTCTGAACCATCTCTCCTTGGTTTTCATCCTCCCCTGGTACTGTGCTGCACACTGAACATTCTTCAATATGGTGATGAGTCCGAGATGCACCCTGCACTAATCCAGTCACTCGTGGCTGCTGTGATTATCCACTCCCTGTAAAATTACTGCTGGACAATGTCACCAGTGTAGTCTCACCTCTGGATGGAGCAGCCCTTTTTTCTTTCTGTTTTGGCTTTTTTTTTTTCTTTTCTGTTTTAATCGGGATTAAGCAGTCAGATCTGATGACACTTCACACAAGTGCAGTTATTTGAAAACACACTGTCCTTTCAATCACAGTAAGTGACAGTGTGCACAGTGTGCACTCCAACGATGCCACGGCTGCCTTTGATGCCTGCTCTGACTTGCTTTAAGATAAATAGTTCAGAGGAAAATTCTTTACAGTAGCAAACTACTTTTGCCAAATGTTTAGCTCTATATAGTTCTTTTTTTGCTCTTACTTTTTTCTTTTAAAAGGAAAATATAACAGGGATGAAACTGGAGGAGAGTTGAGGAGCCGTTTCTTAGGATGAATATTTTTTAACTGGGGACAAGCTTAAATTCCTGTATATTTAGAGCAAAGGAGTGGGTGTGAGGAAATATTCCTAAGCTCCTTGCTGCCATCTCCATGCCTAGTTTCTCTCTCATGGATATTATAGAGGCTTGAGTGGGAGTTTGGGATTTTTCACTATGTGGGAGACAGCTAGTGGCAAAAGGAACCTGCAGAGCTGAGTAAACCCCACACGATTGCACCTCTAATTTCTTCCCTCGTGCTGTCCTTTGGGTGATGGGGTGGTGGAGATGAGCCTTGCAGAGTGTGTGGCTGGGAAGGGACAGCAGCACCCGGCTGGGGTGGGGCTCCTTTGAGCACAGAGCTCCCCAGAGCACCTCACAAGGTCACTGCTGCTCCAGCCCTGCCCTCTGCAGTCCCTGTCCCCAGCATCAGGGGAACACCACACACTGCTTGCTGTGCCCACACTGGGCTGTGCCCATTTCCACTGGGCAGGAGGAAAGGTCCCCTTCCATAGCTGTGAGTCCTGGAGAGTCAGGAGAGAGCCAACAAACAGAAGGCAGAAGGGATGGAAAGGTGGAGAAAATCTCTGCTTGTGTGGCTTCTGTTTGCTGCCTCTGGAGAGTTTAGGGATGAGGAGTGTTTCCAGCAGTAAAAAAGGAGAAGAGGAATCTTAATGGAAAATGTTCTTAGTCACAGCAGAAATTTTCACTTAGTGTTTTTTTTCCTTTTTTTTTCTGTAACATTTTCTGGTGCTGACTGCAAGTCATGCAGTATTTAAATTCTCTTCATCTCAGATGATTCACTGAAGGTCAGGTCTCTTGAAGTAATATTTTCTTTCTTATCTTCACCTAATCAATCATGTCATATGTAAAAAGTCCAAGCAGTTGTATCAGTGCTTTAGAAAAATGTAACAATATTCGACCAATTAAAATAAACCAGTTGCATATTGGAAATTATTTTAAAGTGATATGGCAAAAAAAGATGCACAAGCTGGCAAATAAAGCTGATAAAATAACACTCATTGGTCATTACAATGTGGAGGAAGTTGTAGGATTTTTTTCTTCTTCTAGGGTATTTAACTGCTTGGCTTCTAATATTTCTTTTAATGTTTGCTTTTGCCTGGCAGGAATGTGATAAAATTATGCAAAGCTATGATTCACATAGAACAAATACAGATTGCAAACTATATAATGTTATCCTGGCCTGCTGTTTATAAAGCAATGAATATGCCTGCTAACTCTGTATGCTGAAGATTTTTTGCAGCCAGGTTTATAGCTGGATGAATGACCTTTACTTTTTCTAATTATTATTTTACACAAGCAAATAATTTACCTTTATAATCATAAGCAATCATTGAGAAAGACCCTTGGCAGGTGCAGGCATATTGTACTTTTCATATCATCAGTAAATAGCATTTTTCTGGTTGTGGTGTGGTTTCTATGCCTTGTGTGTTGCTCTACACAGAAATAGTGGGGATTTAAACTTAAGGCAAATTATCTCAATTGTATATTTATGAATTTGAATAAAATCACGGGCTTTCCTCATTGTGCAGGCAAGCCTGTTGGGTAAATTATTCTGGTGCAGTCTCTGGTCAAGAGTGGCTGAAGAAATCAGACTTTTCTCAACAGAGCAAACAGCGGTGTCAGCCTTACACAGAGTCTTAGGACTTGGAGAAAATCTGATTGTTTCATGGTCAGTGTGCCCAGGGCACTGTCACCAGTGGCCAGGTGCTCACACATAGCCAGTTAAGCAGGAGCACACAGAAAGGCTGGCTCAGTTTCTGGTGTTTTTGACACCGTTTGAGTCTCTCTGAGCATCTCAAGGGTCAGACACTGCTTTAAAGCACTTACAGCAGAATGGCAGTGAGTGAATTGCTGACAGCATAGCATGCAATCTTGCTCAAGAAGTGTAGCATTAGTCTAGAGGCAACATGGGGTAGTTCAGAGACACCTGAGCTGTTTCAGCAATAACACTGAACTTTCATGCTTCAGCTCTTTCTGATACAGCTCCTTGTTTCACAAACAGGTGTCTAAAACTGCTGTGAAAGTCACTTCACCTGCAGACTGAGCAAAAGCCCACTGACTTTTCATATAATGGTGTCGTGTCAAGTAATAATGTGCACATTTTGTCTCTTGGGAATTGCAGCTTGGGAGCCTGTTGTCTGTGAAAATGAGAAGAGACCCATGCTTTGAGGGAGCTGGCAAAGAAACCTGCTGGAGGCTGCCCTTCGTTTCTCTCTTTTCCCTCTGTCACCACTTGTGCAGCAGAGGGACTAATTCTGCTGTGTGTGTTACAGGGTTTTTCCCATTTCTTTTCCATCTCAGGAACAAATTAATTGGCTGGGTTTTTTTGTTGTTGTTTGTTGGTTTGGTTTTTTTTTCCTGGTGAATTCACAGAAATGCCACAAACCCCATTCTTCCTGCAGAGCCTGCCTCTGCTCTGCATTGCTGCATAAGAGTGACTGTAATAGCCATGTGACACGTTGACAAGAGTAATTATACCCAGAGGAGTTGGCAATTTATGTTGGGTAGCAGGTGGTGTCATTTCCTGGTTAGTCTGTACCCTAACTTGTTATTATCTATGGCCATCAGCAGCTGGAGTGACACCTACAGAGGAGCCCTTGGAGCTCGCAGCAGGAGCCAGAGCTGCTCCATTTGGCTGTGGATGGGAGCATTCCCCCATCCCTCACACTGAGTGCAGCACAGCCTTTGATAACGTGGTGGGCAAGGCCAGGCACGACTCATCTCATCGACCCTCCCCTCTTGTGCGTGACTTTTTAACAGGTTATGCTCCACAGAGGATGTGCTGCTGCTTTCCTTTGGCCACCATCATTATGCCCCTGACTCACTCATGTAGAGCTGGCCATCTAAAGAGCTGCTGTCCCCAAGGGGACATTTTTTACCACAATGCTTCTTTGGTTTGGCAAGTGACTTCATTGCTCGTTTCTGAGATGAGCACCCCATTGTTTTGGGAGTTGTACACACACATATTTAGGGATAGAGTCTTCCCTTCCCTTTCCCTTCCCTTTCCCTTCCCTTTCCCTTCCCTTTCCCTTCCCTTTCCCTTCCCTTTCCCTTCCCTTTCCCTTCCCTTTCCCTTCCCTTTCCCTTCCCTTTCCCTTCCCTTTCCCTTCCCTTCCCTTCCCTTAAAAGAAAAGAGAGGCAGATGGAAAATGGATGTGATGCAGAGGTAAGAATAAGTAAATTCCCAAAGAAGGTGAGGCCAAGGATCTGTGACAGAGCAAGGAGTTGATCAGGTTCTTGGAAAGTCCCAATACAATGGCCTAATGACACACTCATCTGTATTTTCCTTCCTCCCCCCTTTTTTTTTGTATCCCCAAGCCTCTTGTGTTGCTTTATTTTCTTTAGAATTATCATGAACTGTTATATTCCAGCTCAAGCAATTCGTCACTGCCCTGAAATTGTCATACAATCTCCTCAGTCTTGTGAAACTCTCTGGACTCCTGAGCACATGCTGAAAATCTAGGCCTAGAGTCTTTGATCTTCATGGGTTTTTTCAGCTCCTTCCATTTCCAGTTTTTAGCTTTCTCACCTCATTTCTTCCACTTCTTCAATCCCTAATCCTTGAGAGTCTCACTTTTTGCTTCTTCCTTCCCTTACGAGCCTTGGTAATTCTGACTTTTTCCTTGTGACTGGTGTCATGAACTTGTTTTATCTCCACTCAGATCCCTTTCCCCTGTGTGCTTCTGTTCATTTTTTAAAAGTCATCTTCCCAACTGCCTCAAAATGTAACCACTGTTTACATTATTCCCTTATTTTACCAAGTGAACTCAGCATCTGAGGTCCTGCAGGCTTTTTTCTAAACTTGTTTACTCATGTGGAATCAACTAGCAGAGTTTCCTTGGTCACAGGTCCATATGCATGATCCTGACTAAAACACTTTTACAGGAGCTGTCCTCCTGTGTGATTTCTGTGCTGGGAACATCTCCTGTGTAGGGATATTTGAGGTGGCTCCAAACAAGGGCACTCTTGGCACTGCAGCTTTGCCAGGCACCACATACACTTGGTCACAGTGCTTAAATTACCCTATAGGTGAGACTGCAGATGCCTTAGGTAGCTCCAAAAGCTTTACCCTACACTTGGATTCTTTACATTTAACTTTTATAGCTCTCATGATCCTTGAGGTGATCCTTCTTTTAATCCATGGGCTAGAAATATTGCTGAATGTGTTATATATTTCATAGGGACTTTTGAAGATTTTTTTTTAAGTGGAAGTGGGGTTTTGTAGATTTTTTTTTTCCTTAGAAAAATGATACTGTGTTCAGAGATAATGGCAAAGAGCTCACAATGCTTGTCATGGATACCTTTACTTCTTTCCTTTGCAGTAAGAAGGTAACATCCTGTGCATGTTCCTGTGCATCTTCAGTCATGCTGCAGAAAATGGATTTCACAGAGAAATATCATACAGAAGGGCCTGAACCATCTTTAGGACTGGAGAACTGGAAATAGGTGTTAATTTGTATGAAGTACACAAGGACAAATATATTTTTTTTTCCTATGAGGCTCATTAAGTGGCACTGCCAAAGGAAAAAAGGAGCCCTTACAGATTTCACAGGACACACCCTGGTGAAATCGTCATGTAAAAAACAAATTGATCTCTTGATGATAAGAAAGTGTAAGGGTAATTTTACAAGTCCCAGGTATAATTCTGGGCAGTTGTGTTAAAAACAAAATGTAGAGATGCAATGAGGAACCTGATTTTTTTCTCAGGAGAATGGAAGAGCTTGGAGGAAATAATGGAATCTGATTTACTTAGCTTAGTAAAATAATACCCATACAGATTTCAGTGACTAAAATAAAGGAGGCAGAAAAATAATTAGTAATAGAGGAGGCTGTAAGTAAATGTGGACCCAAATGATAAAAAGCCATTAGATGAGCATGTTTCTTGAATATCTTGCCCAAAGATTTTCCCTGGTAAAATGGTAGTGGCAAACAATGAGCCAATTTTGAAAGTTGCAAAGTAGTTATATGAGTTTGCTGCTGGAACCTCAACTCAGCATCCCAAGAGAAGCCATTCATTTCTGCATTCTAGCACCATAAACAATTTTACCTTAATTTAAAGAATTCAAATTTCAGCACTTTTTATTTTCTGGTGTCTTTTTTTTTTTTTTTTTTCCTCAGTGGCTTGAATAATGATCTTGAATTCTACCACTGCTTTAAGAGTTTTCAAGAGTTTTTCTCCCTTCCAAGGTTCCCCAATTTACCAGCAGTAGCTGAACGAGCCATTTGGTTTTGTCTCATATTCTGCTCTACTTTTCACATCAGGGTACTAATTTGTGTCCTGGAGTCAGTGAAGGCAGCCTGAGTACTTACTGATGGTACAGCTCCCCATGGGAACCTCTTGTACCCCATCTAGCTGAATTCTGCTGCTATTTGCTTTTCAGCTTACATTTTTCAAAATTTGATAAAACCCGAGGGAATTAGTTGCCTAATTCTTGCAGAATTACAATGTGAGTTGGATGAATAATTTCCTCAGACATGTTTGAAAATCTCAGATTGTTATTCTAATATTATTCGTACTACTGCATGTGTTTTCAGAGCTAAAAATCTGCAATAAATAAGCTACTGGAATCACATTAATTACAAGAATATTCACTTACAGAGTCATTTGTAAACACAACTCCTACCTGGATTAGGTTGTGTAATTTTTTTAAAAAGTAAGACTGAATACTAAGAAGCTGAACTCACTGCTTACATAACAGCTACACATCTTACAGCAGCTGTAATTTCCATAGCACTGAACTTTAAATGGGAGAAGACAAGAGCTGAGACAAAGGACATCTTTTGAAGTTGCAGAGCCTGATTCTGTAAACTGGTCAAATAAAGGTGAATGCTATTTATCATAAAGCAGACTAATTTTCTGTCAGGTTTTTCTCCCAATTAATGGTTCTTCAACCTTACAAATGAGAATAAGAAGTGTGTATGTCAAGGGAATCTTATTCCCTTAACAGAAAGGGAACAGATGCCTAACCTGTAAGTTTGCATATCTCTGTTTTATTGCTGTGGGACTTGCCAGTTCTAGGGTCAAAGCAGAGCTCTAACTAGTGGGAATGGAATGGTAAAGGAAGGTAAAAAGGTAAAAGAAAGAGATGAAATCAATAAGAAAGGGTTCAAAACATATGTCTGATGAGTTCTTTCTCGCAGGTAACATTGTCAAAGAATAAAACTGAGCTGGAGGGTAACATGCTACTTTTCTGTCCAGTCAGTTCACTAGAAAAGACTAAATTTGATTCAAAGCTCTGTAGAGACTTCTGAGAGATGCTGTTTTCCATGATATGCAAGAAATTCTGAAGGAATTAAAATACTTTTAGTTAGCTAGATTATGCTGCATTCTTCTCATTAGCATTCTCATTTAATTTGGTAGCCTCTGTCTTTGACTTTTCTGGACATTCTACATCATTTGGTGTGAAAATAGTCCTGGTCTCTTTAAGGGAGGATAAGACAGTGGATAAATTGCCACCATGTGCTAAGAAGCTTTGGGATAAAGCCTTATTCCCCAAATGAGAATTGCTAACAGGAATTCCAAAAGGATTATTACAGCCCTTTGCTTCCCACATTTTTTTGGGTGATCAAATCTTTGTAAGTTCATGTAGCTTATGAGCATTCAAAGAGGCCTGTTGTAAAATGTTCATCATCTAAGTCACATTTTTGATATCACCTGATGGCATTTTCAGACCTGGAGAGTGCAACAACTTTGTTCTTTGATTTGGTATGAGGGTGATTAGTTTCACAACTGGAATTGGCACTGGAATTCTTTCCACTGAATTTGGGGTGTTTGTGGAAGCAACCTACTTGACGTCCCCTGATGTCACTGCAGAGCACAAGACACTTGGAAAGTAGCATTCATATTGCCTGCATAAGTACTGCTTTTAGGAAGAATTGCTTTCGGTGCTCTTCAGAAAATTAGGTTAAATTAGACACCCAGCTTCCAGAGGGTTGGAGTCAGGCAAGAAGAGTCTGTCATTTCCAGAGAAATGGGTCTCCAATCCTTGGAAACCCAGAATATGAGGGCCAGGGGAGACCTACAACACAGATCTGCTTGCTGGATATAACCTTGATATATCTCTCCTTTGTTGAAGAAAATTCGCTATCCAGACTCTACATGGTTTATGAATAAATCCAAGACATACATGCTTGGATTTTTTTTTAATTTTTAATTTTTTTTGGCTCAGTCCTTTTATTCTGCACAGAACTCTGATTCTCAGAGTAAAAGGTTAATGATCTTTGGGTCCAGGCTGACCCAGGATCAGAGCAGCAGTTTTTTTCCTCGACTGCAGCGGGAGGTGAATTCAAGGCCTGTTTGAAAACCTGGCTTTACATGCAGCTCAGGTTTAGACAGGGGAACCTTGTGCAGTGCAAGTCCTCTGTGAAATTAGGTGACTCTATGTTGTAAGAGGCAATTTTTTGATTAAAAGAAAAGAATCTGATAAAAGCATGTGTTTGTTTTTGGAGAACAGCACGACAACGTGTATCGTTTTTATCTGTCAACAGCCATCACCTTGTCAGAGTTTGGCTGCTGTTGATTTATTGCAACCTATGAGAATGTATAATTGGTAGGCTGGTCCTCAGATCTGTGAAGGAGAGGCACAAATTTGGAAGCCAGATGTCCCATGGTAATGCACTAAAAGAGAGAGATAATCACCAAAGAGCTGAGGAGCCCTTCAACTCATTACTCTTACATACTCTCTTAGCCTTAAGATTTATCAGTGTTTGTAATGAAAGCATCTAAAATGAAAACAACTTATTAACTTCTCTAAAGGCACCATCTTCCACTCCCCAGAAATAAATCTTTTATCAAGATCTGCACTTTTAGGCAGAAATTGGGGGAATTCACTGAGGCACACTATTTAGCAACGTTGTCCCAACACCCAGAATGACCTTGACAAAGAGAAAAGACTTTGGAGGTGGAAACTTCCTGGCAAAATAATGCATGAAAGGAAGTATTACTCTCACTGAGGAGTTTCAGGGATGATTCTTGGAGCTGTTTCAGCTGCCAGCACTGAAGGTGTGCAAACTGTGCCTGCAGAGGTGCAGCCTGCCCTTGACCTGTGTATGGCTCAGCCTTTAAATCTGAGCATCAAGGGCCATTGGATCTGAAAAGAGCATCCTGCCAGAGGGAGGATAGGGTTGTAGTTCTAGCAGAGCTGCTTTCCAGCTGAGCTGAAAGAACATTACCTTTTAAATATTGATCTGTGCTTTTAATTTGCTATTAATCACAGTGGGTTTCAGAGCATTTGGGTCTCACAAGGAGGCTGTGGCTCTTCCAAGGTGATGCCATTAACAAGTGCTTCTCATTCCTGGTGTTGGAATTCTGGTTGGCAGAAGGCAGGTTGTTGAAAATCTTCTGGGGACTGCAGAGGACTTCTGTGGGGGAACACTTCTGTTGGACAGGAATGTAGGGACTGAAAGGCAGAGCTGTAAAACCCCTGTGTAAATTATCATTTGTCTTCTCCCTCTAATTCAGTCCTGATCTGGGGAGAGGGAGAGCAATATGTCATGAAAGGAGTCTTAGTGGGTTCACAGACCAGGTGATGTACATCCTCTATTTGCCTCAGACAACCACATGTACATCTCTCTAATGTGATTAGCCCGTCATACAGGGCACAGATCAATTTATTATTCTGCCTGAGCGCACCATGTTCCTCTTTAAAAAATTGTTACTCCTGAAGTTGGCAATTACTTTAAAATAAATTTACCAAAGACAAAATTGTGCCTCTTGGGTCAGTAAATGACTTCCCTGTTTTTTCTTGAAGAGACAAGGTGTTTATTAAGACCTCCTTAGTTTACTGTGTTGGGTTTTTCACTTTGAATAATTGTCCAATTAAATATAATTTGGAAGTCCATGCTAACCTACTGCTTGCATTGTATAAGTAAGAATATCTCTGAAAGATGTGCATTAATAAATCCCACTGAGCCCTATCTCTTTTAAAAAATGGTTTCCTTTGTTTAATTTTTAGAATTCTTTCACAGGGCTCTAAGCCTTACATTTGGAAAAGCTGCTGTTTTCACACAAATAATTTATACAGTCCATTCTTTCAGATTCTGTAGAAAACATTTTTATCATTTATTGCAAGATAGCTTATTTTTAAAATTATTTTTAACCTATTGTTTAGGCTTGGAGCATGTTTTACAGTTTAAAACTTTACAGATTCTATTTTTGTGTGTGTGTGTGTGTGTACCTAGGGATTTCTACTCCTAATTTGCAAAGGGGAAATACTATGAAGTTAAGTGGATAAAAGAAAAGTAATTAAATGTAGCAATTAGATGAAGTTCTAGAAACCCAAGATGGAATTGGTCAATAAGAGATATGAAGGAGGATAAAGAAAAATGATGTTTCCTGATACAACATGTTCCACAGAGATACAGTCATGCCTGGCCTTGCAGTCTGAGCTTGAGGCTGGCAGCAGGACCTCTCACTTTGACTCAAGCACAAAGAACATTGATGTTTCTTTATCTAGTAGCATCTAAGTCACTCTAACTCGTTTTCTCCTGTGGCTAGAAGACTTTTATTTCTAATAGGAATATAATGAGTATTGATTAGCTAATCAATATAATTAATAAAGTATTTTAGAGCTGAGGAAATAACAAAGCATATGGGGGAAATTTTACCTCATTTTGCAATTCATAAAAAAACTGCCACAAAATGAATTCCAAAAAATATTTTATGCTGTTGTAATTACACTTTTAATTGTAATTATGATTGCTCTTACTGTACTAAAAATGTATTTTTGTTTTGCTATAGGTAGGAAAAGACATACAGTAAATTGACATTAGGATTGAAATTAGCTGTGTACTCTGTCCTTTATATTCTGGTTGCCTTCACCCTCTAGTAAAACATAAGAAGCTGGAAAGCTTATTTGCCTTTCCTAGTCTATCAGTGCACAGAACATCTAATTAATGTTGAGGTCAGTAACACAATCTGCTCTTCCTGGAGAGTTAAGATCCAACTACCATCCAGACACCAGAATAAACTCCAGCCAAGAGTTTTCAGCCAGAATGAAACAGAAGTTAATTGGTACTGCCCTCCTCACTGTAACACCATCCATGGGCAGGAGGGTGCATCTATCTGCATATAAACACCTGGAGAAATCTGAAGGACATCCTTCAGTTCCTGCTGAGATGGGGAGCCAGTAACTTCACTGGAACAACAGAGGGGTGGACATTTCCCCCCTGCCTCCCAGTATTTTGATAATGTAATTCTTTAGAAAGAATGCTTACAGATAAAATAGCTTGGCTGCATCATGGAACCAGGAAAATTTGGGATAGCAAGAGGCCAGAGGAAAGTGGCAGGAGACTTCAAAGGAGGTGAATCCCATCCCTGAAAAGTCACATTATACACTGTTATCTCCCTTTAACTACCCTTGCTGTGCATGCCCAAATTGGTTTGTGGCATTCCACAGGTGAAAAACACCCTGGTCTTTACTGGACATTGTGACAAAATATCATGCCTTGCTTTGAACAAGGGGCTAGTAATTAGTGGTTGCTCTTATCCAAGCAGTACAGAGCAGTTTTGAGAATGGGCAATAGGAAAAAAAAGCGGATTTTGAAAGAGTAGTTCTTTGTTTGAGGAAGTAAAACAATAAGTAAAATGATCTTAATATAAAGAATAAGAATGTTAGAGCTCCCACAAATTTTTAAAAACCCAAAAGCATAGAGACAAGAGCTGTAGCTATACCTGTTTCACCTCCTTTGCTGCATGCTTACCTATACAGAATCCCAGTCATCCATATTCTGTTTTGGAATGATGTATTGATTACTTCAACTGCACTTGCCATGCAGCTGGCAAGGCAGCTGTATACTCTTACTTCTGCAAGAGTTGTTTCATTTCCCATAAATAATTTTTTATGCTGATTCAGCCAAACAGAGCTCCCCCAAAACTAAGCAGAAGGATTGGCTTAAACCATGCTCTGATTATTTTTTGAAATACAGTACACTGATGCTTTTGGAACAAAATGCTTTTCTGGCAGGCATGAACAGCAATAGCACCCCTTAAAAGCATTGAACAGCACCTGCAAGGTTTTCATGCATCCCTGCAGTGCTCTGCATCCCAGAGACCTGTTTCCAGCTGAGGAAAAAGTGGCACAAGAAGTTTGTTGAAATTATGGCATTTTGTGAAATAGTACTGTGGTGACAAATCAGAAAATTCAGAGTTTTTTATCAATATTTTCCAGCCAGCTCTTATTTGCTCTCTCTCATGAGCAACTTTACAGAATGCAGTGCTTAATTCATGCAGTGGTTACTCAGTTAATCACCAAAACCTGCCTTTCTTCTCCATTTTCTACATAAGTATCTACTTCACAGGCTTAGTGATGATAGTCTGGGGTTTGCAAGAGTACATAAGCAGGACACCATATCTCTGTTCATGCTGGAAAAGTCCTGCTTGAGCTGTTCTTACATTAATAAGTTTATCCAGGTTCTCCAAGCAAGCTGAGGTGGATTCTGACAGTACTGCTCTGAACTGAGCAGCAAGTTTCTTGTTGGAAGCAGAAAGTACTTGCTGGTGTTTCATGTCAGTGAGAGGAACAAAGTACTGCCTGAGGAGTGGGAGCAGAGCCCTAGAATGGATTTTTGTGGGGTTGAGGGCTGGGCCATGGTAAATTGCTATTTTTGACTGTAGATCCTCACTGTCCTTCAGTGTGGGGGGTATCACAGAGGTGTGTGGGAACTAATAATGCCCAGCAGAACTTTTATCAGTGCCAGGGAGAAAGGGATTGGAGTACAGTCTAATGCACCAGTTACTTCTCCACTTCAGTGAGTGCCAGCTCTTCAGGACCACTGTTGTGCCAAGCAGATAAGCAGTTTGTTACTGGAGACATGGCAGGTGCTTGAAATCCTGAAGATGTGTGTGGTGATAATTGCTGGTTTTTAATGACTGGGCCAGCTGACAACTTATAAAATTCTTCAGTTTCTGAGTTAGCATAGTCTGACCTAGTCTAGGATAGCTTAATGGAGACAAAATTTCAGTTGTTGCTCCTTCAATTTTCAGATCTATTTATAAAAGGCACTGATATAATGTTAGGTTTGATTATAATCCAGATGATTTTACAATAAATGTAACTTCAAGTACAGACAGTGATTAGTAGTCAACAGATGCAGCAGTTTGCACAGCAAAGGGCCAAATGGATGATTAAGTGATCAGAGCATCTGATGTGAGGCAGAGCTGGGATTGCCTAACCCAAAGAAGAGAAGGCTCAAGAGTATCTTCTCAATGTGTATAAATACCTGATGAGACGGTGTAGAGAGGACAGACACACTCTTCTCATGGTGCCAAATGATAGCACAAAACCAATATGCATGAACAGAAATACAAGGAAATCCATTTTCACATGAAAAGAAAAACCCTTACTGTGAGGATGGCCAAACTCTGGCAAGGTTGCCCAGACATGTTGCTGAGTTTCCATCCTTGGAGATGCTCAAACCCCAGCTGGAAACAGCCCTGAGTAATGTGCTCTCGTTGATTCTGCTGTGAGCAAAGCAGGAACAGACTAGACAGTCTCTAGAGGCAGCTTCCAACCTGTTCTTTATTCTCTTTCTTATCAAAGGTCAAGTTTCTGGTGTGTAATTCAGTACTAACTGAAGCTGACTGGTGTCTTTACATCAGTTTCAATGATCATGGTTCAGGTCAAGCACGAGAGGAAAAATAAACAATATTAGCAGAGATAAAAACTCAGATTTGGGAGCAGAAGAAGCAGACGTACCAATAAAATTAAATGAACAGTCACTAAAATGATATCTGCAGAAAAGTCCAGAAAGAGATATCAAAAGTGATGCCAAAGAGGAGTAGAGCTGTATTTCTGCTCACAGTGCATCTCTGTTATGACAAAAAAAAAAAAAAAAAAAAAATTCTACATCTCTACCTATCCAATCTTCTTGGCCTTTTAGGTTTCTTCAATACCAGCCTCCATGCTAAACAACATATCTACTTTGCACCTGACCAAGTGCACAAGTTTCTAAAATGTGGCTTGTTTAAAGAAATTAAACAAGTATATCTGATAGGATGCTTTTAACAATTTCTAGATTTTCAGTCCAGTTTGAATTCTTAAATTGCATCTAACATTAAAAAAGGAAGCTGAAGTTCCTCTTTTATCCAGACTTACAGTTAATTTAACAAAGCAGCTGAATATGTATTTGCCATTAATAGAGTAATTGAAGGGTGAAGGGTCTGAAGCATTAATTCTATAAGGAGCAGCTGAGGGACCTGGGGTTATTTAGTCTTGAGGAGAGGAAGGGTCAGGAGAGACCTCATTACTGTTCTACAACTGCCTGTAAGATTGTACACAGGTGGGTTTGGTCTTTTCTTCCTCCTAACAAGCAATAGGACAAGAGGAAAGAGCCTCATGTTGTGCCAGGGAAAGTTTAGATTGGATATTGGAAAAGAATTTCTTCGCTGAAAGGGTGGTCAAACATTGGAGAAGAGAGGTGCACCATCCCTGAAATTCTTCCAAAAAACCAGGTAGATGTGGAGCTTAGGGACATGGCTTAGTGGTAGGCCTGGCAGAGTTAGGCTAATGGTTGGGCTTGATGGTCCTGGGGGTCTTTTCCAGCCTTAATGATACTGTAATTCCATGATTGCCATCATGCATGGTAGTAGGCACTTTTTAAAAATTGAAGATATCAAACTTTGACCCAATGCTAAAGTCTAGTTCCAGTTCTTAAGAATTTTTAGGTATGAAGACTGTCTTAAACATCTTTTAGAGCTTATAGGTGACCTTCTTTTGTTTCTTTTCATGAATGTGCTGTTGGGTATATGGGTGGCTTTATGGATTTTTCTTCCTTCTGAGGTCACTTGGTTTATGATATGTGCTTACAGAAGTCATTGGTCCATCTTCTAAACTAGTATTTTTTAAGTATGGATGATGAAACCATGATAAAAAGACTCAGTCTTTTGTATAGACTTCTACTCTTGGACAGATTTATTTCTTAGATCTACCTATGAAGAGTGAAGACATTGGTCTCTTATTTTTAATTTATGGAAGGTTTATGAATCATTTACAATGTTAACTTCTCATAAGGATGTTTCTGAGAGTGTTATGCTTCACTGGGGCAGCAGAAACTGTGGATTGCTGTTCTTCAAGAGAAGGTGACAACTTGGATAATGTAGACATGATGGTATTTCAGTTTATTGAATGGTTTAGGAAGTGAAATAAGTCAGCCAAATGCAGTATTGGGAGGCACTCAGCACCTGTGTGTTCTCTGCCTTGCTGTGCTACCTGCAATTGAGAACAAGATTTTTTATCATTACGCTCATAATAATTCTGCTGTCAGCTCATGGGCTGGAAATGAGAGACAGATATGTCAATGGTTAAGAGCTGTCAACATGATAGGGCAGTGAAAGTGGTTGAAATGGCTCCTTGTTGCATAAGGGGAAGTCTTGCCTGTAGAGATTAAGAAAGTATTGAATAATCTTGTAAGACATGGAGCAATGAAACAGTTGTGTCTTCCTATGTTTAAGGATTAATTGGGTTTGGAAGTAATGTAGGGAGAGCCTAATCTTTTAAAGGAGACCATGTGCCTTGTTCTGTTTTGTTGTAGGACAAAAGCTGGGAGCTGATGAGAGCAGTTTAAGTTAGAGGTCAGTGCTGGCACAGGAATGAATGGGTGTGAATTAAGCATGAATAAAATGGCCTGTAAATAAGATGATTTTTAATTCTCAGAACAGCCTTAGTGAGAGTGACTGCCACAAATAACTGGAGCAATTTGAAGAGGAAACTGGTAAATTTGAGAAAGGGTTTTCATCATGTCCTTTGCTGTGAGAGGGAAAATGGTACTCCCTGGCCCAGGGGGTCGCTCACATACATGAGTTCCTAATCCAGGGCTGTTGGGTGTGTTTCCTTCAAAAGCCAGTTTTTACACTTGGTTCCAAACTGGTGGTCTCCTGCTACCATCTGTCACCTGTATCAGGAGTAAATTGTGTCTTACTTTGTAAGACATAGAACGTGTGATTTGAAAGTTAATGCAGTATTTGTTCAGTGTATTTGCATTTTTGTGCTTGATGCTAGTAGAAGATACAGCCCTAGATTCCTCCTCTGTGGGCTATGATTCACCTTCATTATAAATATTTCACATCAGCCTCATGCTTAATGATGCTGTTGGAAGTGAGAACATCTGGATTCTTTTACCAGGTGCTATAGCTGGATCTTACAAGTTGGAAGCATTGCTTTTACTATCTCTATTAAAAATTAAAACAGGGGGAAATATGCCTAAATTCTTCTGAACAGCCAATCTTAAAATTACTCTATTAGATTATTGTATAATTCCCACTACTGCGATATTTGAATAACGCCCTGCAATATTCATGTGTACTTAGAGGAAATGATGTACTGAGGAGATAAAGGGTGTGTTCAAGGTTATGCAAGAAGTCTGAGGTGAAAGAAAGCCTGACTGTGCCTCTACACATGTCTGAGCACTGCACTGTCTACTGGGCTATTAGAAAGGGTACCAGCTTCCTGCTAAAAATACTTTGAAAAATACTTTATTTTGACCTCAGACTCTGGTCATCTGGCTCTTAGGGAATCATAATTTCGCTTCTTGAGATTCCTTTTGGCATTTTTGTGAATCCAGGAGACGTGGCTTCCTGCCTAACTGCACTTTTCCTGTTCTTCATGCCTATCTCCTGGTTCTGTTTCCAAGCTCTGTGCTGTGAGCAGCGTGGTGTTTGCCACAGAAATATTTACACATGCTGCTTGTGGTGTTTTGTCTGCCCTCAGTGTTCCTGTGCACCTTCTGATCAGTGACTACACTGAGTCTTCACAGAAAGGAGAGCAGGTGATGCAGGGCTCAGTTCTGGGAGAGTTCTGGCTAACACCATCACGTGCTTGGGTGGATATTTGTGGGGGAAGTATTATTCTGGGATATGCCCCAAGCTCTATCCATAAGCATATCAAAATTGCTTTGTGAAATGTTGCAATTTGAGGCCAATATAAAATCTGTCTGTCAAGAAAGTTTCAATTTCTTCTGCATCTTCTGTTTTACGTTGTTCTAAACTCCTTTTAAATTACTGAAAATATAGTTACTGACGTCTAAACGTGTCATTAAAAAGCTTTAAGAGCCTGCTGCTGACGATCTTGTTTTCTAAAATTTTATGTGGTTAGACTAATGACCTAGAACTTTCCACTCACGCTATAAAAGTGACATGAATTTTATGTGGTGGAGGCTGAAGGCTGGGGCAGAGTTCTTTGCAGGGGGTGCTGAGAACCCCTGGAGAAACTGGGCTCGTTACAGCTGTGGTGGTATTAGGAGGGGATGGTAATCAGACGGTGGTGGGTTTATTATGTTAGCATTGGTTTCTGCAGATAGGTGTAGCTCAAATCCTTTAACACAAAACAAAGTCTTTTAAACCCTGCTCTTTCAGCAATTCATTTAACAAGGAGAAGTGCTTTGAAATTAGTCCTTGGATATCGTGTCTTCAATTTGCGTCCTCAGTGCAGTTAGCACTTAATATATCCCTTTCAGAAGCAGATTGTCACTGCAAAGTGTCTGTACACAGTCTGTCTAATTCATCCACAGAGGTCCCACTGCATTTCAATTGTGTCTTTTTTGTTGCTTTTAGGAGCAAAGCTTGGGTTGCTGCACATTCTTGCCACCTTTTTCCACTTCACTGAAATCATTCACTTGATTTAAAAAACCCTACACAACTAAATTGATTCAGTAAATCCCTTTTTCATGTACAGTAAGTGGTTTGGTGTAAGGCACAGAAATCTTTCTACTTTTACACTTCCTTTCATTTCATACAATTGTCCTTAGAAAAGTAAGTCTATAAATGATAAAAAAAAATACAAAGTGGAGCCAAGTTAGAAGGAAAAAGTTTTAACTAGCTTTTTTGTCAAGCTTCAAACAATGCTTTCTCTGATTCTGACTTTCTCTTTCTGATCAGTGTCTGTTTACAGTCGCTCATCATTAACTATACATATTTATCAGGGTTTGCAGCCACTGCTGGCCTATTTGATACTCCTCTTTTTAAACAAAAACACCCTCAGAAATTGATACGGTAGCCAAAATGATATTCATAAAAAATTTAAGAAAGAGCTCTCAGCATTAAAAAAAAAAAAAAAAGAAGAAAAAATTTTTTGAAGGAGCTGAAAAGAAAAAGGTCTTGGAATTACAAGCAGTTAGACTTGGTTTTTTTGCGTAATGACTCCTGGTATCCCACTGTGAGAAGACTTTCCCCAGCTTCTCGTCTGCATTCTTCCTCGTTCCCTGCGGGAGAATGAGTTGGATTTGTCTGCCATATTCACAGCAATCGAGGTGATCCAGGTTGAAAGAAAATCAATAAGATGTGTCCATTTATGCCTCACAAAGGAAGAAAGGTCTAAAGAACAGACATGGGACGTGATTCAAGCACTAGAGACTTAATAAGACTTCTACTTGTGTTTGAAGGGGATGGTAATTTATATTTTACTTTGAACTTTTTTTATGCTTCATAACTATTGGGATTCGGGCTGACATGGGAAGCAAGGAAAAGAAGGTTTGATGCTGTCTTAGAAGACCTAACCCATTTGGGAAGGCCATGCTCAAAAGTTCAAAAAATTTTGTTTTAGAAAAGATTAAAGAGACATCATATCATCGCACTGATTTATCGCTATTGATAAAACTGGTTTAAAGTATTTTGGATTGGGGTACAATAAAAAAAAAAGTCTTTCTTCGAGAACAGCTGCAAGTTTCTCATTATTGGCAGTCTTTTCTGCGTGTTTGATATAATTTTGCTTAGAAATAGAGGAGCAGCCATAATAGGTACCCTGGTGCCACTTGAAGCTTTGTCAGGGCAGCTCCCCAAAAGTGGTTGTTGTTCTGCTCCACGTCTGTCACGTTGGCCACCAGGGTCCTGCTGCCCCAAGGGGGTGCTCTGTCAGCCCTCAGCAAAAATACTCCCTGCTTGAGCCTCTGCTGTTTTTTCAGGCCAATCTTGTGATATGTACTTTTGCAAGTGAGATGTAAGCATGCTCTTATTCAGCAGGAATTAGGACCTGTGGGAGTTTCAGAAAAGAAGCCCCAAAAACTTAAAATAAACCAAGGCAGGCTGCAGGCGTTGGGTCTCGTTATTGCAATCTTTTTGTTTTGCCACAAAAAGACAAAAGTGAAAGCAAGCCTTCCTACCAAAGGAGTAAATGGCCTCAAAAATTATGTCTCAGCAAGGCATGGAATAAAAGCTTGATGGTCTATGAGGTAGGGTGATTGCAAGGTGGAAGAGGAAATATTCTTTCTTTTTCTGCTCTTCCAAATATCTTGGCTATGCATTCCCATCAAAATGAAGGCTGACACTGAATAGGCCCCAGATGGAAGATCTGAAATGGAGATGGTGTATCCAAGAAAAAAGAATTCACATTTCTGGAGTCTTGGTTCTTCTTCCTCAGTAGCCCTTTAAGAAAGTTTCAATTATAAGAGATAGTTCCAAGAAGAAAATTGTGCTTAGTGCATTACATAGGATAAAGTTAAAGATGTAAAGAGGATAGAGACAGATTTAGAGCCATACTTAAAAGGTATGCAGAGGTTTATCATTACTAAAACCACCATTTTTTCCAAATCAGCCCCTTTTCACAGAATCTTTGGCAGATTTTTTCAGTTTTATCCAACTTTGAGTCTTTTCAAAAGAAATTGAAAAGTGAGTTTGAGAGACATTCAGGCTATTAATGGATTTTTTGAAGGCTTAATTGGTATCAAACAAGATTTTAGTGAACACAGCCATGTGTGCCCATTGCATCATTAAATGAGCAAAGCTAGCATTTAACTGAGATAGACTCACACCACTGTCCTTCACTTTCAAGAACTGTACTTAAATGGGGTGAGATCAGAATATCAAAGCAGTCCATGTAAGGTGCAGGCACAATTGTTTTTTTTTTTTGAGGTTTCCTTCATATGTGTTTCAACACAGTGCTGTTCTGGAATGACCACTAAGAATAATAAATAAATAGAGATGTGAACAAAGCAATTGTGCAACAGTGAATGAAGACCTATGTGGGCCAGGATGCATTGTCTGAAAAGGAAATGTAAAAATAAATCCCAGCAAATTGGAAAGGGATTGGATGGAGCAGCCGACCAGCCCAACACACAGAAGTGAGATTTTGCAGTTTCCAGGCAGCCCTTTTGCCTTAGAGGATCTGAGAAGTGTTTTAGTATCTCGTTTACATGACAAAGGAGGTACAAAATCAGCTTTGCAACCAGGGGACTACACAAGCCTGCTATGGGGAGAGGTGCTGAGAGCAAAGATTGTTCTCCAGACCCCTGTGCAGCAGCCAGAAAATGCTGTATCTCAGCCAGGTGTTGCATGGCCACTCTGGGCTGGCACGATGCTGCTCTCAGATGCCTGTCGCCTCTTTGGCTTACCCCAAACAAATGTAAATAGCTGCTCTGCTTCTTCAGAAAGTCCCACCAGACAGCCCCACTAGTTCTTGGCACCTTGTCCTGCTCTGCCTTTCATTTCCCGGGGCATGAAGTGGATTCCTCTGATACAAAGCCCCAGTGACAGTGAGAGGGAGCCTGAGGTTATTTCCATTGAGGGGTGATTCTGTGCAGCCCTTTCCGGAGCTCTTGGCCAAAGTGTTGCGGGTTTGCTGGACCACCCTTGCTTGTTGTGCTGCTTTTCACTCTTCCTGCTGCAGCTGGCCTTGGTTTCCACACAGGAAACTCTTTGTGAAGAAGAGCTAACTTGTGCTGTGAATGAGCAACTGAAGGAACTGATGATTGGGGTCTGCAAATTGTGCATTTCTGTGAGCTATTAACAGGTAGAGAAAATCTCAACAGAGATTTCTCTACCTGTGAGACAGGCAGACAATTTTATCCCTGGGAGGAGAGAAGGACTCCTGAAGTGGCATTAGAGGAGGTTTGCACCAGAAAGGGGAGTGGTACCACCATTACTGGTAAAATCTGGGAATCTGGAAGCTCCAACACAATTCTATGAACAGATTTAAGTGAACCACAGGTTTTGGGCATTTCATTTTTTTATTAATAATATTGAAGGGAAGGAAAAAGCAGTACTCTGAAAGGACAAAGAGATCTGTGCTGCAGCAAAGTTCAGGCCAGGCTGGTGCTTTACTTGGGAATGGAAAAGCACCTTCCCTTAACTGTGCACAGCCCCTGTAAAGAGCCAGCCAGTGGTCGTGGCTCTCAAGGATTGCATTTGCTGCCAAATGTCTCTGCCTCCCAAAAGTGTAGAGAGGGAATGGGGTGGGTAGGACAATGTCACTGTTGTAGCACCTGGCAGTCCTGGCTCAGCACACCCAGGCTGGTAGGGATGCAAGGTGTCTTCAGCTGAGGAGATGCTCCAAATGTCTCCCAGGAATCAGATATTTTGGGGCAATGCAGGGTTTGCCATGCTGAGGTCTGCTCCACTGACAGAGCTCCCTATTGCCACTACCAATGCAAAAAAGGAAACATGGAAACAGATTCAAAAAAGCATGCACACAAGGAAAAGCAGGTTCATTCCCAGCTTCCATTGAAAGCTGGCTCCAGCTCCCTGTGGAATACCTTGTAGGGTATTCACCCAGGAAAGCAGCTGGGGGAATCTCTTCATGGTGATCCCTGCTGTTTAGTTCATTCTGAAGGAAAATGCAATGCTTGGGTTTCCTTGCTGTATTTCTTGACTTGGTGCAGCATTTCTTCCCAAAAGTTGCAAAAACTTTGCTGAATAATGACGAATGGGAGATATTAAAAAAAAAAAATAAAACCCCAGGCCCCAAACCCCCCAATCTTGGAGTAAGTGAGCTCAGTTCTCCTTCACAGAGGAACTGTGAGAATTATTCTTCTTTATTAAAAAGAAATTCTCATTGGAATGCAAATTTTGATTTTGATTATCTGTCACGGCCTGCTTTGAAGTTTTTCAGACAAAAATAAATATCTCCATAACAGAGAGGATTATAGTAGTCTTGTTTAGAATCATCTGACTAAGAGTGACATTTAATCTCAGAATATATAAGGTTTTGAGGCCACAGAGACTTTGAAAGAGCTTGACTTTCTTATGTTTTGTAAATTTTCTATAAATGGTTTAATAAGGCTTTTAGTTCAGCCCCAAAAAAACAAGGACTAAAACATTTCCATCAACCATATTGTTGAAGGAATATAAAAGAGACATAATTCAATTTAAATAAAGCTGTAGCCAGGTTATATCATCCTTATCTCAGTAAAAAGTATTTTCTTTTGCAATCCCAAATAAATAAATAAATATCTGTGACTCGGCTTTGAAGGCTTCGCTTGGATAAATCAGGTTTTGGCAGCTCTGTAATTCATGAAACAATACCTCCAGCTCCACTGGAATGGGAGTGGGATGTTTCAAGCTTTATGATTCTCTTCAATTCTGGAGCGTTAATGGGGCTATTTGTAAAGAAAGAAATATAATGAGTTATCACAAAACACAGCAAGGACTCTAGAAAGGGGCAGCCTCCCATCCATCACCCATTCTAGCGTATTCACAAAAGAACAGGGCGAGAAATCTTGTGAGGACGGTGGGGAATTTTGCTTCTACTCTAACCTGACTTTCACAAATTGTGATGGGCCTGGAACATTATTTTCTTTGCAAAATGACCCCAACCCGATCCTAAATTCAAAGTGTGAGAGTGTGTGACACAGGTTTTTGTGGAGATTTTTTTCCTACTTCTTCTACTTTACACTTTGAGAAGACATTTTCTTAATTAAGATTTATTTATGAAAATAAAAGTATTATGTTATTTTTATCTGATATAGTGGCTAATTCAGGATGCTGACATTGCCATATTTCTGTGATGCCTTCTGGTAGGGCTATTAGTAAAGTTGCCTGTCATTTCCCTTCTCCTCTATTTTAGAAGTTTATTACTAAGCCTTGAAAAGTTCTTATGGGTTCACAATGCCATACGAGTTGGGAACTTGAGAGCAATTTTATTTTGAACCTTTTTAAACAAAAGGCAAACCTACACTGAGCTGTGGTTTTGGTTTTCTTTTTTAATTTTAAGTGATGTAAGCACAAGCAGAACCAAAATCTTATCTGGTGTGTGCTGTCATGTATCTGCAGTCCTGTCCTCTCTCATCACACTCAGAATCCCTAATGAACCCAAAGAAGGTTTTGAGTGAATATGGTTTTTAAGGAGGACTGCAGGTTTTGCCCCAAAGATAATGAGATAATTAATGTATTTCATAGTGTAGTTCAGAGACGGTGAACAGCTCGGAGTAATGAAATGAAACACGCATACCAAAACAAAGGGCACAGCAGGAAATAGTCTGAAGTACATGATAATCAATTTTCACATTATAAGCTTTTACATCTCTCCTTCCATATATCCCATTATAACGGGGCCTGTTGCTTATTAAAAAGGAAATTGAGATGTCACTAGCTGTGGAAGAGCAGATCCTCAGGCAGTAGAAATCAGTCTACTGCACTGAAGTCAGTCATGCCAGCTGTGGACCTGACTCAGGATCATTTTGGTGTGATAAATCAGTTTTCATCTGCAATCTAGAAGTTTGCTTCACTCTTAAAACTTGATGTTTTGAAGGTTGGAGGACTGAGGGAGGATTTTTTTGGGTTTTACTAGATGGTTTTTTTACTAGCTGTTCTTACAAAAGAGCAGAAAGAGTGTCCCACCTTCTTCTGATGCTCAGGGAGTGATGCTGGAGTGGGACCCCTCCAGAGGACCTTATTTACACACTCTACACTCCCCTTCCCACAGGAACAGTTCCTTCAGTAGTGTATTTCCAGAGCCTAGGAGTGTCTGGGTTGGAACCATCTGGCAGACATTGGCAAGTGAAAAAAGACCTTATAGTTCTCTCAGCTTGCCTGTGGGAGAAATTGTCTGTTACATACATGAGGGAGGTATTGTTTTTCGCATCTGAAGTGTTTTTTCCATCTGAGCATGGTAAAAACTTGTGAATTTCTTGCAGAGTCCAACGTCCTAAATATATGCACTAAGCCCTTTACAGAAAACGTAGCTCAATGACTTTTACTGCAGCATCTCTCTGTGTGAGATTCTCTGAGCCTCAGTAGCTTCTCCCCAGGTTAAACCAGGAAGCAGAGGGGGGGCATTAAAACCACTTACAGCAATGCCAAGGTGTCCTGAAGAGTTCTAACATTCCAATAAGGCACTGTGACCCTGTGCAGTGTATCTGGATTGTCTCATTCTAATCTTGCTTGCTTGTCCTCCCAGCATTCACATCAACTTTGTCCTCCCTTTTCTGTCATGCAGCAGGCACAGCCCAGCCATTGTAAAACTTTCCAGTGCTTTGCAGGACAGTGCTGGGGCTTTTGCTGCCCAGGGTGTGATTAGGTGGCATGCTCATTGATCTCCTGTCTCACAGAATTTCTGCAGATCTACAAGCCTGACCTGTATATTTTCCAGTGATGAGTCCCGTGTGTTCTCCAATGAGAGAATTATTTTGAAACCCAGGCTTTATGGGATTATGCTCTCTTACAGGGTATAGGTATATCAAGCTATCCATGAGAAATGGCTTATGTGCTTTGACTCGTTAGCTATCCCCTTAGCAGTAATGAAAATAGCCTCAGCTGGCATTCATCTGCTTCATGGCTTCACAGAAGCAAGGGAAATTCACACGTGAACTGGAAGGTTACAGCGAAGTGTGGAGCATGCTGCATCGTTTTGAGACAGCAATTTTACCACGTGCCATGAGACCAAAGGTGTGATAAAAACCAGTGGCAAACACTTGGTTTCACAGCATCATGAAGCAGGACTCGAGGGGCCAGTGCACTGTGGCAGTGAAGTTCCCTGAATGTTTGGAACTCTGCAGAAGGAGATCACCTGCCTTGCACAGCCACCAGCTGCTGCTCTGGATGACCTAAACTGACTCTTCCTCCTCTAGAGCAGCAGCATGAGAACTCATCTATCTCCCCCCTTGCTAGTGCCAAAAGGCTGCAGCTTGCAGAACTGAGAAAATATGCAAGTTCTGAGCCTGTGGAGTATTGTACTCTATGTAGCTCATACCACCAGTCTTCCTGCAGCAGCCTTTTATTTTTCCTTCAGGAAAAAGAACATTGAGTTGCTAGTGGCAATCACCAAATTATTTACTGTCCATCTTTTCCTTCACAACTAAACAATGCATGCTGGAGGATTTTTGCAGTTTTGCTACTGCTACCATACTCAGTATGACCAGCTAAGAGCAAAGGCAGCTCTTAATTATTTTAGGGGCTTTCTTGTCCACAGCATGTCACTGACAATTTTCCTGATCAAGGTGAGAAGGATCTAGTCTTGTTACAGTACTGGAAGGGACTCAGGACAATAGTGGATCCTCTCCTGTGTCAGAGGAAATGGTGGTGGCTCTGTTTGCCAGCAGCCAGACTTTTAGAGGTAAATTTAAAGGGTCTAAAATGCTTCTGTCTGCAGTGGCAGAAAAGTGAGGCCATAGGCTGAGCCACCTGGGTTGTACAGAGGAGCTGCTTGTAAAGCCCCATGGCCAATGAAAGGAGATTGTTCAGGTGGCTTTGAGAAGGAGGCAGGCAGGATGGCTTTATACATTATATATTTCTCAGGCAGAGGAAGCATATTAAGTCTACTGAAGAGAGATTTCCAAGTTTTATCAGTCACTTGTGTGTGTATGTATATTTTTATATATAAGGTGCAACTTCCCCTCCTGTCCCTTGCCTTGGGACAAGTTTTTCTCCTTTTGCAAGTTTTGAGGTACTTTCAGGGCCATAGAGAAAAAACCTTGTGGGATAAGAAATGCAGGCATTAAATGTAGAGGATATTCCACTCCCTTTGATTTATGGGGACTAAAATGTAACTTCTGGCTGCAGCCAACATTTTGAGGCAATTGCATAGTACAGAGGGGAATAAGAAAGTGCTGTAGCTCTTTGCCCAAATGCTGAGGGACTGAAGCTTCTTGAGATGCTGTGTAGGAATTGAGTCTAAATCGTTTGGGATTTTTCCTTTCAGACTTTGATTGTCAGGGTTTTGGATCTGGCCTGCATTGTAGCCCTTCTGTTGTCTCTGCAGAGATCACAGCAACGCTCCCAAAGCCAAGGAACAGCCCTTTGGGGAATGTCCTGCTCTTTGGAGCCTTTCCAAACAATGCACAGCCACTGAAAGGGCTTTTTCCCCCCAATTCCTTGTAATGTGCCTCTGTCCCCTCCCACAGAGGGATGGATGACACTGGTGATTGTGTTTGAAGAGGTGTGGGTGGGTCACTGAGCTCAGACAAATAGTCCCCAGAGCTAGAGGCTGGGCACTGCTCTGGTTTGTTAGGGACCAGGTGAGTCCTGACACACACCAGGCTCAGACACAGCTCCACATCAAGGCTTGCCACCTCCTGAAATCTCAATTCCTGATCTAGACAAGCAGCACTTAATAAGTCTCATAGTCTGGGGAGGATTTCATCCTGGTTACCTGTGTGCTCATTCCTTGCCTTTAGCTGGTCCTCAAAGGGGCAAAAGCTGCTCAGAAGCACCTGCCAGACCCTGAATGCTGAACAGATGCTGCTGCTTCTGCCCTGCTCTCAGAACATTTGTACCCCTGTGGTATGTGTACCCACAAAACAATCAGTGAGGATGCTGTGGTGCAATCAGAAAGCAGAACCAGGAAAGGCTTTTCAGCTCTGTGGAGGCAAGGAGAGGTTAGAAGGAGGAGCAGTGCATGGAGCTGGTTCCTGAGACATGGACAGTTTGCACCTCTCAAGGAATGATCAAATTGTTCTTCCTGTGCAGCAAAGGCTGCATCTTTCCTGCAGTTTGGGGAGAAGTGGTGGCACCACTCAACCTTCAGAGGGAGGAGGTCAGCTAGGAAGAGCTTGCTCAGGGTGCAGCAGGGAAAAAATCCATCTGTCTGAGTAGCCTTAATAGGGTCTGGGGACCTGCCACCCTGTCAGACTAATTCTTGGCACAGGGCTGGTGTTGCCAAGAGCTCTGTTTTCCTTCTGTCTATTGTTGCCAGGAGGATAGTGGAGAGATAAGGGCTGAGCAGGGCTCTGTGTAAATGGTGCTTCCTTAGAGTCTTTCAGTTTAGCTTTCACTGACTGAGGCCCCCAAAGTACTTAGCATGAGTAAAGTTTTCAAAAGCGTGAGTAATTTAGGAGATTAAAAGGCATTTTCAAAAGTGTCGACTTTTCAAAGTGCCTAATTTCCAGCGACTTTCAATGAGGTTTGGGAATGTGAAATCATCTGGTTGCTTCAGTGAATAGCACTGTTGATTGCAGAGCAATGCATCATCAGCTGGTGTCCTGCCTGTGTCAGAGGTCAGCGTGAGTGACTCTGGGGAGGGTGTGCAAATCCCCTGGCTGAGCCATCCCTGCCCCTTCCCAGAGGTGGCTTTGAGAGCACAGAGCTCTTCTCAGAGTTTCTGAGCTAATTGCACGGGGAGACTGTGAGAGGAGTTCACTTAGGCTCCCTTTTAAACTGTGTTTGCATCAGGTTTTACTGGACCAAGTTTTGCTCTGTCCAATTTGCCACCTTTTTTCCCTTTTCTTATTTTGTTTCATATAAATTTCACTCATGTCGTCTGTTTTGTGGCAGGAGGCTCCCCACATCTATGAATTTTTATTGACATATAGAGATATAATTTAAAGTATGAAAACTATGTAAAAATCATAGGTTTCCTGTGTTTGCCTTTGGAAAGGGTCGTGTGAAGGACTAACTCAAACCCTTGCTGAAGTGCAGGCTCACAGAGGGAGAGATGCACATGTTCAGGAGTAAGAAGGGCTCAGCATTTGCATTTGGATGCATGTCTTAGGGCTTCAGAGCTCTTTAGGCTCCCAAGTGCAGCAACTTCGAAGTTCAAAGCAGTGTGATTTTTGGCAGGTTTTTTCCCTAAGACTTCTTCAGGGCATGAAATATTCTGCCCTGAGTGCATGTACATAACTCTCGTTGGCCTTAAAAGAAGCTACATGCCTACATCAAAGGAAGGATTTAGCCCATAATGGCTCATCATGAGCCTGACAGGCAAACACAACAGTGGAGAGCTCACAAGCCAAAGCTCCTGAGCTATGGGGACGGCAGAGTTCAGATCTCTGCCAATCAGCCACACTGCTGCTCTGATTTTCAGCGGTTTTTAATTTTTGGAATTGTTTTAGTGGGGATCCAACCACGTGTTATCCATCTGTTAGAAGAAATGGTAGGGCTGGAGCAGAGGAGAGTGCCCCTTTAGCATCTTATGTGGGAGTAAACCAGGGTCAAATTCAATTGTGGTGCTTTTTTTGCCTGGAAGGTGCAGCTCCCTATCCCTGGTGCAACACTGGAGACACAGAGCCACAATATTTTAAAGCAAATTAGAAAATACCTTTTTATTAAATGTGCTTGCAGAAAGTGCTGGGAAGGAATGTGTTAATGACTGGTGATTGAATGCAGTGGTTTGCAAGCTCTAAGCAGCTTTAGTGTCTCCTACCACAGCCCTGATTTAAAATTCATAAATGCTAATCCTCCATAATTTACGGTTTAAAAAGCAGCCCCACTCACAGGCCCTGTGGCTACAGCTCTGTCAGAGTAATTATGCCGCCAAGCTGAAATTGGACTACTAACTGAGATATTAAACAGGGTAGGAAATCCTCTTCCCTGGCAGCCTACCCAATTATTCCAAATAAGCAAACAGATTAGTGAGTAATTTTCCAGTTAAATCTGGTGATTGGTGCCAGAATTGTATGTTAAATATTCAGAAGTAAATAGATTAAAGATGAAATGTCCCCTTTTCTCAAGCTTAATTTAGTGTGTATATTAAAACTTTTTAGGGGGGAAAAAAATCTCCATTGAAGTGCAATACATTTGCTTTGAAAACAGAACCTTTCCTGGCTTGTTTGCACTTGGGGCAGTGCGTTCATTAGCTGGGGCACGTTGTGCCCAGGGAACCTTGTGCCACATTAGCCACAGTATCAGTCCTGCTGTTCCTTTATCCCTCACCTTGGAGGAGCCCTCCTGGGTGGCAGAGCTGTGACACAGCACTGCTGGGGACCATGGGAGACAGATTCCCACCAGGAGTGGGCACACAGGGCGCTGCCCATCCCTGTCGGCAGGGCAGGAAGGGATTTGTGGAATTAACAGTAAATATGGGCGTTTCTCATTCACTCTGAGCCTGTTTCTAAACTCAGCTTGAATTTCCCCCCCGATCCACCCAGGTTGACCTTTTATATTTTTTTTATTTCACCTTTCCAAACTCTCCTTGTAATACAGTGTTTGGCTGGGACATAAAGTAGAGGGAAGATGGGGGCAAAAAGAAGGAAAACATGGACTAAATGCCCAACACACACAACTCCCATTACACACAGGCAAGGGGGATGTGGGGCTGTCCATCTGCTGCCCCACACCACAGGTATGGTCACCTCAAGGAGCTGAGCCCTAACTAGAGAGCCAGGCAGCCTTCAGCAGCTGAAGGGAGCTGCTCTGGAGAAGCTGAGCTGACACCTGAAGCACTCCAGAAACTGGCTGAGGCTTGTGGCACCTCTCCCCAAAAAGGCTGGCATGGTAGCTCTGCACAGACCCTGGCTGGTTGCTGCTGCAGGGACTGTGATGGGCAGACCTGGGAAGACCAGGTGGTGCACACTGTATTTTATCATCCAAAATTATTTCTCAAAGTGAGTCTGAATTTTCTCAAAGTGAATGAGAATTTTTGCATTCATGGATTAAAAGCAAGGACTTGGATTGCTGGAAACACACATGCACGTTTCAATGTGCAAGAGCACTAAAGGGAAGGAAGGAAGGTGCACTTGAGGAATTGTTTTAGCACCTGGTGGAATTTGCTTTGAAGTTGTTTCAAGGATCTCAAGCACTATGAACAATGCTTTATGCCGTTCCTAGTGGGTTTTCTTTCCAGTTGCTAAAAGCTGGTTGTGCTGAGGAAATGAACAGTCCTCTTAGCTGGGAAGTGAAGTGGAAGGAGCAGCACCTGCTTATCAAGATTTGAGGCACAGTAGCCCTGGGGTCGAAGATCTTCAGACCCTCAGTGTTAGTTACAACTTGGTCTCTTGGGCAGCTGAGAGGACCACTTCATTCTTGGGTCTGAGTTAAACATTTTCTGTGTTTTCAGTCCTAATACAGTGTCCAGAGTGAGAAATGCAGAGTGTTTATGAACTTGCTGGCGTTGACTGCCTTGCAATACAGGAGGCACATAATCTCCATCCTTCCTGAGGAATTCCAGGGCTTGGTGATGGGACTGGTCTCCTAAGCAGAATAACTCAAAAAGCCAGCAGATGTTAGGCTTGACAGGGGATTTAGATCAGCCCCTCTCATACCTGGGCACAGTGGGCTGAAGGAGGCAGAAACTTCCCAGCCATTGGCCCACGGATTTGCTTTTCCACTGGGAAGTGCAAGAGCTGCAAGTAGGTAATGCTGAACACATGCCTAGAAAGGATTAGCTGAACTCTTGCACATCCCAGAGGCTTTTCCTTCTGCTGCATCCTCCCTGGAGAGGCTTTTTCACCTCAGCCCTCTGCTGGAATGTGCCTTAAAGGCATAATCAAGCTCATAAAAATTAAGTGGTGTGCAATCGTCAAAACAAAACAAAAGGACCCTAACTAAATTTTATTCAATAAGTTCTCTAGAATCAATCTATTTGTGTTTTTATTAATGTGACAACTCACAGCATAGTTTCCCTTTCTGTGTTTCACAGGGCTGTAGGGGCTTTTGTTAAGGTTTGGGTTTTTTCCACACCACTACACACGACAACATTTTGGCTTTGAATTGAGAAGGGTTAAAGTCAAAACTACAATTATTATTTTTTTTAGCTTGTGAACATCCTCTGGATCAAATCTAAAGGCTTACCTGTTCAAAGCTGGAATGGATTGATGAATGTGAAGGGATCCAGGATGAGGAGAGAGCAGAGTTACATGACACTAGTTTCCTTAATGATGCACGATTTCTACCTCTCTGATAAGTTCACTCAGTAGCACTAAAGATGTGTTTTCTTGATTATTCTTATACAAACGGTAACAAAATGGGAGAATTTGTGGCATCCTGTCTGCACAGATCCTTTCCACACACTCTCACTGCCAGAATGCTGATGGTTCAGCATGAGCTGCACACTTCAGACCTTCCCTGTGCTGAGGGAGGGTCGTGAATGTTACTGCTTCAAAGTGCTCCAAATGTCAGTGCATTCCTAGTATGTCATGTCTGTCTGCTGCCCTGTCCCTCTAACCCAGGGATTTCACAGTTTTTCTGATAGAAGTCACTTGAAGGATGCCATTCTCAGGCAGGTTTGTCAGTTGGGTCCTTCTTAGCAGAAGCCATGTGAGTCTCCCACATAGTAAAACTAAAGGTTTTCAGTTGGTTCCTGATTCTTTAAAAGTCCTCTCTGGATGTGTATTGCTTTCAAATTGCCTGTCAGATCTTTGGGTTTATGTACATTTGGTTAATCATTCTAAGGTTGTGAAGGGCCATCACATGGGAGCTAGAAAGTGAATGTGAAGGAAAGGGCTGGACACAAAACTTGACATGATGGAATAGGTCAAGTATCCATTCACCAACTGCAGTTTCTATTCCTGCCCCTGTGAGTGGCACTTTTGAAGACTGAGCAATCTGGATTTGTCCTACTGGTTTTGCCCATTTTATTCACCTCCCATGTAGTGAGTGAAGAATCTATTATTAGTCCCTGGTTTTGTTTATTCTTGATTCTCAGAAGCACAGTGTTTGGTGGCTGTAACCAGTGAATTCTCTGTAGTAAAAACACTGCTATTTGTGTCCTTAGACTTGCCTATATACACTCCTTTTTTTAAAAAAAAGTAAAATCTTTCTCATATGCTTCCTCAATGATATCCTGCTACAGTGAGTTCCAAAGGTTAATTATATGTTTTGCTCAAAGCTACTTCACTAACAGGGTCCTCAGGATGAGGGTTGCTGACCCTTTTAAGCCAGTGAACTAAAGCAAACAGCAAAACAACCCACTGAGGCTGTTAGCTTGTGGGTGGCTATTTGTCTTTCTTGGTTCCTTTTCATCAGGGCAACCTTCCTGAATCAAGCTTCCCCTCAAGAAGGTGACCAGACAGTCTCTGCTGGCATCATGGGAACAGAGATGAAGGCAGTGCTTTCATTCTTGATTACCCTAAGTGTCAGGATTTTGGTTTTGAGAAGAGATTGTGCCACAATCACCTTTCCCCACTGCTGGGGACCCCTCTGGTTGTCCCCTGGAGAGGTACAGCCCTGCCCTGGGTGGGCTCAGCTGAGGTTCAGGAATGGCTGGGGGCAGGCCTGAACTCCATGTGGCCAGTCCACTAATACATTCTCTCTTTGCTGTGTTTTCTAAATTTGAATGGAAGTAGAAATCATTTTGGAAACTTGGAATAAGATGCCATGAAAAAGTGCTCCTTAAAGGAATGAAGAGCATGTAATTTAATCTGTGTTTGTAGCATTTAATCCTAAAACCCTGCTATCTTATGTATTTTATGTATCTGTTTCCCTGAAGAAAGCAGATAAGGGCATCCAGTGCTTCAGCAGCTCCTGCAGTGACAGTGAACCTGAAATGGAACACGTGGCTGTAAATAAAATACAGGTGGCCAGGACACACTCTCATTAGCCAAGGTGTGGCAGTGGCACTGTGAGGATTTTAAGGAGCCTTCAG
The DNA here is from genome assembly GCA_034336665.1 of Luscinia megarhynchos. Classification (NCBI taxonomy): domain Eukaryota; kingdom Metazoa; phylum Chordata; class Aves; order Passeriformes; family Muscicapidae; genus Luscinia; species Luscinia megarhynchos. Next base: position 11,278,993 of record CM067568.1, read on the forward strand.
GAGGTGGGATCAGCAAGGGTTTCCAGTCTCTCTGGTGACATCACCTGGATGCAAAGACAGCTCAGACCTCGTGGCACACGTGGTGTGTGCAAGAGTGCAGATTTTACACTTTTACACTGATGGCTACAGGAGAGACAGAAAAAGGTTTCTGGAATAGCTTTTTTGAACATATGGCCTGTCACAGTCAGGCTCTCTTTCCCACATACATGATGTAAAAGGTCATTCAAGAGATAAACTGATGTTCATCACACTGAAGAGGCCAGCTTCTTATTTCTCCTTGAAATAGTCCTCTGGTGCACTGTTGAGTCCAAAGGCTGATGAGGACAGGTTCCAGGCTCGTGTCTCTCCCATTTGAGAAATCCCACTGTCCACCCAGGAAAAGAAACCAACTGGTAGTTCTCAATTACTACATAAAATTTATAAGGAGAGATGATATCTCTTAAATAACTGGGTCCCAGACCATTTAGGGCACTACAGACTTCAATCAGTGCTTTGAAATGTATCTGTAAGCAAATAGAGCCAGGAGTGTTTTGTGCTATTAGGCCACTTCAGCAAATCACTTAAGCATTACTTAACACATGCTAAGTCTACTGCACCCAAGGCAAACTCTGGATATGATAAACTCTTTGTCCATAAAATGTCCCCCTCTGGATAATGCAGCACCACTTTATGGCTGAGGGTGATTGTGTGTCTGTCTGTCTCAATGGGAAAAGAAACCTGGCAGTAGAGCAGTTGTGCTGTACCTGTATTGTTTGTGTGATTGGTCTGCTAAGTGCATAAATCTTAAAGGAGAGAATTTTGTAATATACAGTATAACAATTGGCAAGTGTTGTACATTTATTTTCACAAGTGAGGGAGTGACCCATAACTCACATCCATCACAGGGTATGAAAGCACAGCTCAGTGCAGTACAGCAAGCAAGGAAATCATTCATACACGGGATGTTATTCACTTCAACCTTTCCCCTTTTCTGAAAGCAGTCAGGATCTATATGTCTACTGCTGCATGCTCTGTGTGCTGGCATAGATGTATGATGGCATCACAAAAACTGGAAGGGGAAGAAATGAGATAGGAACAGAAAGGGGTGTGGGCAAATGTTGTCTGAGCTGATAGAAATTTAAGTGGTCAGGCTTGTCAAGGAGAAGGAAAACTGCAGGGCTGGAGAGTGACTGAGATTACAAGTGACTTTTGGAGAAATGGGAGCTGAGATAATACCTCTCAGTTCAAAAAACATGGGTGATGGCACAGGGTGAGCATGGGAGGACTGGAAATTAAAACAGTACATAAAAAGGAAATGTATTTGATGTAAGGACAACAAAATATGTATCATCCTTTCAGTTCTGGTCTAGTTCCTCTGTCATTATTCCCAAATTTAATGCTGTACTTCTCAACAGGACCTGTATCCTGTAGCAATTTCTGTGAAAAATCCCCTTCACAAAATGGCCAGGGAAGCTAAAGAGAATCATTAATATTGGGACTCCATCAGTTCTTGGCACCTACCTGCTTTCACCAGGCTTGCATACCCACTGTGCACTCTGCAGAAAGTCTGTGTCTTTCCCTCTGTGCTGTGGGAAAGGTAAAATTAGCTTTAATTAGTTGTATACTGACCACACCACGCTACCACAGAGTAGCTGTGGTCTGACATTTCTTTGCTAGAAAGAGTGCACAGCAAGATGAGCTCTGTCCCAAATTTCCTGAACAAGCAGGAGAGGCAAAGGAGAGGGAATGGTTATTTCCCATGTGGAATGATTTCACGAGTTTGCCAAGGGACATAGAGGAATCATGTGTTAGGAGGAAGAAATGTCTCTGGACCTCCCAAACCCCAATTTATCAGCACAGCTGTAAGATGCATTTCCTTTGTACTCACATCCAGTTGTAGCAGGGTTGCCATTCCATGGTTTATACCTGGATAGATGGCTTGGGAGATCCCCTGGGAGATGGAGGAAGAGAAGGCTGCAAGTTCAGGCAGCTTAAGTGGGAGAGAAAAAGTTTCTTGGTAGACAAGTTGAGAGCTGCTGGCTTGCTTTTAAGAGTAATCACTCTGCAGCTTCTGACAGGGCTTAGTTCTAGGCTTCACTCTCCACTCAGGTCCTAGCCTGTGGCACATGTTACAGGTAATAACCCAGCACAGCTCAGACACAAGGGATCTCGTGTGCCACACAGTAGGAGCCCAAATATTCCTGACCTTGATGCTGAGGCAACTTTTTTCCCTCAGGACCGACTTCCTTTGCAGGGAGTGTAACCCTTTTGTCATCTGCACCATGCTCCCCTTTGTCATTGCACTGCTGGACTCACATCCTTGAACTTAGAACACAAAAACCCCTCTGGTTTTTTAACTGATGGTTTGTTTGTTTTTCCTCTTTGGTCGATGCTGGGATCAGTGATGTCAACTTGTTCTATTTGCTTTGACAGGAAAATGTTTTCAGAGTTCATTAGGATGGCATCAATTCTAACATTTGGCACATGAACATTTGATGACCTTCATGTGGGGGAAGAAATATGTAGGCAAAACTTCCATTAGTTTGAAAAAACACTTCCACTCCACACCATTCCAATGCCTGAACTGCAGCTTCAACCAGAAGTTTTGTGCAGCCCCTGTTTGTGATCTGCCAGTGGGCTCCCATCATGAGGCTGGAACTGTTTGGAAGCCTGGGCTGAGGCTGCAGCTGGATGCAGCTCTGCACTCACCTGTGAGGCAGGTGCTGCCAGCAGCCAGGCTCCCTGCTTCTGCTTGGCTCAGCTGGTGGAGTCAGTCCAATGGAAAGGCAAGGCATCCCATGCCTCCAAACCCACAGTTTTCCTGGAGCTTTCCTGATAGCTCCCCTCAGCGAGATGATTTCATTTGGCCACTTTGGGCTCATTTTCACCAATTACAGGGCTCATTAAAAGAGCTGGACTGACTGGCATTGCAGTTTATCCACAGAAAAGGAATAGCAGGTGTTGGCTCTTCCCTCCTCAGGGGCCACCTGCCCTATGCTCACAGAACCTCTGAGTGGGAGGGAAGGAAAATTCTCGTGGGCTCTAGCAGTGAGGGGCCAAGTAATAAAAAGAACTTCTGCAGTGAAGAAACCTCTTCAATAGTAGCTGGCCTGGGCCCACCAGATTATTCTCCCTGACCACCACAAGAGTGGCTGATAGCCCCTGGTTGCTGTCAGCCAATGGGTTTAGCAAAGACCTGGTGGGAAGTGAGAGCCCATTTTTTGGCCATCATTTATCCTTCGAGCCTTCCCACTGCCTTAGAGCTGTGTAAGTCTTGTCAAACAGTTCTGCTTTTCCTAGTGCCTGTCTCCAGCCCTTTCCTCTGACCTACCTTAGCTCTTATTTCCCTTTCTTTTAGGATTCACTGTGCCTTTATGTTTTTCTCTCATATCCTGTAATCAAGTGAAAGGTGTCTCTGTGGACAGAGGGGATTTGTACTCAGCCTTTGTTTGCTCTTTCCTGATAGTGCTGCCTGCTGTAAGAAAAGCCAAGTGCTGCCCATATGTTGCTGTGCTCCCCTAAATTACAGAGGGTGAACACTTACGGCTGCTCTCACTGTTGCTTTCTCCATACTTTTCTAAATGATACGTTTTCACAAGCAATTACTGAGATAGGCAGTCAGGACTGGTTTTTGAGGTGTGCCACTTAGTGGCCTACACATAAAAATGGGAGACAGGAGGAGGAGGATGGCAGAGGCTTAATACCATGCCTTGCTTAAGAGAATGTCCTTCAGGTGAGCAGAACCCTGCACCTTGTAAAAGTATGACTTTAATTTTGCCTTTCAAATATGAACTAAGCAGGGCTGTCAACACATACTGTGTTCTCCCCTGTCAAACCATTTCACTTAGCCTGTCAGCTGTAAACAGCTTAAGAGGCATGTCATTCCAGCATTATTATAGCACTTTTAGATTTGGTTTTAGATTGGCTCTGTATCTGCTCCTGCAAAAGGTGTAGATACAGAGATGACATGGGTTATTTATTGTGTTACTGCAAAATGCTGCTTGCTGTTTTGTGGTAAGCACTGAGTAACTCCACTTCAAATAATGGGCACTGTGGAGTAATAATCCTGTAGTGCCATGGTAATACCATTGCCATACTTTGTCACATCAGTTGTGTCAGTGCAGCAGAGTGCTTTCTTCACTGAGGGTGTCTATGCCCTTGCACTTCATTTGAAATTTCTTTCTTTTTTTTCCCCCAGGAGTTCAGGGAAGCAGAGTTAAGACATGTGGGTAAAAGAACTCTGATCAACAGACTCTGTACTTTCTGTTTTTTTCAAAAAGTTGCTTTACATATTCAAATAAACAGTATTTAAGCTGTTGATGACAGCTTAACTACTTCATCCCAGAAGGTTTTGACAAGTGATTTTCAACGTTTTGGTTTCTCAGGATTTTGATAACCCCCAAAAAGAATTTATATGTCACATGTTTAATTTATTTGAGATGAATGTATTATGTTGCAAAAGCAGTAAGGAGGGAGTTAAAGGACAGGATGAAACACTCCATATTTATGATCATCAGCTTCTTCACTGTGTCATTATAGGAGAATTTCTCCCCAGAAATGCATGATTTTCTGGCTGTGTACATTCCACAGCATTGCCATCAGAAATAACACAAATGTGTAAACTGATCTTCACTTTAATACCAAACTGGAGCGCAGACCAAATGTTTAAAGCAAAGTTTGTTTCATCTTTGTTTTGGGAATTAGGTGTTGTAAAATTTTGGATTGCTTTCTTTTTCTCTGCATGCATTAAAGCACAAAAAGGATGGGATACACCCTGTAGCTTCCTGGGCTCTTAAACTAGAAGTAGGGAAAAGAAACCACAAGGAGAGAATTGCTTTTGTGAAGCTCCTAGGCTGAGTAATATATTTTGCTCAAAAAGGGTTCATATTTCAACATCACACCTCAAAACTTTTTGAATATTTGTTTATTGGTACTTGTGTCTTGAGTGCTTGATAGGACTAGAATCAGTGAAATTTAGAATATTAGAATTAAGCATATAAGAAGTATTGAAAAAATCCTCCTTTAATTTATTCAGCACCCAGGATATTACTATCCTTTTTCTACATCAGAATACCACTTACTTTGTTTTGTAAAAGAGTTGTTTCCATCAGTTCTAGACAGCATATGTCCTTAATAAAGTAGAAAGGAGCTATTTTATTTTACTAATTCTGATGTCAAGTTAAAACATGTCAGTATAAATTCTTATTTTATAGTAATGCTGTATAGGTACAATGGAAACCTCATGAATTCAAAGTAAAATTTGACATTTAGTATTTCCCAAAGCTGATTTATTTTTCCTCCTAAATAAGTGGTATTGTAAGTATTTTTCACAAAAATTCCCCTAAAAAAAAAGAAAAAAAAGAAAAAAACCAAACCAAAATCCCAAACCAGACCCAAAAATTGTAGAGGTTTCATCTAATTGTGAATTTGTGCTTTCTAAGTATTAAAATGTCCTCCAAATTGAAAACTCTAATTTCAGTTAATCAAAGTGCTGACAGTGGAGATCATAGGTGGCTTTTCAGACATTCCAGGGTCAGAGACCTTGGCCAGACAGGTGTGATTTGCTTAATCCAGCCTTAGCTGCTGCAACTTTCTTCTGATACTGGACAAGCAGCATCTTTCTGATAATTTGGGAGTTTTAGCAAGTATTTAGTACCTGAATAAATAGTCTTTAATTTGGTAGGTTACAGTGTTATCTGCATCCTGCTGCTTTGGGGAGGTGGAAAGAAAGGAGCAGGCACCTTTTGTTTGGTTTCCCCCTAATGGAGAGGGGAAAATGGAGACCTGACAGCTCTGGACAGTGAGAGGGAGATGGAGTTGCCTGTGTCAGGAAAAAAACAGCCTCTTGTGCAAGAATGAGGGGCTAGGAAGACAAAAAATAAGCATTTTCAATATCTTACAAACAAAATTATCTGCCAAAAGGGCAAGATAATTATCCTAATGTGATTTTTGACCAAGATAAATTCACATTATTTTATAAACTGGGTACCAATTTGAATCTTATGCAAAACCTAGAAATAAATCTAAAAAATATGATAATGCAATAAAATTGAAATTATTAGCAGTCCAAGTGGCATACTTGAGGCAGTAAAACCTTTTAAGTTCCAATGGAAAATAGGCTAGTAAACCTGGAGTAAGTTACTCCACTTTAATCACTTGATAAATAGCTACAATGTTTGGAAGAATTGATAGTGTCATTACAGCAACATCCCTTTTTATAAACAGCCTGGTGCTGATTTGATTCTAATTGCTGCCAGAGGAGCAGTATTAAAGAAGTGCTGCTCCAGCAGTGTAACCTGTGGGGTGAGCAGGAGATGAAATGAGCTGCCTGGAAATGAAGGAAGCCCAGGTTTTTCAAAGGCATGGATTCCAGTTCTGGGGGTGATGGAGGAGGGCTGGGTAAACTCAGTGCTGGGAGGAGCTGCAGAGGAAAGGCTTAGCGAAGAGAAAAGAGTGAAGGAGACAAAACAGGCTCCTCTGAGCACACAGAACAGCAGGAAAACAGTGGGAGAAACTGAGAGGTTTGAACGTGAGCCTGTGTTTGATTTCTTGTCACAAAGGGCTGTCCTGCTGGGCCAGTGTGGCCCTGCTACCAAACTGCAGCTCTGCCCTCCCTGGTCTCAGCCACCAAAGATCTCGTTTTTAATGCATTCTTTAATAGTTACAGCATCTTTGCATACCTGTGGGACCTGCATCCACCTTTTGGCCATGAATGCACCAAAAAAATTAAGATTGCTTTTGCATCTGTAGCAATTCTCTGTTTTTGCACTGCAAATCCTGGATTTTACCCTTCTTGAGTATGGAGTAGGTATCAGCATTGCACTGATGGCTGCTATGATGGTTGAGGGCAATAAATTTACATTTATATGGGAAAAATACCTAGAACACATGCTTCTAGGCTGGGTCTTCTTCCAAAAAACTAACAAGAAGTTGTCTTATTTTGGGAATGGTAGGAAGAAAAGCAGGGCTCCATAAGGAGAGAAGAGGAGGAACATGTTTAATAGTTCTGTCATGTTAGCAACAAACCCCAGAATAAACAGAAATGCAAAGGGGAGAGGTATTTATCTTTTTAAACAAATCATGTGATAAGCTTCTCCCATAGATTAGGGACTAAGTGAAATATGTAAAATAGCATATTGAAGAAAAAATTGCTTCAAGTGGGACTGGATGGCTCAAGAGATTAGTGATGGGATAATAGCTTTTCTCCATTTAAGTGGTAGACCAGTTCAAATCAATTCTAGGTCTCTAGGGACTGGAAGGTGTTGCTATCCTGTGACTCCTCTGCAGTTATTTGAAATGATTTTTTGGTCTCAATTCCATCCTTAGTTGGAAATTATCCAGAAAATTATCCCCAACCCAATCAGCACTGAATTGCTTTGAGCTAACAGTTGTATCCTCCCCCTAAAGATGCACAGCCCTCAAAGCTGTGTGTGGGAATGGCAGTGTTTTATTTAGCACCACGTTGCTGGTCAGAAATATTTTGTCTCCTGTGGAACGGACAGATTGCACAAAAGAAGAGACAACTTGGAATATGAGGCAATGTAAAATCACTCTTTAAATAAATGCCATGGTTAGTTGGTTTAATGAGGATTTCTTGGGAGGACAGGGCTACTTTTGGACACTTCCAGCTGCCCCACACTCGCGCCCAGAGCCTGCTTGTTTGCCTGCAGGTTTTGTCACGACTTTCCCCTGCATCCATGTAAATCACAGAGCAGGGACTCGACTTGGGAAACATCTCTTGGTCATAAGGAGCAACTGGGAAATTCAAACTGGTGGTGTGCCCTCCAGGTGTCTCTTGAAGCATCTGTTTAGTGTGTGAAGCTGGACCAGTGAAAGGATGTTAGGGACATGCATGTACGGCAGCTCAGAATCTTGCCCATCAGTTTTATTCTGAAATATTATAACCACTAAAATAGCAGACATTGATTATTCTGCCTAATGCAAAGATTGAGCAAACAAGTAAGAAGCAATTCTCACACAGATGAGGATGATTTGGCTCTTTTAGTAGCTGTAACAGTAGGTCTAGAGCTAGTGAACCACAGCAGAATTCTTATTATTCAGTGTACCAAGGAAAAAAGAGACCCTCAGGTTATTGGAGAAGAATCTCAGCAGTTTTGTGTGTATAACTACTTGGGAAAAACAAATAGGATATTATGGCAATGTAAAGGAGTTGGAGAATTGAAATCACATGGTTATAGTCACATTTTCTATAAAACTGGTGCAATACAGAGTCACTTGCAGGAGAAATTTTATTTTTGCCTTAACCCAGACAGCTCTAGGTTTAAGAACGCTTATCAGGGCAGAAGGCTAAAGGGGTTAAGGAAATAAGGCATGGCAGAGGTGACCTATGGGAACTTTCATTATTATATGGAGCCTTGATGAATGAAATGAGAGGAATTGCTCTCCATCATGAAAGGCTGAAATGTCGAGGGAGCAATCGCAAATTAATCTATTAAGAATAAGTAGGAGGCTGAACAGTGTGACTCAAAAGGATGGAAATATATGGAATAAACTGCAGTGTAAAATCACAATGATTTCTAGACCCAGTCTTAAAGACATCCATCTATGATTTTTACAATGAAACAGGGATTTCTTTATGTGTGTATATGAGAGGCAAAGTTTAAGCAGATTAAATTGGTCCCTTTCTTTTCAGGTACTCCCAATATTCGTAATGACCAGGCCTGAATGAGAAGTTGTGTTCTGATTTGTGTGGCTTTAACAGAACGATGTCTCAGGAATTTTTCTGGTGTTTTTTTTTTTTGTTCCCCTCCAAGACATACAAATAAAATGCCTCACAGGCAGTTTTCTGTGTGGTGGTTTTCCTGTTCTGCTGTGACATTTTTAACCTGAATTTAGTGTTTGTGAAAGGTACTATGTGATGACATTGTGTAACTGAAAGCCTCTTTTTATTGACAGGTCACGAACAGTCAAGGCTGGAGAAATTTCTCAGTGTCAGACAGACTCCAGAGGTGCACCCCCCACAGCCTGAAGGAACGAGCTTCCAGGAGGAAAAATGGTAGGTTGTGTTGGGTTGCAATAGAGGATGTGGCCAGAAATGTGCATTCTATCATCGTCTGTTGAAGCTGGGTGGGGCAGTGATTCCTTATCTCTGTGGCACATACCATCTGCTCATGGGCCATCTTTAAACCAGCTGGGGCAGTCATCTTTATCTTTTCCACACCCCATCCTCCCTCCAGGAAGATATCATCTGCTGCTGGCCCATTCAGTCCCACTGTATGACTGATAAAATTACATCATCCCATGGGAGATGCTCCAGCCAGGGGGAGGAGCCAAGCCTTTCCTACCTAGATAAAAACTGGGATTCTGGACAGCAAGGTAGCCTTTTTCCACTGGATTCCAGAGGAACACATAATCTCTGGACCTTCAGAGGAAAACTGCACCCTTCTACAGGAGCACTGCTTCAGCTGAACCACATCTGCCACTGCAGGACTGCAGCCACCATTTAATGGGACTGCTACCAACACCCTGACTGACAGGGTGTCAGGTTGTGTTCTGACTCTGTCAGGGTTGGGGTTGTTCTTTGTAATACTGCATTTCTATTTGAATTTTCCTAGTAAAGAACTGTTATTCCTAATTCCCATATCTTTGCCTGAGAGCCACCTTAATTTCAAAACTATAATAATTTGGAGGAGGGGGTTTACATTCTCCATTTCAAAGAGAAGTTTCTGCCTTTATTGGCAGACACCTGTCCTTCAAACCAGGACATAGGTCCATGTCAGTCAGTCCAATCTTATGCATGGTTGTTTTTAAAGAGCTCATATCAAGGATGTGGAGAGAGGCATGAAAAGTTACCCAACTTTTCCATGTCTGGACCATGCAGGTTATTTTCTCTTACAACTTTCTGCAGTGTTAATGGCTTGTCCACTGGTGGCTGAAGTGAGGCTTGACCCTAGATTACCAAGAGCACTTTGGTGGAGCTGATCCAACAGGATGTGCCCAGCTCCCCTTGAGGTCCTTGGTTCTGTCTGCTCAGAGCCTGTCCCTGATGCCAATCTTCAGGCCCCAGTGTTAATCCTTTGACAAAGCTCATGTAGTTTCAGACTTCTACCTTTCCCGGCTTATTATAACCCAGGAAGATGAGATGTGACTATGCTGAGATACAACCCCCAGTGATGGCACTTTATAATGCTCTATAACTGGAGGATTGCTATTGTAGGCAGAGAAAAAGGCAATAAAGCAGCATTGATATCCTGCCTGCCCTCTTACAGGAGTTATTGAATCAAACCTACCAGAACTGCCAGACAAACAATTTGCAGCTGCAGTCTGAAGCCTGACAATGACACAGAATCAAAAAGAAATAGTTGGAGTGCATGGGCTTGTGAACTCCTCTGCGACCCACCACAGCAGGCTCCCTAGGATTGTTCTCCTCTTTCTGCTCCTTTGCCTGTACAATTCCTTCTCTTTCCCTCCCTTTTCCTCTCTCCCGTTTTCTCTCCTACACCTTGCCACTTTCAGCTTTTCACACCTTTTCCTCTTCCTTTTCTTTCTCTCTCTCATTGCCTCACTATTTCCTTCTGTTGCCTCCAATGCACTTCTTCCTTGTTTCTACTTTGTGAGCTCAAGTGCTCTCCTGTGTTTCTCAGTGTCTCCAATTCCCCAATTGTTTCTTGGTTTTGATTAATTTAGTTCCCCCCTCCCCAGTTTCCCATAGTCTTTACTATTCTCCCTTCCTTGCTGCACCTTTTTTTCTGTTTCATTTCCCTTTTCATTTTATTACTCATTGTTTCTTCTTTTCCCACCAGTTCTACTACCTTCATTTTTTCTTGAGCCATATTTAGCCAGTAGCTGAGCTCTATGCTGCTCTTGCCCCTCAAATGTGAGGATTTAAACATTTCCTGTGCACTAGGATTTCCAAAGTGCCAATCCAGCTCAGCTAAGGGGAGCTGATGTGGTTTGGCTCTGATGTCTATGAAGAGAGATACTGCAAAAGCCAGCATAACAGTAGCACTCACCAATGCTCTTTGGCTCATGACCCTACTCTTGTAGTTGGATTCAAAGCTTATCAAATTAATGGGTTCTGGGTCAGACCTGCAAGTACAACACCTTATCAGATTTCTGTCCTTTATTTCAATAGAAATCCCAGTGCTCTTGGTTTCTTCCAGTGTTTGCTTTGCCTCAGGATATTATGTTTGGTTTGGGAGGTTTTTTTCAAAATAATTATTCTAAAGTACATATAATGTATGTAGGGTTCAGTGGAAAGACACCATACAATGAAATATATTCAGACTCATATATATGTATATACATGTGTGTGTATATATACATAGAGATATATATATGTATATTATAATTCCTAGTTTTTGGATGCCCGTAACAGTTACCTAGGACTTTGGAAAATATTTTGTCCTTCACCTTCTTCTCTTGTGACCAATATCTAATGATTAGGCCTCTAAACTTTTTATATTCAGTCTTCAAAATGGCTAGCAGGAATGTTGATAGCAGACAAATCCTCTTTTAAATTTTTTTTATTATTTTTTTTCACTCATCTTTAATAACAGGTTCAGCTTTTGGTCTAGTACTGATGGGGCTTTTTTCAGCTACTTTGGGTTTTTTATGTTCCTTGGTTTACTTATTTCCTCTATTCCTTTTGCCCAACAGCTTCCATGCATAAACATTTTGATTTTTGTTGTTCATGACAATATTTGGGAAGACCTTATAGCATCCTTCCATTACTCAAGTGGAGGCTTACAAGAAGGGTGAAAAGGCATTTTTCCCAGTGCCAGGGAGTGAGAGGACAAGGAGGAGTGGCTTGAAAGTGGAAGAGAGTAGGTCTAGGTTAGATATTAGGAAGAAATTCTTTACTATCGAAGTAGTGAAGCACTGGAATAATTTGCCCAGACAAGTTGTGGATGTTCCATCCCTGCAGGTGACCAAGGCTGGGCAGAACTCTGAGTAACCTGCTCTAGTGATATTTAAGATCCTTTCCACCACTGAGTATTACCCCACTTCCTCTCAAGAGGTGGTAGATCTTGCTGGTTATTTATATGTTCTATGAGAGCCTCACCATAGGGTGACCTATGAGAGGGGGCTGCTGCCTCATCCTGGAAGGCTCTGGAGCTGTGGAATCTGTCTGGGAACAGCACTGGGGTGCTCACCATTCCATAGGTGACCGTGAGCAAGAACCAAGTCAAGCCCTGATGTTGGCATGACACCACCTTTCCTTCTGTAAAATCATGTCTAGTAGGAGCATGAGAGAAACCCCTCCTTCCTCTTCTCCTTTTGTCTGCCTCCTTCTCTCTTTCCAGCTACTGCTCCTGTGAAGTTCAGTGCTGGTGACAATTGGAGAAAAACAGTTCCTGTCTAATCCAACCCTTTCTGCTCTGATTGGATTTTTCTCCTCGTGTCTGCTTCTTTATTTGATTTTAAACCTTCAACTCCTTGAAGGTTTTCCATTAAGATTTGGAGCACAGTTTGGAGTGGGGGGAGCACTCAGAGCACTACCTAAAAAGTGCCAGTAGATTTTTAGCTAATGGAAGAGGGGCTCTGATTGGATTAGGCAATGTGAGTGCCTGGTGCAGGCTGCTATCAACACATCAGCAGTGGAAGGGTAAAATAAAGAACAGCTCCTTTCACTTTCTCTCACTCTCTCCTTTTACCCTCTCCTGCTTTGCCTTTCCTCACCCAGTAAGTGACACTTGCAGCAGCAGCAGTGCAGATTCTCAGGCATGTTCCAGTACTGGTCAATGCAGGAGCAAATCCCTCCTGCTGCTCCACATTTGCCACCTGACACCAGTGGATGCTCAGGAGGACCAAGGGGTAAACTTTTAAAGCTTCAGCCTGGGTTTTAGCCATGTGATGGCTATTAAAGTAATTGGGAGCCAGGTGGCTAAAATCCAGTGCAATTGTTTGTAATGGTACCCCTGAGAGTGCCCGTCTCCTTTTAGCACTGCTATTGATTTGGCAATTCTTGACTTTGAGAAACAAAATTGGTGCGTGCATGGAGGTTCTTTTCCTCAATTTGGCCTGCTTTGAGACGAATCATTCACCCTTGGCCGTTATTGTGAGCAGCTTTAAGCTTTGCTGAATTTCAGTGTGATTTGAGTTTTCTATCCCCCTTCTCTGTGGAGGCCTGTTGTTTACTCCTCTTCGCCAGGACATCTCCAGAGCTGCTTGGTTTTATCCTCCTCTCCCACATTGATCCTGTTATGTTGTCCAGTGTGCTCGTCCAGGCTCAGTAAAAGGCTGGGGGCTTTATTTAATGGCTGCACACGGTGCACAGCAGGCAGGATGGAGGCTGAGGGTACCTGGTGTTCAGGATGCAGTGCATTTTGTGAGGTAGAACATGTTATGTTCTAGCATGTGGTCCAGCCCCTGCCTGTGCCTTGAGTGAATGCATGTGGAGCTCTTAGAGGGAGCACATAAACCCTGAGCAAGTTGCTCCCAAATTCAAAAACACTTAATGACTATTTGATGATTACTAGGGGCTGAAGTGCCACACAAAGGTACATGAATGTATACTTATGTTTGTGAGAAGGTGAAAATAATTGTGTAAAAATAAGGGAGGCAGTTCCCCAATGTTTTCCAATGTTCCTCTTACATTTTGCATTTCTCTTCCAACATCTTCCCTATTCCTCCTCTTTTTTAATGTGTAGGAAGATTTTTCAGCATGTTGTGTCATTATTTGAGGACAGACAGGACAGGTTCTGCATGAGAATGTGCCCTTTGGGAGTTTAATGCTTGTAGTAATTTATGTGGGTTTTCCCATCTGTTACTTTTGGGTGTTCTAGAGTACTCCTGTGAACTGTTAGGTAATGCTAAGTACTGCCACAGGTGACTGGCACTGGATAGCTTTTTCCTGCAACAAAACCCAGAGTGAAAGGGGCTGGATCTAGATGGAAAAAGTTCTCAAGCCAGTCCAGTGCTTCAGCAGCCAGGTAAATCTGTGTGAAGGCTCTAGAGCCTGCTGCTGCTGCATCACTTCTCTCAGTGCTTCCCCTCTCCCCCTTCACTGCTTTCAGTAACCAGGCCAGAGAAGGTGGCATTTAACATTGTTGTCAGAAGACCTTTCTTGGGATTTTTGAGTGTGGGGTGAGATGTAAAAAAGGGAATTGGAGATGGAAAGGAAATTCAGGAACACTGGCTTCAGAAAAACAACTGTTTCTTATTCCTGTTTCTGCTCAAACTGGGAGAAAGCAGCTCCTCAGGTGTTGCAGTAAACTTAGGAAGTCCATCACCCCCTTGCCAAAGAATGTTGATTCAGGGGCCCCGTGAGCAGTTTGATAAGACATCCCAGTCTGTGTTGAGCTGGGAGCTTGTCAAAGCCCAAAACATTCTGCTTGAACAAGCTGTTGTATTCCAATGAGAAGTTGTTTCATCTGAAAATTCACAGTCAGTTGTACTGAAAATTCAGCTCATCATGAGCTAGGGTGAAATGTGATGCCAAGATTACATGGACATGCTGTTGCACTGAGATGGAGCTCCAAGAAAAAGAAAAGTGTGCACCACCTCTCCTATTCCAGTCAAGTTCAATGGAAGTTTTTCTGGAAAGATATTTTTATACATATATATAGATATAATGAAATTATACAGAGCACAAATAGTGCAGAAACATGAATATTGAAAGCTGCAAGGCAGATTGCTGAAGCCTGTGTGAAAATACGTGCACCTTTGGTAGTGGAGGCTTGCCAAACTAATTAATGAAGCATATGCAAACCTTCTACTTTGCAAACATACTTTGTGTTTCATTAGATTCTCAGAAATCAGTATAGGGAATCTGAAGGAAAAGGTATTTGATCTTTAAATTTTTGTTGTTGCAGAAAAACACATCCCTATCTTGTTTTACATTCCCAGCTGATGTTATGTCACAAAGTCTGATATTCATAGAGCTTTATATTTGCATTAAAACCTCCTCTGTTTTACATGAGGTTTCTCAGCCACACGTCTGCAACTGGTGCTTTTCCACAAATATTTTGAGTGGAAGTAGCTTCTGTGCATAGAACTAAACCAGGTATTTCCCATGTAGGTAGCTCTTACCACAAGGGAGGTACTGCAGACATAAAAATGCTGAAGGGCAGAAGGGGAGCTCCTTCTCCCAGAGTTCACTGAGTGGGCTCATGATCTGTGACTCTCACTCTGTTGTGCCATGCTATTTCCATTTTACAGACCAAAACAGAGGGCCAAAGAGGTTGGGAGAACAGAGCTGTGCTTTGATGGGGAGAGAGGAGAATGTGTGTGTAGCTCTCTTCAAATGGCTTCTGATTCTTTTGTGTTGTGCTGTCCTTTTGAGCTAAATTGCCAGTGGGTTTTCCAGACTGGGGAAAGCAGCAGGGATCAGTAGTGAAAGGAGGGAGTTAATGCCAAATTTGGTTCTACCCACGGTGTAATCCTGTTTATTTGCAAAGAACAAACTTGGTTCCATTGCCTTTCCTGAGCACAGGAAAGATTCTATGGTTAATGCATTTGCTATCAGATCTTAAGCATCCCTGAGCCAACATTGTCTGCACCTGTCTGTTATTTTTGGGGTTGTTTTTTCCCCCAGCATAAGTGTGTCAGAAATTCTGTGTCCAAGCCTGTTTCAGCCTTGCAATGCCAGTTTGGAAAACAGCCATTTGATTCACTTGCTGCTTAAAAAGTCTTGTGATCTCTTTGTTTTGGTTAATGGCTCCTGTTGCTTCATTTCTTAAAGGACCTTACTTTTTCCTGTATCTTAAAATAATGGGCAGTAAAGGTGTCCAGAGATCTAATTATGGCTTCATTAACTCCTTCACAGGAAAATGTTTGAGTATGTTAAAGTATTAATTACAATATAAAAGTGAGAAACAGTTGTGTCCAGACATCCTTTAGCTAAGATAAAGCATTGCTGCTTCCCCTGACCTCGGTGGAGCAGCACCATTTCATGCCAAGAGAAGCTGTTGTCTACTAGCAGTCAGCAGAGTTGGCTCCTGACCATAGTTTTTCTTTCCCTTCCTCCCTATTGGAGCAGTTTTGGTGATTTTATGTGACCAAAGGCTGCTCTCCTCTGTGCCAGTTTTTTTTCTCCATAGGCAGCAGAGTTCCTCAGTGACCTCTTTGGCATCATTTCATGGCATCAAAGAAACAAGTTAATCACAACCACTCTGCTCAAACTGGTTTCCTATCCTCTAATCTCAATTCATCTCCCAGTAACACAGGCTGGGGATGTTTCTGTCAGCAGTTCTCCCCAGAAACCACAAATGATAGGTCCCAGATCAACCTTTAAAGCTGAAAAGTGTTTCCAGAAATGTTGGGGGGAAATGCCTGGGACTTCTCACCCCTAAGATAAGGAGTACCAAGCTGTGGTAGACACTCAGGGCTTGGTTTTGCCAGAGGATAGTACAGGTGGTTTTGTGCCTTCCAGCATTCCAGGGCTCCTCAAACCCTGGGAAGAGGAATGGCAAAGCAAGGTGACAAGGCTGTACAGATCCAGCTAAAACAACAGGAGGCAGTGCCTGTGGAAGGAGTGTGCTTAAGAGACGTGTGGTATCTCACAGTTTTTGTGCCACCCTGTCTGTGCACTTCCTTCCAGAGGGCCCAGGAGCTTCAGCTCAGTGTAGCAGGGTGCTCTGGGAGGCATCCATGAACGTGTCATCCCTGAAGCATGGGGGATGTGTTTGAATGGCACGCTGCAGCTCTCAGTAGGGGAGTTCTAGTTTGTTTTCCTGTGGAATAGAATACTCAACTACAGAATTAAATCAGCATTTGGAAAACATTCTGTCCCTCTCTACGCTGATTTTCCAAGGCTGCTTTTCACTGCATGCCTAGAAGGTCCCATTCAATTAGGAAATGTAGAAGTGCATGTACATGGTTTAAAGCAGTGCATGGGAGGCTGTTCTATTTTTCAAGCTCTTAAAAAATGTTACCACAGAGGATATCAACACAGATTTGTGGGATCATCTTAGAAAAGGCTGAATATAAAGTTTTGTTTGCAAATACATATGCCATCAAAACTCGATTTACCAATGCTGTTTACCATTTGATCAGATAAAAGAATATTAGCTCTTAAAGATGAGGCACAAACTGAATTCCCTCTTCAATGCAGTATATAACAATTCCATATTTCTCTGGGCTCATATAGCTCTTTTTGTCATCCAAACAGACACATGCAGAAGCAGCTTTTGAGCCCTTTCCCATGACAGTTGTTTAAAACAGCAGAGGTCCAGGTGTAAAGAAGGTTTGAAATGCCTTGTGGTGGTGATTTTTGCTTTTGTGGTTTAAATGCCCCTGCCTGCAGCTATTCCCCTGCTCTGCTGCTGGAATTGCCAACCAGCAGCCAGGCAGTGACCTCTGATGCTGTGCCCTGATGTGGGGAGGCAAAGCTAGGCTGGTAGTGAGGAGCTGGGACAGCAGCACCTTGAACCTCCACAGCCAAATTCCCAGGGGAATGTCATCATCAGGACTGCAGCTTTGCTTCCAAGCAGCTCAAGTCAGAATAAATCCCCATTTCTTATTGTCTAGTGTATGGCAATGGGGTAACACCAAGCTTGATCCAAAGTTCACTCCACTTCTGTTTTTTCTTTTGCTTGCCCTGGGCTCTGAAAGAAACAAAATAAACAAAATAAGCCTATGAGCAAAATTGTATAGCATGATCAACCTGCAACTGTCCTGCTGCATTTGCCTCATGCCATTAGTCATTATGAAAGCCTGCATAATTCTGGAGCAGGACAGCAATTTCCACACAGCAAACTGCAGATGGTGTTTGCCAACCCACAGAAACCATCACAATATTTGCTTTGAAACTTTACCGTGCTATCAAGGGCAAATTCACTTTATCTGTACAAATGGACCCCTCGAGAAAACTTAGATTACACATGCAAGGAAGAGCAGGCAGAACTTGGCTCTGGGCACGAGAGAAATAAATCTGGCTTCCTTCTGTGGTGGAAATAGGGAACAAGCAAAGCACAGAGCTGGGGAGATGCATAACTGGCAAGTGTTCCAGGGAGAAAATGTCAATGCAATTGAGATAATGGTTCTCTGGCTCCCCAAATTCATACCTTGTTCACTTTCCTACCAAGGTCCTTTAGAAAATCTGCTTTTCTGCAGGTTTCATGTGAAGCACAGCATCCTCCTGTGTACCTCTGTACTTCTGCAGATCAAATTTATTAATTTACCCATGGTGTGAGTGAACTTAGCACTGCCAGAAATAGCCCCATTTTTTGGAGTTAGAATAGTTGAAAAACGAGTTGTGTGCTTTATTTTTTTTTATTTGGGTTATCAAAGGATTTTAAAAGTTTATTTTATTATTCAGCATTGCAGACATCACTGAGTTTAGTCCCAGTTTTAGGTGGAAAGGTTTTTTTGCATTCCACCACCTATCTTGACAGATTCTGTGTGTGCCAGAGGCAGTGGTCTTAACCCTGGATCAAAACCTAATCTCTCCTGCTTTTGTAAAACCTTTCCCTCTAATTCTCTCTCTGGCAAATTATATTCTGTTCTTTGCCCTTGAATAATTTTAAAATGTATAGAATAAAGTGTGAGTGTGGGGGTTCTGTTCCATTGAGTGATACCTGGTAATCAAAATACTGCACTCCTATCTGGCTGCAGTGATCTCATTCCTACTGGGACAGCACTCCTGTGAGCGCAGGCCCGTGTTGTGCTCATCCTGTTACAACCAGATAAACTCATAATGTGGACAGATAAGAGCTATACTCATTAATCTATTAATTGCCCATTGTCAGTTGTCAATATGTTTCGCTTGATGGGAAGCAGGAAGATTAGCTTGTATTGTGAGGATGTCGTTTTTTGTCCTGTGGTACCATTATTTTATTTTGATGTGTGGCACGCTAGGAGATTGCATTCCAGCTTGCGGCGTCTCACCCCAACAGAGTAGAGCTTGCTGCTCTTTGGGTTCTGGAGCCAGAAAAGTGCCTTGCCCCAAATAAAAAGCGTGGTTTTTTTTCAATCAGAGGACCCCAAAAGAGCTGTGACTGTGTTGAGTAACACGTTTTTCATGATGGGCATTCAGGACACTCTTAAAATCAACACAGCCTGAGATCCCCTGATTTCCCGGGGAAGCTGAAACTCTGCGGGGACTTCATTGTTCGCTGGAAATTTGAGACTGATTTTGTCTGTGAGTGGAGCTGCTGGAGCAAGATTTTATTATAATTGTGTGACCTTTAATACACCATGAAGAGATTTCAACTTCTCTATTTTTCTAGCCTATAACAAATCAAATGTTTTACTATAATGTACAGTCACCAAGTTTACACCTTAAGAAGGGTGATTTTCAAGGGCTTATCTCTACAAAGAACAGTGGAGCAGAGACAGTTTCAAAAAAAAAAAAAAAAGAAAAAAAGAAGGGAGAGGAACATCATAGAAGCACTTTATAGACCTATTTGAATCACAGCTTTAAGTCATTTATATCATGGCCAAAAAGCCCATCCATGTGTGCATTTAATAATGATGGCCAATTCTGAGCAAAGACTGGAAATTTTCCTCTCCATGGCATGAAGCAAAAAAAAACCCCTCACTGTTTCTGAGTTGGTAACTTGACCTGTTTGAATTATGTTGTTACTTGCTAGACTGTCAGCCAGGTGGCCAGTGTTTAAACTCTGAGCACAGATTTGGGGATTGGTTTCTGTGGAACGACCACAGTTAGGAGCAGCTGATGATTGGGCAGCTTGGGCATTTCCTGAGCACACTTGGGCAGCTCTGTCTGACAAATATCAGCTCATCCATGGGGCAGTGAGTTTTGTGCCATCCATGCACAGGTTTTTTAGGG
This sequence comes from Luscinia megarhynchos, assembly GCA_034336665.1. Taxonomy (NCBI): domain Eukaryota; kingdom Metazoa; phylum Chordata; class Aves; order Passeriformes; family Muscicapidae; genus Luscinia; species Luscinia megarhynchos. The sequence goes on from CM067568.1 coordinate 11,298,668, forward strand.
CACAGGCAGATTTTCCATGTTATCCAGGACATCTATTGTTGGTCCTAAGGAAGAACCCACCTTCCTTAATTTTTACCATGACAGAGGAAAGCACTTTACCACCTCAAGGCAGCCAAGGTGTGCTCCCTCTGGCTGCAGCCACGCCACCAATGAATATAAGAATCCATTTGCAGGATCCAGAACCCTCTGTTATGATTATCAAGTTTGGTCGCATAGAGTTTAAACAGATATATTTTCTCATGACATGTGTGTGCCACCAGGGTTTTATTTCAGATTTCCAAGGGGGGAAAAAAGCATAGCTGAAATGCATGTGGGTCTTTAGATATCTAAAGAAATTCTGTTTTCTCTAGCTATTTTACTCTTCTGGGCTTCTTTCTTTCTGTGAAATGTTAAGGAGGAAAATATATTTAAACTAAATGAAATTACAAGAAGGAAGAAAGGAAGAAAAAAGAAAATCTTCCTTTTCACTGAAAATGTGCCAAACCCCTTTAAACTGAGGAAATTACTTTTCTCAAATATCATTAATGTTTTAACTTATTTTTTGGAAAGCCAGAGGCACTACAATTTTACTCTTTCTCATCTCCCCTAACCTTCTCCGGAAGAGAAGGCATTTTGGAACCTGACACAAGAGCAGAAGGAAAAGTAGGAAAAACAGAAAAAGAATGAAGAAGAAAATCTCTGGCTAGCATTCAGATATCTGTATTCACTGGACACCAGTCAGATATTTGTATTCAGAACCTCAAAGGTAGAAAATGATAGAAAGGTGTGAATGGAAGTTTAATGCTTTGAAAACTTACTTAAGAGTAAATGTGATCCATTTAAATGCCTCCAAAATAGAAAAATTCAAAATATGGAATTTTTTTACATCTTTCCATTTCAACAAACTATTTTGCTTTCACATGAATGCAGCTGAACTCAAGGGACCCTACAGATAAAATACATGTCATATCCTTTCCCTGAGTCTTTCTTCACTGGTGGGGACTGAATTGCAGTGATTAAATGCCTCACTTCTGGTCCCACAGGAAACGAATGGCAGAGAGTCTTGAAATGGATCCAGCTGTCCCAAGTCTGAGATGAGCCCCTAAACCAAAATCTCACTCTTCCTTATCATCCATTGTTTCTTTTTCTTTCCAGTACCTCCTCTACACATTTATTCTGTTTTGTTCATGGAGATCAGTGGTCTCAGCTTGTTGCAAGCACCCTAGAATTTGACCCTTTATGCTTTTTCCCCTTTGTACATTTCCTATATATTGAGTTGCTAGCTTTGCATTTCTCCTTGCTCCCGGATCCCTCCCTGCTGTGCAGAAGGTGACAGCCTCAGGACCACAATGTTTTGTCATTTTTGACCTGCAGGATAGTGCACACCCCCTTTTAGCCCATGTCCCATTGTAAGTCATCCCCTTTTGATCCAGCCTCCATCCCCTTTTATTGACCAGCTCCCCTTTTCCACTAAATGTCTCAACCCTGCTGCCTGCTCCCTTTGTGCTTTGTTTAAGGCACAATATTTCTGCAGCAGAGCTGGGTCTGCCATCAGTTTGTTTGGCGGGGCAGGAGACAAAGCCAGGCTGGTGCTGGTGCTGATGAATAGGTCACTGGTGGCAGCAGCCCGTGCTGCAGAAGCCAGCCCCCACTGACACTGCTTTCAGCCCACTTGAATGGAAGCTCCTGGGAGTCTTTCTTTAAAGAGCCCAGGGGTGAGGGAGGCAGGAAAAGGCAAAGAAAAGGAGTGGAATAATTAGAGCAATAACACTCCAGCTTTCTCAGTTGTGTGTGGACTTGGCTAATTGGAATGAGAAGGAGCCTGGGCACCTGTAGACATGGCAGGTGAAGAGGCTGCTCCCTGTCCCCAGTGTGGGCTCTGCAGTGGGACACAGTACTTGCTCTATCTCTGGGTTTTCTCTGGTATTAGGTCAGGTGCTGTCACCTTTAAGACCTTCATAAGGCCTTACCCTTATTGAGTATATTGAGTATTGAGGTACAGCAATGATCAGGAAGGGAGCTGATGCTGCTCTGGGCCATCCAAGGAAGATAAGACTGGTGAAACAGCTCTTTATTAATCAGAAAGCCAGTTTCTCAAAAGGCAAATAGTTTTCACAGGCTTGCAACAGACATCCAGAAATTCCAACAGAAATGCAAAAGAAGAGGTAGATGCTGAAAAATCTCAAACTCTAACCTTTCAATATAAAGTAATAGATTTTCTTGAAGACTTTGAGACATTTAAGTCTTTGTTCACATAAATACTTGGGGGAGATGGACTTTTCCCATACAAATAGGAAATGCATTTTTTATAAAAAAACCCTGGATGTAATTTTGACATAAAGAGGCTGAGAAACACCAATGCAAGAGTTCAGGGGCCAACATAAATTTGTTTTTTATTTCTGAATTACATTAAACTAAAAGTGGTCAAAAGTGGTAGAAAACACAAAATAATTTTTTGCAGGTTTTTTCCTAAATATCTCCTAATTGGTCAGAAGCAAACCTAATCACACAGTATATACACATGTATGTGCATATTTCTTTTATACTCTGCTCCAAGCTTTACATGGGCTGTTTATTTTAGGGAGCTAATTTTCATAAAACTTTTTTTTCTCATTCTGCAAAACTTTTGAGGTCTCATAATAAATTTAGAGTAGCTGACCTGTATGGCAAAAGAGGCCCACTGGGTGCAGTTTGTATTTATGAAGAATACTGTCTGTTTTATTCAGTAGAAGTCGATTTCTGTCAGCAAAACATTTGAAGACTGTGATGACAGTGATGCCAATAATCAGAAGAGGCAAGGATAGGTTTTGGAATATAGTATAGTTATATAGTATATATATAGTATAACAAAACAAATCATGTTGTTTTGAGAAATTGTTAATGTTTTGGGGCCATGTCAGCTGTAAACAGAGTTTAAATGTGATCATTGCTAGGATGGGTTGGTTTTTGGTTTCTCTTTGTGCTAGGATGGGTTGGCTTTTGGTTTCTCTTTGAGCCTCCTATTTTCTCCAGGCTAAACATCCCCAGCTGCTCCTCACTGGACTTGGCTCCAGACCCTTCCCCAGATCCTTTGCTCTTTTTTGGACTCTCTCCAGCCCCTCAATGTCTGTGATGGGCCCAGACTCAACACATGGATGTTTATTTACAGATTGCTTCAGGGAATCTTACCTGGGTCTTGATTGCTCTCTGTGATCTGTCATAGCTGACCTGGTATGCTTTCCCAGCTCCTGTGCTTTGTCCAGGCTAGTGGGATTTTTAGGGGAGTAGATTAATTTTTGCAGAATTATTCTACTTACTTTTCAAGCTCTTGAAAATATCATGTTTGTATACCTTGGTACAAAAATCTTCTGATTTTAGATTAAAAAACAGATTAGAAAATGTGTGAAATTGTGGTCAAGTGGGAGTGAAATGTTCCAAAGTTGTTGAAACAATATATTTGAGCAACATGATCAAATTTTTAGTTATGAACAGTTTTAAGATTTTTAAAGTGGTTTTTATAAAGGTTTGGGGCTGGAAAAATATAGAACCTCAAAAAAAATTTCTGAGGGAGAAAAAACTGTTTCTGTTTGATTTCTCATTATTTATACCACTATATTTATTACAAAATATTACCATTCTAATTTATGGTATTTTACACTTCTTTACATAGCAGTGAGGCAGACCAACCCTTATAAATAAGGATAAGAATGCAGAAACTCTTGTAGAATTTGGGACCCAAATGATTTAATAGGAATAATGAAAAAGAAAACTTATATTTTTATGTATTTTCCAGTGTTTGATACTCTTCTGGTTTTATCAGACTGAGTGGGAGTTGCATGACCATTTAGTTTCATATAAGAAATCATTTTTCTTATGTCAGAATTCTTAAAATTCTTGTTTAAAAAGGAGAAGTTCTGGACTGATCTCATGAACTGGCAACTAACCCAGAATTTTCACAAAACTATAACAATTGAACATTTGAAGAAAAGGTTTATTTACATGTGAAATATGGAGGCCACTTGAAAGTCTGTCTCTCAGAGCCCTTTTTGCTACTGGCATATCACCTACACAGTGAAAATTACTGTTCTGCTATCGGCAGGGATTAACACTCACTCCTTCCACTTTGAAATATGCTTTTTGAAGTATCCTACCAAATTAGGAAACCTTGCAAGAAAACCTGGGAAAATACTCTATTGCAGATCATGATTTTGAATTACAGGCACTTTGTCTTAAAATCCTTGATTCTGATTCCATAGTGTCATTCTTATTATGTTTTCCTATCCTTCCCGTGGCAGCTCATTGTGTTAGCAACCACATTGCAGCAGTGTGAATATGTGCACAGCAAAGTCTGGAGCTCCAGGACCTTGATGAGGCTCCACTATTGACAAATATCACAAATAAATAATTTCCTAAAAGTTCTGATCTTTTTAGCCAGGAGTTCATTTGACGTAGTGCTTTCAAATCAGACCGACTGCCTCTCCAGAAAGGGTTCCCATGGGGATGATGTAGGGATGTAGGGATGATGGCTGCTGCATCCTTTCAAGGGCATTCCTTTCTCTTTCAGGCTCTGGTTGGGGTGGTATACAACACTTTGTAGAGGCCTAAACTCAGCTGGCTTGTCAGTGGGCTCAGCACAGCACTGGGAGAGAGCAGGCATCAGCTCTGTCTGCACATTGGGGATGTCCAGAGACAGCTTAGCAGGCAAGCCTGACTGGATCTTTTTTGAAGAACAGCATTACCCCATTGTTTTCATGCAACTTACCTATCCTGCCCTCTTAATTTATATTCATAGAAGCCCCTTTTTTCAGACTGCAGTGGTGTAAGAACTCTAAGACAGCAGTTACCTGCCCAGTAAAACAGCTGAAGCATTGCACCTGCTTTTAGAAGTAACTTATCAGCCAGAAGTGAGGAGCAACCAGTGCCCCATGTCCTGCACCACTGGGCACAGACCTCCCTCAAATGTTCTGTAGATCAGCAGGGGTGGCTAAAAGCAAGAAAATTCTGTAAGGAAGCTATTAACAGCATGATGGGCAAAGAGTCTCTTCTAGAGGAACCTCCTGACCTAAGGCAGCAAAGATGAGGTTCTGCTGAAATTTAAAAACAATGAACCCAAGTGATGATTCCTTTGGAAAACTACATCTGTGTTTAACTGAGGGTATTTAGATGCACAGCTCCATAGCTGTAAAATCACCCAGCTACTGTGAGCATTCAGCAAACACACTTTATTACCCCAAATCTTGCATTTTCAGGTATGCTGTAAAGCTTGAGCATGAAGCCAACACTATCAACTTGTTTTACAGAGCTCCAGAAGTGAGATAACCTTATGGGTTCCTCCACCCATCTGCACAGCACTGAGCTGCTTCCACTGGAGCTAATTTAGAAATGCTGGCAATCCTGGCTCTATTGAAACAGAATTTCATAGGCTTTCAGATGACTGTAGCATCCTTTGTGACTGCAAATAAAATTTGTAGAAGTTAATTTTCATAAATGCATGCCCGATGTGAGTTGGTGTCTCAGCAGAAAGGTACAATGCAGTAGGAGAAATAATTGCTTCTGCTGCCCCTTTGATTTTTCACTAAGGGAAGCACAACTGTGCTGAATATGAGAGGTAGCATTGCTAGCAAGAACTGGACAAGTAAGGAGCTGCCAGTTATGCACAATTTTTGCTGAAGTATAATAAAAGTACTATGCCAGCTTATGGTATGTGTCACAGGACCAGCACTATTTTGTTAAAACAAGAAGTTATTTTCATTTATCACAGCAGTTCAGGTGTGTTTTGGTCTTCCTCTGTCCTTGTCATCCTCTCAATTTGCTGACTCCATTTAGTTTCATCTTAAAATTTGAAGAGGTTAGTACTTTTGTGTCACTCTTGAGTACTTCTGAAGGCTGTAGGAGTTTACTTTCTGCATTTTCAGTTCATTGAGCTGCAGATAGATGTTCTTTCTCATCTAAAACTCATCATTTCCTTACCATTGGAGAAAAAAAAAAAGTGCATTTAGAAAATTAGTGTGTGGCTTTCTTCAATTTGTTCCACATACAACTGCTCATCAACAGTACAGCAGCAAGGAATTGGCACACAGCTACGAGTGTGTGCTCAAATTAAAAGTGTGCTCTTTGCTTTTAGTCTGGTGCTGTGCAGAGATTATGGGAGGAAAACACTTTTATCAGGCAACTAAAAGCACATTAATTCCAGGGAAAGCTGTTGCTACCTCCTACCTTCTTAATAAGGCAGTAAATGAGGAGAGAAGCCACAGCAGAGTTGCTGTGTGCAAGTTGTGCTTGGAGTGACTCTTTTCAGTCCTGAACACTTGGCATTAATGTCACAGTTCTGGTGTGTCCCCTCCTCTATTAAGGGCAGTGAAGTGGAAGCAGTAGCCTCACAAAACACATATTGGACAGTGTTTGAGCAAAAACTCCTTATTTTTTAAATTATAATAATATTGGGAATCACAGAAACATAAAAATTGGAAAAGACCTTTAAGGTCATCAAGTCCAACTGTTGAAGCACAGGAAGCTGAAGAATGAAGATGCAAAGTAAAAGCCTGACATTTCCCACCCAGACCCTGCAGTGATGATGGCTGGCTGTGGAGCACACCTTGATTCTGAGGCAGGGAGGATTGATTTGATTGATATGATAGCTAGAAATTCCAGGTGGTTCCTGTGCTAGAAAATAAAATGCTTTAACTTCTTTCAAAATTTTTAGGGCATGAGGAGATTACTTTCTCATTAAATTTATAGCCTGGTAAAGAGAGAGAAAAAAATTCAACCTAAGGAAATTATTTCACTTCATGCATTTTGAGGATAAGTTTTCCATTCTGACTCTGTGTTTCACCTCATTCTCTGAAATTCAATAGGCAATTTTTACTTTTTTCTGTTTTAAAAATACTATGTGCTCTGCTTTCAGATATGGCCATGGTTAGATTTTGTGCCACGCAGTGCCAGAATCTCTCAGAGAAATGTGCTCTTTATAGAATAAGATGTGCATTTATTTTTTATTTTTATTTTTTTTAGGCTACCATATAAACCATGAACTAAACCCCTCCCTGCCTTTCTTGCACTCCCAAAAGTGGGGATTCTGAGAGTTACAGTATGGAACAGCCTATTGTGTCTCCTTCACTTATGCAAAGAGGTCATGGATGACAGAGTCTGGAACACAAAAGGTGTAGGGCACTCTGCATCTGTGAGGAGAGGATCAAAACAAATCTCCTTTATCTAATGCAAAACCTATTGCTGACTCAAACGTGGGGATGTGAAGGGTCCAAGTGTGTTTCAATAATCTGTGTTACAAACAGACTGTAATCTGCACAATTAAGCTCCTTGGGGCTGGCAGGATTTTGTGCAGTTGGCAGTTTTCCCCTTGAATAAAGGTCGGAAAGAGGGGAGTGAATTAAGCAGTGAGTAACTTTTTAAAGGTATTCTGTAATTCCATTGAACATTGGAAATATTTTCTTCCCTGCTCTGCTGTCTTTAGGGAAGAGTGAGCTGTGTGCCCTAATTTAAAAGCCTGCCTAGTCCAAGAGTAATAGGACAATTCCTCTGTGCTCCTGCACAATAAACCAAGGAGGCAAAGGGAATAGGAAGCCTCCCTCTGTGGCACTCCCTGGGGAGCTGTGCTCATGTGAATGCCACCTCAGAGCTGCCCTTAACAGCTATCCCTGACTGTTTTCTAGGTTCAGGTGTTTCTGCCACCCTGGGAGAAACGGCTGAGACTCTGCTTACTCCATCCTGGCTGGATGTCTTGCTATCCACACCATGATTTCTCCTTACAAACACAATTCTCTTTTCCTGCAGGGAGATAGAGCGAGTGCAGTCCCACCCAAATGGGTGGTGCAGGGCTTCTCTCACAGTAGGACAGCCTCTTTTCTTGACTACAATGATGAGAAAGTGTTTTCATTTAAATAGCAAAATGCTTGAATGGCTTTCTTGTCCCTTGCCCCTCCTCTTGGCAAGCAAACACCGGTTGGGGCTCTGAGTTTATCGCAGGCCAAGGGGGGAATTCTCTTGGGAGCCTCTTGTTGAAAAGTTGGCAAGACATCACTGAGCAGTTGTAAAGACCTCGGGAAGCCCCAAATGTCTCTGAATTTTCCCACCACCGGCCCTGAATGTAGTAGCCCCTTTGGCTCTGCAAACTTTGGGAGAACACCAAGGTATGTCCTGCAGCCTCCACAGTGTGCTCACAGCACAGGGGCAGACCCCAGAGGGCAGAAAGGAAAGTTGATTGGAAAGGGAAACCACCCACATACTAATTTTTTTGTTTCCCAGAGTTTTGGGCTGGTTTTTTTGTTCACCTTTTCTCCTCCACAAAATACACTCAAGGGAAAGGCACCATTTGCCAGAATCTTTTCTGGGAGAGTGAGCTGGAGAAGCTGCTGTGCTGCCTTTGCTGCTCACAGGCTCTCAGATCCTTCAGAAGCCTCTGTCCAGCTGCCGCTGTGTGGTGCAGTCTCATTCCCTTCATCTTTTGTGTGTTGCCACTACTGTGTAAAATCGGGGGGGAAACAATTTTCCTCCACTTACACTTCACCATTTTGGGGCAAATTAATTCTGCTGCCGCTTGCTTGAAGAGATGCTTGCAGAATCGTGGAGGGAGGTGGCAGAGGAGAGGTGGAATTTTTCATCTCTGTGTATGGAAATCAAATATGGCCTGACCAAAGTCTCATTTTCTTTCTGTCCTACACACCCCCTGCTTTTTTGTCTTTTCTATTTTTATTTAAGTGTTAAGTGATTTACTAAATACCAGTTCAAATGACAGCTTAACTTACTGTTTTAACCAAAACTGTCATAGAAAAATATTTTCCCTGCATTGTTAAAATGCAACTCGATTCCTACTCAGTTACCCACACTGTAAACAAGAATGTGTATTTGCTGTTGATATATGGAATATATTTTTTGTTAAATCAGAGAATGGTTTAAGAATTAAACTAGCAACAAGATGAGGAAAAAACCCTCAGAGCTGTAATCAAACATCCATTCCAACAGCTGAAACATGTTATTACATCTTTCAGCTGATTTATTGTACCCAAAGAGATTTCATAATCATTCTCAGTATTAAAACAAGGGGAATAGAGGCACATTTCAATAACAATGATTGTTGTTTGGAGAATGCCAATCATGTCTAGGAGTGTTATTTACATCAGACAATATGTAGATATTGTGCCTCCAAGCCTGTTCCTGTTCGGTTTTGTTCTTTGACTTACACAAATGAATGCTAAGAAATGTTGACAAGGAGGTTCAATAGCTAAATACAATAACTGGGATCCTGCTGACTTCCTTTGGGGAGGAGAGGAATCTTTGCCACATATGTAATGCAAGCTGATGTCGAGATAAATGCAGCTATAAATGTCTGAGCTGTCTTTGGTGTGAAAGGTGGGGAGAAATTCAATCCGTGTACCAATTTCAATTTGTACTCACACATTAGCTATAGCTAATTCCAGAACAATTAAAAGGCAGGAATGAGAAAAGCAGATGTGGAGCAGTGGAATGTATTGCAGAGAAGCAGGCTTCACTATGTGCTGTTTTCTAACACGCAGTTTTATTTTTGCTGGAGTCTGTCACAAATCCTAAAATACCATTACAGAGTTAGCAGATGGTTCCCAAGTATTCATACCTGATAAAGCCTCCTGGGTGATCAAGCACTGAAAAATCAATATATTTTTCAACTTTCAATGGCTAGCTATTCAGTTTCATTACATCTTGCAATTCCTCCATGGCTACTGTGATATGGACACTTACTTCACCATTGCATTAAGCTCTAATCTCCGGGCCAGCTGATAGAAGCAGTTAATGAATAGCTGGAGTACCACCTCGGTATGCTTCACAATTCTTCTGATCTCAGTAGGATGTTTCTAGTACTGTGATCTTGTGCTTAGTAACACCCCAGTTCTTCCCCCTCTTTTTTTTTTTCCACACATGTACAGACACCCCTCTCCAGCTGTCACCTTGCTGAGCTTTGAAAAGAAAATGCAGTAAATACACATTTTAGCAGAAATATTTAGCTGTGACATTTGACTCTTCTAAATAAAAAATATCAGTAAGTCACAGTAAGTCAGATCCATGCCCTCTGGGTGACCATAGGAGCCATATTTTGAAATCTATCATTTTCAATAAAGCAACAACGACAGATAGGTCTTTAAATTAGTCTCTAGATTATCCACATCCCCCACAAAATAGCTATGCTCTCTGACTGGTAATGCTTTCTTTAAATTTTTCTTTTCCTAACTCAAACTTGTAACGTGGCAAATTAACTGGCAGTAAACAACAAAGTGTGAGTCAGCTTTGTAATTATTACAGATACCTAAGCATTGGTCTTTGCCATGCATTTTGGACTTCCTTGGGGTAGATTTCTAACGTGGGGAATCTCTTTATGCTTTAATTTGCATGGAAGAGTAAGTGCAAGTTAAGTGCTAGTGAATGCATGAAGTATGTGCCTGCACATGGCCAGCCTTATGAACTGGTATCCTGTATTTTTTAATTCTCCATTAGCATTAAATATTTCTCTGAATTTTGCTATTGCAGTTTAAATGAGGTTGTTGTGAGGGTTTGTTGTCATTGTTTTTTCACTGACATCAGTCCAAGCCCAGTGACACAGACCAGGCTTATTTTACATGCACCCAGGCACCATGACATTGGTGAGCCTGGGGCATGCAGAAACCTATTGAGCCTGATTAAGGCATGTCTTAAATTTCAGACACAGGCCTTAATGCAGTCAAAAGTGCAGGAGATGAGAACCTCTTTGCTGAAAATGGAGGCATAAATACAAACCACACGAATATTGGGTGAGAGTGAGCCTTGTGTGTGTGCCACGGCTGCCTGGAGAAGGTCGCTGCTGACTAGGAAGAGCCCTTTCCATGCTGGCTGTTGGTGCCAGGCTCTGGGGCAGGCTGTGCTGTCACTGCTGTCCCCCAGGCACCCCTTTCCTCCCAGAGCAGTTAGCACAGCAGTGGGGGAGGCTGGAGCTCCACGCTGGCACACCATCCACGTGCCTGAGCAGCCGGGGCTCGGCGCTGCCGACAGCAGCGCGCTCTCCTTTGATGGTGCCCTCTGTGATGTCTGAAAATAGGAGCTGGTTGAGCTGTGTTTCATGTGTCCAATCCTGTCCACTGAAATGCCATGGGGCCAGACTCAGCAGGATGTCCTGCAGCTCGATTCCTCGCTTTCACCATGGAAAAGGCGGCTTTAGGTTTTTGGTTTTTTTTTTTTTTTCTTAGGTTGGTGGGAATTGGTCGTTGAAGTCATTATAAATTTTTGTCTGTTCTTGATTTGGGCTGCAGGCATTCAACCTGTGCTGCCTGACCACAGGAGCCAAATAACTTTGGAGCAAAAGACCTGTGTCATCTGCAGGCAGTTTTATTAACATCTGAAGCACACAATTGTGCCATGTAGGACCCAAGTCCACGCTAGAGCCCTTTCATTACCCTGCTAGGCGGCTGGATTTATGCTGGTGGAAGTCCTGGCTAAAAAAGCTTTTGTACAATGATTAATTGACCTTAACAAGTTTAAGGATGCTTATTTGCACACAGTTATGAAGTGTTGCAATATGTCACAAATGAGAGCGGCTTCTATTATAAACATAATGGCATAAACAGTGAAAGCTGGTTATATTTCCTTAAAAGTTCATTGCAGGGAAATGGGGAAGCTTGAGAAGCTAAACAAATCCAGGCAATAATGGAAATGTAGCATGAAATTACTTCTGTAAACAACAGCCATTCATTATTTGAACATTTTTCATAAGAGAGTCAGCAGACGAGCGTTGATGTTAAAGGGTGTGTATGGAGGGGGAGGAGGAAGCAGGGAGATTATGAATTTCGAAAGAAATCTTCCAGGGTTATATAGACAGACGTACATCTGTTAAAAAAAAAAAAAAAAAAAAAAAAGAGGTATGTAAAGCACTGATTGATCCCTGAATATTAACAATCGATGCCATTTTCTTCATTAACTTCTGAGTGGAGCACAAAGAAAGGTATATTTGATTTAAGGGAAAAGAGAAGGGAGCACTATTTAATGTTGATTTGGTGTAGTGAATAACCCCAGAGAGAAATGTAAATACCAGGCTGCAATAACATGACAGCACACTAATCATATTTACAAACGATATTAAATCTGTCCATTGTGCTTGCCTGGCTGCGGATTGGCCCGACTGTAATTGTCACTGTAACCAGCGCTGGCTTGTGGGAGAATTTAACTGCAGTGATATAAGGTGAGTGCTAGGCTTATTATTACTTTATTATTACCCGGTTTATGTTTATTAAAACAATTTGTCATGCAGAACAGGAATGGGAGAATGGGAACATTAAATCGTGCTGTACTCAACCTGAAGAAATGAGTTACAATAAAATTAATGGCAGGCAGGCCACAGCTGACACTTGTAGCCGTGTGGAGCAGCTACACACTGGTTCGTTTCATTTGCTGATCGTTTCTTGTTAGGGTCACGCCATTAAACTTACATATTGAGAACTACTGAAAATCTGAGGCAATGAAGGTAAAGTTTATGAAGCAAAAGTGGGGGTTTTTTTCTGCTGCTAATGCATTCCTTTCAATTATTACAGAAATCAGGAATGCAGATTGAAAGTTTAAATCATACTGAGTTATTAAAGGCGTGTGTTGGAGTGAATGTCCTTCAATTTTACAGAGGCTTAGAGAGCTGAGAAAGAGCTGAGTTTAGGCTAAAGTGAGACCATTCTCTAAAGGCTTTGAGCAAAGAGAACAGCGAGAATAGTGGTCATGAAAGGTCTCATAACAAGTTTAATAAAAGCTGCTTTATTTTCTTTCCCTGGAACTCAAGGGGTCCTTATTTGATATCTTCAAATTTATTTCAGCCCAAATCTTCATTATTTTAAAGTAGAGGCAGGAGGCAATGACCATGGGAATAGCATTGAGCCTCTTGGAATTCAGCAAAGAGGCACAGTGACACAAACCCCTCTTGTGACACAATTACGGAAGAAATTAAAAGTGTCAGGCTCTATGTACTTTAGCTGCATAGAAGAAATCTGGCCTCCTGATGAAACATCTTTGTACATGAAAAAGTAATACCCTGCCCTTGTTTCCCATTATACAACAATGTTAAGGAGTCTTCTGGGGTGATTATTAGGGATTTGGTGAAGCACAATAAATGCTGAAGATTAAATCTGAGCACTAGCAATTAGTATTGGGGGAGGAAGAGCACTTTTTTTTTTCCTTTTTTCAAAAGTATTTATTAATGAAGCTATTTAAAGAAAACCCAGCCAACTGCTGCAGTTAGGAAATGTGAACCTTTCATTTCTAGCAGTTTTATACTTGTGCAAGTCCTACAAAGTCCATGGGGTTATTCTTGATTTATACCAGTGTGAGAAAGTAGAAGATCAGGCTGTCTCTGTGGGATTTTTTTCCCTCATTTTCCTTTTTTTAAACTAAGATAGTTTTTTTTTTAAGTCTTAAAGAAAGCCTTCAAAGGGTGTATTGAGCACATGTTCTCTGCCTGTGTCCCTAGTCACAAAGTCTGGACCGAGCATCCAAGAGTTCAGCATCCAACCACTGTAACAGAACACTGCAATGGCAGCTGAGCTCAGGAAAACCCAGTTTGTTGAAGTGAATGAAGATATTTAAAAGATGTTCTTTTAGAAATCTGTCTTTCAGATTAAGATTCAGAAAAAAACCTTTTGGTTTTTCAATAAGGGGAATGGTAGATTATTCACTCAGGAAAGTAACTTTGTGTTTAGCCTCAGTGCTGAAGCTGTTGCCATCACAAAGGCTGTTCCAAACCCGAGAAAAACACATGGAACAAAAATTCCCTTATCACTTCCTCACAAGCTGATCACCTCCTTGAAATAACAGCCACTTCTCTGAGAGCAGCAGCAGGTTCATTTCTGAGGATAAAAGGAGAGACCAAAGGCCCTGGCTCACGGATTATTTTCCCTGCTGAGGTCTAGTGCAATAAGAGCAATCCACTGTGGTGGCAGGCACTCATGGTGGACCTGTGTCTTGGAAACTGTGTCTTTTGGAGTGGCTTCCTGTGTGACTTTTTGTCGTGGTGCTGCAGGTGCAAATGAAAGAGAAGTGGTTTAGGGAAATGGGAGAATCACCAAGGGGATAATTGCTCCTGTGGCATCAGGCTCTGTGGCTGGTGGCCCCTCTGAGGGCCAAAGGTGGAGATGTAAGAGGCACAGATCAGGGGGCTGGGATGCTGTAAATCTGGACAGCCAGCAGTGGTGCATGCTGCTGTGGTGGAGGTGCAGTGGGACCATGGCAGACAGCTGATACCCACACACTGCTGGCTTTTAGTCCTTTCCTGTGCCCTCTTTTGCAGTCATTGAAAGGAAAACACATTTTATTAAAACATACTGACCTCTTCCCCTTTCCAAATAGGCTTTTAAATGTTACAGCAAAGCTCTGACCCAGTATTTTTAAGAGCAGGATTTTAACATAATCTTCCATCTTAATTTGGGGAGGGTGGGGGTGTAACACTCAGTAAACTTGGGGAGAAACCAGTTGGTCCTTAATTCTCTTATGTGTAAAACTCATGAACTCTGAGCAGCACAAACACTGTGAGTGTCTTGCTGAATTGCTGTGCTTATTATACATGCAGACACCCCTTTGACATGAAGGACAAGGATAAAGTAGAGAATTTGGAGTCATATTTATCACTTGGATTATTAACAATAATAACATTTGGCATCTTTACAGCACTTTACATTTTCAAAATGCTGCATAAACATTAACTAAATGGTAGTTAAGTGTGCATAAATGATATTCAGAGCCATTACCCTCTACTCACTGTGGGTCTGCACTGAAACGTGTGTGCTGCTGCTTGTTGGAAAATCTTTACTGCTCATGTGAAGTATCAGTTTTTTCCTGGAAGAACCAGACTGACCATTTTTCATTCTGTTTCACATGCACCCGGAGCCTTTTGTCCATATTATGGATTAATGGTCTGCAAAATTTCAGTTTATTGGGGAAAAAGAAGTTGTTGATTTTACTTACAGGAGCATAAAAACAAATAAAAATAAAGTAGAGAGCTCAGAAAGCAAAACACTTCTCCCATTTTTTTTAAAATCACATATTAGTTTGATTCTTACCATGGCCATGCATTTTATGCTCTGTTTCCTGACTATAGTCTGCTTCTGCTCCACCCCATACATTTGAATGCTGGATGCTCCTAGGGCTGCATGCCATGGACCAATCCAGCCATTCAGAGCCACCTGATGTACTCGTGCCTGTATCAGTACTGCCAAAAATGTTCTGCTTTTGGTCCATTGAGTTGGGACTTTTCAGGATTCTTCAGGATTTCTTCAAAGAAAATACCTATACTTGCCTTATCCCTACCCCCAGTTTCTTTTTCCTGGCCACATTAGTTTATATTGCATTAATGCTTTCTTTTTCATGGCTTTGGTGCCTTTGTGCCTTTTCAGTAAAACAGAAAGTGGGGAAGATTTTAGGAGCATCATGCCTGTCAGTAGCAAGTCTGTACCAGAAAACAATTTACTGTGCCCCATCAAAGAGGGGCAGAAATCAAGAAAAATGTCAAACAGCAGCTTTTAGGCTGTACTGCATCAATGTAATCCAGGAGCAAGCAAATAATTCCACTGTCACTTAATTAGAAGTTTTAATACCTTCTGTCTTTGACCTTGTTCTTTAGCTGAAGACATAAAAGCAAAATGGGTTTCTGCCTTAATCTCACTCCGTGCCATTGCCCTCTGATGAGAGAATCCTCCTGGTACCTCTGATGTGTCACTGGAGCGAAGGGAAGGGCTGTGCACACTGCTTGCTCCTTTCTTCTGCACAGAGCCTACCTTGGCAAAGCTCCTCTTGCTATCTTTAGTCTTCTCCCTGGAGCACCTGGCACATCAGGGCAAGAGGGATCTCAGCCCCACAGCTTCATCTGGGCCTGTTAACTGTAACTACTGATGTCGTTTACAAGGATAAACCCTTAAAGCCAGGCCAAGGTAGACAAAGAAAGAACACTGGAGTAATTCCCTTTGGACAGCAGAGATTGGTGTTCAAGTTATTGAAAATCTGTGTAACTCATTTTCTCTTTTGTCATACTTAAAAAATCCATGAAGTTTGGCTGAGTGCAAACAATAAGCTTTTATAGTTGCTGCCCTTGTTCATAAATGTGTAATCTTCTGGGACCATCAGAAAAGCTTTGGTACAGCAAATTAAAACTCTCTAAACTTCCCTGTGTCTCCTTGGACATTTTGTAGACCTGCAAATACCAAGCAGTAATCAATATAATGCCTCTCTGATATCTAAGGCAAACTGGCAGTTCCAAGTCAGAGGAGCTCAGTGCAGGGCTCCCCTGGCTGGACGTGGCTCCTGCCAGGGCCACAGAGGAGCAGTGTCCCTTGGCTGGCACAGGGAAGGCAGGAGGGGCCAGCTGGATGAGCTGCCTGCCCTCACTTCAAGGCTCCCAAGTGCTTTCTGTCCCATCATCAGCCCCCTCATTTCACAGCACAGCCAGGGAGCTGTGCCCAAAGCCCACGCTGCTCTGTGGGCCAGTGTTTTGTGATCTCCTCTTCCCTCCATGTGTCCATGTGTGCACTTTTCCCTAAAGAGCCAATTGCATCGCAGCCAGCAGGGGCTGTTCCTCTCTCCCCATTGCTTTAAACCATACTCTCTTAATCCATCCTCCACTTTATCTCTGAGAGAACTGTTATTTTTATTTGTGGTGAGGCATATGGTATTCAATTACAGAGCATTTGCTCTTTCATATCTTGTCAGTGAATAACCTTATCAGTGTAACAGCCTCAGCCAGGAGTATTCAGCACAGGCCAGAGAGGGTGAGAATTGCAGGTGTGATTTTTTCTAACCCTAAACATTTGCATTCTCTCCCCACTTAGTGAGGATTATACCTGAGCCAAAAATGACTTTGCAACCGCTGGCAAGCAGCAGCTGTGGGGAGGGGTGAAAGAAAATTTAGTTTTCTGCCACTGCCTAGCTCCTCTGTCATTATTGGAGCCATCCCTGCTCCCTGTGAGTGGGGAATGGATTCCTGCAGTTGCTCATGCAAACTGGATGTGTGCAGCAGTTCAGGTGGGCACTGCTGCTGATGAGGATGCAGCAAGCACATCTGGACCCGTGCCCATCATGTCCTAGCTGCAGAAACAGCTATCCATGAGTTTCTGACCCTTGGATGCTCACTGGGGTTGGTTAGGTGGCAGCCTGCTGCCTGCTCATTTATGGAGCCAACTGGCCCAATGCTTTGCTGAGATGATGAGAAACTGGAGGGAGGTTTTGTCTGAAAAAAATTTCCTGTAACTTCACGTCCACTTCTAATGGCTGCTTATTTTTATAATAAGGAGTGCTTTTTTTCTCAAGTGTGCCCCATTCCATTTACATCAACATTAAAGCTTGCCCCTGACCTAGTGGCCTTTGGATCAGGCCCATAGCCTCCTTATCTTCTTCCATATTACTGGCACACCTTTACCTTTGGTCTTGATTTCTGTGGAGCTCCTTAGGTCAAGCTCTGTCTCATTGATGTGCCTGGGCTTAAATTGATTCAGAGAGAAACTGGCTGCTCCTCTAAAGAGGTGGTCATTTTTCTTAAGCAGCTTCTATTTTTAGATAAAACTCCTTGAGGCAGCAGGAATTGTACCCAGGGATATCCCACCACTTCCACTAGCAGGCTGGTATCAGGGAAAACATCAGATTTTTTTCATTCTAGAACTGAAGAAAGAAATAACAGCGTTCATTGATTTAAGTTTTCAGTTGTGTAGGTCCTAATAATGTTGCCTGCCTTCCTGAAAATCTTAGAAGTGCATATCTTATGTTTCCAGTGGAGTCTTTGTTGCTTGAATGAAAAATTTAGGCTGGTTGTCTTAAACAATTTGTGTGTAATTATAATTATATATTTGTGTGTAATATATATATTAACTGCTTGGGCAGACTTCTTTAGCATCTTTTGGGGAGCTTGTGTGCTCAGCTACTGGAATCCCAAGCAGACCTTCTGCCAGGGGTGAGCTCAAAAGAAAAAGCACTACAATTCATTTCTTCCCGACTTCTCTCTTCCTGGCTTCTCCCTTTTTTCCCAACAGTAAGCACTGTTGAGTGTGGAAGCACTCAGTGAATGTAATACAGATACAAGTGATGAGAAAGGGAGACATCCTAATCACACAATATTTTACAGTGCAAACCAAAGACCTAATTGTCCTTGCACAACCCCTGTGCTGTGAGGCAGCTGTAGGGTCAGGGACAGGTGTGGGCCCTTGATATGGTCCTGTGGTAGGAAGTGTTTGGTTCTCAAAGGCCAATTAATTTAAAATTGAGAAGCTGTTGGACTCATTGCTTATGGCAGAGTTATAATTTCGCTTTGCTTTTTCTGAAAGCCAATAATTTCTCTGACATCAGGGAGGATTAAACACCTGTATTCACAATTATGCTTAAGAAATGCAATATTTTGTCCTTTGGCCAAAACCCAGAGGACTCTAATGGGGGTTAAGGCAAAATTTTCAGTAGACATCCACAGCAACATTTTGTGTCCAAAAAATTTGCTACTGGCCATTGGCAGAGAAAAGACACCTACCTATACTCTTTTTTTTTTTTTAATTGCTTATTCAATTAGTCTAAATAAAGAAGGATCAAAGAATAAACTAATGGAATGAACACTAATGGTGGTGACAGATTTCCATCAGTGCTGACCTTGTGAGATGGAGTCATTGCTCAAAGTGCCTGTATGATACCAGTGAGTTGGGGCTGTTTAGTTGGGCAGTGCCATCACTTGATTATGCTGTGAGAAATTTCAGGAATACAGTTGCTTTATGAGCCCCACTTCTATGATGATAAATTTCCAAAAGCAAAAATGTGAATTTAAATTATTCGTATTCATGTGAGCGTGGTAGAGATTTTTGGAATTGCTGCAGCAAGTTATGGATGATGCATGAAATGAAAAAATCCCTGCCCAGTGCACAAGGAATACAAAAAGGGTTCTGCAGCCAGCACTGTGCTGCACTGTGCTATGGGCTGTGTGCTCTCTGTGGAGAGGTTTGTATTTTTTGAAAAGCACCCAGCCTTCAGCACATGCACAAAAGTAAACAAAGGACAAAATGGAATAATAATAATAATTAAAAAAAGATAAATATCCCCTGACATCCAGGAGCACCAACAGTGTAAGAGCTGCCAAGTTCTGCATGTGTGGGGCAGATTCTCCCCACCTCAGGTCAGCTGTTCATAAATACATACCTCTATGTTGCAGAAAAAATGGGGCAAAACCTCCCCAAGTCTGTCTTGTGTATCTCTCTCCCTGGCCCAAAGATGGCATAAGACAAATAGAGAAAAAAAAAGGTCTTATCTGGGGTGACATGATGACATCCACAGTGCCTTACATGATGTAATGTTTCATGTGCTTCTAGGCTGAAGCTGATCATGTAAAACAGTGGGTATCCAAAAAAACCCTGAAAAATACCTGCAGATAATTATTTCTAAATTTAATTCTAGCATTAGGATTTGCCCAGTCTTCTAGTCTGCAGGAAACTAGTGACTGTTCTTTCTGGGACTCCACTCAGCATTACTGTCTTCCAAATCTGAATCTTCAGTCACTTATTTAAGTGATTGCACTCTTTAAGTTAAATAGATTATATCTGCAAACACTGAATGTGATCTGACTTTATCTTTCAAATTTAACATGTTTTGTAATTGTCTAATGAACTCGTATATGTGTATTCTTACCTTATGTGAAACACACCCTTAACCCATTCCAGTCTGTTAGAGAATCTTCTGATATTCTTTAATATTTGCTGCATTGTGCTTATTCAGTAATTTTTACACAATCTTAAGACACCTGTGTTTTCTGCTTCAGACAGACTCTGTATGGGTCTCCCATCCCACAACTTCATATTTACTGTGCTCTAAAGAGATAGTGGGACCAGATGATCCTTTCAGGTCCCTTCTGACTGGAACTATTCTGTTCTGCCTTATTTTAGTGTGTAGCCACCATGACATCAAATGACATTTAGATTTTGCTTTTAGTGCAGGGTGCTTGGTACAAGTGATGTGTGTGGTGTTTGCACGCTGTTCCTGAATGTCAATGTGTGTTTTCAGAACGTGCTAATTCTTTTCTAATCTTGCAATGCAGTTTGTTGAAAGCCTCCTGCTGTGTAAATAGATTAGGACATCTGACCAAAAGCTCTGTTTTATCTTAACCTTTGCCTTCACTATACCTTTGCTTTCCAGTATTCTGTTTATAAAATGCTTTGGGGTTTGTTTTTTTTCTCTCCCTCTTATATATTGAGCCTAGGATGACTCATTTAGGAAGAGTTGCTGCTTACCCAACACTCACACCTCTTAGTGCAAACAGACCTGGTCATTTCTCACCTAAGAACAAAAAGAATTGACAGACCTCATTTGTGCTTTGATGGGCATTAATGGAAGTATCATCCTAGTCTTAAAACCCCAGGTTTCTCCATACCTTGAGCTAGAGGGGTACTGTTGAGGTTTTAATGAATAGAAAAACCCACAGTGTTACAAACACAAGAGTGTAGTCAGGCTGAAGCCCATGAGCAGTGAGCAGTAGCAAGCAGCTACCCATGCATTACATTTATAATTGATTGCACGTTGTTCTTTTACTGCTTGCTAATGTTTTCTTTCAGAAAAAAAACTCCCAGATTTTAGTAATTCTGCAAATGTTCAGGCCCTTTCCCACAACTTTGCTTTGACCTGTCTTTTCTATCACAATGTTCTGTCTTAGTCCATCTGCTCAAGCTTCCTATCTCTGTGGATCAAGTGCACTTCTCTGATTAATGATGCTGTCTGGCAACTGTTTTTATAGCCTGTTCTGGCACAGCATGCAGTGATGTGGTTCTATTAGCCCATGTAAAAGGTTTCTGAAGCTGCTACAGCAAGGGAGCCAGACCAGTAGGTCAAAAGCAGCACCTCATCCCTATTGCACCATGATCTACCAAGCCTGCCAGCTTCAGACAACTTCTTTGTTTTCACTGAAGACTCATAATTGATGTATTTTTGTTGGCTTTTCAGGGTGAGCTTTCCTATCACCATGTGTTTTCACCTTCCAGAGTGTGGGTCCAGCCCTGCTGCTGGCAAAGCAGCCACGCCACAGCAGTATCCAAGTTTGCACAGATTTCCCCAATAAATGTGTCCCTATATTCATTAGCCCTGTAACTGCTTCCTTAAAAAGGGAAAAATATCCCCTGGAGGTGTCTTGGACCCATTTTCTGTAGGAGTAAGTTGCCTGTAGCTCTGCCCACCACATGTGTCTCAGCATGGTTTGCAATGTGTTCTTAAAGCACTCAGAACTCTTGAGGATTGTTTAGGAGGGCAGTCATCTCATAGCAATGCATTTTTACAGGCTGATGAAAACCCCAGCCGTGAAATAGTTAATTAAAAAGTCTCCAATTAGAAGCAGAATATATTTCACAAAAAGTTACATTTATTCTTCTCAGTGAGAAGAAAAAAAAAAATAAGCAATTCAAATAATTTTGAAGTTCCATCCCTTCATTCATTAGGAGACTTAGCTTGCAAAGTCCTAATTAAAAAGAACATTTTGTGTTAATGAAAATGTTCTAATTTTTTACGTTATGAAGTTAGTTAATTTTTTTTTCCATAGCATCCAGGAAAAAGAGGTCTCCTTAATGGCTTTGTTCAAGTTTATATTATTTGATTGCAAAATTTGTGAGACAAAAGAGAGCTAAACTCATTCTGTGGTGCCCTCCAGTTAACTGTTCAGTTGAAAAATGACCTTCATAACTAAGTCCCTTGCCTTTTCATCGATATCAAGGAGTTACAACTCTAACCTACAGTTGAGGAGGTGGCTTCAGTCTGGTAAACCATCTGAAATTGCATGAGCACCCCATGGAGTGTAGATATTTATAGATATCTAAGAGGACCAGAGATAACGAAATAATTTGAATCTGAATTCTCAAACAGCCTAGGGCTTTTCTGCTGGCTTTCAAACCCAGCATCCTCTTGCATGACTTTTAGTCATTAAAAGCAGAGGTTTATCCCAGTACCTAATAATTCTGCATCAGACACAATAATATTGCAAGTCAGAGATCACAGGAGGTGCACACAGGTTCCTACCATGGCACAACAGCGAGAAAGACAGCACTCTTTAGATGTCTTTAAATCAGCTGCACTATATATGAGGTTATGCTAACTGTGAAACACATTCATTTATGCAGCCTTGAGATTCAGTGCAGAGCTCTCTGCTGGTGTAAATCAGGGTGACCGTGAGTTAGTCGTGCTGAGCTGAGATATGCTCACAGAGAGCCTGATCATTCAGGAATTTTGCACCTTTGGTTTTGTTGCCTTCATTTTGCCACTCATCTGTCTCTGTAGGGGTGGATTTTAATATTCCAAATCTCTTCATAGGCAGGAATCGCTACAAAAATCTTTGCATCCTTACAGAAACACGGATCGGGAGTGTTAAAATATTTTGGATTTGCTCCAAGGACTGGAAAAATATTTATTGGAGTAGCAGGGAATCACAGAAGCACAGAGGTGGGAAGGATCCTCCAGAGGTGGAACAGTCTCCCCTGCTACCTGGAGCACATCTGGTTAGAGCAGGTTCTTCAGAGCCCTGTCCAGTGGGGATTTCACTGTCTCCAAGGATAGGCTGCCTCTGCACCACCTGCTCCTCTGGTTCCCCCCTTGACAGTGGCAAAGCTTTTCCCAACATCCATTGAGTTTTCCCAAGCTGTAGCTTGTGTCATCACTGTGCAGCTCCAAGGAGGGTCTGACTCCAGTTTCTTGTACCATCCTGTTAGGTTGTTGTAGAGAAATAACATCTATGTTTCACATTCTCTTCTTTGAAGTGAGCAAACCCAGTTTCTTCAGCTGCTCCTCATGTTTTCCCAGCACTCCAGTCATCCTGGTGGCCTTTACTTGCTCAATAAGTCAGGGTCTTTATTTTTGGTGCAGAAGAGCCCAGGACTGGACACCAGACTCCAGGGACAGTGATGACTGAGAGGGGCATCATCCCCTCCATGGTCCTGCTGGCTGCACCCCTGCAGACACAGGCCAGTGCAGGGCTGGCTGCAGGGGCAGCCCTGTGGGCCACCAGCTGTGCTGGCTGTGAGGGACACTGCTCACTCCTCTCTGGGCTGTCCACCAGCCCTTCAGATAATTTTTCTGCAAAATATGTTCATTTCCATCCCTTTGGCCCCCAGCCTGCACTGGTGCATGGGCTTCTTCCATCCCAGCTGCAAGAATACTTTGGTACTGATTCCAGAAAATTGTATCTTATGTTTTGAACTAAGAGATATTGTTGGAGGTGCTTATACTAAGGAGAGGCAAAAAGCCCTCTTCAGCCCTTTCTATCAGTGTTGAGGACCTGCTAATATTTAAAAGTGAGCACCTTTCTGCCATACTTTCTGCTTATTATTTGCTTTTTCCTGGTGCTTTAGTGGTCAGCTTTCACCCACACCACTGCCTGTGAAATGAAGGGCTGCTCTGGCACACTCAGATTTTCAAACAGCACACACACCAAACTGTGGGTCAGAGCAGATCTGCAGATCAGGCTCCAGATGCAAAGTGTCAGGAAAGCACTGGAGACTCCCCTCCATCGACCTACGCAGGGAAAGAATTGCACTATAAAGCTGAGACTCATTTAAAGTAATGATCAAATCTGAGGAAATGGCAATCTCCATGCAGACACTCCACAAGCTGAAAAATAAGCTAAATTCATGGGTGAATTATTTGCTGCCAATTATTCTCTCAGCTCTAATATTGAGTTTTAAATATTTAGTTAGATCCACTTCCAACCTAGAATTTTGGTTTTCATTTAACATCATGACTGACTACATATATATATGTATGTATATATGACATGTTATTGCATTACCCATCCTTTGAATGCACTTGAACAGGGATGTGAATGACCTACCTCCTTTTGGGGAGGTTTTTGGGCAAGCTGTGAGACTTTTCTCAGTGGGTTTTGGTGGTTGTCTGAGAACCTCTTTGATCTGAAAGTGACCCTGCCGTGTTGAAATGTGGGCTTGGCTAACTTGGTGGCAGGACTCTTGGAGAATTACAAGATGGCTGTAAAGATGCACTAACCCTTTTCAGGGCCTAAATTAAGCTCTAAATCAAAGCTAACTAGAATGCCACCAAAGCTTTTCCATTAAGGCTGGCTTACACACCCTTGCACTGTGATGCACAGAAAACACCATAAATTTTGAACCCAGACTGAAACCCTGAAGCTCTTGTCTTTACTTTCAGAGTTCATGAAATGCTTCTTCACTACCAGTGAGAAAGCCAGTGTTTGTGTGAATTGCTTTTTGAGTGTGAAGGCAGATGCTGACCTAGAAGGCATTGGCACTGGACAATTATCACCAGAAACTGAATCCCAGTTCTAGTCCAGCATTTTAGTAATCAGAGTGCAGGAAGTGCCATCATTTTGAGAAAAAAAACCCTGCAAGCATTCAAAGGGTCACTTTCTGTTAGAATAAGCTCTTCTTTGTGATTGACACACACACAGGGTGTCACCTTGAGAACAGGCCATCACAATTTATATTTTGTTGTACTTAAAAACAAGAACTTCTGTGGTTTGTAAACCAAATATTTGGAAAAAAATAGATTTCTTTTTTTCTTCAGTCTATTTTATTCTTCACTGAAGGTAGTGAGTGGTGTGGAGCTCCACAAGCAATGAAGTAAGACCAATCTCTCTCCTGAACATAAAGGTTTTTTGCCCCAGAGGGTGTTTGGGCACTGGAACAGCTCCCCAGGGCAGTGGTCACAGCACCAGCCTGACAGAGCTCAAGAGTGTTTGGACACTGCTCTTGGGCACAGGGTGTGACTTTTGGAGTGTCCTGTGCAGGGCCAGGAGCTGGACTTGGTGATCTTTGTGGGTCCCTTCCAGCTCAGCTTTTTCTGTGATTCTGTGATAAGATCTAGTCATAAATGAGCACTCGAGCAGGGTGTGAGGAGGGAGGGAGGTTTACAGCTACTGTCAGCCTGGGCAGGATCTGCGTGTGAACTTTGGCACCAGATCACAGTGGCTTTTCAGAATGAAACTGGTCAAGGAGCTGAGAAAAGAGTCAGAGCTGGCATTTGCAGGGGAAGGGAGAGGGATTCAGCCAGGGCCCCAGGCAAGATGGAGAAGGATAGGGCAGCACATCTGAGCTCCCAGAGGATAAGGGGCCTGACTCACTCGTGGAAATGCTTATCAAAACCTGCTCAGGCTGAGTTTGATGCAGAACTCCCTGGAGCTCCAGGCATTCCTGCTCAGAAAGGTGGGTGTTGCAGCCTGGCTGTGAAGCACCGTGGGGAATCAGCCCATCACACTGCCAAGGGCTGGCTTTAGAGACAGGGCAGGAGAGGAAAGAATTGCTAACGCTCCAAGGAACAGCTTGTCAGCTTGAGGGCCTCGTGTGTGCCAGCTGGATTCAAGCTCAAGTCTGGATTTGATCCACTAATGAAACATCATCCTCCAAAAACTACTGGCTGAAGGTGGCAGACCTCTGGAGACCTGCAGGGTTGATTGCAAAGTTGACTCTCTTTTAACCATGTGCTCGTGTGTACGTCAGTTTTATGAAAATGAGTCAGATTTTCAAGTTTTCAATTAAAAAAATCACTAGGAAAAGCATTGGCAAAATAGCTGCAATTTTCCCTCCCCAGTGCCATCCCCTTAGTGTAATGGAAACAGTTTTGTTGATTTGAATGGGCTCTAGGGCTTTAATCCCATCTTGGCTTTGCCAAGGCCAATGTGCTTCCCCCTGTGGCTCCTGCATTTAGTGAAATGTTTAAGAGTGGAGGAATGTGACATTTTAAGAAAAAATAAGTGATGGAATCTATGAATTTTCTGAAAAGTCTGGGGTCAGTGCCTATGTGATGACAGTTCTGGGCTGAAGCAGGCATAATACTTTTGCCTTCCAGCTGGGGGGAAAGAAGGATTTCCATTGAAGAGACACAGTTCAAAATCCATTACTCTGTCCCTAATGTAATATACAAGTGTGTCTCAGCAGCAAGCTGGCTTCTGAGCTAGGGAATAGAGGGAGAGTTTTCCCCTGGAACTCACAGGGCAGGGACAGTGTGCATTAGGTAGCCTCCAGAAGGTGCCTTCTACAGCAGACTTGCAAAAGGATGCACCCTTTCCACCCTCAGTTCTCCACTCTTTGCTCGTACAAATATTGAAGTAATTACTTTTTAGAGTTCTGGGAAATCTTTATCAATTGTCTCTATCAGAACCTGTTCTATTAGCTGAGAAACTTTCTACCATTATAGCAGCTTTTCACCACTTTCTTTTGTCATTAACATTCATTCTCTTTAGACATATGACAGGGCTACCCACTGGAAATGTAGGGAACATAAAGCTCAGAGCTGAGGTTTGCTTCAGTGCTTGCCAGCCCACCGAATTTTATTGCCTAACCTACCTTTACCTAAATCACAGAAAAATGACAAACCTTTTGATGCACGTAAAAAACCCCAAAACAGAGTTAAACTGCAAGCTTGACTGATGCAGACTGACATAAAGCATCACAATGGTGTGCATCAGAGAGATGCTTCCTGCAACTCCAGTTCAGCTGCATTTTTGCAGAGTGCATAATTGATTGGTTAAACGTAGCTCTTGTGAAAAAGATTTGGGTCTGGAGTTCAAGCTCAAATCTCCCCAAGTAATGGGCGAGCTGATGGCATTATTCTCACAGGTGGAAATGGGGAATGCAAATTTTAGGAGCAGCACATCTGTTCTCTTGGCTAATCGGGTATGAGTTGTACAGGAATGACCACATTAGCAACCCTGGTGTCTTAACTGGAGGGACACAAATCAACAGGGCTCTGTGTGCTAATGTTTGGGAATTTTGGAAATCTGAGCTGCAGATTCACACAGACCTGTTACAAGGTCCCAGAACCAAAAAGTTTTTCAGATGAAGGACTGTGGTGGGATGCAGACCTGGTCCTGCTGTCAGATAATGCAAAAAGAGCTTTAGTGTGGTTTTGGTAGAAAGCGGTCCAAGCAAGAGTGAGATACATTCCTATGGCTGGTGACTCTTGCTTCCTGTGCAAGGAATCCCCATGAAAGGAAGTCACTAAGTCACTAGTTGACTTTTGGGAGAGAATCACACAGATGGCTTTTGTTCATGCTGTTCATCAAACAAATAATCAGTTTGGGGAATATGTCTTAATGTCTTGTCACCTAAGTAGGCAAGGGATGAGAAGGAGCCAGCAGAGTGAGTGACCCCAAATCACTGTCAGGAAGGTTGAGATTTCAAGCTTGCTGGCTGGAGGGATGAAATGGCCTGTCCCCATGCTGCTCCATGAGCAGAGATACATGCACATCCCTTGTGGTCAGTTGTCAGCTCTTTTGGTTTCCTTTCTCTTGCAAAAACCCAGATGGGAAACAAAAATAGAAGTTGCACGGTCTCATATTAACTTGGAGTCTTCTGTTAGTCGAGAGGGTGTCATTTGTCAGCTGTGCACCCCAGACATTCCCTCTCACACAGGGGTGGAAAATGCATGGCCTGAATGCAAACACTTCAGAAACCCTCTGAGATGTCAGTCTGGGATGTGTTTTGTTTTTAACACCTTGCCCCCATGAAGTACAGGGACATTCAGAGTGGAGTGTCTGATATCAGCCCCTCAGGACAACAGCCCAGCCCCACACCCTGCATCTAAAACAAGCCTATGCAAGTTATTAACCCAAAACGCTGGCAATTTGTCAATGGTTCAATACCCCTGGAGTGATGTCCAAGACTCTTCTTTAGCATGTGCTATTTTTGATAGTTCAAACTTCTTATAATTAACACCCAGTTTTATTTACACAATAAATTTTGTATCTATTCATCAGCACTTCATACATGACATTTTCACAAAGACACATGCACGGAACTTTATGATGCTGCATTGCATAGAGTGTTTTACTTCTCCAGTTGTTGGCATATTCTATTGTCCATAGCTTTGCTGTTGTCCTGGATGAGCCATTCATGTGATTTATTCATGTTCACAAAGAGGACTGTAGCTCCTATGAGCAACTTTTCAGCATTCATAGGAGGACACTGCCTACCTCTTTTATCCAGTCCCATCCATGGCTGCAGAGAGCTCTAAGCTTGTTAAAACCCTGTGAATGCTAATGGATGTGTTAGCTGGTGCTATACTCAGCTTTCTGGTGGAAATCTAAACCCATTTCCTGTTTAGTCTTGCATGGCACACTGAAGGAAAAAGTATCCTCAAGTTTTTTTTTGTCTTAATTGTATTCCTTCAGCATTTTATTCTGCAGATGCTCAAGCTGTCATTCCTGTATGCAGATGCATCAGTGTCTTGTTTCAGGTAGCCCTAGACCAAATAAATTGAACTTAATTAGCATTAGAACTTCTAATTCAGGAGACTACATCAGACACTTTAAATCTGTTGCTATTCAGGAAAGCAGAGATGATTTACCAAATGATAAAAGGAAACATGTGCTCTTTTTAACAGGTCATTCTTTCCTGAACTGGGCCTGGTAAAGGTATCTTTTCACATGTTGTTGTACCCATGTGACAAACCTGAATTTTGTATGTAGTGTAACATCATTTTCGGGATAAGAAGATCTCCTTTTAATCTCTTTTTAAGTTCTGTATCTGAAAATTTGCTTTATTAACCTTTAGTTACTAAGAAATAATAACTCTGTGGTCTGTTGCTCTTCTGCAAAGGTGTGATAACCTCTGAAGAAATGCAATGTGCTAGACAGAACCATGAGGTCTGGTTTCAACTATTCATCTAATAGTTTTTGGACACCTGTATTTAAACTACTGTTTATGCTGTGTTCCTCCATAAGGTTCGTTTAGACATGACATGTGATATTGAAAAATTTTGGTCATCTTTGTCAAACTTTACATGTGCTCAGAGCATCTCCCCCATCCAGAGAGCATTTTTATCCCAAGCAATGCAGTGAAATCTCAAAATCACAGTCATTAAAATCTAATGGTCAAATATAAAGGGTCAAATATAAAATAGCCACAGGAATCTGTGGAAGAATATTCCCTTACCTAATGCCTGGGGCACTCCCATTACTGGAAAACTAAAATGGCAGAGAACTTCAATGGCAATGTAGTCAAAGTAATGCTCACTGGAAAATGGGAGCCCTGACAATATCTACACAGCAAACTGCCTTAGATTAAGCAAGGGCAAATGAGTTTTTACTACTCAGAAGAAATATTGTGGAGTTGCAGTGATTAGCTCTCTAAAAATAGCTAGTTATTGCTCAGCAGCAGCTGGGGAAGCAAGGAGAATTTTCCGAATTATTAAGCAAAGAGGGAGAAAACAGAGGAGAAAATATTTATTCCAAGGCACGAACGAGTGGCATGGCTGTGTTTCAGGGGCGCTCAGTTTTCCTCAGCCATCCCAAAGGGATGCGAGCAGGAGCTGGCAGAGCATCCCACAGCTCCCTTGCTGCACACACGCCCATATGGACACGTTATGGACACGTTATGGACACGTTATGGACACGTTATGGACACATGGTGCCCCACAGGGCCTGCAGATGTCATGGGAGGCACCTCCAGTCAGCAGCTCCACAGCAGCATTGGGGGTTTGTGCAGGAACAACCTCCCAGCCCCTGCAGGCTTCCCCAGGGTGTCCCATGGGGCTGGGTGTCTGCCCCTGGGATGGCAGCAGCTCCACTGCCTGCAGGAATCCAGTGGGAAATGGAGAGGCAGGAGAGCCATCCCTTCCATTGATGCCTTCAGTTTTAGCTTTCGTGTTTTCCCAGATTCTGTACTGCATGAGTATATAACTCTGAATTCATATAAAGGGTTAGCAAGTTCTCTTCACTGTTCAGTCAGACAAAACAATCCTTTTCCAGCCTGAGAACCAAGGACACCATGGCTGCTTCAGGCCCAAAAAATATCAACAGCAAATTGAGGGGAGCAAACTGGGAGGATGGGACTCCATAACCTGGAGCTGTAATTGGACAATTAACCCCAATATGTAAATGGACCAAAACTTATAAAAGTGTGAAAACTCGTGACTCTGAGTCCATCTTGGGTCCATCCTGGGTAGAGCCACAGCCAGGCTCTTTTAATGCCCAAAGCGTGTCCTTTAAAGGCCTTTTAATAAATAGCTACTTTATTCCTGTCTAACCTCTCTTCTAGGTTCTCCATCACCATCAGTTGCTCCCAGACACAGTGACTATCCCTATGGATGCTATAGAGTCAGCAGGTGACCTCCTCTAAGTACTGCCAAGACTGTCTCACTCAGGGACCCATTCCCTCATCCCATATCCTAACCCTCCATTTTGAGCAGGAATGGAGATAGGCCTGAACAGGCTGCAGGCTTGTTTAAAAATACTTGACCTGGATTCAAGGTCTGGCTCAGAAAGGTGTTTGAATTTTTGCTTTTAAGAAAGCCGAGATGGCATAACATAATTCTGGTATCATTTCCTAAGAGCTGGCCACCATGAGAGAGAGGATAGTGTGTTAATTGGATTTGCTGTTTGATCTTACATGGCAGTTCTTCTGCCTTTAGCAACAAAGGAGGAATCACCTTCTTAGATTTCCACTCCATGTTTATACAGCCTGTTGACATTTTCTTCATCATCCGCTGTGCCATGATTCTGTTTCAAAAGAAGGGCAGGGCTGTGGTTACAGATAGGCAGGAATCTGTGCATCTGTGATCTCTCAGAAGGTTTATGATGTCATGTGGCAGTGTGTGGCTTCGGTTCAGTCATCTGTGTCTTGACCCAGTCCCTGAAAAATTGATGGGAGTCTTCTCTGTGATGTGAGAATGCCCAGCTCTTTGGCCTGCTTCAAAGCAGTGGGAGTTATTCCATCCATCTCAAATGGATGTGGTAACTTCAAACTGGGCTGTGGTAGCTCTTAAACACTTTGCAATGGTGTTGTGAGGCTTAATTAATTGAAAGGAATTAATGGAAAGGAATTTAAATGGAAGGGGAGATGTAAGTGAGTAGTTTGATTGTGTGGAAGTATCTTTTAGTGCAATTTTGAACTAAAAGGGTCTGAAATGTATTCATGCTCCTGAAAAATGCTGAAGGGTTAAAATGACCTAATTCAACATCAACTAATACACTCCAATATACATTAAAGCAAGTAGATTATTTTTTAAACAGTGCTATCCTGCTAAGTGATGCACTGTGCTCAATGATAGACTGGTTAAAGCTGTAAATGTCATTGTTAAAATGAGTATCTTTAACAGCTAATATCTATTAAAATGAAGCACTTAGGCACCAGAAAAGATAGTTTTAAACTGTTAGGTTCCCTAAATTATTTTTGTACAATCAAAATGAGACTCTCAGGGATTAGCTGGCAGATTGGGTTAACATATTACTTTTCTGGATGAAAGATGTACCATCAAATCTTGCTTAAAAATACAAATGAGTTGGGATTGCTGTTCTTCAGGTGATCCAGTATGTGTATTTCTAAAATATATACAATTTATTGTGATTTGGATTAAAAGTAGATAAGGACCTTGCCTGCTGCTACCATGATTTGAGTATAGGTAGATTAGGGCTTGGGTTCACAATTTGGATTGTTCCTTTGATGAGCTGACAAAGGGATTTTATCCTTTTTATAGCTCTATTTTCTTACAACAACATCCTGGTACCCAGCTACAGCAGGTGTTGTAAAGGGTTAAACCCATGAGAAAAAGGCTTTTCAAAGCAAGCATGTTAGAAATGAGGAATAAGGAGGTGCCCACCAGTACATGTAGGTGCAGGGGGAAAGTGAGCTGCAAAGAAGCAGGTTCCAATTTCATATCTGAACTGAAACTCTCCAACTGGCTCATCACCTCGTGTTTGCTGTAGCTTAGCTGAAAATGCAGGTTGGACCACAGCTCTGTGTGTGACCTTGCACTAGAAAAGTTGTGCATTTATCTTGAAAAGCAGAGATGTTACTACTTCTTTTTCCTTTCTTCTCTGTTATTAAACACCCATAGGTGAGGTATGCAGTCCCCAGCATTTGTTCTCTCCTCATTCAGATGGGGGAATATTTCATATATATTTAATATTTCATATATATTTCCTCCTGGGAGTAATTTCTTAGTTCACAAGACCCACAAAAGCTTACCTTGAGACACACCAAATGTTAAGAACTTTATGGAAAGCTTTTCTGCATGGGTTGATCATAAATCCTTAAACCATTCCATGGATGTGATACCATATGTTGCAGGACCAATCCTGCAGAGCACCCATTTTTTGGTATTGTAATCTTCCTCTTCTGGTGCGTGTACCAGGCTATTGCTATTTTGTCTTTTGGTACAGATGGAGTACCAAAAAAATAAAAACCCACGTTAAAAAAAAAGAAGAAAAAAAAAGAAAAAAACAAAAAGAAATAAAAAAAGTGTTCTGCTTCATTGCCATAAAGAATTCTTTGTTTTCATGAATTCTTTTTTTTAGTGAGGTTTTTTGTTTCCAAAGACAAGCTAAAGACAATTTATTTTGTTCAGTAGAACTTTAGCAAAGGGTGAGTGCCAGAAAACAACTGGTGTCCTGCTCTTTCCAGCAGCAGCTCTTTGTCTCCCAAAGCTGTACACACATGCTAAGAGAGGTTACTCTTGTTTTGGAATGTAGTGATCCAGAATTTTCTTTTGTGCATCTTTTTCCCCAGGATTGTGTTGGTGATGAGTAGGTAATCTTGCATCTTGACATGCAGATTCAGATTTTAGAGAGCAGCAGCAACTAATAGCAAGGTTATCTTAACCAAAATTTGTTCTAACTCTTGATTTCCATAGAAATCTGATTTATAACCTTCTTATACAGTTGCATGCCAGATGATGGGTAACTGCTTTTTTGTATTCTGCCAAAGACCAGTGCAAAGTGTTCTTTGAAGGTAGCTCTGCTGAAAGAGACTTTTCATAGGAAAAAGCTAAACAACAATATATAAACCAAGAAGCTTCTGCCATAGAGCTGTTAAATATAGTTGTGGTTACTATTTTATAGGAAAAATGAATTATTTCAGGAAAATGTGACAAAGCATAGGGGCAACTTACAGCACTGTTGCCCTTTTTTTTGTCTGGCATGGGAAAGCTGGAGAGCAGCAAATATCAGGTTGTGTCTTTCCATGCATAGAAAGACAAGGTTGTTTGCAGAATTAAAAATAACTGCCAGCATAGCAGTGGCACTTCTGGGTATCTCCATACAAATGAACATAGTGACAGTGTATAAGGCTAATTTAAATTGTAAGAATAAATTATTTTCCTATAAATACTGCATCAAATGATACATTTAGACACAACTTGGCAGTATCTTAGAGCTCTGAATAAGTGGCAGCCCACACTGCAGTTTCTTTTAAGCACCCATTTTAGTATGTCAGAATAAGTTTTCTGGCTAATATAAAATTATTTGTACTTCACATCCTTAATTGATGCTTTTAATTACTCTTCATATAGTTTAATAGTTTTCATATAGAAAACTGCTTTCTGTGCAGTAAGCCGAATCTCCAATCTGCAGCAAAACTTGCTTGAGTCAGGTTTTTGCCAGGCTCTGTGTACCAGCCCCAAATACTAAATTATGTTGGCACTCTTACAGTAATCAAGGGAATAATTGTGAAGGCGAAGTTTGTTGTAAGAAAACCAAATTAGGAGGGGAAATCAACATCACTTAAGAGAAATATTTAGCATGAACTAATCTTTTTGGTCTTTGTCCTCCTACAGTAAGGACTGTTTAACCATGGAGTATAATTACTTAAAACATACTGTAGTTTATCCTATGTAGATTAGTCTTCTGCTTTATTAGAATGCTAAAAGGCCAGTCTTCAAAGAATAAGCAAATTAAAGCTCTGTCCTGCTGTTTACAATGCTAGGGTCAGATCACTGATATCTACCAGCTTTAATGTGAAGCAGCCATGAACCCCATTTAGTTAATCCAAGGGTTAATGTCTATTTAAATTTACAAGAGTCTTTTCAGTGCCTCTTGTGGTCACCCATCAGGCTGTTGCAGAGTCAGGTATCTCCCCTGTGCCAGCTCCCTTCACTCACCAAAAAAATCCCTATTGGACTTATCAGGACTGGTCCTACTGAACCATCACAGCACTGGCTGGTTGTCCTGTAATATTTTATGATATTACACTTCCAGTGGGAGTTCAAGTTGCTTTAGGCCTTCTGCACAGGGTTAAGGCCAACATTGCTCTCCTGAAACAGTGTAATAGAGTGTTGATAGCATTTGAGTGATGTGGAGGGGCTTGGAAGGCTGGAGCCCATGGCATTTGTACCAATGACTTTGTTTCTGCCTCCTTCACAGAGATTCCTCACACCTCCTTTTCCCTGCCATGTCATAGGCATTTCCTCCACAGACTCAACTCACCCTATGTAAGGCAGAAAAAGGGTTTTTCAAAGTGAGTTCTTGTGCTGGGTTGCAATACAAGATGTGGCCAGAAATGTGCATTCTATCACCATCTGTTGAACCTGGATGGGGCAGTGATTTCCTTATCTCCGTGGCACATACTATCTGCTAAAGGGCCATCTGTTAAAACCAGGTGGGGCAATCATCTTTATCTTTTCCACACCCCATCCTCTCTCCAGGAAGATATCATCTGCTAATGGGCCATTCAGTCCCACTGTATGACTGATAAAATTACATCATCCCATGGGAGATGTTCCAGCCAGGGGGAGGAGCCAAGCCTTTCCTACCTAGATAAAAACTGAGATTTTGGACATCAGGGCAGCCTTTTTCCACTGGATTCCAGAGGAGAATCCAGACCTTTCCATATCATGCCTGGACCTTCAGAGGAAAACTGCACCTTCTACAGGAGCACTGCTTCAGCTGAACCACATCTGCCACTGCAGGAGGACTGCAGCCACCATTTAATGGGACTGCTACCAACACCCTGACTGGCTCTGTCAGGGTTGGGATTGTTCTTTGTAATACTGGATTTCTATATTAATTTTCCTACCAAAGAACTGTTATTCCTAATTCCCATATCTTTGCCTGAGAGCCCCTTAATTTCAAAATTATAATAATTTGGAGGGAGGGGGTTTACATTCTCCATTTCAAAGAGAAGCTTCTGCCTTTATTGGCAGACACCTGTCCTTCAAACCAGGACAGTTCTTCCCACAGAGCTAGGATTATCCTTAGGTCCTGCTATATCAGAGTAAAATTCCCCCTTCTTGCTAAGATGTGTGAGACTCTTCAGGCTGTCTCATATGGCTTTTCTGCCAACCACTGGAGTCAATCCAAGCTGGGAGGTGTCCATGCACGTGGCAGGTGTCAACGTTTTGTGATTTTTATCCCAGGTCTGTAATGGAGTTTGAGGTGAGGTTCTAGAACTGCAGGTCTTGGAAACAAGAAATTTCATTAAAGCCTTTGCTTGAAAGTGTGAGCAAATAAAAGTGCCCAATGAGCTCAGAAGACAGAAGCTAAAGGGAGAAAGCTGTTCTGTTACTATTATTTCAAAATATAATAATTGTAAAGGCAATTTCATGGGGTTTTTTTGTAGAATCTTGGGCGACTATTTTGGACCATGTGTGGTTGGTGAGACTGTGTTTTGAAAAATACAGAACTGCTCAGATGATTTTGTGGATTCATTTCAGCAGCTATGTGCAAAATCTCTTCCCGCTCAGGCTTTCTCACAATATTGGTATTACCTCTTATTCTTGGCCAGGCCAAATATACAATGAAAATGGCCTTTGTTTCTTTATTGCAATGCTTAAACTTCCTGTCCAATCCAAAGAAGTACAGGAAAATAAACAAACAAAAAAGGGATCAAATTTAAATGCACAGCATGCTTGCAGCTTTGGGTCTGCTGTCTCAGTATTGCAGTTTTAAATGTAAAAAAGCATGATTCCTGCCCAGATGGGGGGGTATGGCCAAATGGGGGAACCAAGATGGGGATACTCTGCTTTCTATCTCCTGCACAGATTTTATTGCGTGTTTGTTCTTTCGTTGTTGTTTTCTTTAGTCTAAAATAAAGATAAACTAGACAGAAAGCAAAGTGGCCAGGCGCCACTGCACAATTATAATTAATTCACTGTTAATGTTTCAGGCATTGTAACAGAGTACATTGGAATTGCTGGGGCGGGGTGAGATTAGTTTGAGCTCTTCGTGTACAAACTACAGGAGAGTCACGTTAAAAACCCTCTCTAATTAATGTTTTCAGAATGAGCACCAAAGGGAATAGTATGGCTTGCCACTGACAGGAAAGTTGGTTTGTACTTCTGCTTCCCAAGTTCCTGCTGTGTTCTCACCTCAAAGGGTGAGGGTTTGAGAACATATTGTGCCATGACCTCAGAGCAGAATGCCCATTCCTAAACATTGCTTCACCACATTGTGGCATCACCTTGGAAAGGAGGATGCAGCTAGGCTCAGACTCAAATCTGGGTATCTGCAGGCATAGGAACATTCATGATCTGACCTGGTCTGCAGAAGCTGTGGGAGTCAGAGGCTTCATTTTGTCAAGAGCTAAATGGCTCAAGAACCCCAAAGATCAGGTTCTTCAGTGTTTTCAGCCAAAGGAAAGGCTGGTTTCTTCCCAAAATTTGGAAATATCCAGGCTCTATTAAAGTGAAGAGCACTCAATATAAAGAAGAGGTCTTGATCATTAGACTATTTTAACAGTTAGAGGAATGAAGTAGTTTTTGTGCCTCCAAAAATATCTCCGTTCATAATTTTTTCTGCTGCCAGTATTCCCCACGGGAAAGGAAAGCCTTGATAATTGTGATTGGATACATAATGATATGTGGTATTTATTACAAACCTTTTTAATTTTGAGTGAGTCTTCCTGTGGGTATTGAGTCAGATTGTTCAGGCTGAGCTTCCAACACTGGGCTGTGTGTCTCCCCAATTCTTTGTGTTTAAGCTCTGTGTCTGAGGTGTAAAAGAGTCCTTGGAATGTTGAGTCTGAAGGCAGCTGAAGGCGTGCCCCTGCTGGCTGGGTGTTGCCATTAAATATAGTTTATACTATGCCATCATTCATGCAGGGTGACCAAATCCACGTTAGATTTCTGGTGAAGCCTGGTCTGCTGTAGGACATTATTAGAGCACTTATTAGTACTGCATTTTTCATCATGGATGCAGCCTGAATATCCTAATTTATGACCATCTGTTCTCCAGTCAAGAACGGCCCATCTGACCAAAAAAGGTCAGCTAATACATCCACACTGTGACTTAAAGAAGAGGACACAGTCCTCTGTAAAAAGCCATAAACACCTCCAAAGAGAACTTTGAGAGGAGGGGGGTGCCTTTCCCAGCCCCCTGTACAACCCAGCAGGGCCAGCCATTGTATCTTTTTATTCATTGGTGTTTGGTAATGGTAACGTTCATTTCATTTAGGATTTGATTTGTTTACGAACTAATAAATATGATTTATAAAAAGTGCGTGTGGTTCACTAATTACTGCACATATGGCGTTTTCATTTTGTAAAACTGGCATTTGCTTTCTATTATGATTATGTCTCCATTCACCAGTGCTAATTAGTTTGATTAGACAGATAACTTTAGCCATTATTAGGACTAGATTAGGGGAACTTTGCATGCAGGGGAATGCAGGGAGGAAGGGTTCATCACCAGTGAAGATAGGTCAGCAGCACAAAGATTGTTCCTCGTTAAATATTTTAAAATTAGGTTTTGTTTTGCTTTCCACACAGAAGAACTGAGAAGCATTCACATTTAGCTACTTACAAAAATCCAATTAAACACAGTTGTTTAGCATGAATTTGTTAATCAGAGTTAATCTTTCCAATGAATGCATAATTTGGAATCTGTGTCTAAAATGTTCATTTAAGGATAAGCATATTACAGACAAATAAAATATAAAATGAGATTCTCTTCCTTGGAATTGACTCTCAATATGGAGCAATATTGACTGTTTTGTGTTGATTCTCTTGCATGCTGAGGGACAGAAGTGAAATTGGATAAAGACTAAGAAATGCCATATGAAAACCAATGCCACCTGGGGTGGGACATGTTTTTCCCAAGAGCCTCTGAAAATTGTTGAATAGTGTCATCTGAACTCTTCAGAATTCAAACAAAGAAAGAGAAACTCCTATTTAATATCTATTTTAGGATAAAAAATAATTATTCAGGGCTGCAGAA
Organism: Luscinia megarhynchos; assembly: GCA_034336665.1. Classification (NCBI taxonomy): domain Eukaryota; kingdom Metazoa; phylum Chordata; class Aves; order Passeriformes; family Muscicapidae; genus Luscinia; species Luscinia megarhynchos. The sequence continues at coordinate 11,336,502 of CM067568.1, forward strand.
GTTTGATATTATTTTATCTCTTCAAATTTATCCTCTATGCTAATAATGAGAAGCAAGTTTTCTTTACAAAATATTAGAAATTATCATAGCACACTAAGAGAGCAGGATGTGAAATGCCTCCTTTAGAAAGGATGCTGGTACTCAAGTTAGGTAACTGTGGGTGCTTGTTTCTTTAAGATAAATGTGGGTGCTTATTTCTTTAAGATGGCCACTCATTTGACTTTGGATGATTCCCCACGTTCATCCAGTTTCTGGGTAATTAATTGTTTTGCTGGGAGCATGAGGATGGGTGCCCTGCTATGGATGCAGAGTGCTGCTGCTTCTACTGGGTCTCTCCTCACTGTGCTCATGTGCCAGTGCCAATTGTGAGTGGTCCTTTTGGTTTTCTATCTCTTCTAAGCAATTTGTAAGGGAACAGAAAAGTTCCTTTCCCATCTGATGGGAATTGCGGGAATATTTAAAAAGACACAAATCTGCTATTGGAGGGTGAACACTTAGAGAAGCAGTAAAGTAGATTGTTTGCAGTATTTACTCTCTCCTTGGCTCTTCTGGAGGATGCCTCCTGCCATGCCTTTCAAAGAAAACCCCAGACAATTTAAATGTCAAAGTCTCAAATTTCAACATGCTTCATTATTGTTGGAAGCATTTGCTCCAGGAAAAGTTTCAAAATTGCCATTTCTGTATCTTAAAAGAATGTGAACAGGATGGCCAGATTCTGAGATGGTATAAATTGGCAGAGGTTTGTTATTTCAATGTGGTTATCCTGTTTTACACCAACTGAAAATCTGGAGAATGAATATTTATGCCATGCCAGAGAGGTTTGAAAACTCTTTTTTAAAAATGAGAATGAATAAAGAAAGAGCTGGGATATGCTCTGTGCTGATAAACCCAAAGCCAAATATGACCTCCCCTTGACCTTTTATGCATTTAAGTTGAAAAAGGCCATTTTGATACATTCCACTGGAGCTTAAAATGCCTATATTTCAATTCCAAAGGTCATGTTCTCTTCTCAGTGTACTGTATGACCCAGCCTTGGCTGCTCCCATCCCCATTGATGTTGCCTGACTGTACTTCTTATTTGCCATTGACTGTTTACTGTTTTTCTAGCTAATGTAAGTGAAAGAGATAATTCAAATGATTTTGAGCTCTGTGTCAGTTCTGATTCTGATTATGTCCCCTTGTGCTTGGTGCAGAATTAGTGGCTCCAAACTCATTAAATCTCCAGGAAATTTCAGATTATTGTGTTAACTATATATTAATCAATGAGTTTGTCATTCATTTAGCTATTTATAAATTCCACTCAAGCATTTTTGGAAGTTTTCTTTTATCACTATGTCTAATATCACTGAATTAAGTAATTTTTCTTCACCCCTTCTATTTTCTTTTCTTTTGTGAGGATTTTGGATATTTTTTCCCCCCAAATTCCCAAAGTGAAAGGGAGCTATTTCCAGGAAATTATGTTTCCTGCATGTTTTAAAGTAAATCTCCACATCATCAGTGGATGTAATCACAGCCCCACTGGGATGAAGGGACAGGAACTGGCACTGTTTCAAATAATGCTGAAACTTTGCATCAGTGGAGCTATGTCAATTTACACCATCTAGTCCAAATTAAAAAGGTTGTCAGACTTTTGTGGCTAACAAGTCACAGGTCTGCCTACCTTCCTCTGGGCTTGAAAGAGCCATTGTGCTGGATTGCTCCCAAAAAAGGGTATAAATGCAGTCCCATCAAGCAGGCTGACAGGCCTTGATAATAATTTCTCTAGATAGAATCTCAAAGTAATCATCATCTCTAATAATCTCTCCAATTACTTTATAGAATAATAGTTTATTATAAAATCTGCTTGAGCAGACTGCCTATTTTTATCCTCTCCCCTTGAAAATGAAGTCAAGCACATAGGAAGTGTGGAACATTTTTGCAGAACTGAGGGGCTGCAATACCTAATAGCATAACCAATCACGGAGATATTTTAACAGGTCTGTTGTGATTTCTGCCAGTTAACAGAGCTTAGTGAATTGTTGGTGATGAGCAGCTTGCCCTGACACCCTGCTCCTGCTGAGATGTGCCTTAATGCACAGCCCCCAAATAACCAGGACCAGATGTTCTTGTCCCACCCCTTGGCCATGCCTAGGTTTCCCTCCAGTGAGCAAATGAGAGGGAATCCAGTCCAGCTGGAAAGATAAAGCTCCTTCCAGTGTGAGGAGAATTGATAAGGGGCAGATCAATACCTAATCCCCTTCAGTGGGCAGCAGGGCCCACCATCCTAACAGTGGGACATCCCCTCCTTTCCTCCTTCTAAATTGCAAAATTTCTGTAGTGGAAAGAGTGTAACACTGCAACTGGGCGATAGAAACCAAACAGAAATAAAACTGGGGGGAGAAATGTACACATGTACTGAACAAAGGCCAAGCAGTGTGTTTGCCTTTAATTTCATCCTTGGAAGGGACACCTGGGTTTGGTGACAATTTCATCACAGTGGTACACGTCCAGGATACCAATTCCAACCTGAGCTGGTAATATTTGGCAAAATTTAAAGCAACTGGAATTGCTGGGAAATGTCAGGCAGCATCAGGAGTTGGCAGTGCTACCAGCTGCAATTATAATGAAAACCTAATAGGCTCTTGACTGTGGAAAACCACTTGGACCAGCACATCTAGACACAGCTCATTCCACAGCTCAGGTGGAGTTCTGTAAAACCCAGGACAGCTGCAATTGCACACACTGTCAGAGCACTTGGGCCCATGTCTTCAGTACTTTTTTCTGGTTCAGCTATGAGATAAAAAGGTGAACTCACATTTGTACCTGCCAAGTAGCATCAAAAAGACTATTTGTGATCACAATTCATCCCTGGAACTCTGAGAGAAAATACCACTGAACAAATTGTATGCCTGGCTCTCGATGTCTCCATCCATGTCTCTGCCTTCTCTGGAAGGATTCACCTGTTGCTTTTTCACTCTGTGCCCAGCTTCTGGAGCTCCAGGAGTCTCAAGCAGCCTGAATTGCCTTTCTGAGAACTTTACATCTATTTTATTTGAGGTATTTCCCAGACTCCCTCTCCCAGACCTTAGACTCTCTTATAGGGATGGTGACTCCATCTGCTTCAGCTTTTCTGAACGGAATAGAAGAAAATATAAGTGCTAGTTATCTCTTGTCTTTGTGAGCTGAGATGAATTTTGCTCGGTATTTTGGCAGAAACATCAGCATAAGCACTGCTGAAAGCTTGGTGGCAAACAGGTTAATTCTGGTTTTTTTTACAACTGTTGTTCCCAGTGCAGATGCTTGGTACAGAAATCAGATTAAGCAATATAAAGGTTTATTTCCCACAGCCATCCCCAAACAAATTCATTGTGAAAGGAAGAGGTTTGATGATTGAGTGGCTTGCATGAGTCAGGGAAGGAAGGATAAGTAAATCTTGTCCCTTGGATTAAGCAAGCTACTTTTCTGAACTTCGCCTTGGGCTTGGATGAAGGAAGCTGCTACGAGTTTTAGTCATTGTTTAATTGAGGGGAGTTGTTTAACTTTTGTTATATTTTTCCCTTAAAAAGGCAAAAGACTCCTCGGATTTATTTGTTGTTACTTTATAGCAGCAGCCATATTGTGTGGCATGTTTCAGAAAGTACATTTATGAAAGGAATTATGTGATGTTAACCCTGCAGTTCTCAGGCTGGACTCAGAGATTCAGGGCTGCTCCTGAATGTCAAGGCCCAGCCCTCACTTTTACACTTTTGAGAAAGAGGAGCTCATAGGCCATGGCAGACAGTTGATTCTGATAATGCAAAAGGAGAAAAGATACTTTATGAATACAAGTAATTTCTCTGTAGGCAACGCAGCAAATGTGAGGCAAAAAAAAAATGCTTTAAAAGTAAAAATGCATAGGAATGCAGTTAAATCTGAATGGGAGGATGTAGCATCTTTCTTTCCTCTGAGCAACCTGTAGTGGGAGAATAGATGATATTTGGTGGGTTAAGAGAGCTTTTTGCCTCTCATAATCTTATCCTGCGTATTCTTTTTCCTCTTCTACTTTGACGTTATTTTCCAGGCAGTTTTCATTCTGCCCTTCACAAATTGTGTTGTGTGCACTGAGTCATGGGCTTGTGTTTTCAGAAAGGTTGTCAGTCACAGCTATTCTCGTGCAGCACTGATATGATTAGCTCTGTTTTTTACTGTAAAGCATTAATTTAACTGAAGTTTGAACACAGGAAAAAAAGAGCTATTAGTGGGTGAATGTGCCAGCTTAAAAAGCTGTATGGTGTGAGTGGTTGCCTTCCTTTGGGACTGTGGGGAAGGATGGCAAGGAAAAGCAATTCCCGTGCATGGGAATATCTCAATAGCCCTTATTGCACCTGGTGCCTGGGGAGGTTATGAGCAAGGGCCCTCCTGTTATCTCAGAAACCTGGTCCTGGCATTCCCAGCCTCCCAGCCTGTGCCTGGATCTCCTCTGCAGGCTCACTTCTGTCTGGGTGGGGGTCTGTAAGGTCTGTGGGTGCCTCCAGGGGTTTTCTCCCAGCAGCTGTCACATGCATACCTGCAGTGGTGAGGCTGCCAAAACTCAGAGACAAGAGGTGGAGCTGCGGGGTCCCCAAGGGAGCCGTGATTGCCATAGCTTGATGTGTCTCAGTGCTGCCTTCTTCTTCCACCCTGTACCTGAAATTTGACTGGTAATCGACCAATATGGGCTGAAAAAGTGGTGTCAGCCTGAGCTGTGAATTGACCTGCTTTTGTCAGTTTGTCACAGTTTTATTGCTGTTTTAGCACAATGCTGAAACCCAGGCTTCTGCCACCTGGGGAAAGCTTGGCAGGCTGATGTCCTCAGGAACAGTTCCAAGTGTAGAGGGGCCAGGGGTTCCCTTTCTGTTCACCACCTAATCCAAACTTCACATTTTCTTTCTAGTCAAAGAGCAACCTAAAGCCAGAACAACCTGCAGGTTCACTGTGTTTACCCCAACTCCAGCACTGCTTGGAATTCACTTGCAGTGGTACTCAATAACATTGCCTTGAGAGTAAGACAAAAATTGTGTCCTCAACTAAAAGTGACCATATTTGATTCATGTCTTTGCAATTGTTGAGTTTATTGCAGGAACAACAGACTGGGTTCTTTAAATCAAAATATTTCAAATGTAGGAAATAAGGAATAAGAGAGAATTCCAAGGCCTTTTATGAAAGACTCATCTTAAAAGCCAATTTAGCTTTCTGCACAGCAGCAAATAGATCCGACAGTTCACCCAAAACCTAGCTGAAAGGATATGTGTTTATACCTCTTGTTTATACTGAGATTTCAAAACAAGCTTTTTGAACAAGCTGTGATCTTTTATTTGGTTTCCTTAAGCTAAGAGTATTGCAGTGTCAGACTCTGTTTTCTTAATTGATTATAACTTTGCCGTTCTCATATTGCAAAGCTCATGATGGGTGAAAAATGTGTTGCCCAGTGCTTCTGCAGCTTGGCCCAGAATTTGGCTTCGAGTACCTTTTTCATATCTTTGTTTCTGACACAAATATCTTTGCTGTTGCCCTAGATAAATGAGTCCTTTCCAGCAGCCCAGGGTGCTTGGAAATAGTCATGATCCAGACAGCATGTCTGAGTGACCCTACAAATAGCAAACATGGGAATGCAGCTCAGCATGTATAAGCAACCCCACAACAATAACTTTGTGTGTGCAGTCCAGCAGGTGGGAACAATCCAGGGCTAGGTTGATAAAAGAGCTGCTGAAAGTGTTTGGAAGTAACAGATCTGAGTGACTTCAGTTTTCTTAGTTTTATGCCTGCAAATTCTTTACTAGGTTTAGTATTATTATTAGCATAATACTAGTATTGGTATTAGTATTAGTATTAATTTTATGGAGCAGTTGCCATTACCTAGCTTTGCAGACCTGTGTTATTTTCCATCAACAACACCCAGTCTGTTGCTTAGCTCGTTTTTCTGGAAGCTGTTCCTATCTCTCCAGCTCAGCTCCTAACTCTTACCCATGTCTAAGTCATCTTGCACCTCACTGCTCCTCCAGCTGCTCTGTTCAGATCATGAAATCAGTTTGCAAGCAGGAGCCTCGACCCCTGAGTATCCTCAGCAAGCCCTCGACGTTATCAGCTTTACCCTGGAAAGGGAGAAAGCAAAGCTCAGAGCGCGCGAGGCTCCAGAAACGATGAAAACGTTATTGTTATTTCTAAATGTTGTTCCCATATGTTCAGGAAACAGAGCACCCATCAGGGTGTATAATTTGCTTTGCAAAAACACCTGCTTGAGTAGGTAGAGGGGGGTGGGAATGGGGGGCCGAAGCCTTTCTGCTCGCAGGGTGAGGCGGCGAGGATGCTGCGGTGGGAGGAGGAGCCGGAGGGCGATGCTGGTCCCCGCGGACATCTAGCGGTGGCACGGCTGCTTACAGGGGATTACCCTGCTGGGGATGCTCACTCTTCCCTCCCGGCACCAGCAGCATCCCCAGACTCACCCGCATCCCTTACAGCGCCCTCCCCATCCTGCCACCCTTCCTTTTGGGAAGGAGCACCGAGGCTCCTCGGAAAAGCAGCGAGGAAATTTCATTTATATCCCCCTAACCATCATTATTTCCTTCGTGTTTGCTGCACTGTTGTGTTTGAATTTTTTTTTTTACAACAAATTTAAGCAGAGATTTTAATTGAGCTCATTCTCACAGGATTACAGAGGGCTGCTGTTGTCTTCTTGAGGTATCCTGCCTTTAACAGGACTTCTTCAGCCTCCTGGAGGATGTGTATAATAATTCTCCTGGATAATTAGTATAGAATATAGTTAATAATATAAAATACTCAGTATCCCTGTCAGCATCAAGTTAAGGAATGCACTAGTCCAGGCCCAAAAGGAGGCTGAGCAATAACTGCATGCAGTGGGGCAATTGTGGTTTAGATTGTCCCTTGCTCATATTAAATCTTGAGGATGCAGGGAAAAACATCCCACAAATCTTAGATTCCCTTCCATCTCCCCCTTCTTGCACCTAATTGAGTGTTTAAGGCATCCTTCCTTGTGCTTCTTTTTGTCTGTCTGTCTGCCTTCCTCAAAATAAAAGGCAGGACCTATCCAGTCAGATGCAGTGAAACACGAAAATGCTCAGATGTTTTAATACCCTGGAGCTACCCCTCAGCAGATAAAATTACTAAAAATGAAATTTAAAGCACATCTGATTTACCTGTTGTTTGTGTGACTCAAATACCTATGTTTAATTTTGTCTATGGATTGGAAAAAGTTAATTTCAAGCCTTGTTTCTCTTGCTAGCAGCAACAACCTTTTAAACTGAGTATTACTGGTGAACCATATAGAGCTGGTTAAAAAAAAAATGCTTTTCAGTTCCACCATGCAGTTGTTCGGACGACAATTATGGCAGCTGAAGTTTAATCATAGTGTTTGATAGCTCATTTTCTCAATGTCAACACGAGGCACTGTTAAAAAAAATGAATTCTTTCATTTGATAAGCTGGCTCCAGAGCACTGGGCTCATTCAATAGGAAAACTCTTTCACAGGGCAGCAGCATGCACGGTTTTTCTCTTTCCTTTTTTTTTTTCCTTTCCTTTTTTTTTTTCTCCTTTTTTTTTCTTTTCCCCTGAAAGCCACCCAAGAAGAGATTAATCACAAGGGGGAAACTCAGCTTCACCCTCTAGCTGCGGGTCGCAATTTTTATTTGTATGGAATTGGCTTTTGGAAAGCTGAAGGCTGCCTGAGGGCAGGGACCTGATATAAGAAGAACCTGAGAATGAAGCAGCAGGGATTGATTAGCCTACTTCATATCCCACACTCCATAAGCACACTCCAACCGCAATCTAACACACCGCTGAGCTGAATAGACAAGAGAAATTGGATTCCTTCCTAATATTTAACCTTCAAGTCAGCTCCAACAGTTGTTGATATGTTGTTCTACCAGCAAGTAACAGTCGCTTTTTTATTCCAGCACCCACCCACACACATATATATACAGTTTTATAAGTTATATGCTATATATTTACATATTTTCCATTTTCAATCTGTTTCAGAGCATGGTTTACCTAATCCATTTCAGTAAAAGTTTCAGGGAAGAACAAACTGACCAAACAATTATGCATAAAGCTGTAGTGAGGGAAGGGAGGGAAAGAGAAATAAAAAGTAGAAAAAACTCATTGTCTGTTTCATGTCTTTCAAGGTCTTTTTCACACAGTCATTTTTATTTTACCTGTAATTTTCCCAGTTCATTAATTGTAGGAATAGTCAAGATTGTATCTAGTGATATGGATGCTGCTGGAGGTTTCATTTTTCAATTTTTCTGTGTAGATGAGATGTGCATTTTGAGGAATGTTTGCAGTCCTGACAGAAGGCTGGGTGAAACCTGGGCTGTTCAGTGACTCTCTGTGGGGCTGGGTTGGGACAGGACAGTGCAAGGGAGCAGCCACAGCTCCTGGGCCCTGCTTCTGGAAAAACTCCTCTTTCCAGCATGAGGCAAAGCTCAGAACGTGATGCAGAATGGCCAGGAAATGGTGACTGCAGCAGGGTGTTTGTGGGTGTTGAGAAGGGCTCTGGGAGAGGGGTTTTCCTTAGGAAAAGGCTGGTTCTGGGGGATAATCCTAGTCTGCAAACATGCCCAGACATCCTGAGCAGCCCCTGGCAAACTCCTGGGGTCACTGAATAGCTGTCTGGAGGCCTGCTGACCTCCCTAGGCTACTGCATCCCTCTGCTACATCCCCAGCTCCCCATGGCCTCGCCTCTCCTCTCCTCTCCTCTCCCTCTCCTCTCCTCTCCTCTCCCTCTCCCTCTCCCTCTCCTCTCCTCTCCTCTCCCTCTCCCTCTCCCTCTCCCTCTCCTCTCCCTCTCCTCTCCCTCTCCCTCTCCTCTCCTCCTCTCCTCTCATTTTCTGTTGCTTGGTTATCACAGGATGAGGACACATAGGTGGGAAGCACTTGTGGCTTGTCCATCCTACTTACTGCTGTGGCCAGAGAGTACACCAAATTTTTCTTTACTCTGTGTGGAAAGAACCAGTGAGCAGTGATTATGAAGCCTTCTCACACTGCATAACCAGCCTAGATCTTCTGGAATTGGGCACTGTCATTTTGCAGCTCATTGTGAAAAAAGGTTGCCTTAATAATACAGTCTATTGGGAGAACATGCTGCTGAAACTGCTGCAAGCAAAGTGAAATTTTCATGTAAACATCTTCAAATATTTTTATGACCCATCAGCTTGAGTTTTATAAGTCAATGTATGAGTGAATACACAAAGCTTCTCTCTTTGTTTGCATATCCTGCCTCTACTGAGTCTTTTAAATGTTCCTGCTATGTGGACAAAATCCAACTCTACATCTGCTTATGGCATATGTAGGCAGCATCATCTCCAAGATTTTTTTTGTGTCTAGTTGAGCTCAGTAGCTTTGTGAAAAAGAATTCTCAAGACTTGAGCTATCTTCCTTGTACCCTGACTGTGATTTATCTTACAGGCTTGGGATCCTCTGGATTTCTTGACATTTCATGTTCAAAATAGGACAGCAGGAACAACTGTCCCTCCCTAAGAAAAGAGACACACATTTCACCCCCAGTGACAGCCCAGATGATAATTATGTCCATGTCCCCCTGACCACAGTGATGTGACTTTCCAACCTGTGGATCTGAGGCTTAACTCACAGAATAAAGCCATGTCCTGGGAAAAAAAAGCAATAGAAGTGAAATAATAAGGGCTATTCAGTAACTTAGGTTGCATTAATGAGTCTGCTGGTTAGGCACCTGCTTCCCAGGGGATCCTGAATAAATCATAGAATTATTGCATGGTTTGGGTTGGAAAGGACCTCAGATATCTCATTCCAACCCCCTGCCATAGACAGGGACACCTTCCACTATCCCAGCTTGCTCAGAGCCACATCCAGCCTGGCCTTGAACACTGCCAGGGATGGGGCATCCATCCACAGCTTCTCTGGGCACCCTGTGCTAGAGCCTCACCACCCTCACAGGGAAGAATTTCCTCCTGATATCTAAATCCCACAAGCCTCTCATAAGACAGCGTTTCCTTCTGTGTGATTTCAGCACTTAGTCTACAAAATCTATGGATCTGTCTATCTCAAGTGTCTATCCCAGGTCTTATCTCTTTATGGTTTGAGCTGATGCTTTAACACAAAATTTTACCTTAATTTTTTTTTGCCACTGGTAGGAACATACTGGAACTATTACACGAAGCCAGGCCTTGCTCACCAATTTGATTATTTCTGTTTCTGATTAAAGAAAGAAAAGGAGTACAGTAAAGGCAAAATGGGTTTTAAAATATTTTTGTGACACAGCATTTGACAAGTGACAGAGCACTACAGCCTTCATGATGGAAAATAAGAGATTTAGCAGCCTCAAAAAAATTGTGGGAACAAGCTGATTTGATGATGTTTGTAAAATGATCATTATGTTTCATTTTTATGAGGCTGAAGTGCTTTCTTGAGATATAAACTGTTTGGTTGAAAGGAAGCACTGGGACTATATCCTAAGAAGTTACTTTGATATAGTTAGATATTTTCATTTGTCGGAATTTTTGCTTTGTCTGAAATTTTGACTGTTCTGACTTGGGACTTTGCTGAGGGATTGAAGCTGTGGCCTTTCATCTGCTCCAGTGATATGGGCTGTGATTCACAGGGGCAGTGGTGGCAATAAACAAAGCAATTCCCTTCCCTGTGCCCTGGAAGAAGCTTTGCCATTGCATTGGCTTTTTAAATGCTCTCATTTTGGTGTGTGTGTGTTTTTATACATTTTATATTACACACATTTTATATGTTAGTGTCTCTGCCTGGGTTCTGCACATTCACAACAGTCTGCTGCTACCAGTGATTCCCTGGGCTGTGTTAGCCATACCTGCCAAGTAATTTGGGATCCTTCCCCTGCGAGCATGCTTTCCTGATGGCAAGTACCTAGGGCTGCAGGTTATAAAGAAAAGCCATTTTTTAAAGCTGAAACATAAATATGTGTTAGTGTGGTGATCCCACCACATCCCAGCACGGTGGCAATGGGAGGGAGTGAGAGTGCTCCAGGTGGGCAGCAGAAGGAGAGTTCCTCCTGAAGTGCTGGAGAGACATTTTAAACACCCCCCTCCCTTTTGATATATATTGCTATTAAGGTGCTGGTTGCAAATTTTGTAACTAATAGTCTCGCCTGATATTTCTAACAACTTAATGAGTGCTGTGACAAATGTAAATAGCGTTTCAGTGACACAAGTTTCCAGCCTGTATTAAAATGGAGGAAGGCCTTTAGTAAGACATAGCTCCTGCTGGGCTGTGTGCTGTAAAACCTCATTTGAGCCCGTGCCTGTACCTGGGAGCTCAGAGCCCAAACAGGCGAGAAGGATTTCTGTCTTCATTTTTATAAATGAGAAACTGAGGCAAACGAGTCATGAAGTGCCGTGTCCAGATTGCATGGAGACGGTGTAATAGAGCCAGAAAATGTATTGTGCTATCTTCCTGTCAGAGAGATGTGTTGCTTTCCTGACCTTACTGTTATGGAAACCTTGCGTGAGGTGAGTAGCCTTTCAAGAGTGGGATGCCAGACTGTATTTCTTTCTCCCCAAAATAAATTTGTCCGTGCCACTAGAAGCTCACCAGTAATCAGGAAATATTGCTTTCCAAAGAGACAAGATGCTTATCAGGTGGCAGAGCTGCTTAGGGTGGCCAGTGTTGGAGTATGAGAGGCAAGGGTGGGCAAGCAGCAGCTCCTAGCCTTGAAAAAAAACCCTTTTTGGTCACTGGGAATCTCCTGTGCCGTCATTCCCCCAGCACCAGCCAAAATTCCTCTGCTTGCCATCCCCAGCACTGCTCGTGCCTGTTTGAAGCCCTGCTGTCACTGCTAGTGTGCAATTAAATTGTTGTATTCACAGTATTGCCTGAATTAAGCACATCACCTTCCGGGGGGGGGAAATGTATAAAAGGAGACTTAGGTCGAATTTACCACAGGAAGATATAAAAAATAAATGCAAGTAGAGGGGAAATGAGAAATGCATAAGAAAAAAGGTAATAGCAATTAGATGAAGTGACAAAAATGCTGGGTTTAGCTTAAGGAAGTTTTATCTGAAGCAATATCCAACTGTTGGCCCTAATCTCATCAACACCCAGACCTTAATGCTGGTAAAATTCCATAGTGTGTCTGAGCCCTGTTGAACACAGGCTACAGCATGTCCAGGGCAGCTTTCTCTGCTGGTAATAAAATGCTCTACAAAGTAATGCAGTAATACTAAGGTGGCCCATTTATGATTTTGCAAAAATTGACACTCTCTTCTGGGTTTCAGACTAACTTGAGAGGAGTTAAGCATAGTGTTAGTAATGCCACTTTTGTGGAAAAGCTATAAGCATGAAGAAAAACAGAAATAGGAAATAATGAGGAAAACTCTGTGTAAAGCAGGAGAATTCTCGAGGTGCTGTGGTAAGAACATGTTTTATTAGACATGATTATTCTCTGTGCTGTTTATTCAATCACAGCATCACCTCCATCCTCCTTTTCCTCAGCTCCTCTGCAGTCACTGTCACTCCACAATGTCATGCACAATGGAAATAGATACATATTTGTTCACCCTGACCCAAAATCAAGCTCTGTGGCACCTGCACCCACTCACTGTTTGATGTGTGATGCCAACGCTCAGATTCAGCATGTGAGCAATGAACTGACTCCAGTCACAGCTGTCACTGCTGCTGGCCCCACCACGTGCCCTGCTGGCTGGCACCATGGCAAATGTGGCCTTTGTGCTGCACACCAAAGGATAGGGCCTGTTCTCTTTCTGTTTCATTGCACCCACTGCTCCATTCTTCCTTCTGAGTTTCCCATCTCTCCATGGAATCTTTTCCTTTTTTTGCTTCCTTATGGGACCTTTTGGTCTTCTCCATCTATATCCTCATCCACACTGATTCCCACAATGACTTACTCTTCATTTATTGGTTCCTCTTACTTTTATCCCATTCTTTTAGCACCTACCTATTCTCCTTTTTACACAATCCTATCCCAGAGATGATGCACACACAGTACTTGACCCACAACATCTTTATTTAGTTTGATTCAATAGTTCTTCCAAATGAAAGCAACCTCAAAACATTTGCTGCTTTTTCACACTGATTTTTTTTTTTTTTTGGTAAGTTCTCTTGCCAAGACACATCTTTTTGATGGGCTCAGTTTCTTTACACCTCTTTCCAGCCAAACTAGCATAATTTTCCCTTTGAGATGAGCAGTTTCTCTGTGTCCACTCATTCCACCTGACTTCTGCTTGCTGTTGAAATCTGAAAGTAATCTATGCAGGACAGCAGGACATCTATTTTATCAGACACACAGACTTTGTTTCTTTGCATATTATGCCTAAGAATGAAACCTACTTGATGTGTCTTTAGACCATGTGCCAAATAATGGCTACATTACACTACAGTTACATATCCACACTTTGAAGAAAATGCTGTTCCTGTTGTGACACAGTTTTCATCCAGTCTAATGGGTTTTATTCCCTAGGAAAGTAAAATATCAGAATGCTTCTATTAACCTTGCTCTCCTAAATGTTTGAGTAGTTAAATTCTAGGTCATTATATTGATTCACAAGGCAACAAGTAAATTCTGTGGTTGGTAAGTATTTGCCAGTTGACTAGGCTTTATCCAATTCCATCTTGCTCCTGCAGCAGCATAATATTTCCATTGCAGTCAGCTTATGGGTGCAAATGATCCCATCTGCATCTTGATTTATTCCTTACCAGTTGGAAATATGCAGTGTCAAGTATTCAGTGAATTTTGCTAGGTCCTAATGAGGATTCAGTGTAACAGGATTTTCTCCAGCTTCAGTCTTGTAGAAAAGTTTTTCTGCATATCTGTCTTTTCAAATCAAAAAAAAAGATAGTGTGCTGGTGTATAGTACATTTTACTTCCAATAAAGTTTTAGGCTATGCTAAAGAAAAAGAGAACTGTGCATTTCAGTCTTACCACTGATACCACTGTGGTATTGACAAGAAGCAGAAAAAGATGGTTGGGAAGGTGAGGATTAACTCCTGGGTCTGGCTGAGAAGATGGAAAGAAAGGGTTTTAAGGCCTGCTAAGTCTCTTGAAACAGAAGATCAGTAAAAAACAAAGGGTCAATAGCAGAATTTAGGGCTCAAAAAGGCTGCCCTGAGTTGCTCAGTGCACAACAACCCATATATTTAAGTGGTTTGCTAGACCAGTGTTACTAGAACATATTGTTTTCTTCCCTAAATCCTTTTCTTTTCTGACTTATATGCGTTGGAGAGGAAGTGAATAGCACCTTTTTTATGGCACTGAAAGGCTCTGTCTGGATTGATGGGAACCACAGCAGCTTTCGTGGATCACAGGGACTTTTTTGTGATGGCAGAGTCTTTCCCTGACCACATTACTCACTCATCCAGGCGTTTGTCAGTCCAGGTGTTTCAGAACTGGTCCTGCTGCTTGTTTAAGAGTGAGGTGCCACAAGGTGCAGTTGCTGTTATGAAAAGATATCCGCTCAGTTGCTGAGTTAAAATCAGATTGTGGCTGATTTAAAAATCTGATATTGCTGTCCATCACACTGAAACGTGATAATGGCTCCTGTAAAGTTGGTAATCCTTGTGCTTATGCAGTGTTATGTGGTAATGCTCCTGACCAGCCTAAGCACGGAGATTTGGTTATTATGTAGAGGAGTTATAATAAGAAATATGACTGCAAAAGCAAAGCAGTCAGTTGAAATTGGTCTATAATTAAATGCTTAGAAAATTCTGTGCTTAGCTCATTTTAAAATCAAGTGCTTCTTTGTAGCAATTTCCTTTCTTTAATTACAATTTCCTGTCTAGTTTGACATTTACAATGCAATCTTGGGGGACATGTTTGTGATTTATTATTCTTGCTCCTATCAGGATATCACTCGGCAGAAATGAGTTTATAAAATAAGAGCTCAAATTATTATGGCCTTTGACCAATAAAGCTGGCTCATAATTTCAGGCCTGAGAAAAGATTAATATTTTTGACAATCAAATGCTGAATTACCAATGGGGGACAATTTTGAAAACTATTTCAATTTTCTGAAACATTGTACATTTTTAATAAGGAATATATAACTGGATATATATCGCAGCACAGGCTTAAGAGTAGAAAGAGCAATAGTGAATTGTAAAGCAAACCTGAAAGGAAGACTTGAACATCTAACATTGTTTAGCCTCTTCTGAATGAAATTGAAACTGCTAAATCAACACTCCTTGAAAATTACCTAATGGAAGAGATACAGAGCTCAGACAAGCTCACAGCAGTGTGATCTCCCTTTTCTTCAGCATTCCTGACTCCATAGGCTAGTTCATCTGGAGGAGCCAGGAGAAATTTTTCTGGTTTGGGTCGGTTTTATTTTTTTCAAATCTTACTGAGTACATTTTTTCTTGGTTATTATTTTCCTTTTGGGGTTTCATTTAGAGAAACAGATGCCCCTGCTAAACTGCATAAACATGATCTATTCGGCTGTCACTGCTTTTCCAATGACTTTCTTTGTCCCCGATTCAGGAAAATGTCATTGTTCAGGACAACACAGAAGTCAAAATGAATTCTCTGTGACTCGTGCAAATGTTCAAAGTTAAATGTGAACTTGTCTGTAACACAAAGTAGGCACCCTGCCTCGTGTGTTGGGAGGAGTGAGTTCTCAAAAGCTCTATCCAAAGTGGTAGGTGTGTTTTTAGTGTTAATTTGATGTAATGTCAAAATGGATGGCCTATAAAATTATATTGAAGGAGAGAGAAATGGTATTGGCAGGGAAGAAAATCTGTATCTTTGGAGATCTTTAAAACAGCTCGTGTACACATTGCTAGGAGGTGCAAATGCTTAGCACCTCTCAAAGTCAGGCTGCTTTTATTTAGATGCCAGCATATAGAGCTAAGAGCCTATTTTTAAGTACTGTGAATTAAAATCATTATTTTAAAGAATCTGTCCTCCCTCATGCCCGGGGAGATGAGAAAACATGGTATTAGTTATTTTGTTTTAGTGAAGGGTGAGAAGGTGGCAGGGCTCTGACTCCAAGCAGTTCCTGGGACAAGGGCAGGGCTGGGAGTCCTGCCACATTTCTGCCCTGCACTCACTGTGAGCACAGCAAACTTCTGCCCTCTCAAAGCAGGCAGCATTATCCCATGGGATGTGTTTTATTCAGGGGTGGGCTTGAGTGAATGCTAAGCATCCCTTTCCTAGGGATTTTCATTTTTCATGGGGAGGAAGTACTGTGGAAATGGGATGCACCCATGAAGAGGTGGTCATGAGCACCTGGGCTGCCCCCCTGAGCTGGAGACCTGGCAGGGGTGAGGGGCTGCTGGCTTCCCAGAGGAAACACTCCAGGCAAGTCCATGGGCTGGTTCAGACACTGAGCTCTGAGGTGGGGAAAAGGGAGGTTAAACCTATGGAACTGCATGGTTTGCTTAGAAAATTATCTGAGCAGTTCTGAAAAGTAACCTAGTGGTGGCAGGAGTCAGTACTTGCTAGAAAGGAGGAAAGTTCAGTGAGTAATGAGACCAGCATATCTTCATCATCCAGTGTCAAAACAGAGAATTTTAATTTTGATGGTTTGGGTATGTTTGACTTTGGGCTGGGACCAGTAATGATGACTAGAGAACCATTTTCTCCAGCTACTTCCATTGCTTAATTATTTTCTTACAGAGTTACCTCTGAAAGGAGAAGGATTTGTTAACCTGTCATCTTTACATCTTGACATTGAGATAGAAGATAATCAAGAATTCCATTCTATCTAGTCTGGAAAGGCACATGTTATGAACTCAAATATCTTCTGGCTTAAAAAAGGTTTCATGCAATCATAAAACAGCAGAGTTTACATAGGAGCTGTTCATGCCAATACTCACCTGCCAAAAGTCTCCATCCAGTCAAACTCTGAGACATAATAGGTCATGCTCTGTCTCCTCTCACTAGACCTGGCCAGGAGGCCAGTGCTGGCAGCTCAGTCCAAAGGCCTTTCTAAACATCTAGAAAAGTTTTCCCTATTGAGTAGGATTTGTGTAGGAAATCCTCAGTGTGTTCTAATTTGACTTGAATTCCTAAATTGAAAGAATTAAATTCCCTCTCCAAAAATCTTCTCCCTTTTCTTTAAGGATTATGTTCTACTCCTTTAATTCTGGGCTGAGTGGATTCCCGTACAGGAAGAAAAACATACTTAGGAAACGAGGCTCCTGAGCTGATGTGGATCAGCAGAGCATCCTGGTGTCAGTGAAATCATGCAAGTTTATACATGCTGATTACTTGGCCCTTAACATAACAAGGTTTTCCTAGAGCTGTGTGTTTTGACCCTGTCAAATCTTTCAATCCACATATGGATTATATGTATTTTTTACTTATGCACAGATGTTTTAGGCCATGGATGGAAATAGCCCTTTTGGGGGCCTGGCAGGATTCCTCAGTGCTAATGTTATTCTTTTAAAAGTCATACCAGTTTCAGGCCCAGCCAGTGACAAATACAGCAGCACAGCTTTGCTCAGGAATGTACCACAAACAGAGAGAAAGAGGAAGATCATTTTGGTAACTGATGATTCCCCCTTGGCATCACCACTGTAACAAGACTGTCATAGATAAATGTGCAATAATTTTGTTGTCCTGAGCCACAAATAGCAGTTCTTTGGTTGTAGCAGACTCTTCCACTTGATTTCACTGCAGCTGTAGGTGTCCTGATAGATTGAATTTATAAATATTTGTAGACTTCACTTCCATTCCTTACCAACTACCTCTTATGGAGCATGTAGACTTTCTGCTGTAGAAAAGTAAATGGTGCAAATATCTCAAGGTACTGATTCCTTTTTGGTGTGAATGTTCCCTTGTCTGTGGCAAACAGATGTTAAAGCAGTTTGGTGGGAAAACAGGCATTCTGCTGTTGTTTCAACCTTAGCCTAGAATGGCCTCAGTAACTGTGATATATTACAAGACCAAGATTTCCAACACAAGGTACTTTAAAAATCCTCTCCTAAGTTCTTTATTTATGGGCTTATTTGAAAATGGCCTTGTTTCCAGAAATATGAAGAAACCAGCACTCCTTATTTACACCTGGATCTTCAGGATTAGGTCTTCTCTCCTAAGTGGAACCTTAAAAATTCCTATGAAGGCATACTCTGTGGTCTGAGAACTCAGCTTTGTTTGTGTTCTTAACAGTAGAACAAGCCACATCATCTTGCCTGGACACAACATTGATTAATTCCAACTCCTGAAGAGAATCAAAGCATCAAACATTACCCTCTCAGGGCATCTCTTGGGTGTGAGCCCAAAAACCAGAGCTGGTCCTCTTCTCCCATTGATCACACATGAAATGTATCTCATCTGACTCTCCTTGAAATCCGTGGGGGTTCTGTCATTAAGTCAACAGAAAGCCCGTGGTTTATTATTTGTAATGTATTTCTGTATTTGTTCAACCCGAGCACTCCTTTTGGTGTTTTCCGGGTAAGCAGAAAGTTCAAGAGGGAACCTGGTTCCAAAGGTTTTTTCTGTGGATTCCAGCAGCTTCTGATTCCAACACCAGTTGGAGTTCAGAGCTAAGTTCAGCATCCCTGCTTCTCTGTTTTGACTCTGTTCAGCAATGAAGAAATGCAGGAAAGGGACTGGTGTGCAGCAAACAGCAGCACTCCAGCTCTGTGAATTTTTGCACGTTTCTCTATTTCCTAATGTTTGTTTGGATTTCACATACTGCCCAGGCAAAATTAATTGCTTGCACATTTCTGAAAATTTAGTCCAATGATCTCTTTTTCTATTTCCTGGGGTATGCTTTTGGCTGCCAAAAATAACTCCGAGAGACAGGTTACATGGAAGCTGGGATTATCCATGGAAAGTAATAGTAGTACTCTCATGCACAAAGAATGAGCAGGCTGCTGACTGTAATATGTTTAAAGGGTCAACAGAAATCTATAAGTGGTCAAGAAACAAGACAAACATCGGCCACCAGTCTGATGGGAAAAGCAACATCCATTAAGTCCATTAAATTTAACATTGGAATCAATGTTTAAACCACAAGAAGTAATTAGTGTAATTCATATTACAGACCTTTGGATTTTTGAAACCAGGTTTAATTATATTGAAAAATGACAGCTTCATTTTCCTTCCATGGGTAGGTTACTGCCATGTTCCCGATGCTTTTATTAGGGCTGGGTGCCGATATCAGGTTTTTAATGACATTAAGCAAAGTAGTGTTTCAGCCATTTGAGGAACAATAAATCAGGTTAGATTCTTTTTGAATGGAGACAACAGAGATCAAGTGGCTTTTAAATAATTTTTCTTCATCACTGAGAAGTGGAGCTGTTCACTGGAAACAGCGGCCCATGGGGGAAAAAAAAATGCAAGTTGTAGAGTGTGGAGTGATACTTGGATTCTCTGGATCCCTTTGCCTGCATCAATGGACAATTCACAAGCTACTGCTAAGCTCTGGAAAGGTATCTCTATAATCCTTTGCCAATACAAACTCCACATAACTTTTACAAGGTCTTTCATTAGCAGTCTCAGATTTGAAGAAAGATGGAGTGATACTGCATCCTCTGGATTTAAAGCCTTTCAATATTGACAAAGATGTTTGAAAGAATTGTAAATGTGGCCATGAAGATGCACCAAAAAATGTTAATTTTCAGAATAATTTCATTGCTGGTTTTGAGGAAAGTAAAATGTTCATCTTATTTCTATCTTCTTGAGTGTGCTTCTATAGATTCTACCTGACTCTTCTTTCTTGAGCCATGTTCTTTTCCTGGTTCTGTTTAATTTGGGATCTTTTCTTCACAGGCCAAATTTTTGCAGAGCTATCAGTAAATGTAAAGCTCATGGAAAACCAGTGGTGGCTTCTCTTTTGGCTTCCATTAATGCAAAAAAAATGATGCAAATCATTGATTTTAAAATAAGTGCCTCTTGGCCTGGAACTGTTTCCTGGTTCCACCCTTGGAACTTGAGATAAATGGGAAGAATTTAATATTTCTGAGCAATGCAGGGAAATGGGAATGTACATGCACAGCCTGGGTTTGAAAGTAAAGGTGCTGAAGCCATGGGAGCTCTGTCATTCTGCTTCTGTGTACCTGCAGAGCAATCCAAAGTGTCTGAGTCAGGAGTGTGTGACTGAATGTTGTGCAGGAAACCACCAAGGAGTGGGATAATGACTTGAAATTTCTTGGTCTGTGGCTGATCATGCAAAATCGATAACAAAAGTGAAGTGAAAACTTAGGTAGCTTTAAGTTGTTTGAAAATATGAAGCATCCACAGCACAAGGCAGGGATATGGTGGAGCAGTGAGACCCCAAGGAATGCTCTGCCAGCTCCTGGAAAACAAAAGGAGAAGCTGCCAAATGAGAACTCAGGAAATTCTGACAGGTATTGCTGCAAAGAGCAGGATGAGCCATGTGCAGGAGGGGCACCATCAACAAGCCTTAGTGATGCTGGTGTAGAAGGCAATGGAAAAGTAGTGCAGCAGTAGAAAAGGGAGGCAGATTGTGCTATGATGTGGGATAATTTTGCCAGCTCTTTGGGTGAAAAACCTGTTCAAACTGGTAGAGAAGAAGGCTCAGTTCTAGGACTGAGCAGTATTGAAGGGCCCTGCACCAACAAGTGAAGACAGCAATTCTCTGCAGCACTCAGGAGCATTTTTCTGACCCTGGGGATTATGAGTGCAGGTACAAGATCTCTTTTTAGGGCATGGGAAAAAGAAAGAGGGAAGGAGAAGGTTCCAGACCTGCAGAGAGATTTCCAGCATAGGTTAGTCTTTGGGCATGTTGATACTGTATGGATAGATGTACACTCATCCTGCTCGTGCTATTCACTGAAAAAAATTCCTTCTCATGAGGGATTATTAGCTCAGGCTTGGTGCCAGTGCAATCACATGGCTTCTGTCAGATTGGAGCGTGGGCAGAGCTTGCTCATGGCTGTTTGCAATATGTGGTGTAAACATACCCAAAGAGTAATAGCAGGTGGTAGCAGAGGAGGTGGATAGAAAAGAAGACTTGGAACAAAAGATGCTAAGCTTCATTTGCCGTATGATGAGCCAAATTCATCACTGGTGTAACGCCCTGAAGTCAGTGGAGTTATAATAATAAAATTAGTCCGAGGAATCATATCCATCCCTGGCAGCCCATGCAATGCCTTTGATCTGATGAGGTATAAGTCATGGCAGCATCTTGCCTGCTGAACTCACAACATGATGCCTCCAGGGTGAAACATGGGGAAAAAACTCACAATGGCACTGGGAAGTCACGAGCTAAGTTTTAAATGTACATTTCAGCTTGAAATCCTGGCAGAGCAGTTCTTTTCTTCCTGCATATTTGTCCCAAATGGTAACAATATAATGAAATCTCTGGCCACGCATTCAGTGCTCGAAATGGGATTAATTTCTTTCTGTTTGGCTAGTACAAATAACTGCACATGAAGAGTTTATGCAATAGCAGAGGGGGTTATTTTGTCTTGGCAATGGTTTTGTCTGGAGCGATGGAAGAAACTGAGGTAACATGAATATTGTATTTAGCTTTCTTCATCCACAGTAGAAAATCCAGCATTTCATTTGGCACTCTCTACTTATTAAAGTGCTCTTTTGCATTGCTTCCCAGCTTCAGCTCTGCAACTCCCAAGCGGGCCAAACACAAGTCCTCTCACCTCACTCCTCCTTCCTAAAAGAGAAACTCCAAGAAAAAGTTAAAACAAAAAAACCCAAACTAAGAACCAAGCACATCTCTCTCTCTTTTTCATGATTGACTAAATGCACTCAGAAACTGCATTAGTTAAACCATCCTCAGCTGGTTTAAGTTTACCTGCTTTGAGTGGGTTCAATGAGTGAGTTCTCAATTTACAGTAGCTGAGAATCTGGCCCTTGTTAGTAAAGGGTTGAAATAATACAGGATCCTTTAGGACTTTGCATTCTCTCTGACCCTGGGATTTGAGGTCTAGGAGGCTGAACTGGCTGTCCACAGGAAGTGGTAAGTGGCAAGGAATAGGTGCTCAAGGACTTCTCTGCTGAGCAGCTGCTTGACATTAGGGCTTTTTATCCTTTGGGCTACCCAAAAGCACGTTTTTGGTGCTGTTCCATAAGAGGCATAAGCTACTGCCTTTTGTGCATCCCCAGTCCCTCTTACTTGTCCTGTGGTGAAGAGGGATGCTGCAGATGGCAGCTTTGCTGTAAGAAATGATACCTGTGCTTGACATCCCACACCTATGGGAACAGAACCAGTGCTGAGCCTCTGCAAGGCCACAGCCAGAGCTCCTTGGAAACATGCATTCTACAGGTATGTTGCCAGTGGGTTACTCTCTACTCATTCTTCTGGCTGAGGGAGAGGTCTCCAAGATATTTAATTCCTGCAAATGTGTGAAAAAATATAGGGCCAAGGAAGACATACTCAATCAACTCTTTGTAACCAAGGGACCTAGAGGCCACATACATGTCTAACCACAGAGAAGTGAAAAAAAAAAAAAAAAGCTTTTTATTATAGTTTTTTACTTCTGTTTATAAACTATCTACTCAAGCAGTTTAAAAAAGTACTGAGGTGCAACGGAACATGTAATGTTCAAATAATAGATGAAAGTAGTTAGGAGGTTTTTTTCTTCTCTTGAAATTTTTCTGAGCAGATCAGAATGTGGTTCTATGCCGGCTTTAAGTTTGTCAGTCTTTTGTGAACTTTTTTTTTTCCTATTTTTTCAATCCCACTGAGAAGCAATTTGATGCAAGTAGCCCACACTGAGCAGCATGGCCTCACCACCACTGGGCAGATGGGTTATGTGTTTGGATGAGTGAGAAAGCAAGTGCATCTGGCTCAAATGTCACCTCTGAATTACAAATTCCCTTTCCACTAACATCATTCATATATGAGACTTGGAAATGCATTTTGCACAGTTTATTGTTATTCTGATATGTATTAGAGTTGTGCAGAGTGATCCCAGAGAAGACAGGACCCAATCTGCTTTATTAATTAAGGTGTAGACTTTGATAGATGCAATGTATTTGAGCTTATAACTGAGACAGGTAAGGGGAAAGGAGGAAATGGAAGCACAAGGGGGTAAAAAGACTTGGTTAAGGTCACATCTGTGTAAGTAAAACTTGATCACTCAAATGTTCCTGGCAAGTAAATATGAAAGGAGAGCAGTCGGCCAAAGTAAATTCACTTTAAAACCTGAATGAAAATAATCAATAGTATTCACCCACTGTGTCCCAGATGCCTGAATCAATTTGATAACAAACAGTTTGTTCCCTTTTCTTAGTTATTTGTAAAGAAGTGGCTTGATTGCCAGTGTGCCTAATTCCAGACATATGCGAATTCCCTAATGGAAATGGAGCTGCACTATTGCATGCCAAGACTGAGGCAGATACTCAGCTCTTTCCTGCTAGATTTCTCCCAGAAGATCTGCAGTCAAATCCCTGTTTAACGACTATCAGACGAACATATGTGCTGCTTCGTGGATCCACTTTCCATCCCGAGTAAACATGTAACAGTAGCTCGGTTCCCGTGGCCCTGTTTGTAAGCACACACGCCAGGCTCCTGCAGCTACACCAGCCCAGGGCCACTCCTGCTGTGCCACGTCCTGGCTGGAAAGACAGGTGTTTGTCAAGAAAGGCAGGAGCCTCTCTGGAAATGGAGAATGTAAACACCCTCCCTCCAAATTATTGTAATTTTGAAATTAAGGGGCTCTCAGGCAAAGATATGGGAATAGGAATAACAGTTCTTTACTAGGAAAATTAAAAATACAGTAATTAAAAAAAAAAAAAAAACAAACAAAAAAAACACTGACAGAGTCAGAATACAACCTGACACCCTGTCAGTCAGGGTGTTGGTAGCAGTCCCATTAAATGGTGGCTGCATCCTCCTGCAGTGGCAGATGAGGTTCAGCTGAAGCAGTGCTCCTGTAGAAGGGTGCAGCTTTCCTCTGAAGGTCCAGGAATTATGTGGAAAGGTCTGATGTTCCTCTGGAATCCAGTGGAAAAAGGCTGCCCTGATGTCCAAAATCTCAGTTTTTATCTAGGAAGGAAATGCTTGGCTCCTCCCCCTGGCTGGAGCAGCTCCCATGGGATGAATTAATTTTATCAATCAGTGGGATTTAATGGCCCAGCAACAGAAGATATCTCCTTGGAGGAAGGATGGGTCATGGAAAAGATAAAGATGATTGCTCCACCTGTTTTTAACAGATGGTGATAGAATACAGACTTTTGGTCACATCCTGTGTTTCACCCCAAGACAGGTACCTGGGACTTCTCCTAGGAGAGCAGTCTGCACCCAGTCCCTCTCCCAGGAGCTGGCTCCATCAGCCAGTGCCTGCTGGAAGAGCTGCAGGAGGGCTGAGCTCAGCAGGAGCTCTCTGGGCACAAGGAACATCATCCTGTGGAAAATGTGATGGCCTGTCAGCTCCAGGTGACTCCCAGGCACAGCAGCTGGGCCATGGGAGAGGCACAGAGAGCATGACAGAGGCACAGGCACAGATTTCCCATCAGAACTGCCACAGCCATCCTGCAAGGGGCTCTGGTCTCCCTGTGGCACACACCAGGCTGCAGGGACAGAACCCCAAAGACTCTTCTGGCAATCTGATCATTCCTCAGACCAGCTGGGCACAGGTATATCAAAATCAGTGGTGTTTCTTTGCACTGGGGGATGATAAATCTTATTCTACATAACTTTCCTCCAATAGGCTGTATATTACCGTTTGGCTAACTGATGATTTTTTTTTTCCCTTTCCTATTAGATCACATTCATCTGAGATAGTGAGTTCTGCTTACAGTTTAGCTGAAGTTCTCAAAATGGTCAGTCAATTTTAGCTGGATTTTTTCCAAAAGCAGCAAGAAATTGAATGTATTTGGAAGTACTAATGGTGGGACAAATACAACTTTCTGGAAGTTATCTATCTTAATCTACCAGCTGAGCACTGTAAAAATCTCCAGTGTGTGTAATATTGTTAATTCATGATTGCAGGTCATTAGGTCCCAAACATCAGCCAACAGATACTTCTTGCACTAGTCACTATCTGCAGAAGGGTTATTCATTAAGTCTTTGCAAATTCATATTTCTTTGCCCATCTTGCTAGATTCCATAGTGTTGCTTTTCCACCCCCTTTGAAAATTAAGTCACCATGTCAGTGATTCATGTAGAAAATAACATGTGCACTTCATCCTCTTTTGGCTGTGTTGCTCAGGTAAAGGAGCACCCTGTGCTGAAAGCAAACCAAATCATGAAGCTCTGGGCTAACACTGCTGCAGAAAAGGGATATTTTTGGTACTAAAACTCCTGGGGAAAAGCCAGCTATAGCCTGAGCAGTTGAAACTTGCTATGCTATGTGTTTGACTTCCATGGGCATCTTCATTATTGAAAGTTCAAAGAAAGCTGTTTCTTCCTATGCTGGGTCTTCTGTTCTGTGGGAAGTGAATAGCCTATTCCTCACTTCATTCACTTTTGTAACTGCCACTGCTATTGCTATTTCCTGGTAGAACCATGGAGTTGCATGTGGAATATTTACTGTGTAATTAAAGGGTATAAAATACTGTCACTATAAGCATCTTCCCTGTTAAACATACATGGTCATAAAATATTAAGGGAAACTAGATCAATCTATTGAAGATATTCACATACAAAAATGTTTTTTGTAGGTCACAGGCATTTATAAGAAAACTTGCTGCACATTATGGAGCTCTGAGCTCTGTGACCATTTTGTATCCCTGCAGATACAGCAAAAGTATGCTCATCAAGTTACTGGCACACAACTCAATTTTTACATAGAAGAATAAAACTTGGTGTTAAATAATGCCTAAAAGCAAACAGAAAGCACCTTGTCTCCTTCAAATGGCATCCTCCCAGGAAATGCAAAAAAAATCAATGCATTATAGTAGCTTATGATCTCATTTAAATGATTCAACACAACAAAATTTCAATGACATTTCTTTCTTCTGTGACTGTTGACTTGCCTTTTCTCTCTGAATGGCACTACTAGATTTGGATTTATTTTTTATCCTTTCCTTAGGACCATGCTGTGGAAGGCAGCCTGTCCTGGAGAAAAAAAAACAACGAAAAACATATGGTGTATTGAACCACTAGAGATTAACAGAAGCCAAAAAATTCATGAATGCTGTAGACTCTAGCTCTAGTCTGGGGAGGGGAAGACCTGTGCCACATCAGGCTGGCTGGACTGTCCCCTGGGACTAGTGGGATTCCCTCCTACCATAAATGTCTGTGTTTTCTTCCTAGTTTATCTTAAGTTCATTTTTCACAGAACAAAAGGCTGTAGTTTCCCTGTTAAATTGCCCTACAGCTGCCTTGTGCAGGAGGTGTAGATGGCTCATACTTCCCAGTCATACCAAATTTTATGTCTTTCTGAATGGGATTATTGCTTGGGCCTCCAGAAGATGCTATAGTTATTTACATTTGAGTTAAGCACTGATGATCCCCTCCTGATGGCTTCACTGCAGAAAGAAGGTGGTGGTGGCAGCCAGCAGATAAATCACAAAAGACACGCTTCATCTGCCTGATCTCTGGTCTCACTTCTGCCCTTAGAAATAGTGCAATAGTTCAAGTTTATAGCCTCTGTGGATTAGAAAAGCACCCTTATGCTGTTGAAAAGAGAAAATGTCCATAAACAGTGTTATTGACAGTTATTACTGTAGTATCACTGAAGACCAGGGCTCATTGTGCTAAGTGCTGTGCAAATGTATTTTAGAGGGCTTCCCTGCTATAAACAGCAATATTTTTGTTAGAAGCAGAAGGTCTTGTTATCCCTATGACTCTCTTTGCTCTATTTTCCAGCTCAAATAGCACATAGGCAGTCATGCCTAAGTAAAATTCAGAAGAACCAGCTTCAGATAGACGCATTTCCATCAAGTGTGTACTACTTTATATCTTCTGTCTCCACCACATTTGGAGTTTTGCTGTCTTTACTACAGGAGAAAAATTTGTCACACTCCACGTGTTCAAAAAGAAACCACCAGGAGCAAGAAGAGTGAAGAAACATAAACTGGTTGAAACAAAAATTTGAGGGTTTCTTATTTTCAAAACAAAATATTTGTTTCTATAGCCTTTGATCTTATAGAGTAAGTATGTGCTCAGATTAATCTGTGACAGACACATTTGGAAGGCACTACAGAGAGAATGGAATTGGCAGATGCTTATGATTTAATTCTAATCAGAAAATAGAGTTCTTTACTCTTCCTTTAGCTATAGTCTAATGATCCAGATTGCCCCTAACCAACAACTACCTAAGGGCAGAAAGATGCTATAAACATCCTAGAGAGATGGTGCTGGAGAGGCCTGAAAGATTGGACATGCTTTCTATCCCTGTTTTTTGCGGGGGGATTTTGGGGTTTTTTAAATTGGAACATATTTTCCTTCTCCCCTTCCTTTCTCACATGACTCTATTTGCACCTTGCAAACTTCTCACTCTTTAGTTTTGGTAACAGTATTGCTGATTCACTGATCCATTCATGATCCAGGGCTCCTTTCAGTCCTTTCCAGCAATGCTGCTGCCTGGCCAATTATTTTATTGTGCTGATGCATCTTTTCCTTTCCCCTCTGACCAGCTCTTATCTCACAACAGTCTCCACGTTTTCTTTGGTGTGTCCTTTTCAAAATGGAGAGTTAATAACTAGGTCAGCTTCAATAAGAAAGGTGAGTGTGGAGTGCCTAGTCTGTGCTCAGGAGCCTCCTTGCCCCTTACAGAAAGAATCTCTCACATTTCCTCAAACTTAATCCTCTTTTAATGGCCTTACTTATTAGTTGCTAAGCTGTTTTCTTCTGGAGAGCCAGAAAAGAGCCCATATAGTAAGATGCTGGTATTTTGTGGTTAGGCACAACGTCAGAATGGCTGAATTTGTATCTTGCTCTTTTTGGTGGATTAGGACCACTTAGGAAACGTATTCAGCACTATCTGTGTTTAAGAAATGAGAGCCTGGATGAGATTTCTGGCCCTCAAGCAAATTTTCTGAGTGCCCTTGGGTGACTCAGTTGCTTGTCTGTGTCTCAGCTCTCTCCCTGCCAGACTGATGTAATATTCCATGCCTAATATAGGTGCTGAGGAGATAAATTAATGAATGCCCGTGGAGCATGCAGATCATTGATGGGTGCCCCTGAGAGACACCAGCAGAAAGCTGGGTGGGAACAGAGAGTGGCTTGCCAGGGTGGAGAGTGAGAAAACTCTCAAAGAAGTGGACAGGAGGCTGGTAAAAGGAAGCAGGAGAGAGCCTGTAAAAATTAGGGCTGATGTAACAAAAAGGCATTCATTACTTGCTACAGAAAGTCTAAAGGAATCTGATGTTTGGATGCTCCCTTCAGATTTGGACACTTGGAACTCTTTAATCCATCAGATTTGAGGGGGAAGTCTAAAAGTCTAAAGAAAGACCTCCTGAAAGGCACTTGCATAGAGCACACACACAAAAAAAATCTAATACAGATTAATTTAAACCCTGAAATTAAATAAGCATTAAACAAGCCCTGAAAAATGCACACAAACATATTCTGGTGAAAAGCTACATTGTGATCCTTCCTGTATGAATTATAGCACATGTACAATAACTGCCATGAATTCTGCAGGGAATGTGAGAATGTAGGCACCTATTCAGATTGGAAGCCATAAAAAAGGAACCTCTAATAACAAGTGGATCCTAACATTTTTTGAAATAACTAAAATAAGAAAGGGACCAGAGGGAGTGAATTGCATAAGGAGTGGAAAATCCTGAACCCATGCTGGCCCGAAAGAAGTATCAGAAAGAAAGAGCTCCTTTAAGTAAAAAACCTCCCAAATTAGACCTTTGTCTGACCAATTCAATAAGAAAGGAACAGGGAATAGCGAAAGTCATTCAAATGTATTCATTAAGTTGCCAGAGAAATGCTTATTAAAGAAACTCTCATCTTGATCCCTTTTTGGGGGAGGAGGAAAAGAAGAAGGAAGGGAAAGATTTTTTTTTTATATTATTTAACATTAATTCTTCAGAAGCATTCTTCCTATTATTCCTTCTATTTTGACTTGCTGCATTTGAAAAATATGTTGTCTTTTAAATAGATTTATTCCTTCCAACTGCATCTGACATCTTTTGTCAGAAGTTCCTTCATTTTTTTCCAGTTTATTTCTTAACATGTATTTGTATAAGTGGTTTCCACTGTATTAATTGATGTGTTTGTGTCTGTTCAGAGCAAATGCATTCTCCTCACAGGGATTTTAACAGGCATTTGTTTAAGTGGGTTTTGCTTTTCTGTGTCTATTTCTGCTTGTTTTTCTGGTAGAGAAGGAGACATTGCTAACATGCAGCCGACATAATGAGTCCCATTAACTCCCAGTTCAGCTTGCTTTTTGACCACCTCTCTTTTAATGACTGTACTTTTCTTGACTGCAAAGTTTGGGGAATAGGAAAACTGTTCGCTCTGCTGGATTTTAATACATGTTTACATCCTTCTTTGCAGAACAGCACCACCTCTCAATTAATGTTACTCTTAGCCTTAAAAAAGCAATTGGTAATAAATAAATGCAAACGTGTGTTGGGAAAGTGTGGTGAGAACCAGAATTTTTACAAAGGCTGCTAAGCAATTTTAGAGACGAAGCAGCATTTGTGTTCTAATATTTTAAAGCTTTTTCATTGATCTCCTGTTAAATGAGAAGCAAGAATTAACCTCAATGACAGTGCTAGTAGCTCTGCAGTCTATTTTGGCCTGTTCTTTAAGTAAAAAGAGCAACCTAGATGAGAATTTTGTGCTTCACTGGATATTGAAAGATGAGGCAATAAACTGCTAAACTTGAGTAATCACACACTCCCAGAGGAATGCCTCAAATGGGGTTGGTCAAAAACCTTGAAATTCTAGCCTTCTGCACACTGCCTGGGCTTTAACATTTGATGAGAGTCATTATAGTGGGGGACTGAATACAAGTGTCTTCTGATTACAGACCTTCCATTAAAAGTTCCCACCAGTGTGCCTTTCCATAGAGAAGCGTCAATGGGATTAAAATCTCAATTCACCCCAGTCAATTCTCCAGTAACACGATTTCATTAGAGGCAGGCAGGGAGGAAAATGGACTAGAAAGCACTGAAACAGCTGGTGTATAAATTATAAAGTGTACTTTCTACTAAGTGAACACACCTTCCGCTCAGCCACATTACTAATTAATGTGTAGGGTAGCCGATTTTATGTAAATTGTATTCTTCCTCTCTCCTGTGCTTTGGTTAACAACAGGTTCTTCTAAATCTTGGAAAAAGAAAGATTATGCAAAGCTATCATCATATGAAAATAACGTATTAACATACTGCCTGTGAACTGTATCCAATCAGTTCCTTTTCACTGGCGTGTGTACAAAACAATTAAAATCAAATTTATATTGCACTTCTTTAATATATTCTGGCATTAATATAATCAACGAACAAGTGTTAAAAAGTCTTACAGGCCTATTCTGCTTTAAAATGATATGTTTGTTCTCAGGGTTAGTGGATATTTTCAGCTTCTCTAAAAGGGCAATAAATGAAAAGTTCTTGGTGTACGAGTGCAACTCTGGCAGCCATCAGTTCATTCCAGAATTCCAGCCTCTCTCAGCCTCAGTTGTGTTGACTTTTTTAGCTGGTGTCTTTACTGCTGGACTTGTCAGCTGTTCCCCATGTTACCTGCAGTATATTTGGTTTTTTTCTTGCCATCAGCATATCCTTATTTTCTGTGTTTCATGCTCTGGGACTACGTTTTCCCCGTCTGTTTTCCTTGCTGCCTTTGGTGTGCTCTCATGTGACACGTGGCAGGAAGAGCTGAGATATTCTGTCGCTGCTCTCATTGCTAGAAGATCTTAGAAACAGAAAAATGGTGTGAGTAAAACATTTTTGTCATTCACAGGGGTGGAATGTCTACCAAGAGGTTATTTATTTATAGTCTTTAACAATACCTGCATCTCCCCAGGAACAGTACCTTGAGTCGAGCACCTCCACCAACCGGCACTCCACACTTCATTGGGCAGTTTTTCCCAGGCATTCTGAGAAAATTCTCAGGGATTCTGAGAAGATTCAAAGAGAACTTGGCTGTTTCTTAACACTCTAGCTGCAGGTAAGCCCGTTTCTTGTCCTACGCACTGAGGATAAAGAAGAGATTACTCTCTTCTTTGAATTTGCCTTTCACTTATTTTGAGAGCCTATCCTCCCTCAGACACATATACAGAGACTAATGCTAGTGCACAGCCAAGATGATTCTTGAAACCATGATCATGAAGCTGGAAATTATTGGTTTTCCCCTCCCCTGGCAGTGCTGAACCTGCCTACAAAGACACATCCCTCTGAGGAGTCCAAAAGAGAATGTATTTCCTGGGAGAAATAAATGAGTGAGAACCTCATACCACTTCTGAGCTTTTTTTCTAAAGCAAAACTACTTATGGCAAGAGACAAACTGAGAGCATAAGCTCACTTCAGTTTGGACCAGAGGATAGTAATAAACCATGGAGGGAAGGTCAGTGTCTTTCCATTAAGTAGTCCTGTGCTATCCTTATTTCTGATTTCCTAACAATTAATTTAACCAGATAGAAAACGTGACTGGCATAATTCCATTTTGAAATTGCAGACTTGAATTCTTGAAAGTATAAATGGTTGTGCATTTACACTATCAAAAATGGCTTTAGACTCAAGCAGTTTCTTTTTCTCTTCAGCTCTTAGCAGCAAAGCTATGAAATGAAGGTGGGTGAGGAATGCAGAGGGGAGGAAAAAAAATACTAGGATTCATTGCCAAGTACTTTCTTTTTTGTCCCTCATTTCCTACCATCTGATTTGGAATGGGACCAGGCTGAGCAGATGACTGACAGCGAACCTCACACTGAACACTTGGTCAGCCCTACTGCAACATTTTCCTCCTTGATGGTGTTGATGGCACAAATGGCATCAGCAGGCTGGCCCTCAGCCTTGAGGCTAGGCCAGCAGCATCTGCAGCTCTCTAAAGGGACAGGGTAGGAGTGGAGGAGCTGCTCATTCCACCCTTGGTCACAGTGGTGGCAGCCCAGGGAGTGTCTTGGCTGAAGGCAGCCAAGAAGGTCGCTGTGCAGACACAGATTACAGCACTTACCTTCCCTGATGGCTCACACTCGGGGTCAGTGCTGTCTCTGTCACTCCCCCCAGCTGTAAGTCGCTGTCAGATCCTTCCCCACTGGCTGATGGACAGTTGGGTGACACTCTCCCAGCCTGACAGGACTTGTGGTGCTACTCCTGCTCACTAAAGGAAAGAGGACAGACACGGAGCTCTGGTACCCGGGTTTGCTTTCCCACCTACAGCACCAGGGAAAGATGCTCTGTCGTTCTTTCAGAAATACTTTGCTGATGAACTATTGCCAAATAGGGTGAACAAATAAATCTCTGGAGCCTCTGAAAGGTGATCCCCAAAAAAATGGCTTAACAGTGGCTTGTCTGCCATTTGCTGGTTTGCTCTTTTTGGAAGGAACAAAGGTATGGAAAGATAAGTTGTAGTTATTGTTTTCTAAGCAGCTCAAAACACAGAACAGAAAAAAGAAGCTTCTCTTTCTTTGGAGGTGGTGTTATCAGGAAGGTTGAAAGCTGATGAGTAAGTTCCTCGGTGATTTGGGGGTTGCACATCTTTAGTCAAAGAGATTCTCACATTCCTGCAATTTTTAAATGGGCTTTTTTTTTAATGCTGCTGTATTATTTGTACCAGTGTTTCCTGTATTTGTGGGAAATTATTCTATTTGTCTTCAGTGGATACTGCACAAGACTCAAAATGAGAAATACATCCATAAAGTTTGTTAGGGTTCAATATGTAATTTGTTTTTGTGATAAGGAAAATGAAAAAGATAGTTGTAGTTACATTTTAATTACATTTATTGGATATACACATTGTCTAAG
This sequence comes from Luscinia megarhynchos, assembly GCA_034336665.1. Classification (NCBI taxonomy): domain Eukaryota; kingdom Metazoa; phylum Chordata; class Aves; order Passeriformes; family Muscicapidae; genus Luscinia; species Luscinia megarhynchos. The sequence goes on from CM067568.1 coordinate 11,369,206, forward strand.
GCCTAGAATATCTCTAGCATGATGGAAGACAGCAAAAGAATGGGATTAGAGCAGATGAAGAAGAGATCTCAGGACTAAATAGTGATACAGAGAGGATAACCAATCTGAAATGGTTGAAATTGTCTAGCTTTAGGGGATGTTTAGTTGCTTAGCACAAATTGCACAAATTTAATTTCTGCATGCATTCCCATAATTATTTTTGTTTTGAAGTAACTGTGAAATTGAGTCTTTTGCTTCTGCTGATATCAGGTCACTTCTGAAAACAAAGTGTATCTCAGAGAACAGCAATATTATTATTATTCAAAGGCTGCATGCTTGGGCAATTATGCAAACATTGTCCTACTGTCAGTCAGTAAAAATCTTTCCTAAAATACCTGAAACCCTTGAGTTAATTAAGCTTCTCATCTCCTCCTTTGAATGCCACCATGCAAGGGGTCCACCTGCTGCCCAAACCCACTCCAAAAGTCCCCCCCAGGTCATTTTTTCATGCAGCTGTCCAGCTGAATGTTGTTCTCCAGTGAGCACTGCTGCTCCTCTAATCACTGAGTACAAGCTTATATAAGTACAGTTCTGTAAACTCTGTATGCTCTTTTAGAAAAAGTCAACCTAGTGACTCACATGTTGCAAAAAGTGTGAAGTCTACTGAAAGCAGCATTGCTTCCCTGAAGGAAATAAGCACAGTTTCTGTGGCCTAACCTCAGAGACAGCAGAGGCTGATGTCCCCTTTCCATCATGGCTGGAAGTTTAGGAGCACAGTTCACATGAAAACAACTGGAGAAAGAAAGGCCTGTTGGGGGGAGAAAAAAAAAGTCAACAACATACCAAGTGTAATGATACAGAAGGTAACAAGATTTTTTTATTTTTTACTTCCTAAGTATTTTTTTATTTTTATTTTTCTTACTTCCTAAGTATTCTTCATGGGAATAAATGGCTTATCTTTTCAGATCTGTATATTACTGCAGAAATATCCTGCTGGGAACAGGCTGTGTACGTTCTGGCCACCATGTAAATCCCACACTGAAGACTCTCTAGGGAAGAAGAAAAGACACAAAATGTTGTGCTGGCTCTCTAAGTGAAGGCAAGTGTTGTCCTACATAAACAGTAATGAGAACAAAGCTAAATGGTGCCCAAATTTTGTTTCAGGAGCAAACCAGTGTTACTCCAGCCAAAGCCTTCATCATTGTTATGAAGGTGGAGCCCTTTTCTCCCTTTGTCTATTCTTTCTCCTGGATAAACAGGCACGTATAAAACCAGGTCTATATAAAAAGGATGGCATTCATATCCTCAGTCTGTGCCTCCCCCCAGCTGCACCCCATGTGTGTGGCACTCAAAAGGGCAAGTGTGTCCCACAGGGAGGAGGAATATCCAGCGCTCCACAAACAGCTTTGAACCAGCTGCACATCACAAAACCACCCTGCAGAGCCCCTGGGCCTGGGTACTCTTGCTGGGACAAGTTCATCCATGGCTGTATGGGGAGCTGCTTAATTGAGGCTCATTACTTCCATTTCCCACTGACAGCGCACCCCGCCAGGCGCCGCTCGGGCGGGCAGGGGGCAGGGGTGGAACAGCTGCTGCTGCTCGCCTGGAAGAGGCAGAGGATGAGGGAGAGCACGGCCCTCACCAGCACTGCAGCCTCTCTGCTTGGTACTGCCTGTGAGGAGGAGCAAGCTGCTCATCTGAGCCCCTTAGACAGGGCCATGCACCTGCCTGGGCCACCACAGAGGATGGGCACTCCTGAAAAACTGCCCCCAGCAGGTGTTTCCTCCAGCCCTCTGGGGTGTCTGGCAATCTGTGTGTTTTGTCCTTTTTTTATAAGCTTCATGCTTGGAAGAACCTCAGCTAACACTCCCGAAGAGGAGCATTCCCCTATTTTAACAGGTAATGTGAGCCATCCATTTTTCTTATTCAGGTTGTGTAAGCTGCCTCTCCAAGGTCAGACAAGCATTCTTCCAAGCCCCTAGCTCTGATTCTGTTTCTTCAGGCACACAAGCTCAGGTGGACACAGACTTCCTGTTCATTCCTGGTCCTGTGGGCATCCTGAATCCCTGCTGAGAGCCTAGTTCCTATTTCTTTACAGACATTCTTCAAGGTCTTTGCTGATGTAGTATCCTCAGTTTTCATTATTAAAGGCTCATTATGGGCTTTGGCTCCTACAGGTAAATATGCAGTATCTTCCACTTTATGTCAACTTTTCCTGAGTACCACAAAAAGCTGTTAGAGGAATTAATCACCTTTTGATTTCCATGGGACAGTGGAAAACCTGTGAGAGAGAACTTAGGCAATGATATCTGTTATTATCACCCTTCTGAAACTCACCACTGCTGAGTGAAAATGAGCTTTGTGAAGGTAATCAATCACTGGCCACCACATGGGTTCCCTCAGTATAACATTAAGGGTAAAACTCATCACTTTGAACAGCATCAACGCAGCCTTGTGTAACACCAATTCTCACTCACCCACTTTTGTAGAGGAGATGAAAGAGGGATCTGTTTACTCAAGACACTCTTGCTTTGCATTTCACCATGCCCAGTGCAAGCAATGGCTTGCTGGACAGCCACAGGACTGGCCAGGCAAGGTTTTCCTGTGCTGCAAGGTGGCAAGGAGCCATGGTGGCTCTGCACATGGACTGAGAAGTCAGGTAAATTATAACTACCTGCATCAAAGCTGTAAAAATGACAAAAATAAATACCACAGTATTACAGAGAGTTCCTTCCTCTGCAGCTGCCTTCAATCAGGCAGAAATTATTTAAGAACATGTTGCATTATACCAGATTATTGTTTCACTCCCCAAAAAAAAGCCCAACATAAGTTCCCAGAGGATGCTTTAGGTGAGGGATAAACCCAGAGAGATGGTGGTGTCTATTGTGTTAGACTCTGCACATTAAACATTTGGCAGCCCAGAGATGAAAGGTGTGAAAGGGCCAAGTTTGTGGGGAGAGGAGGTTTCTTGTTTGGCAGCACCTGAGAGCAGAGCTAAGCTGGTTCAAGGCATTTCAGCCTGGGTTTGTCTTCTCTGCCTTTGTGTATCTAAAGATGCCCAGGCGATTTCCATGGCACAGGGTCTGCAGTTGCTGCATCCTGTCACTGGAGACTAAGAAGCAGTGGCAGGTCATCACAGAGAGAATTAGCTCATGTATTTTGACAGGTGAAGCTAAATAAAATGAAATAATTTGACAGGAAGTGAAGCAAAAATGCAACAAAGGGATAGACTTGCATGAATATCAGGTTATGGCGGAGGGGAATGAGGATGAGAAATGTATATACAAATAAATAAATACAGATATTTTCATTAATCTGTTTCAACCTCAGCAGGTTGACTAGCTCAGGGTTCCCTGTCTCTTGGGCTGTTTGGGTAAGGCAGTGCTGCTATCACAGTAAGTGCTTTCAGTTCCTCATACACAGTAAGGGGACTGCAAGATCTCTTGCCAAAATCTCTTTCAAAACTGAGTGTGAAGTGACAAAGTAAGAAAGTCCACTTGAGTTTGGAGAGAGTCTAAAATAAGAGCTCTAGGTATTGCAAGCTGCTTTATTAGTCTCATTTCAGGCCCATGGGCTGCACAGGTTTGTGGCCAAATAACTGCTGATGGTGACTGCTATTCCCAAAGGGAAGAGGAATGTTATATGGGGTACAAAAGGAAGGATTTCTGAAAATATAGTCTTTTCCAGTGTGAGCTTTCTGCTCCGAGGAAACAACTTTTCCATTAGTATTATCAAGTGGGTAGGACTGTCTTCATAGTGTGTTGCTAGTAAAAAACATAGACAAGCAGGGAGAGAAAATTTATCTAAAATTACAGCAATGAAGTGCATTAGAAGAGGGAAAAATTATAAATTACACAGGTGGAATGGAAAGCAACAGTGGTGTTTTCTCAATAAAGATGCTGAGGACATAAAATGGGGAAAGGCAATGTGACAATACAGCTGTCACAGGCCACAGCAGTGAGGGCCAGCCTGGTTCTGAGCACCACTGCAGTGATCCTCAGAAACAGCACACGGATGTGTGGCGCTGCCCAGCCTGATCAGGGCGTACCAGCCTGCAAGCCTGCAGCCAAACATCCTGCCTTTTAGTGGAACATGTCCCTTGGCTGCCCACGGGCCATCTGTGATGGAGCAGGATCCCCCTGCTGCACCTGTGCCTGGCTAGGCAGCTCCAGGTGACAGGGCTGTGGCACCAGAGGCCACTCTGAGCTCTGGCTGTGACACCTTGGTGGCCAGAGCCCTGGGAGGTGGCCTGGAGCAGCACAGTCTCCTGTGCCAGGGGCACTGGGATGTTCAGGGATGGGATCTCCAGCATGAGAGCAGTGGAAGGGCACGTGTCACCAAGCCAGCTGAGGAGATAATGAAAATGAAAAGACAGTTTAACATTGCATGTGTTTGGTGACCCAAACAGAGACTTTATATTAGTTTGTTCTCTTTAAGAGACTGTTTCTTTTAATCTGTTTTATTCAGAAAATATTGTGTGTTTAAGCACTTTGTTGCTATTCCTGCTGTTTAGATTTTGTTATGGATGCATAGGAAAAATCTGCGAGTTATCTACTTTATGTGGATGAATTGTTATCTGATGCTAACATGAAATGTAGGCAGAGTCCTGCAAGAGTCATCCTTTGCTCTAAGTGTGCAGTCTTATTAATCACTTTAAAATGTTTCATGGCTCTCAGAGTTGCCAAGATCTCTTTAAAATCTGAACTGAGTGTGAAGTGACAAGGTAAGAAGGTGCACTTGATTTTAGAGAGTCTAAAATAAGAGCTCTAGGAATGGCAATCTGCTCTATCACTCTCATTTCAGGCCTGTGGACTCCACAGGTTGTGGCCAAGAAACTGCCAAAATCTAACAGTTGACTAAATTTATACCTGTGTGTGCTATCAAATTTCAGCTATTGCTGGCCAGATTGTGTAGGAATGCAGAGATGGGAAAGGGGGTCGTTTCTGTCAGCCAGGGTAAACTAACAGCAGACATGATTTTAAAAATAACATCACCATGGAATGTGCCTGACACAAACCTCAGTCTCACCCTGATGCAGAAACTCTATGTAGCTCCAGGGAAATAAACAACCAACTGCCCTGAAACCTGTTCAACATGAAAGGACTTTGCTGTTCTTCCCTGCACAAGTAGACATTAAAAAGAAAAAAAAAAGAGACAATAAGAAGATAAAGTATTACAAAGATCACCATTTTCAGGATCTGTTGTCACAGCTGATTCTGCTGTGAGGGATGTACCCTTGGTACTATTTTTGTGTTCAAATGCTTGAGACATTTATCAGAGATATTGATGTGGAATGCTTATGAGTCAGGTGAAAGATCCTACTTAGCCTCAAATTCTAGGCTAATGGTTTTTGCAAACTTATTGAAATCCAGCCAAGGCCAAGCCTTGGTAGACCAAGTCTCTACCCAAGGATCTACCCAGCTCTATACATGGATTGGTAACCTAGAAAAGTGAACAGCATAGGAATATCAGATTCAACCTGATTTCTGCTCTGTCATTTAAGGATCATTTTCCACTGTGTCCATGCATTTGAGCAAAAAATTAATGGTTAATTTTGCAGCCACTCTTCTAAACAGACCTTTTTTGTCTTTTTAACACAATCATATATCTTGCAGAGAAATGAAAAGCAAGAAAATAAAGATGCATTAGGTCCACATTTTCAGGAATTCTAGGTGGGCTTCTGCTGTGTGGAAGCCATAGAAACACACAGACTTTTCTTCATCACCAACAGAGCTATTCAGCCGGAAGCAAGGCTGATTTCAAACCAGTTTTTGCCTAAGACTGCTGGTACCTCCAACTGAGATCTGCTGGAGGGTGCTGGCTTAATTATAAAGTATCTCCCCTACAGCTGCAGAACAATAATCCTGAATCACCAGAATCCAGTGCCTTTGTTTGATTATAGAAACTAACTTTTGTCTTTGGGAGCCATATGATGGATATAGAGTAGTCATGGGAGGCATTGCACGCTCTTGACATTTCTAGCCAGGACACCCACTATTTTTGGCATATTCTACAAGCCTGTCAGCCAAGGTAGCAGTGATTTCAGTGTCCTGGTTTGAAGGACAGGTGTCTGCCAATAAAGCTTCTCTTTGAAACGGAGAATGTAAACACCCTCCCTCCAAATTATTATAATTTTGAAATTAAGGGGCTCTCAGGCAAAGATATGGGAATTAGGAATAACAGTTCTTTACTAGGAAAATTAAAATAGAAGTACAGGATTACAAAGAACAATCCCAACCCTGACAGAGTCAGAATACAACCTGACACCCTGTCAGTCAGGGTGTTGGTAGCAGTCCCATTAAATGGTGGCTGCAGTCCTGCAGTGGCAGATGTGGTTCAGCTGGAAGCAGTGCTCCTGTAGAAGGGATGCAGTTTTCCTCTGAAGGTCCAGGGATGATGTGGAAAGGTCTGATGTTCCTCTGGAATCCAGTGGAAAAAGGCTGCCCTGATGTCCAAAATCTCAGTTTTTATCTAGGTAGGAAAGGCTTGGCTCCTCCCCTGGCATGAGCATCTCCCCATGGGATGATGTAATTTTATCAGTCATACAGTGGGACTGAACGGGCCAGCAGCAGATGATACCTTCCTGGAGGAAGGATGGGTTGTGGAAAAGATAAAGATGACTGCCCCAGCTGGTTTAAAGATGGCCCATTAGCAGATGGTATGTGCCACAGAGATAAGGAAATCACTGCCCCACCCGGCTTCAACAGATGGTGATAGAATGCACATTTCTGGCCACATCCTGTAGTGCAACCCAAGACATCTATGTTGCTATTTCAGCAGGACATGAGGTCTTATCACATAAATTCTGTCAATCAGGAAGTGATTTTTCTTCCAAGGGAAGAACGTCGTGCGGCAACAATCTCTTGGGACACTCCTCCCAGCAGCATCATGTCATCAACACAGCTGCACTTTTGTGTTTTAGCTGCACTGATCACTTCCCTTTCTGGATGGCAGCTTCTCCTAAACCATGGCTACTGGGGAGGTTGGACTGTGTCCCTGGAGAAGGGTGGAAGGCAGGTTGTGTTCTGTGTTAGCCAGGACTCAACAGTTCCTTTTCAGCAGTGAATTAGTGCCCATCTCTCATTCGGTCACAGCTGTTACCTGCAGGCACTCCAGTTTTGTATGAATTGTAAGGTCTGTGGCCCTGAAAGTGTATTTCAACATTTGGGAGAGACTTAAGACTAAATTAGGCAGCACAGTGAAAGGATTTAGTTTTTCCAGAAGTTCCTGTGACTTCTGTAACATTTCTACCTTTACTGCTTTAGCAAAAATAGCTAAAGTTGAGGAACTTATTGAGGGTTGAATGTGGCTGAACTGGGGAAAAAAAAGAACGTTCTTTTTTTCCTGAAGTTTTTCAGGATTCTTTCCTTGGTATGTATAGTAACTGTTTAAAAAAGTCATTGAAATATATCTTTTGTTTAATGTGCTATAGATTTGTCACAAGTCTAATTAAAATCTGAAGCCACTGCTTTTATATTATTTATAAAACTTCTTAGAATATGGTATCCTAAATGAAACTGATTTGATCCTAAAGCTCTACAGGTCAAGCCCAGGGCAAAGGGGCCCTGATTTATTTGAAATTTTGAATGAAAACAGAGGATAGGTATTTATTATTTTAAAAAACAATTCCAGCTCTGCCATAAGCTTAGGAACTGAGGCCATTATAAAGGAGAATTAATTTTGGTACGCAAGTAGCAGATAGTGTTTTGCAAAACTACTCTGGTGTTATACTAAAAGCTTAAAATCTGTCCACCAGAATTGCTGCCTCCCACCAACTCACACTATAATTTTAAAACTTATGAAAGCTGCAAGAAACTTCAAGCCAAGATAGGAGAACCCTCTTTTGGAAACCTAAGGCCTGGCTTATATTTGTGTTAAAACCCTTTCACAGTACCCTGAAATATAAAGTGTTTTTAAGTTTGTCTAGTACAGCCACGAGGTTGATAGCTTCTCTCCACTCATCTGCATTTAGGGATGACTGTGGTTTTAATGAAACAGAATATTCCAAATACTAATGGATCTTAAATTGCTTATTCTTACCAAGAGGTACTCCAAATAGCACATTTACCTCAAGTATGTGATATAAAGTGATGAGTTAATTCATGCACTTGTGTCAATTGCTTCAAGATACTGAGAATTAGCTGCATTAGTGATATGCTGCTTTTTTTTCTCCTTGTGCTTTACATATGAACAGGAAAGTGCATAGGAATGGAGATCAATTTAAGCTGTACTGCGCAAAGAGGGGAGAAATCTGGTGATGGTCCTACAAATGTCATTGACAAGAGGTTAGTAAATTCTTGCTTTTTGCATTTTCTTGCTGTTCCTTGTACTTAGGTTTGACATAGTTAAGATTTTTGGAGTAGTCTCTGGCAGGGAAATTTCTGATTGCAGCGAATTGACCAAGAAAAGTTTATCCTCAGGAGAGCCATATCAAATTGAAAATCCCTCCTAGTGACCAAAGCACAGCTCAAATTTCTCTAAGAACATCTTCTCCGTGTGGATGCCCAAACCCACCAGCATCTTGCAAAACCGAGATAAATGTGGGGACAAATGCACATCCCAGATATATCAAACTTGCCTGGAGATCAAGGGCCAGAGCACAGTGCGATTCCCCAGCCTCAGGGTTCCTCTGAAGTAGAACAGAGCAACAGGTGGTGGCTGTTAATGTGCTGAATGTGGCTTCCCTCTGTGTCCGGCCACGGAAAACAAAGGCAGCCAGCGGATCCATGCCAAACACTTTGCAAGCATGGAGCTTACACAATTGGGCTCCACCCACATGCCTCACATGGGAATTTTCCCCCTCACCAGCTGGGTTAAGATGAAAAAAAGGAGAAAGGAGGGGAAAAAAAAAGGAAAAAAAAAAAAAAAAAAAAAAAAGAGCCGGTGTTGTTTTCTTTCCATTGTGGCTCCTGAGCTGAAAGTTCCTTTGCAACGGAATAATAGAATAAAGATGAGACTGAACACTGCTGATGGCTCAAAATTGGGCACCAAAGTTTATTCTTCCTAAGCAGCCTGAGTCTGAACAGTCTTGTCAGACAATGTCAACAGAGGTGAAAAAAAAAATGATGAAAATCATTGAATCTAGTTTGGCTCAAAAATGAATAAATGCACCAGACAGGGTAAGTATATGGCCATTAAAAATGGCATAACCCTGACTGAAAACTGAACACCCTCACATGTATTTTGTACTCTCAAAGGCTTATCTTGCCAGCTGTATTTTTGAATGAGCTAAGTGTCTACTCGTATGAAATGAATGCAAGTAGGCACACATAAGCTTTCTCATCAGTGTCCATACTCATAGCTGGGTATGTATTGAAGTCTCTCAACCCAGCTTGTTACAGCTATCATGATGCAGAGCCTGAAAATGCCTCTTCTCCAAGTGCAGACAAACGTGAACTGACAAGCACTGTATTTTGCCCTTAAGGCTCCTGTCCATGGTGATGCACCGTCAGTTATTCTCTGTAAAAATCTCTGCCCCCCCATCCCACGTGCGCCCGTCTCTTCCCTCGGTGCTCGCCCCGATTTGGAAGCAGGTACAGCTCGTGGGAAACACTGACTGCGCTCCAGCACCAACATCTTAATGCTCAGGAGGAGGATGTGTGGGTTCAGCGTGGGGCAGGTGAGGTTTGAGAGCCCCAGCCTGAGAAGAGAAGGGATAGGGACCCACAGCACGTTGGTGCTGCTGTGTGTGCCTCAGCTGGGAGCCCATGGAGCCTCCACGCCTGTCACCCATGGAAATCAATTTCCTGTTGAATGGTGCCTGTAGTCAAGAACTGGATGCTCAAAGTCCCATTGTAGCCTGACACAATGAAAATAAAACCCGAGGACAATACAGATGCTGATGTCTTTACTTGCTTTGATAACAATGACACCAGTAAACAATGATGTTTAAGTGCACTTGCATGGTTCTTAAATTAAAAACAAGATAGCCAAGGGCAGTGAGAAGTCACTAGCATTCCTGAGACTGGCACAGAGAAGGGCCTCTTATTTACTTCAAGCTGGAAACAAACCCAGGAGTGTGGGGATGACCATGGTACCTTTGTAAGGGGATGACAGCTTCCAGATTCCCAATTCTGTTGTGATTCCCATTCCACCAAACCCCATTTACATAGTCACAAGAGCAGCAGGGCTTGAGGCTGGGGCATTGCAGCGTGTTTGATACGGGCACTGAGACCTGCTCTCTGTGGGTGCTTCAGAAGAGAAAGAAAATGGAGTGCTAAAAAAACCTCTTCCTGCTTTCCTCCTTTCATTTCATAGAAAAAGAAAAGGCTAAAGGCTCTGCTGGAGTGACTCCATTG